>BSBM01000962.1:1200000-2400000 GCA_027924585.1 Larix kaempferi | reverse complement strand
TATTTTTCCATGTCATCATCGAGGTAAAAAATTTTGGTTTTTACCTCTAATGAATCTATCTTTGGAAGAAATGAGGATCTATGATGCATATATTCCCAGGGTCGTTAAGAGATATTCATGACTTCAAGGATGGATTCATCTGATGAAAAAGTCTGATCCAGTATGTCATGAGTACTAGGAGTGTTGATGGCCCATATTGGTGAAGTGTAAGGGTCATATTCCTCCATATGGGAAGGATTTTGATTCAAATATGCCGAATCCATTTGAATACCTTGATAAGAAAGATCTATGGAAGAAAGGGGAACACTACTCTATGTTTCATTATGTTGCATAGAAGTTGGTATATTTCCATCACTCTTTTCAACTAAGATGTCCTCCTTGGAGGCTCCCTCCAATGAGGTGGAGCCAACTTCTAGCATGGACTTATAATTTTTTTTTAATGGAAAGTATACTTCTGATGTAATAGTGAAAATTGGAGTAGTGCTAGGGGTCATACTAGTGTTGGAATAGCGAAAGTACCCATGAGGGATGAATATTTGAACATTCCTACTCCAATATCTTGAATCACTATTTTCTAATCCCCTATAAAAGGTACATTTGAGTGGAGATCATTTTTCAGGTGTGTAGTAGTCTAGTAGATCGATCATGACAATATTCCCTTGGTGTGGGAACCAAATAACTCAAAATACTAAAGACACTACAATCGTCATCTTATGTATCCAAGTACGTCCCAATAGAAAATTGTAATCTATGGGTGCATCCACTACCTCAACATCTACTTGAATTGTTTTACCTCCCAGTTCAAGTGGGAAAGCCATGATAATTCCATGAGGTGGGAACGAATGACCATCAAATGCTTTGAGTATTGTATGGGATGGTACTAGGGTGGGTGATCCCAAATCTTTCAAAAATTCTAGTGACATGACACAAGTTGAGACTCCTTCATCCATAACGGTTCGAAAAATGTTCTTACCATGTGAAGTCACTTTGATCTAAAATGTGATTTGTGATGGAAGCCTACATGTGGACTATTCTAAGTCAAAAGTTATCAAATTCCTATCAGATGGATTGATACCACCAATAGCAGAAAATAGTGCCTTTCATTGAGTAGGACAACTTTTCAATACTTCCAAGGAGTAAATTGCACAATGAGCTTGAGCTAAGTCTTCAACCACATTCTATTTTTCAGGAGCTCACGCGTTAGGATTGTGTGTTGTTCTACGGAAAACCTCTTTTGGAGGTCGAGGCACTATGTCTATGGTTGGTTTCTCAATGGTTAGAGAACCACTAGGATGAGATCCAGTTGTTTCTGCATCTTTCGAAGGTACGTCATAAGAACGAGTCCTTGTTTGAATGTTTATTTCATGTTCACCAATCATTGAGATATTAGCATTGGGTGGATTTCCCCCTTGTGGGGGGTTTACCTAGTTTCCTCCTGGTGGAGGTACTGGCATCACAGCAACCATTTGTTCTTGCTAGGGGAAAGGTTGATTTAAGAAGATAGGTTGTTGTTTCCCTCCTTTTTGTGCCAACATTCGATGAAATCATCCATATGAGGACAAAGGGGAGTAGGATGATCCCCTTGGAAAATTTTGTAAGGGTATTTGTTTCTCCGGTTCTCCTGATTTCCTCCAGTAGGATTATTCACCTTAGGTGCATCTCCCATCCTAGAATTAGAATTAGGATTCTTCTTCTATTTATTCTTTTTTCCTTTTGGGTCTGTAGTTTGAACCATAAGTACTTCAGAAGTTTGGGTGGGGCTTGCGGATTGTTGTGTATCATGGACAACTATGGGTTGTGAATTCTGAACTGACATTTGTCCCAATTGTTGGTTAATCTGTTCAAGTTGGTTGACGGATCCAATAACACCAGCAGTATGAGGTCCCTTAGGTGGCCTATCTGGATCAGATGCAGGTCTTACATCATGAGGTATCAAATCATAAAGTGTACATGATTGGGAATATATCAAATCCATATGTTGAGCACTCTGAATGAGTTGTTCTTCGATCATGGCTCATGACATGGCTACATATTTGGCAAGAGTAACTATATTATGAACCAATATGCTAAGAATTGATCATGGATTTTGGATTTTATAATCCTTCAATGCCTCCTCCATTCGTGGATATGATCCGATATGTGAGTAGAAGTGGACTACCTAAGTGAAGTGAAAATTTTTGTTCCTGCCTCATAATGGATAGGTAATTGAAAATGTGTCAGAAATACCATAGATAAAGATGAAAATTCCGTGAATGTATTGTGGGGAAACTCAATGTACCATTTCATAGCAGTTCTCATTAGGGTCCACTGAAACAACCTTAACCTAACACTATTATCAAATAGGGAATTGGATGAACACCACAAATGGAATGTCATCACATGATTTGATGGATCTTCCCCATTTTTCCATCAAACTTGGGTATCTTTAAGGGTAGTTTAGTTGGTATGGTTGGCCATCCATTCAAATGTAGAACAGGATCATTAGTCATGTGTGATAAATCCGGTAGATTCAATGTGGCTAGAAATGGTGATTTGACTGGTGTCGTAGAAAACGTTTGATATGAAGGTGAATCTTGATGGCTCCATTGTTCTTTTCCTTGGTATTGAAAAGAATTCCAAGAAGGATTACCTCCTTGCGGAGATTGGATCCAAAAATATTGGTTACTTCCTGAATGCTTTCCATTCCATTATGGAACATGATGCATGTATGGATTTCCCCCTTGTGGAGGTATGTTCCCATAAGATTGGTTACTTGGTGGGACATGGGCATTCCATTGCAGGATAGGATTAATGAGTGGATTTCCCCCTTAATGAGGTTTGTTCCAATAAGATTGGTTACTTGATGGAACATGAACATTCCATTGCGGTATAGGATTAATGGGTGGATTTCCCCCTTGCAGATGTGGGACCCAATAAGATTGGTTACTTGTCGGAATCTCACCACTACATTAATTGTTTCCTTGGTTTTGATAAGCATTCCAAGTTTGATTTCCACCTTATGGGGGTGGTTCCCAAGAAGATCAGTTACTTCCTAGAACTTGCCCACTCCATTCCAGAATGGGGTTGATAGGTGGATTGCCTCTTGGTGTGCTACCTGTTGGGGATATGGGATTACCCCCAGGATTTGTGCTAGGAAAATTTGGGGGATGAATTCCTGAGTAATTTTCACTAACCTATGGAGAATAACCCCCATTGGAATTATTGTTCCATGGTCCATTAGTTCCATCGAGAATATTAAAATTCCATGGTGAAGGGTTTTCCTCCAGAAGTAGAACTTGGAAAAATGTTAGGTATACAAAAAGGATTTTGGTTTACTCCTTGACTATGTTGACCTTGATTAGCCAAACCATATGGAAAACCCATATTTGGTAAGGCACACCCTCCAATAGGGATCCCTGCAGATGAAGTTGATGTACTTCCGGGATTGGAACCTGAAACTGTACCAACTAGCACTAATAATAGGTATACTAACTATTGGGATTGATGTAGAAGCAAAATTGGAAATATTGTTATCTTCAACAACTGTTTGAGGTTGCAATGATGTAGTCTCTTGTGCTCTTGATGTAGCCATAGGGTCAATTGTTGAATTTTGCAAATTAGTCCAATAGCTGAAAAGAGGATTGATGTAATCCGATGACTCACTAATGTGAATTATCACTAGGTCTAAAATATTTGTCAAAGGTGGGTTTACATGAGTAGTTGTGTTGTTCTCTAGTGTTTCAATTTCAAATGGATCAAGGTTATCAACAATGTCTATTTTTTCTTCGTTAGGTGAAGTTTCAGTCTTTGTTTGATATTGTTCTTCTCTATTTCTCTTAATTTAATCTAGTATTTGTTCAATTTTGCAAGTCACAAGGTTGGGTATTTTGAATATGTCTCTGTGATGTAGAAGGGCCTTCAATTTATGGCGACTTACCTCACTGCCGCTGTGACTGGTGGATCAGGAGAGTAGCCACTTTGGAGAATTTTGATAAAAGGATTTGTTTTAAAATGCTATTCTTAATCACAAACATAATCAATCAATCCTAAGGCACTCTAGACTCAAAAACGAAAAAATGTTCACATGGTAAAAAGTCCTATGAAACCAAGCAAGCAGTCTACTTTTCCAAAGAACCAAATCTCAGTGAAAAGTTGGATCATAGGGCCTTCTAAAAATAGTAGCTACTGAGGGATATCAAGTCTCAAACAACTACTAAAATCGAAGGTATGAGAAACAGCTACAGTAAACTTTAATCGCCAGGGGTGCAAGTATTGGTTATTGACCAATCACCCTCCGAAGGAGTAAAATATTAAAATTTTGTCTCAGGTACTGCAAGTGTCCCCAACTCACAATAGCCTATGTGATATCCTAGGAATAGCAACTAATTTTACAACTTCACAATCGATGGTCGGGTAGAACAGTTGTAATTCTAGGAAAACTCTCATAACCAGGTACTTTAGAAAAGTGATGTCACCCCGAGGACTTGTCACTTACATAGAATTCATTGATTATCTCATGCCCCACTAAACAAGCAAGAGGGGGGGGTACCATCCTTACTTATCTAGATTGACCTCATGCTTGACGCATGTGTTAGATGTGCTTTCCCAACAAGCGGTTTTTTATACTAATGGATTTCAACTCTCAATAATCAATGCTACTTTCATAAACTTTGTATCCTAGGAGTGTTAAATCTCCAAACCTAATCCAGGGCACTAACCTATTCTTGTTGGTGACATGAAAATCAAATTTTGGTTAGTTTTAGATTAAGCACCAATTTTAATGGTAGTTTGCTTAGTTTTAGGAGTGGAAGTGAAATTGGTGTTGCGTTGACTCGAACAATATGAACCAAATAATGAAATATGCTCACTACTATACCTTTCAATTCGATGAATGTTATAAACTAGTGAAAGGTTAGAGGTTCATGTGTGTCTTTCAAACCTGCAAAAATGTTCTGGTATATCTTTTATATTTAGGAACAGTTCTTTTGAAATATAGATAATAACTTATTTAAAAAATCAACTATAAACCAAACAAATATCTCAGTGAAACTAAATCTAATTCTATTACACAGGGGATTTATGTTTCTCGTTTGCAGGGCCACTTGAAAGTGCAAGCAAAGAGGATACATAGAGCCCTTTTGAATACTTATGAATTAAATTATTACACTTGAGATCTACTTTCTCATTTTCAAGGCCACCTGAAAGTGCAAGCAAAGAGGATACAGTAGCTCGAGAACTGTATGCGGAAATTGAAATCTACACTATTACCCATGAGATTCACTTTCTCATTCACAAGATCGCTCAAAAGCCCAAGTGAAGGGGACACGATGGCTCAGAAACAACTTATCACAAGAAAATTGAGATCTAAAGTTACAAATTTCTCTAATTGTGCATGGGAATAATGAAAATATTGTAGATCCAAAACAAAATTTGACTAATTAAAGCTTGAATTTGGTTTTGGAGGGAAATTGTTTTCAAAACATTTAAAAGTGTAATGTTCAATTTTTTTTGTTTTTTAATGCAAATATCTTTGTGAAATGTGTTCAAGTGATATTTTCATATATCATAACTGAGATTTGGTTTCATGTTTCAAATAAGTAAGTGTATGAGAGTAAAAAATTAAAGGGCCTTCAGGTTCAACAAATATTTATGTTTTTTTTTCAATTTTCACTATTTGCAAACTATGAAATGAATCAAAATTATTTAATGATAAAAACTAATCCTATCCAATCAGGGATTTAACAACAAAATATGACCTTAAGCAATTGTATCAACCACAAATTCTAAGAAAAAATTGAAAAAAATTCCAATTTAGGCCATCTTTAAAGGTTTTTGGAGGGAAATTACACATTTAAATATCTTAAACCAAATCCTCCCAAATTTTTCCTAATTATTGGTAAAATTATCCTAACATTTCTTAAATCAAGGTTCAAATCTGCAAGAACAAAAATGAATCCTAAATTTTGCCCTAAAATAATGAAATCTTAGAGCTAGCTCTAGGAATTTTTGCAAATTTGAATCAAGAAAGCTTTAAAGATATTTAAAAATTTCCCAAATCTATAGCTAAAGAGGGTCAAAGTGAGGTATAAAATCTAATATAAGGGATTCCTCATCCCTTCCAAGAAGGAATAATCACAAAAACCGAGGAAAGTATGAAGAACCAAGCTCCAAAAACTGAAAAACTTGGTCGACGCACCCTTTGGAACAAATCAGAGCGTTGAAGGGGGATCAATGCATCTTGCACATAGGCATAATGTGTTGGTGATGCTCCTTTCTATTGTGTAGGGTGTGTTGGTGGCCATTCAACACTCTCTATGCACGTAGATGGTGCGTCGGCCCTGAAAATCAAGAAAACTATAGATATGAGCTATAATTTCAATATTTTTGGGTGTTTAGGAGGTTATTAATGCTAGTTTTGAGATTCTAAACCTAGAACATAGGTTCTTTAAGAGTTTTGAGGAAATATTTAAGCATATATGAAAGATTGAAACACCAAAATATTGAATAATTTTTCAAATTAAATCAAGTAGTATGGTCGCCAATATGATAATAGAATTTTAAGGTAGGGATGAATCTACATTAAAAAACTACCTTACTATGAATAGGTGAGGTTCATTGTCAGAAATAAACAATTAGCTAACCTTCCCTAATACATTTAACCATTTAGAATTCAAATCAAACTTGGAAGAAAAACTTTAAACTCATGAATAAAATGGAAATTGAATTGCTTCATATTATGCCAAGGAAGAAAAATACTTACTTACAATAGATCTTGAGATGCATCCATCCTCCCTTGCTTTGAGCCATCCTTCTCCATCCTTGCTTTTGATGAAGATGACCTTTTCAACCTCCAAATATCCCCAACATGCCTTTGCTTTCACCTTTTGCCTACCTTACCATGCCCCAAATGCATTTGTTTTATAGTATTGGGAAATGGGATCTCAAGTTTCATCTTTCAATGTGGGATAATCCCTTTTCTTGTTTTTTGATTCTTTTTAACCAAAAAACCACTTTCCATAGTATTTTTAGGCTTTTGTCATGACTTCAACATTCTCAAGTACAATTAATGCAATCTTATGCATTTCTTTTCACTGTTGACTAGTGGAGACTAGATTTGAGCCTTCAATTGAGCAGTTCAATCACTGAACCATGTCTCTTTAGGATCCTTCTTTCTTCACTCAATCCTTCCGATAATGGAAGTAGTGATTATATAAGAGAGGATTGTTCTCTTATGTACTTGTGTTTTGTCTTCATGTTGTAGGCACATACTAAAGTGTGCTTCTACCTTTCACTTTGTTAAGGGTGTTAATTTGATTGTTAACAATAAGTATCACATAAAGAAATACATTCAACAATAGACACAAATATTTATCGTAGGAAAAACCCAACAAAACTTGTCAGTATAGATTCATCAACAAAGTAGAATGTCAAGGCAATGTAGAGCTAAAGCTCTCACATACAAATATGCCCCAAGAATAGAGGATACAAAGGTAAAACAAGATTGAACCTGGAATATAAGTCTTCCTCTAGATGGAGCTTCTCCTCTTGTGCACTTATGGAGCATATCTTGCTTCACTTGCTTGGTGTCCAAATGAGGAGGCACCACACCTTATTTATACTTGTCTTGGGTGACCTTTTTCACTGTTGGGCCGACTTGTCTACTTGGCTGGGCCGACTTGTCTAGGGAGAAACATAATATTGTTTATTTAATATTTCTTCTGGAATATTCTTGAGCCGACATTACATGTTTTATAAGTACAATATAACATTGTTCTTTTAGGGTTTTTACATGATCAAATATAAGAAAAATACAATAAGAATATCTTCCACAACTACATATTATTTCAACAAGGAATACAAATTCTATGGGAATGAATTCTTCTCTACCATAGACCAACTGTAATGGATTCTTCTTATGAATATTCTTAATGGTAGTTATGAAATCCCAAAATACAACTGGAATCCTCTTGTACCAATCATCCCTATTTGTGCAACAAACTTTTGTTAGCCAATTTTCTAGAATCTTGTTGAATGCTTCCATCGTGCCATTCGCCTAAGGGTGGCATGGACTTCTTTTATGATGTTTAATCATAAATTTAGTTGCCAATTCTTCAATAGTATTGTTCAAAAATGATTTCCTTGATAACTTGTAAGAATTTTTGGGCACATGAACCAAGTAATAATGTTTTCATAAATGAATTGTGTAGTTATCGTTTTGGAACAACCTCATACTACTAAGCTTCCACCCACTTGTTTAAATAATTTGTTTGCAATGATAATATAATGGGTTTTGAATGCCTTGACAATGGGTTGATGGGTCCCACAAAGTCAATCACCCATTTCTCAAATGGTTGCAATGCTTAGAATGTATGTAATTGGAGTTCATCTTGTTAGGAGGGTCAACCAACACACTGAAAAATGTCACATTTCCAGACATATTTCTTAACATCATTGAATATTGTAGGCCACCATAGTCCTTCTTGAAATTCCTTCCTTCCCGTGGATTTTCCGCCAACATGTCCTCTCGCAAATCCAACATGAAATTCCCACAAAATTATTTCATGCTCATGATATAATACACATATGCACAAGATGCCATAGATCCCCAAATTATATAATTGTCCCACAATTAATTGATATTCCGTAGCTCTTACAACTAAGCATTTATTTTATGTTGGCGAATAGTCATATGGGATTTTCCTGTGGTAAGAAATAACTTGATCTCTTCTAGGTGGTATGGAATATATTCCACCCTAAATAGTGTTGCATTCGATAGCTAGTCATCCACTGGTCTATCAACTTCACCTGATTCTATGTGAGAGAGATGATTGGATCCATGATTGTGTTTCATAGGCTTTAGTATGAATTCAAAAGAAAAATATTGAAACATAAGTAACCATTTGCAGATTCTCCCTTCTAACACTGGTTTACTGGCCATATAATAAAAGGTGGAGTGATCCATGAAGAACTTGAAGTGTCCTCCCAATAAGTAATGGTTCAAATTCTATAATGCATAGATCATAGCAAATCCTTCTCGCTCTATTATCTATAGTTGTGCTCTACTTGTGATAGTTTTATACTGGTGAAATAGAATGGGTGGTCCATTTCAACTTCTCCCAATTGGGCCAGTATATATCTGAGAGTGATTCCTAATGCATCAACATGAACATGGAACTCCTTTTTCCAGTTAGGAAATGATAGGATTGGGCCGATTACCATTCTCTCTTTTAACATGTTGAATGCTTTGTCACAATCTTTGTTCCATTTGAACATCTCAAATTTTTTCAACAAATTCCCCAATGGTGTAGTAATGGACGCATAGTTGTGGATGAATATTCCATAGTACCCGATATGACCTAGAGTGGACCACAATTTTTTTAATGTTTTAGGTGCCTATAGATTCATAATAGATGCACTTTTTGCATGGTCCACCAATACACCATCTTTACACACAATATGTCCTGGCAAATTGCTAAAAGGTATATACAATATGCATTTCCACAGATTCAATGAAATCCCCATCTTCGTACAATGATCCAACATAAGCTGAAGGAGGGAAACATGGTCTTTGAGCAAACTATAAACTGTCTAGTGATCCAAATATAATTCCAAGAACTTATGAAGGAACTTGCAGAAAGCTGCAATCACTATTTGTTAAAGACAATTGGTGCATTCTTAAGTCCAAATGGCATGAATTTGTATCCAAATGATCCCCATTCAGTGGTAAATTCAATCTTCATATTATCTTATTCAACAACCCTGAACTGATGATAGCCACATAATCCTTTAGTGAACGAGTATGCTTCGTTCCCTACCACTTGATCTAGGACTTCATCACTAAATGTTGTGGGGAAAAGGTAATGGATGCACACAACATTCATGATACAATAGTCAACAAAAAATAGGATATCCTCTATATCCTTCTTCCTCTCAATCAAATTGGGTCTAATCCATTCATATTCATCAATTGGAAAAAATCATGTCTGCACTCAACATATAGTCAATCTCCTTCTTCACCTTTTTCTTTATTCATGGATTGAGTCAATACGAATGATGCTTTATAGGCTTGGAATCCAACTTGAGTGCAATATTCATCTCACCGAGGTCTCCCTAGATTCAATCTCTGTGAAAATTTGTAGAAAAAAATCTTCATATTTTTTCAATAGAGATGCGACCTCAAATAGAATTTGGTTGTCCTAGTAGTCCCCATTAGATGCCATCTTTGGTTTTCCTTCAATTCCAATTTTGATTTTCTTTAATTACAAAGGTAACATATAGATTGATCCAACATATTCTAGTTTAATATTTTGGACTTCCCAAGCACCTTTGGAAACTTGGAAGGTTCTATGCATTAACTATTGTTGGGCCTGACTCAAGTAAGGCATTTTTGACAAAACAATTTTGGAACTGCGAACTTGAGTGCAGTTCAGTTGAAGACTTTTTGGAAAAGACAGTTTTGGAAGCTGTGAAGTTGAGCGTGGTGCAGTATCGGTAGGGAAGGAATCACGCAACTGAGGTCCATTTCCGCGAAGTGCCAGCAAGGCACCTATTTTAGGTAAAGAATGAAGGGAAGGTCGAGCTGTGAAAGTGACCTGTTTTGCCGAAAGTACTCCATGATTCCCGAGCAGGCGTGTAAGGAGTGGTGTGGAAGGAAAGCAATCGGTCACATGAGTAGAGGAAGGATGGCGTGAAATAGCCACACAAGGCTGTTAGAGAAGGAACAACAGAGTGAAAGCGATAGTTGGCATGCGGTCGATAGGGTAGGCTGAAAGTGACGTGACCACGCGCAGAGGATGGCCACGACAGAGGAGTCGCTATCAGAGCCTAACAGTCCGATTAATGGAAAACCACGATAGTTTTTGGAAACCTTAGGGTTTTTTCCTATGCATTGTAAAGGCATGACCTACGGACATGATCTATAAAAGAGCATATTTTTTAAGGGAAAGGGTTAATATTGAATTATGAATTTCCAAATCTTAAGTAATACTATTTTGCATTGTTGAATGCCATTGTAAAGGCTCTGCAATTGCGTGAGCAGAGACCTACAAAGAGAGAAGAGAGTCTGCAGCTGAGTGTGCAGACTGGAACTGTTGTACCCTTCCCAAGGTAATATAACAACATTTCTAGTGGATGTAGCTCCCATCCTCAGGCTGAACCACGTTAAATTCTATGTTGTGTGACTGTTTATGTGTTTGAATCTGCATATTTGCTTACAATGAGTGCTTAGATCTCGTTTATCAGCTTATATGTTCTTACTTTTATATGTATTCACCATAGAGAATGAATATGGGAATAATATGTTAAGTATCACATATGTGGATGAATGTTAGATGCATAGGTATTTCCAAGTCAAAATGGATGCTTAAGTTTATTGAGTTAACATTAGAAGCAATGAAGTTCACGCCGTGCGATTCCCTTGAAGGGCAGCACCGAAAGTGCACAGTACATTGTGTTTTGTCATATTGCATAAGTCATAACATATATAACCTAAGAAAATTGATGAATGGATAGGAAATTCTAAGTAAAGTCACCCAAGTTGGTTAAGTACAAAGAGGAATCATAGTTATCAGTTACGTTGTCCTGTTGTTGGAAAACCCTCCAAACCGCGTAGTCCTTGGATGTGTGAGTTTTGAAAGTGTCCTCTGTTGTAGTTGTATTAGTCACGAAGAAGGTGAACTTCACACAGTCCTCAGTCTGCAGCACGAGTCCCGCAGCGTGTTGTTTGCCAGACCCGTTTATGCACTCATCACCTGGTTGTGGAAACCAGATTTCACAGCCCCCCCATAACTTCACCTCGAGTGAGACCTCAGTTTGTTTGCAAACTGTTGCTGAAAAGGATGGTGAAAAGGGGTTTTGTTGGTTCCTTGAACCGCGAAGAACCTGGGTCTTTATGGAAAACCTCAAGACAATTATGTAAGCCAACAAATGGTTCCGTTTTTGCGCTAAGAATCGGTGATGAGTTACCACGCTTGAAAATAGTGACGTGATCAGAAGAAAATGTTATGTTGATTGCAGAAAATTGGCACCTAGACAAGAAAGAGATTTGGGCTTGGTGTGACAAGATAGAAAGAAACTTTGCAACAAAGGAAAATAGACATCCGCATCTCTCTGACATAGATTGGTTGAACAAATACTTGTGGAAAGATATTCGTGAAATTTTATGGGCATCCTTTGGAAACAAGTTGCACGAGTGGATATCGAGGCTCCCAGAGTGAAAGAACTATTTCCAGCTAGAAGTACCTACCAAGTGGATCTCGGATCTCATTGCGAGGCTCAAAGCAATAAATAGTCCACTTTCGTGAGCAATCGACTTTTGGGTTGACAGTATACTAGAAGGTTTCATTACAAAGTTTGTTGTGGACACCCTGAAGTCTTACAGCACAGCTGAAGCAGAGTTTTTCAAAGGTTTCAAAGGTAAGTAGCTGAACAATTTGAGTTTATATATCAAAATGCTTTTAGCTGAGAAAGACATTTTAAGAATGCAGTAAAATTTACAAAAAAAATTTAGTCTAAAATGGTCAATAAGATATATAGTGACTCTGATGAAGAAACGCATAGCTTGGGAAGTGGAAAGAGATACAAGTTCAATACCGAGAAGAGTGAACTCCATGTAGAAACTAAGTTCCATGCCTATCCTGATAGCCATCTTGCACCCCTATCAGCCACCTATTAGCCTATTACTCCGCAGAATCCACTAGTTGCAAGTACCACGCCTCCTATTTCTCAGAATTCATTAGTTCAGAACCCTCCAGTTGTTAATATCCCTAATCCTCAGAGCGTCAATACCAGTAAAATCACAGGATCGAGTGCTCAGACCATGGCATTGCAGACTATTCCATCTCAGAATATCTTGATTCAGAATACCCTGCTCAGTAATATCCCTAATACCAATCAGAGGACCGTGCAACCAAGAAGGAGAATGATTGATGACATAAAAATGCCGATATTTAAAGGAACAGGTCTAGAAGACCTTGAGCAACACTGGTTTCTATGTGAAGCCATGTAGAGTGTCAAGCAAGTTCAGAACGATGTTGTCAAGCAAGCGCAGCTCGCCACTACGTTTAGAGATAGAGCCTTGAAATGGTTCATGAAGTATTCTCAGCGACATAATAGAACCTTAGTGGAGGTTAAGGATGCACTATTGAGTGAGTTCAAGAAACCAAAGTCAAAATCCCAATGTATAACAAAATTGAAAGAAATTAAGAAAAAACCTAATGAGACAGTTTGGGAATTTGACCAGAAATTTAAAACATTGTTAGACTAGGTCAGCTTTGTCATACCTTTGCATCAACACCAAGAATGGTTTATTGCCGCGCTGTTGCCCCATATCAGACTACCATTGATGCAGCGGAAAGTGGCTTTGCAGGCAGAAGCCTTGGAGATCTCAATGAA
Organism: Larix kaempferi; assembly: GCA_027924585.1. NCBI lineage: Eukaryota > Viridiplantae > Streptophyta > Pinopsida > Pinales > Pinaceae > Larix > Larix kaempferi. The sequence continues at coordinate 2,386,629 of BSBM01000962.1, read as the reverse complement.
GTTGGAAGCTTCACCTATAAGTGAGACTAGCACTGGAATGTCTCATATCCAGACCCAGCTAGCTACCTTGACATTGCAGTTGCAAGACATGAAGAAGGGGAAAGAACAAAGACAAGAAGTCTAGTGTATAGGATGCAAGGGAGAAGGGCACACCAGAGAGCACTGTCCTTTATTTGCAAAATACCTTAACAATGGAGCACCAAATCCATTCAATCAGAACCAAGCACCATGGTGTGAGATCTGTAGAACTAAAGAACACCAACCAGAAGACTGTTACTTAATTCATAAGTATGTGCAAACACCTAAGAATATATATTGCAACTTCTATAAATCAGTTGGACATGATGAATCCAACTATAGAGCATATCAGCTCAAGATGGAGAGAAAGCGAGATCTAGAGCATATGTAGGGTGGTGGAGTATACAGATTCCAAGAAGAAACTCCACAGAAATAAGATAATGTGAAGTATGATCAGGGCACATATAGAGGCCGTGGAGGATTCCACGGAAGAGGAAGAAATACTGGACCAGGACAAGGAAGGGGAAGAGGCCAGATGATCTGTTACAACTGTGGCCAGCCAGGTCACTTATCTAGAGCTTGTACCAATCCATGTACTACCTGTAATTATTGTAAATATTTTGATCATGTTGTTGAGGACTGCCCAGTGTTAGTGGCAGAAATGCAGAAGAGAAAGCAAGATGTACCTAACCCGAACATTTAGTTGATCGCAGTAGAAAGAAGGGCTGCAGATCCAAGTATCAATGCAGTGATGCAAAGTGGCGCTATCACAGGGAGGGATAGGAAAGAAGAAGCTTTGACTTCTGGGGACTTTGAAACTAAGTAGACCCCAGTTGAAACAATCTGGATCCGAAAAGCTAGCAGGAAGACACCTGCTTTCAAGATAGAGAAAAACAAAGAAGTCTTTGAAGAATCGCGAGACATCTTCAAAGAGAAAGCACCTACATCATGAAGCATTCTGTTGTGAAGTGAAATACCGCATATGGAGGATATGATAGCCACGTATGACAAAATGTGCCACACAACAGAGACAAGCACCTCTGTTGCATAGTTCCTATGGAGCTGCATGAAATTATTGAAAAGTGTAGACACTGTAGTGGAATTACAAAAATTGTTAAACCAGTATGAACCACGCAGTGAGAAGGATACTGCCGAGAGCGTAGTTCATCACATCAAAAGCTATAAAATAATAGGCATAGAAAAGAGGCTCAGTGCCTAGATAGAAGATTATGAGATGGATGAGATAATCCTTGATTTGGGATCAGAGGTAAATGTCTTGACTAAGCAGACATGGCAGCAGATGGGAAGACCAAAGTTGTTGTGGTAACCCATACAGTTGAGGTTAGCAAATCAGATGAAAGTCATACCTTTTGGGAGATTATCCAATATTATTGTTGACATCAATGGAGTGCGAATTCATGCAAACTTTGAGGTTATCGAGATTGTGGGTGATAGTCAGCCTTATCTAGCACTGTTGGGTATAGACTGGGTAATGGATAACCTCGCCATCATAAACCTGAAGACCAAGAGGATGATCTTTGAAGGACATGACATAAGGGTCATTGCACCATTGGACCCTTCGCAGGGAGGAAGATAAAGTGAGCCGATTCATGAAGAATCTAGAGCATAGGATCTTGATCGCATTTACAAGATGACTGCGAATCAAGATGACTATGTTAATCCTACTGCGGATGGAGCACTTAGTTGGCGATGCGACAGTTCTTGCATCACAGACTCTAACGCAGGACTGGAGAATTGGCAAAGCCATATGCATGAAGTATCTGCAAGGAGATGTGCACAGATCACAAAGTCATTGTGCTGGATTGGAACCGAGGTAAGTCCAATCCCCACCTATGATGGTTCGATTAATGTTTATACATTTATTCAAGAATATACTATTTCAGTTGCAGCTGAACACCACATACGAGCACTAGACATGGCACTGCACAAGACATTTTCCAAATGGTGGGATGCGCATAAGCAGACTTTGACCACATGGGATCAGTGTAGGCATATGATGCAAATAAGGTTCATGGAAAAAACTGGGTTGACCATGGTAAAGTATAATGGACAGACCAGTCCAAGGGACCACACAGAGATCTGTTCGGAAGCATTAATAAAGAGACCGTAGACATAATGGGTTCATTTGTTTGTGCACACATTAGAACGGATCCCAGAGGATTGGTATACAGACATGGAGCTTTGCAGAGGAACCACATATTGGGCTATGTTGACTGCGAAATTCCAGAGAACTTTTAGCTTTGAAGACGAAATCCCAAGCATAAACGAAGATCTTCAAGTTATCAAAGAAAGGATATTCAGATCTAAATTCCCAAGTATAAATGAAGCATTGGAAGAAATCAAAGAGAGGGTGTTTGAAGATGTAAAGGTACCTGTGAACCTAAAACCAAAATGGGGAAGGCAGATAGAACATGCCTTTGAATGCTATAAACTTGCTGAAAATGAAGAACAAGAAGAAAGTGATGAGGAGGATCCATGCAACGTCAATATACCTAATTCAGAGGGTGCGCGCGATGTAGAGGGACCTCTATTGGAATTTCGAGACATGAGTGGACCCATGAAGACATGAAAAGTGAACATTGGCACAAGTGAAGACCCGATGCTCGTATCAATTGGAGATTACTAGAATGATGCCACAGTTGTGAAGATTACTGGAATGATGCCACAATTACGGAGATCACAGACCTTCTACATGAATATCAGGATTTATTCCTGAGAAAGTTTACCGAAATGAAGGGTATTTTGGGTGACTTGGGGGTTATGAAGATACCTCTAAATCCAGTTTCAAAACCTGTTAAGCAAAGGCCCTATAGATTAAATCCTAGATATAAAAAAAGAGTCAAGGTAGAACTTGATAAGATGTTTGATGCGGGGATCATTAAGATGGTTGAAGAATCATAATGGATAAGCCCTATGGCTATCCAAGACAAGAAGACTAAAGGTGAAATCAGGATCTGGGTAGATCTCGGGAAGCTTAACGATGCTTCGCTGCATGACCCACTTCCTACTCCTTTTACAGATGAAGTGCTAGAGAATGTTGGAGGAAATGAGGCCTACTCATTCACTAATGGATTTTTTGGATATCATCAAATCAGGATCGATCCAACAGAAAGACACAAGAAAAAATTTGCTACTAAATGGGGCTTGTTTCAGTACAATGTTATGCCCTTTGGCTTGAAGAATGAACCTGCCATCTTTTCCAGAGTTGTCGTTTCAGCCTTTAAAGACTTTATGCACAAATTTTTAGAAGCATATTTTGATGATTGGACTGTCTTTGGTTTGCTGAAAAACCACTGTGAAAACCTGAGAAGGATGTTAGCTAAGTGCAGGCAACATCAAATTTCATTAAATTTATAGAAGTGTGTTTTCTGTATGCCTTATGGTATTCTTCTATGACACACATTGTGTGCAGACAAGGTCTGATGGTTGATCCTGCGAAGATCGCAGTGATTGTGAATTTACTTGCACCAAAATCAATAAAGCAGCTTCGCACCACATTGGGGCATACGGGTTATTACAGAAAGTTCATCAAGGGTTATGTGTAGATAACCCCGCCGATGGAAAACTGCTTAAGAAAGAAGCGCAGTTTATATGGAATGTAGAATGTGAGCAGGGATTGGACATGCTAAAAGAGAAAATTGTAATTACGCCGATCCTAGTTTTTTTGGATTGGGAGAAACCATTCCATGTACATGCCGATGCTTCATGTATAGTGTTGGGAATTGTGCTTACTCAACCAGGTGAAAGGGGCATTGATCACCCCATTGCATTCTCGAGTAGGAAGCTATCTTCAGCCGAAAAGAATTATACAACCACTGAAAGAGAGGTTATAGCTATGGTATATGCACTGCATAAATTCGGGCACTATTTGATGGGTGCGCACTTCTCTATGTACACTGACCATTCAGCTTTGAAGTACCTGGTCAATAAGCAAGTGTTAGGGGGAGAATCTGCAGATGGTTGTTACTCTTTGTTGGTCTCCAATTTTGTCACCATTTTTTATCATTCAGTTTACTCAAAGTGGTGTTATTTCTATCATTTTTGATATAGTAAGTTGTTTTCTAAGCTATTCAGCTCATCAAACAATCCAGGTATGCACAAATTCACTTGCCATGCAAATCTTATTATGTTTCGTATATTATGGTTTATTTATGATTAAAATAATGTTTTTGGGCATAATTAACACTTATGGTTTTAATTGATAGGATACGATTTGAAAATGACCCATCATTCAGACCATGCACTAGGTGATCTACCTAAAACGTGTTCAGCTCATTGTTCAACCCTCCATTCAGCCCGCGAAATCCGTGGTTGACACATCTTAGACCCCTGAATGAAGAGAAGGACACATGGCTTCTGTTCGACATGCCATGGGCCTGGTTAATGAGCTATTGCTCTAGAAGATCTGTCCTTATGCTCGCCATGCCTAACAACACATCTCATGTCCACGTGAACACTTTAACCTCCGGTTCGTCTGCGCATTCAGCCTAGAATCACACTCAGTATGCCGACAAAACTCTTGTTCCCATGTCAACACTCTAGTGCACTTGCTCTCTTGTTCGTTTGGCCGGGAGTTACACACACCTATTCACACCTACTCACGTTCATTCACACCGTCATTCTGGAAGGAGTCTTCCTACCCATGATTTAGTCTACCAGCACACTGCTCATCCACGTCTGAGTTAAATCGATGCTGCAACTGCTCTGAGAAGGAACTAACCCTGTCAAAGTCTGAAGAATGCCCCTTGCATTGGCATGTATTAATTTAATCAGTTGTTACAATCATTTAAACACTCCTATTATTAGAGAGGTTGACTCTGTTGACCCTCTCACCATTGTAACTTATAAAAATCCGCCTCTGTGATTGAGACGAGTTAGCTTCTGAATTCACAATGGTTTTCCAGTCTTAGTCCAATAATTTCCAGTCGTAGATAATGTGAAGACAGAATCTGTAATTTTTCTCAAGTTAATGGAAGTAGCAGCTTGTTGATGTTCTACTGGTAGTCATTTAAGTTGAGCTAGTTCACCCTTCGATTGCTTGGAAGGGCCCCTCATCAACTGGAGGTTTTATTTACATTTTCTGCATTTCTTTTCTTGCAATTAACTAGTTTATTTCCTGTGTGTGTAATCTAATTCGTTTTCCTGTGTGTATTATATTCATTCCTCTGTAATTAATATTCTACTGTTAATACAACCTTCCTTCTTCTGAGTTAAAATGGTTGACCAATAGTTCAATAGTTTGATAATTTGTAGTTTGTTTTCAGTTTTTCTTCCATCATCATAGTTATATATTGCTTCCAAATTCTTCCATAGTTAACATTCCTTTCTTTCTTTTCTCCTATGTTAGTTCTTCTTCCTATTTTGCTGTAGGTTAATTCTTCCTTCTTCTATTCCAACCTTCTTCCTACTTCTCATAAAATCATTCTTCTTCTTAGGTAATGATTCACATAGATAATTTCTTAGCCTCTAATAATATCTCTACTGCTTCGTATGCATAGTAGGATCATTTGCATAAGCCAGCTGGTAATTAAATCATCCAAAAACTCTTCTTTCCCTAACTTTAAAAAGTTTTCCTCCATTCAGACTGCCATTCAGACCGACGTTCGGATTGTCATTCCGACCTGTGTGTTTTTTGTATTATTTTAGGCCTTTTTCCGAATCCAATTTCTTCTACCTCTTAATCATCATTCTTCCTATTCCTCCTTAATAGTTTGAGATGTAACTTAATCTTGTTTTTATGTTATTGGGAGTTTTTAATTCAATTTTCATCATTATTTCCTCCTTTCTTACTTCCTCCTTATCCTCTTCTTATCTTTCTTCCAAACTTGAGTTTTTTAACCTGTTTTGTTACTTAGTTATTGTTCATAATGTATGAATGTTGTTTCTAAATAGTTTATCTCCAAGTTATAGATGATAATTCTATTCGTTGAGTTGTTTTAGTTTGTTAATCTTAAGACTAGTTTCTATTTAATGAAAATGTTCATGTTGCAAGATCTGGAATAATAACAACATATCTTTATCAAGTTTTCTACTTGCTTCCAAATCTAATGTAGTTCAGTTTAACATCTTTGTTAAGTTCTCCTATTTGCTTCTAACTTACATTAGTTTCATGTTGTTCACATATGGATAGGCAGTAGTTCAGAATGTTTAAAGTTAGTGGTAGTTTGTTGATTTTTAGTTTACATTTGTTTGTAGAAGTTAGGTTAGATTTACTTCCATTTAGCTTCCTTATTACATTTGAAAGTCATTACGATACATTCACTCTAGTTCCTATTACATTTGATGTACATAATCAAGAAGAATTGAATTAGATGGTTTAGTCTAGAATAATTTACATTTACAAGTTCTCCCTATTAAACATCTAACATCTGTAGCTCTGATTCTATTCATAGTTGTTATCTGGAAGTTTAATTTAGTAGTTTCTTACTTTTCTAGAAGTAATTTGTGTTTCAGTATTTGTTTCCATCTTTCTTATTAATTAACCATAGAAGTAGAGTAGTATGATCTAGTACTATTCTGATCTGTGATTTAATTGTATTCTTAAATATTTAACTCGGTTTTTCATTTTGAAAGATCTTTCTGTTGGTTGTGGAGCTATATCTTCTAGTCTCATAGATGATGATTCAGCCGTGTCCATACCCCAGGTTTGGTTATGATCCCGGCCCGACACTTAGGGGGTCCGGGGGGGTCGACCCCTCCCCCGGCTGGGGGGCGTGGTGGCCAGCGGGCCCCGAGGAAAATGTTTTGGGGTTGTTTTCGCCACTAATTTTTGGGCCCATGGTTTTGGGTATCCCATGGTATTTTTTCCATTGTATTTTCACTATAAAATAAATACATTGTAATACGGCTAGAGTTGATGTATTAGGTATTATGCATTGTAAAGATCTTTGAGATCAAGAAGAGAGACTATGAGACAGTGAAGAGGAAGTGCAGCGGCTGTGCTACAGGTTGTATCCCTTCACCTTGATGGATGGTAATAATAATAAGGACTGGCAAATTTAGTGTGGACGTAGCCCAAGTTGGGGTGAACCATGATATATCTGTGTCTCTCTTGTAATGTGTGTGTGATTATATTTTCATTTATGTTTATTTTTATTGCTCTGCGATCCTGTTTTCCTAACACTTTCAATCTTTTTCCTTACTAAACATTTTTTAGGTCTGAAAAACTTGAAACTTTAGAACCTTTTCTACCTTGGCATATATTTTGCTTCAACTCTAAGTTTACTGATCTTAGTTGATAATTAATATTAGGTGTTTTTATTTGAGATAGCTCACACACCCAACATTTTGGCGCCATTGTCGGGGAGTTGAAATAGGTAGAAATTCTCTTCCAAAACTTAGTGATAACTTAGATTAGGATGGTGGTGGGTGAGCGGTAAGACGAGAGGTAAGAACCTGCGCATTTGTTATAACAAGCTTCCCCAAAACCCAGCAATAGTAGTTATGCAGTCATAGTATCTTTCAGTTATAATTTGTTTTCATGAATAGGTATAGAGATTCACAAGGTAGGTTTATTAAAACTAGTTCTCTTACTAAAATCCTTACTAACCTATATGGGGGATGTGCCACCCCAAATACTAACTCAACATAAAGGTATCGAAAGACACCTAAAGGGGATAGTCCTACTTGGAAGGCTAAAGAAACCTTTTCTAGAAAATTTTTAAGGGAAATCATAGGGACATCAGAACAGTTTGTTCATAAAGAAATTCCACTAGAAGAACCTCAAGCTCATATTGAGACTAAAATTAGACAAGAGGAAACTCTGAAGGATAAAATTTCAAAACTTCTTAACCCTCCATTAGTCCAAAATCCCAAAGACACTACTTTTTCAATAGTATGTGGTCTAGATTTGGTAGATTTTGTCAATCCTGCACAAGTAGATGCTCTTTTTGGGAGCTCTACAAACATCGTCATCTCACAGATTGACACAATAACAGTAGAACCTCTAGGACTAGATTCCCACGTAGTTGATCATTCTCCTCCTAAAAAGAAGAATACCCTTCCTGAAAAAGAACGTTGGGATATCCCATATTCACCAAGAAATGAGCCACCTAGCTTTTCTCTCTTTGGTAATAGAATCTTCATGGAGGATGAAAATGAAGATCGTGTCCGACAAGATGAAGAAGATGGAGAAGTTAGAACTGAAGGTACCTTCGGGTTCCCTATCTTAGACACTGCACAAGATGCTACTATGAAAAACATCCTTCCCTCCTCATTACCAACTTTTTATGGGAAAAGTAGTGAGGATTCGGACAAATTCCTATTTGAGTTTGACATTTTGTGTAGGAGTTACAATTACCTACAAGATGGCCAAAAACTAAAACTTTTTCCTGCCACATTAAAAGATTCTTCTCTTCGATGGTTCATGGGATTAAAATATTCTAGTATTAAATCTTGGGAAGACATGAAGAATGCATTTCTTCGGAAATATCAGGATTACTGTAGACCAAAGGACTTTTGCAATGATATTTTTAAAATTCAACAGCTTGAAGACGAGAGCCTGGAAGACTATCTTGAAAGATTTAACTATGTGTTACACAAATCTAATTATAGTGATCTTCAAGAAGATGCAGTAAGAACACTCTTCCTTAAAGGAATCTTAGAAGAATTCTTAGATAACCTTAATCTCATGGCAGCATGAGACATTTCTCGTAAATCTTTTGCAGAGATTTGTGAGCTATGTAGGAATTACTCTAGGAGTAGAGGGAAGGGTGGAAGACACTTTTGAGAATCTTATGCTAGGAATTCAAAAGGAAACACATCCAGTCTTGGTGGAGTTACAAGGGTAGAGTTAGGGAACCTGTTAGAAAACTTCAAAACAAATATTTTAGGAGCTATGGGTTCTCAGCTAGATGCACTACAAGCTGAAAAGAGATAGGATGAAGATAGTGTAGCAATGAGTATTTTCTGCCCTAGGTGTAGAACTAAACATCCTCAAAGAGAATGTCCATTAAACAATGTTTCAGTTTGTCACCTCTGTACAGAAGAGCATCCCACTGATAGTTTTCCATCGTTTCCTGGGTTGCAAGTTGTATACAAGAGTGGAAGTTTTGGTGAAACATCTAGGAGGCCTTGGAAGCCTAGGGATCAACCTTCAATTCAGGATCCATCATTCGAATTTCCACCTTACTACCATCCTTATCAACCTCCGCAACAATAGAACACTTAAGGTTGGAAGAATTGGTCACCATAGTACCCTCCTCAAAATGCTCAACAACAACAATGGCCACATGGATGGAGAGGACAAACTTATACTCAAACACCTCCTCCTATGCCTAACTATCCTTACCCACCTAATGTTTAGCAACTTTTTCCTAGATATGCACCTCCTTCACTACCCCCTATCCCAAATCAACCTCATCATTTCCAGAATATGAACCCTCCAAGACCCAAAATATTACCCGCACAACCGATACCGAATCCTAACAACAAACCAACCCAAGCTCTTAATAACATTGGGATATTACCTCTTCCATCATATGTTGTTTCGTCCGCACCAATACATGAAGTTCAATTGTGGTCTGGAAGAGTTTTGCAAGATCATCCTAAGTCATCAGTTGTTATTCAAGAAGAAAATGAAGAAGAAAATATACCTAATGAAATTTTAAATGATGCCATTCTTGAAAATGTGGTTGTTGATAAATCTTCAACACATAACCTTCCTCATAAAGAAGTAATATCGGGAAATAAATCACCTCCATATCCGGAGCATCTAATAATAGAAAAACCTGTAACTTACCCAGAATATAACATCATTAATGAATTGAAAAATATTTGTATTAAGATTCCTTTATTACAAGCCATTAAAGATATACCAATATTTGGTAAAGTGATAAAAGAACTCTGCATTAAGAGACCAGGTAAGAAACAAAAAGACCCTCCAACAATAAATGTCATAGGTGAAATCTCAAGTTGTATAGCAGAACAACCTAGAATCCCGAAATATACAAATCCAGGAAATCCTGTAGTAACTATTCTCATTAGCAACACTACTATAGGAAACACACTGATTCATCCAAGGGCTGCTATTAACCTAATGACTACTATAGTTTTAGAAGCTCTCCAATTAGGACCATTCCTTTGCCCTACCCCAACAATGTTAGAACTAGCAAATTGTACTATGGTACAACCTGCTGGGATTTTAGATGATATTATGGTGTCAGTATCCTCATGGGAATATCCCGTGGACTTCATGGTTATACAATCAAAAGATCCATTTAGAGGGCATCCTATCATTTTAGGAAGACCCTGGTTGGATACTACTAATGCATTCATAGGATGTAGGGATCGAGAGATGGTTATCTATGATGGGTTATCTACAAGAAGACTAGCTTTATACCCACCAGCACAGCCTGTAGCTGAGAGCTTATTTTGGTTAGATTGTCCTTTTGGAGAAGAAAACCTGGAAGAACTTTCCCTTGTTAGTGATCTTTCCTGGGCACTTCAAGAACAAAATATCAAAAACGTGTTGAATCAATTTATTTCCTCCATGACATGTATAGACTTTCCTCAGTCTTTTTCCCAACTTGACCAGATTTTTGGAGACGAATTTCAAGAAAACATGAGTCTCTCAACATTTACAAGTACACCTTGTGTCTTTACAATCGAATAACATCTAGGATCTTATACCGTACCATGTGAGGTTAGTTCCAAAAAAATTATACATATAAATGCAGGCTTAGATGAGAGTCAGCAAAAGCAATTGTTAAAAGTTCTCAAAAGTCCAACTGGAACTTTCGCTTGGGAATACACCGATATGAAGGGTATACACCCAGATACTTGTATTGACCACATTTACACAGACACAAATATACCTCTCGTCAGACAACCCTAGAGAAGAATGAACCCATCTCTCAAAGATATAGTAAAAGAAGAATTACAAAAACTTCTTAACGCTAGATTCATTTACCCAATTTCTAATAGTAGGTAGGTGTCTCCTTTGGTAGTAGTTCCAAAGAAAGTCACAGGGAAGTGGTGTATCTGTGTTGATTTTAGAGAATTGAACAAAGCCACTCTTAAAGACTATTTCCCTCTATCTTTTATAGATCAGGTGTTAGATACTCTATCGGGGAAACAATACTTTTCTTTCCTAGATGGGTATAGTGAATACAATCAAATATTAATAGCACTTGAGGACCAAGACAAGACTACCTTTACTTGCTCTTGGGGGACTTATGCCTATCGAGTGTTACCATTTGGCCTTTGTAATGCACCTGCTACTTTCCAACATGCAATTCTGGGTATCTTTCCTGACCTTATACATAATTGTGTAGAGGTCTACATGGATGATTTCATAGTCTATGGTAATACCTTCCAAGAAGCCATTGATAACCTCGAGATAGTTCTTATTCGATGTCAGGACACAAACTTAGCCCTTAGTCATGAAAAATGCAAGATGTTATTAACCGAGGGCCTAGTTCTAGGACATCATGTCTCTCTTCAAGGTATCAAGGTGGATCCTACCAAGATAGAGATAATTGTCAATATTCCTCCTCTAAAGACTCCGAAGGAAGTTAGAATCTTTCTTGGCCATGCAGGTTATTATAGGTGTTTTATACAAAATTTTACCAAGATAGCCGCACCTATGTTCAAACTACTCATGAAGGACACAGAATTTCAATGGATTGAACCTTGTCAACAGGCTTTCGAAACTTTAAAAGCAAAGTTATCAGTAGCACCAGTACTTAGGGGCCCTAACTAGTCCCTTCCTTTTCATATCTCTACTTATGCATTTGACATAGCTATAGGGGAAGTCTTAGGTCAAAAAGAGGAAAAGTTATCTTATGCCACTTATTTCGCTAGTAAAAACATGACTCCTGCAGAATCAAAATACACTATTATCGAAAAAGAGTTTCTCGTAGTAGTCTATTCCATCAATAAGTTTCGTCATTATATCATAGGATATGAAATTTTTATACATACCGATCATTCTTCTATTATATGTTTTATGAATAAACCAGTTACCAATGGCAGAGTGACTCGGTGGCTTCTTCTGCTACAAGAGTTTAATATCACCATTGTTGACGGTCCTGGTCGAGAGAATGTAGTAGCAGACTTTATCTCCCGAATTCAAATTGACAACGATGATAGTCCTGTTGATGATAGCTTCACAGATGAACATTTATTCATTGTCTCTGTTCGAACCCCATGGTTCGCAAACATAGCGAATTATTTGGCAACTGGAAAGATACCAAACCATCTCTCTCCACCCGAAAAACGTAGAATCATAGTTCAAAGCTCTAACTATTCTTGGGTGGATAATGATCTCTTTCATACTGGTCCTGACCTTATTATTAGAAGATGTGTACAAGAGGATGAGATGGAAGAGATTCTTCATGCGTGTCTTGGTGGAACTTGCGGTGGACACTTTTCTGATAAAAGAACAACATATAAGGTTTTACATTATGGATATTATTGGCCAAGCATCTTCAAGGATGCTTCCAAATATGTTAAGGGATGCGATATTTGCCAAATAATGGGTAGACCTATGTCATCTGATGAGATGCCTTTTCAACCCCAAGTTATGATCAAACCTTTTGAAAAATGGGCTCTAGATTTCGTTGGACCAATTTCCCCTATGTCTCTTAAGAAGTACATCCTAGTCTATACAGATTATGTCACCAAGTGGGTAGTATCCAAAGATTTATTCTGAGCCACAGAGAAATCAATGGTAGAGTTTATGTATGAAGAAATATTTACCCGATTTGGTGTACCTAGGGAAATTATAACCGATCAAGGATCTCAATTCACTTCCAAGTTAATGAAAGAACTTACTAATAAATATGGTATTAAACATTGTAAATATTCCCCATATCATCCTCAGGCAAATGGTCAAGTAGAAAGCACAAACAAAGTATTAGAAGCTATCATGACCAAGACCATTCAGTTACACCACAAGGACTGGGCAGATAGGCTCCCAGAAGCCTCGTGGGCTTATAGAATAACTTGGAGAAACACCACTAGCCACACACCTTATGAACTTGTTCATGGCAAACAGGTTCTCCTACCCATTGAATTTTAGGTTAAGACATTTCGTATGGATTCTCAGTTAGGAATGAATTTAGAAGAAGCACAGAAACAATGAATCCTACAAATAAATGAATTAGACGAGATTAGACAGGATGCTATCCAACGAACAATCTTAATACATAATCAACGTAAAAAATGGCATGATAGATACATTAAAAAAAAACAATTTAAAACAGGAGACTGGGCATTACTTTTTGATTCGAGATACAAAATTTTTAAAGGTAAATTGACTACTCGCTGGATGGGTCCTTATGAAATTGTTACAACTTTCGATAATGGATCCGTTAAAATTAAAAAAATTGATGATTCTCAAACTTCCTTTGTTGTAAATGTCCATAGACTTAGACTTTATCACCAACCTATATCTAAACAAGGCTTTGTAAAGAATGCCTTACAATAACAAGAGAAGGAGCTGGTAGAAGAGGAAGTCATTCCTCCTCCTCCTAGTCCCTGAAATTTCTAAAGGATTGTCTTTATTTGTACATATGTAAATATATTGTGTTTTTTGTTTTAATTATAATAATGAAGAGTTATTTCTAACAAGCTGTTTGTATTTATACAAGGAATTCATTTGTATGATCAGCTCATGAAATTTTTGCCATTAAAAACAGGAAAACTTTTCTTCCTTTTTAGATTTCTTATGACTTTTTTTGTACATATGTTTTGTTTGAATAAATCAAAATCATCTAACAATGGTTTTGCAGTCTAATTACAAAGACCTTATCCGCTCATGCAATATTATTGAAAGGGAAGCAGTTAAAAGAAAAAATTTCAATATGTCCTAATCCCTTCTTTTTTTCAATTATTGTTGAAATTGACATTTTTAGAAAAATATAAAGTGTTCTTTATATTATTTGGCAACCATTTCATTCATGATTTTGAATATGGTATTTGATTCAGGCATGCACATTTTTTATTATCGTTTAGAACTGTTGCTTAAAAGACCTATCATAATTGCTATGATATCAAAAAAAAATACTATCTTACACCTATGGATCATTGGCTTATCCTAGACTCATTATCAAAACTTGTCTCATAAAGCATATTTTAAAGGTAACTTAGAAGTGAATGTTATTTTTATTCTTGTGGGGAACATTACTAAATTATTATGAAAGAGATAGATATAGATCAAAGAACAACTTTAGGTTATTATCTTTTGACATGATCTTTAACTTTGGCTATTATAAGTAAAAGTTGCTCATAAAGGTTCGTTCTAATATTTAGAATTATGTGTTTAGAACACTTAGCACACTCTGGTGCCAACCGGCTTCCTTACAATATATATATATATATATACATATATATCATTATACGAAGCAAACCTGACGGGGTATTGAACAGGCCTACTGGCAGCGGGTCCATGCTAAGTAAAATCTTAAACAAGGAAGCTAGGTAAATGCAAGTAAACCCACCGGGGTACTGAACAGGATCACTGGCAGTGGGACTATGCTTGCATGGTACCAAGATAAACCTGCTGGGGTACTGAACAGGCCTGCTAGTAGCGGGTCAATATTGGGTAAAAGAGATTGGTTAATGCATTACTATGCACATGATTCATATATAAGAAACCTAAGTATACAAACACATGTTTTGGCCAATCATCGATACTGTCATTAAAGAATAACTGTAAGTTGAACTTGGACCTTGTCATCTAATTCAAACAATACCTAGGATGTTATTATCCTAGAAATGGGACCCATAATTATGAAAATCTCACAAGCTTTATGGTGCACCGTATCTATATATTGGGATGACAAGAAATCTTTAAAATGAGTCATGGATGGATAGTTTTCCTGTGGCACATTTCATATCAAATTATACTATCATTCTTCATATGGTCCTTTTAAGCACTATTCTATTCTTTATGATAAATATACATATCTGAATCATCTACATGTCTAGTTAATATTTCATTTTCTTGAGAAAAGTATTACAACATTTTTCAGCTATTGATAAAACAATTGAATATCTAATGCTCTTTTTGTTGGCTTGAGGACAAGCCATATCTTTGGTTTGGGGGAGGATTAGAACTATTTAAAACTATTTTTTTTTATTTTATTCTTTTTCATAAAAAAAAAAGTTTACTTATCTCTGAAAGTGATAGATGTTTGCAGGCTAATGCACAAGCAAAGGCGAATTATTTGAATTAAAGACAAACAGAAAGGGGACATGAATTAAAAGTTCCAGAAAGCAAAGTTTACATCATTTTCTGTGCACTAACAGCCTTAAAAATTCTTTTCAAAAATTAGTTCCAGTTGGCTTCAACAATAAAAGTTTGTATAGACAAAAGTCTGTATGAAAGGATGAATGACGGATCAAATGCCGATCCAAATGAAGTGACAAATGCAGCAAATAAGCAACGTTTTGAATAAAAGTGCTGAAGAAATTTTAGCTTATATATTTCAAATAGCATGCTAGATATTTTTTAAAATCCTGACTAACCAATGATCATAGGGATCAATCAAACGTCAAATCTTGCACTTGGTTTTATTTCCTTATTCATCACATCTTGTTAAATGAACGAATCTTGTGTCATTATGAATCATTGTATGACCACTATGGTCTTACCTGTCGTATAGATCACCAACATATGGATCGGATCTTTGTGATCTTCCACGTGTAGAATATCCCATTATGTGAATTTTGTTCAACTTGTCCAAAGCTTGGCTTTGGACATGGTTGAATATGCTATACCAAACATGCATCTACCGAATTCACACACTTCAATTCTGGCACTTAACCCAAGATCTTCAAAGTACAAGTGTGATCTTTCAAAACACACTTTACCTATGACCACCCAACCATCCAAACAGACTTCAATTTAACTAATGGTTGCGTGAACTTCTGCTTCACTCTGTTCACCCTTCATTTCTCTCTCTGCGAGCTGCGTCCTCTGCAAATTCCTTGTATCCCCTGCATTTATCTGTTGTTTCCCCCATCCTCGATCAGCAATGCCTAACCGTTGTGAACCTGGTAGCAACCAAGATCTTCTTCATATCCTTGAGTTTAAAAGATGCCATGAGTTATTCTCTCAAGCAGGTTGGCATCCGTTTCTCCACTGCTATGATGGTTATGACCATGAGATTTTGTTGCTGTTTGCCAAAGGTTTTGATGGAAAAACAACCAAGGTTGGCCATCTTGTTTTCTCCGTAACAGAAGATTCAATAGCATTAGCTACGAAGCTCCCTAGAGAAGGTGCCCGATGGAACAAGCATTTGTTTCTTCCATGAGAAGCTCACCAGTTCTCTCTCAGGCCCGATTTTCAGCACATTATTGCACCGAAGGTTTTCATAGAGAATGGATCAAGCTAAAAAACTTCGATCTTTTGACCATTATCATGCACTTAGTCACCTGCGAGGTTAAGTTCACTATTTTTAAAGCTTGCCATGTTAGACTGTTAGCTCATTTTTTCAATAATCAGACCTTAAATTTCCCATTGTACTTTCTAAAGAGCTTGGAAAAGATGTCGAGTGAAGTTAGAAAGAATACCATTAACCCTTCTGGTAGCTTATATGACCATTGTCTCATTATGCTTTTAATCATTCATCAACTAGAGGAGAGAGGCCAGACTTGGGACCATTTTGTTTTTGAGATATTAAACCCTCATTTATCTACTATCAAATCTTCCCCTTCTCAAGAACACTGTCATGCTCAAGAAGAACCAAACGATAAACATATACGCTTTGATGAGAGTTCCTTAGATGATATGCACTCTGTCCATTCAATACATTCTCCTACTGAACCTAGAGAGACAAATAATGACCAGTCCATTGATCATCCTGACATTCAGACTATCATTCAGACTATCATTCAGCCCTCATGCTCAAATATTCAGTTGGACAATCATACTTTTGAGTCATCCCTCCTCACACTAGCTAATGCATCCGTTCATATGAGTGAAGCCTGTGCTGCTAGAAGCTCTCCTGCATGTAACAAAGACAAAAGCCCTGAAGAACAAACTATTAATGTTGAGACATCTCCAGAAGAAAAGAGTCCTCAAAACGACTTGGAGCATGGTTTAGAACAACCTATTTCGAGTCAACAAAAGTGGGATCAGTTAACCCAAGAGATAGTGCAATTAACAGAACAAAGTCAAAGCTATGTGGAGACAATCTCCGAGCTCCTTGAAGAAAATAAGATGTTGCATACACAATTGAAAATCACTGAATGCTTGATTAATGCCAAAATAACATCCAATGTTGTCCTTAGAGTAAATTATAATTCCTTAAGGGGTCATTTCAAGAAACTCCAGGACAAGCATGCATCTCCATCATTCAAGTTGAAGACCGCTGCTATCGCAGCTCGGCCTTCTTCCTAATCACCTTTTTTTTTGCTTAGTGGGACCTGGCATGACTCCGGTTTGGGCAAATGTTGGTGTCTAATTTTGTCACCATTTTTTATCATTCAGTTTACTCGAAGTGGTGTTAATTCTATAATTTTTGCTATAGTAAGTTTTTTTCATAGCCATTCAGCTCATCAAATAGTCCAGGTATGCACAAATTCACTTACCATGCAAATCTTATTATGTTTCGTATATTATGGTTTATTTATGATTAAAATGATGTTTTTGGGCATAATTAACACTTATGCTTTTAATTGACAGGCTACGATTTGCAAATAACACATCATTCAGACCATGCGCTACGTGCTCTACCTAAAATGTGTTCAGCTCATTGTTCAACCCTCCGTTCATCCCAAGAAATCCATGGTTGACACATCTTAGACCACTGAATGAAAAGAAGGACACATGGATTCTGTTCGACATGCAATGGGCCTGGTTAATGAGCTATTGCTCTAGAAGATCCATCCTTATGCTTGCCAAGCTTGACAGCACATCTCATGTCCACGTGAACACTTTAAACTCCAGTTCGTCTGTGCATTCTTCCTGGAATCACGCTCAGTATGCAGACGTAACTTTTGTGCCCATGTCAGCACTCCAGTGCACCTACTCTCTTGTTCGTTTGGTCGGGAGTTACGCACACTTGTTCACACATGCTCATGTTCATTCACGCCATCATTCTGGAAGGAGTCTGCCTGCCCACGATTCAGTCTTCCAGCACATTACTCGTCCACATCTGAGTTAGATTGATGTTGCAGCTGCTCTAAGAAGGAACTAACCCCGTCAAAGTCTAAAGAATGCGCCTTGCATTGGCATGTATCAATTTAATAAGTTGTTACAATCATTTAAACACTGCTATTATTAGAGAGGTCAACTCTGTCAACCCTCTCACTATTGTAACTTATAAATAGCTGCCTCTATGATTGAGACGAGTTAGCTTTTGAATTCACGATGGTTTTCCAGTCTTAGTCCAAGAATTTGCATTCATAGATAATGTGAAGACAAAGTCTATAATTTTTCTCAAGTTAATGGAAGTAGGAGCTTGTTGATGTCCTGCTTGTAGTCGTTTAAGTTGAGCTAGTTCACCCTCCGATTGATGGGAAGGCCCCCTCATCAACTGGATGTTTTATTTACATTTTTTTTCTTGCAAATAACTAGTTTATTTCCTATGTGTGTAATCCAATTCATTTTCCTATGTGTATTATCTTCATTCCTCTGTAATTAATATTCTGTTGTTAATACAACCTTCCTTCTTCTAAGTTAAAATGGTCGACCAATAGTTCAATAGTTTGATAATTTGAAGTTTGTTTTCAGTACTTCTTCCATCATCATAGTTAGATATTGCTTCCAAATTCTTCCATAGTTAGCATTCCTTTCTTTCTTTTCTCCTCGGTTAGTTCTTCTTCCTATTTGTTGCAGGTTAATTCTTCCTTCTTTTATTCCAACCTTCTTCCTGCTTCTCATAAAATCATTCTTCTTCTTAGGTAATGATTTGCATAGATAATTTCTTAGCCTCTAATAATATCTCTACTGCTTCCTATGCATAGTAGGATCATTTGCATAAGCCAGCTGGTAATTAAATCATCCAAAAACTCTTCTTTCCCTCACTTTAAAACGTTTTCCTCCATTCAGATCGTCATTCAGACTGCCATTTAGACCGGCATTCGGATCGTCATTCGGACCTGTGTGTTTTCTGTATTATTTTAGGCCTTTTTCCGAATCCAATTTCTTCTTCCTCTTAATAATCATTCTTCCTGTTCCTCCTTAATAGTTTGAGATGTAATTTAATCTTGTTTTATGTTATTTGGAGTTTTTAATTCAATTTTCATCATTACTTACTCCTTTCTTACTTCCTCCTTATCCTCTTCTTATCTTTCTTCCAAACATTAGTTCTTTAACCTGTTTTGTTACTTAGTTACTGTTCAGAATGTATGAATGTTGTTTCTATATAGTTTATTTCCAAGTTATAGTTGATAATTCTATTCGTTGAGTTGTTTTAGTTTGTTAATCTTAAGACTAGTTTCTATTTAATGAAGATATTCATGTTGCAAGATCTAGAATAATAACAAAATATCTTTATCAAGTTTTCTACTTGCTTCCAAATCTAATATAGTTCAGTTTAACATCTTTGTTAAGATCTCCTATTTGATTCTAACTTGTACATTAGTTTCATGTTGTTCACATATGGATAGACAGTAGTTCACAATGTTTAAAGTTAGTGGTAGTTTGTTGATTTTTAGTTTACATTTGTTTGTAGAATTTAAGTTAGATTTACTTCCATTTAGCTTCCTTATTACATTTGAAAGTCATTACGATACATTCACTCCAGTTCCTATTACATTTGATGTACGTAATCAAGAAGAATAGAATTAGATGGTTTAGTCTAGAATAATTTACATTTACAAGTTCTCCCTATTAAACATCTAACATCCGTAGCTCTGATTATGTTCAGAGTTATTATCTGGAGGTTTAATTTAGTAGTTTTTTACTTTTCTAGAAGTAATTTGTGTTTCAGTATTTGTTTCCATATTTCTTATTAATTAACCATAGAAGTAGAGTAGTATGATCTAGTACTATTCTGATCTGTGATTTAATTATATTCTTAAATATTTAACTCGATTTTTCATTTTGAAAGATCTTTCAATCTTTTTCCTTACTAAACATTTTTTATGTCTGACAAACCTGAAACTTTAGAACCTTTTCTACCTTGGCATATATTTTGCTTCAAATCTAAGTTTATTGATCCTGGTTGATAATTAATATTAGGTGTTTTTATTTGAGATAACTCACACACCCAACACTCTTCCAGGAGTATGACTTTGAAATTGTAGCTAAACCAGGCAGATTGAACTTAGGACCTGACCATCTCTCAAGGATTGAGTCAGGCGAGGAACCTACCAATGTTGAAGACAATCTGCTTGATGCGCAGTTATTTTCTATATAGATCGCAGATGACTACTATAAAGACATTGTTGATTTCTTGACTACTGGGTTAGCACCGATAGAGTTTACTATGCAGCAGAAGAAGCAGCTGGTAGTGAGAGCAACAAACTTCACCATAATCTTGGGTCAACTATACAAATTGGGACTGGATGAAGTGCTACATAGATGTGTATTATAGCACAATAAGCCATTTATATTGGCTGATGCACATTCAGGTGTATCTGGAGGTCACTACGCAGGAAGAGCCACTGCGCAGAATATATTGCGAGCAATGCTATGGTGGCCTACTATTCACAAATACTCGAGGGAACATTGCTAGAGCTGTGATGTCTGTTAAAGGACAGGAAAGCCATTGCGAAGAGATGAAATGCCATTGAATCTGCAGTTGACACTTCAAGCATTTGAGAAATGGGATATTCATTTCGTGGGACCCATTAACTCACCGGGAAAGAGGATTGGTGCGAGATATATTATCACTACAACTGATTATCTCACCAGATGGGAAGAATTGAAGCCAGTAAAGGACTATAGCACAGTCACTACCACGTAGTTCATATTTGAGAACATGCTTACCAGGTTTGGATGCCCAAATATTTTGATGAGTGATCAAGGCACTCATTTTCTAAACAGAACTATTGAGGCCCAAACTGAAGAGTTCCACATTCATCATCAGAGGAGTACACCGTATCATCTGCAGGAAAATTGAACTGTTGAGGCTTTCAACAAAGTATTGGAGCATGCATTGACAAATGTATGCAATGTGAATAGGGATGATTGGGATCTGCGCATTCCAGCTGTGTTACGGGCATACAAAACTACTTGCAAGAAATTGACTAGCCACACACCTTTTAGGTTGGCCTATAGACAGAAAGAAGTTATGCCTATGGAGTATATTCTACCCATCTTGAGAATAGATACATTTACATGGATGGAAGATCAAGAGGCACTATAAGAAAGGCTTCTACACTTGGTTGGGTTGGAGGAAGATCGCATCAACTCAGGCTTCCACCAGTAAGTGCAGAAATACAGGGAAAAAGCATGGCATGATCGCTATATCAAGAAAAAGTCCTTTCAGGTAGGTGATCTAGTCCTCCTATACGATAGAAAGTTTATGAAATTTCCTGTAAAGTTTAGGATGCATTGGATTGGTCCATATACTGTTGTACATGTTACTAACGGTGGTGCAGTTTAGTTAGCCACGTTAGCTGGAGACAATCTACTTGGCTTAGTCAATGGAAGTAGGAAAAAACCCTATCGAGATAGCCCTACTTCGTAGAACCCTCAATAGTGTGAAGCCGTGAAGTCGAAAAAAAAAAGAGAACAAGAACAAGAAAAGAACAACCGCGCAACACGAAGTTTAAAAAGGAAGCTGCGCAGATCCAATGAAGTAGAGAAGATGCAAAATTCAAAACCAAAAAGCAAGGCACCGCGAAGTAACTGCATTGGAGTAGTGACGACCCACTGTGCATTTCGACACAACACTCCAGAAAACTAGCTGGTAGAATGTCGATCGGAAAACTAGCCGTTATACAGTGATTTTGTCGACGATCGCTTGGGGATTTAATGCAGAAATAGTCATTCTAAAGGAATTAATGAAAAAAAGGACCGAAATATCCATCGGATTTGGCCAACGGCCATAACATTTATTGCTTATCTAGTCGTTGATGGGCGCGGCTAAGGCTCAACTGTGCCTATAAATATCGTTGCATTTGGACTCATGGGCGTTACGGAAACTTTGAATTTTCCTGTGAGCCATAACTTGCACTTGTTTACAGTGAGCGCGAAGTGACCCCGTGAATTCGTTGAGAAATTATCTAGTGAATTTCTGAAATCTCCTCTATTGAGCAAGAATTCACAGTCAAGGAGACTGTGAGGGTGTTTAAATACGAAGGAATTGAAGGGTTGATGAGGACCCCTGCTAAGAAGGTTGTTACTAAGCAAGGACAGGGTTCAATACGATCACCGAGACATTCCACATCTATGCAAGCCAAGGGTAAAGAACCAACGGTGGAGAAGATGAAGCCAAAGGTGATGAGCTCCACAGTGCCGAAAGTTCTGTTGGGTGACAAAAAAATACCCCTGAAGTTTTCCCCTGAGTATATCTCTCTGCATGCACAGGATGCACCAACCATTAAGTTGTCGAGGAACCCAAAGTATGACATACCCATTCCACCAATATCCAAGTATGTGAAGGTAGAGAGAAATATGTTGGGAAAAATCATAGAATGTAAGTTTGAGGACCACGACCTACTTCAAATGCAAAAAGACCCGATCGAGCTGAGGTACCAGTAACTTCAACCAGATCAGTATATGTACTGGAAGAAGGATGTGAAGGGAAACCCTGTGTTGGTCGCGCAAAGTTGGTTATTTGAAGTAGTGGAGTCAGGATTGCTGAACCTATTGAGGCTCCCGCACTTCGACCGGAGCACAGAATTGAATGTGGTGGTGCGCACACTCATCTCACGCACGCACCAAGGATATCTATGGTTGGATAGGAACGTCGACTTGAACATCGACTTGATCCACCGCATCACAAGGTTAAGCAAGCAAGGCGATGACCCTAAGAAATTCTTTCAAGGCAAGAGTCAGGACAAGGAGGTTGCCGCGCAAATGAAGTCCATGCATAGCGTCCTGAAAGGAAAAAGAGGATTCATCATAGACGATATCGCTGACAATGCTACGCAGTTAGTAACACAATTGCTAGCAGGTAAAATTTTGTGCAAGGCAAGACCTACTGAAGTACCAGCCCGAGCAGTGCTCCTTGGGGTGAAGGTCGTGACGGGTAGAAGATTTAACTGGTGCCAATACCTGTAGAATGAATTTCTAGAAGATGTGTGCGACATGCAGACACATGGAAACAACTTCCACTATAGCTGGTTGATGGTATTGATTGCGTTTATGGGATAGAAGGACCCAAAACACTATGTTGGTCTCAGCACTTCCAGTACTGATTGTAGAGGACCAAGGTATGTGAACCTTTGGGAAAATCTGATGGCAGAGAGACAACACGCGTCTAACAAAGTATTTCACACATATTATGAGCAGTTGCGCAACGTTATTATTAGCACATCGTGCATAGCCAAGAAGGTAACATCTAAATACATTCGCACTATCAATTTTTATGCTGAAATGCATTCCATCCATATTTCAGCGAAGGCGTAGAAGAAGAACCCATAATGGTTCCAAGGGAACTACCATATGAATGAAGTAGATATAAACCTCATTGTGAGGGAATGGATAGATGAGTGGAAGGTCAAGGGACCTATGATCATTGACAGTGAATCCAAAGAAAGTAATCGCATTCCAATGCCAATTGTTGAAGAGTCACCATCAGGCAAAATGAAGGAACCCGAGAGTTCCGTGCAGCAGAAAGTCCAAAAAAAGAAGCAGAAGGATGTAAAGGGCTAGTCAGAAAGGAAGCTCCATGATGATGATTACAAGATGATCGCATCCACGATCACCGTGTAGATGAAAGACCTACTGGCCATCAAAGATAAAAAGGATGAGGCAATTCAAAAGAGTTTGCAGAAGAATCTCACCACGTTGCAAGGCATAACAGAAAATTTGAGCAAGTCCAGCACAAATTTCCCTTGCCGCGAGACTCGAAATCTGAAGGAAGGTCAGGGGACACTTCGCAGCCAAAGACAACACCTCTAGCCCTGACCTTGCCACCGAAATCACGCATAGTCAAACTTGACCCAGTAAGCGTAAGGTTACCACCGCAAGAAAAACTTAGCTTCGAGCACGAAGGACTTAGATCATGTGGACATCAATATTGCAATGTTTCCACTATAGGGCCTACACAATCTGTATCTGCAGGTTGTCAAAGAGATCCATGATAGAAGTGTGGTCACTCTGACCCAACACCATTAGTTGCAAGAAAATTAGAAGTAGCTATAGGAAGCAAGCTTAAAGAAGACTAAGGCACTTGAATATGAGCAGGATCAGCGAAGAAGAATAGAGCATACCGTCGCTTCGGTAGTAGCGGAGATACCAGAATGCGAAGAGCAGCCAGAGCCCATGGATACTATCCTTAAGATCGGATCGGTGGTCAACGATCTTAAGGCTGAGATGAAAGATATGGAGACTAATTACCAAGCGAATATCACTGCCTTGGAAGCACAGAATCAGCCGAAGACACCACCTCATCAACAACAACTTAGAGCAGTAGAAGTGAAAGCTACCGCAAATAGTATAGCCAGTGAAGTGGCTAAGTGCCAAACTTTGTTGGATGAGGTGACAAGAACGTTTACTACGCTGGAAGAGGACCTAGAGCTGCTAGATGTCCAGAACACTGTGAAGGAAAAATAGGCTGCGTTAGAAGCCCTGGACGTGGAGGTGAAGACACTGCAGCCAAGAGATAGACTAAAAAGATATTCGCAAGTTAGAGAACTGAAAAAATAACTTCAAGTATGGAGAGATAGGGAGGCTGAAGCTGGAGATAAATCACAGTCCTTGCAGGAGGAAGCCCACAAGCTATCGCAAAATATTTAACTAAAACTGATAGAGCTCTGCGACGCGTATGATTCAGTCAAAGAGCACACTGAAGATGACATAGAACCAGATGTGTTAGACACCATCAAAACTATTGAACAAGATGCCAAGGTTATGGTTGCTAAGTTGAGCGCAACCTATCAAGAATTCACGACTAAGTTAGATCCACAGGAGGAAGAGTAGCTAGGAGAAGCAGAAGTTGAAAGTGGCTCGGGGATGAGCCACATGTAAGTGTTACGGGCCTGTTGGGCCTAGCCCAAGTAAGGCATTTTTTACAAAACAGTTTTGGAACTACGAAGTTGAGCGCAGTTCAATTGAAGACATTTTGGCAAAGACAGTTTTGGAAGCTGCAAAGTTGAGCGCAGTGCAGTACCTGCAGGGAAGGAACTGTGCCGTTGAGGTCTGGTTCTGCTAAGTGCCAACAGGGAACCTATTTTGGGTAAAGAATGAAGGGAAGGTCGAGTTGTAAAAGCGACCTATTTTTCTGAAAGTACTCCATTATTTCCCAGTAGGAGGGTAAGGAGTGGTGTAGAAGGAAAGGGACCGGTTGCACGAGCAAAGGAAGCATGATGTGAACTAGCCGCACAAGGCCATTAGAGAAGGAACGACAGGGTGAAAGTGACAGTCGGCATGCAGTTGACAAGGAAGGCTGAAAGTGACGTGACCACATGTAGAGCATGGCCACGACGGAGGAGTCTCTATTAGAGCCTAACAGTTTGGTTAGGGGAAAACTACGACAGTTTTGGGAAACCTTAGGGTTTTTGCGTATGCTTTGTAAAGACATGACCTATGGACATGATCTATAAAAGAGCACATTTTGTAAGGGAATGGGTTAATGTTGAATTGTGAATTGCAAAATCTTTAGTAATATTGTTTTTCATTGCTGAATGCCATTGTAAAGGCTCTGCAGTTGCATGCACAGAGACCTACAGAGAGAGAAGAGAGTCTGCAGCTGAGTGCACAGAATGGAACTGTTGTACCCTTCTCAAGATAATATAACAACATTTCCTGTGGATGTAGCTCCCATACTAGGGGTGAACCACGTTAAATTATGTGTTGTGTGACTGTTTATGTGTTTGAATTTGCATATTTGCTTACAATGAATGCTTAGATCTCGTTTATCAGCTTATATGTTCTTACTTTTATATGTATTCTCCATAGAGAATGAATATGGGAATAATATGTTAAGTATCACATATGTGGATGAATGTTAGATGCATAGGTATTTCCAAGTTAGAATGAGTGCATAAGTTGATTGAGTAAACATTAGAAGCAGTGGAGTTCGTGCCATGCGATTCCCTCGAAGCGCAGCACCGAAAGTGCACAGTACATTGTATTTTTTCATATTGCATAAGTCATAAGATAAATAACCTAAGGAAATTGATGAATGGATATTTAAATCTAAGTAAAGTCACTGAAGTTGGTTAAGTTCGAAGAGGAAGTGTAGTTATCAGTTGCGCTGTCGTGTCATTGGAAAACCCTCTGAACCACGCAGTCCTTGGATGTGCGAGTTGTGCAAGCGTCCTCACTTGTAGTAGTATTAGTCGCGAAGAAGGTGAACTTGGCACAGTCCTCAGTCCACAGCACGAGTCCCGTAGTGTTTTGTTCTCCATACCGGTTTAGGCACTCATCACCTGGTTGTGGAAACCATATTCCGCAGCCCCCCCATAACTTTGCCTTGGGTGAGACCTCAGTCTGTTCTCAGAATGTTGCCGAAAGGGCCGGTGAAAAGTAGTTTTGTTGGTTCCTTGAACCACGAAGAACTTGGGTCTTTATAGAAAACCTCAAGACAGGTGTGTAAGCCAACAACTATTCTAGTTCATCTGACTCTGTATTGTCCTAGTCTACCATTGCGCAATAGAGAGGTTGTCTCATTTCAGGAATGGAAAATTGAAGGCTTGACAATTCTTCATGTGCAGGACATACATAGGAGTGGCCAAAATTCTATAACTGATCAGTAAATATTGTACCCTTGATGGTTCTTAAGGCTTTTGTTATTGCATCACTTGTTGCAGAGAAAGAAAAATATTGACATAACTTATCACATAGATTCTTCTAGCAATTAGTCTACCTCCTTGTTTCTTTGTGTAGTCCAAGCTCAAGAAAGAATTGATGCACCCAAAATTATGGTTGCAATTCTCCTAAATCCCATTGATGCTCGCACCTATCAATATGTTGGTATGGATTGGTCTCCCCCATGGAATTCTTCCACCATGTTAGCATGCAGATATCACTTGAACCTAATCATTAAAGTTAGCTAAGTTATTTCCCAATCAAGTAAATCATCATTGTGCATTTCCCACCACCTTGTAAGAGTCCCTATGAGTGTTATGTCTAATACATTTATACAATATTCTTCATCTAATCAAGATTCCATTTCATATAGGAATGTGTCCAATCCATTAGTACCATCATCTCTGGGTGTATTATTTTTTTCTATGTCGACCTAGTGAACCAATTTTACCATTCCACAATTCCTAGATGATATCTCATGATGCCTATTTTTATAGTTGTCCTATGCTTCTTTAGAATCACTATAAAAGGATTGGATACTTCTCCAAATTACCGATCCTTTTGCAGTAGGATTCACATAGTCATTTCTTTGTCCCCCTATTAAATAATAAATGCCATCCAAAACATTCCATTCCATATTTTATTGTATTGGTTTTGTGTATCATGGACCTTAATGTGGAGGTTGCATTACCTTCATGCCATCAACCTAAAAGGTAATTGTTCTATTCTTCAAGTATATTATGCCATAGTTTTCATAGGCCCATTCAATTCCGAGAAGTGTTGTATTAGGATCCATCTCAGCCATGATCTCAATTACTTCAAAATATGTGGCGGTTTTGACACCCCCCAAATCTACTTTAGCATTCTTTGGATAACCAATCGGGAAACTACAGTATTGATTTTCCATAAGAAGCTAAATGGGCGAGTAGAAAAGAGTTGGGGAACCTATTTCTTCCCATGGCTTCTTCAACAAAATTTTCACATCAGAACCTAATTCCAACATTGTAACACCCCATTTTTGAACCCGGAATGCAATTTTGTAATTATGGATGATATGGATAGAAGTCAAACATGAACGATGTAATTACATACATTTTCTATCTAATATAACACATCGATACTGCAAACCAAGAAGGATGGAGAAGATATGGGGGGTTATCCTTCCATAAGGGGGAGACTGATCATCCTAAGCCTAGGATTGGAGGGGGAAATATGTTCAACCACAAATATGTCACTTGTCCAACTCTCCTTAGAAAAGGGGGAAAAGTGTCCAATTGCATGGACACCAAGTGGATAGTTCCCATCAACCTTCGTGCCACTTGGATCATATCAACCATACATATAAAAAGAGAGAGCTATCCCATAATTCATGGATTCCTTCATGTCAGAGACACACATTTTTGGATGGTATACCATTTTTCTATCATTCTTTCATGTCTAAACCTTCTTTGGTATCATACCTATATCCCCAATGGATGTACCACCATCACTAGAATGGGGAATTGGACCCAGACCAAGAATAGACTATTGGTTATCTGTAGAAAAAATACGGTGCCTTCTTATGCACGGGTAGCCTCAACTCGAGGGAGGATCTGTCAAAGAAAGATATGACTTGACAGAGCCTACGGCTAGGAGGAACTTCCTTGGTTTGTAGTCAGTTGGCCATATTTCAGATAAGTTCATTATGTGAATAAATGTATGGCATTTATTTATGATTATATTACTCATTTCCATCATATGAATTATAGAATCAAATTATTGGTTATGTAAATGCATTCTTATGGAAATAGTTGGTAGAGTTTCCATATATTTTTTTATGATTAATTATACATATGATTATTTTACCGTAAATGTATAATTGGAATCATTAGAAGAAAAAAATTTACTTATCAGAGGCAAATTTAGCTAGTAGATTCAATACCCCATGACCCCAGAGTCACCGTGAGGTCACTGGTTACGTGACAATTTGGTATCAGAGCCCAGGTTGTAGCTCTGGGACTGCATGTGCAGTATTCAAATTTTGCAGCCATAAATCCAGATTGAATAGAAAGTATATGACAAAATGCATCAGATGAAATATTGGGGAAATTCATGTTTAAATCTTCCATGGTTCAGTACAAGTGAAATCCATGGTGAAAAACTGTGAATTTCAATCGATTTTTGGGTGGGATTATGCATCAGAGCCAAAACAAAAATTGTACCTTTTGTTAATAAAAGGGTAGTGCTAGTTTAAATAGCCCAAATCACATGTCATAAAATCAACGACTCAAATCCTTTCAGGATCATGAAAGTTCTTGTAATTTATTTTAATAAGCACAAGCCTAAAAGGAAACCACTCAAGACACATGTCATCATCTAAATCCTGCATGACCCCAAAAGAGATTTGTTCAAACCACTTCATTGTTGATCCTAAAACTGCCAAACCACCTATTTCAGTATCAAGTTCTAAATGTCAGTTGGGTTGTCCAATCAATATTGGAGGGATCATATGGATCAATAATGTGATATGATGGGATGGAAAGAAGTGACATGACCCTGTGAGAAGTTGCACGACAATCAATGTGGGAGCAAATATCGAGGTGGAAGATCGATGACCCATAAGTGTTTAGGATTGTGAAGGTGCTCAAACTTTAATTTAAGAAGTATGATCCTGAAGGAAACCATTATATACACGTGGCATCATTGCATGAGTTTAAGATTGAAAAATATGTTTTCTTAAACCATTCCTTTGTTGATCATAAAACCATTTACCAGCAGGAGGGTGACATGGCTACATCATGGGGTGACACATGAGAATGTATGAAACCTAAAGGGATAGTGCAATATCCCTTATATTATATCAAATATATTATCTCAATTCATAATTTAGAACTTTAATTAACACTGGAATTAACTTATACCAAAACTAGTTGCAGAAATACTAGTCTTGGACACAATTGGCTTTCCCGTTAGGGTTAGGACTTTGTAAGTTTCAAGATATGAAAAATGTATCGGTGGATGTTGTTGGAAGGCAGTTTGGATGAGTCAGCCACGCAGCATCGTGGATGTTCTGCAAGTTCAAAGATGCTACGAAAGGACAAAGATGCCACGTAAGTCGAAAATAATGTTATTTCATGTATTTTGGGTCATTTTGAACCGCACTGTGCGGGTTAAGGGTCATTTTGTTGTAAATCTTGTTAGAAGGTAGTTAGGCGGTTTCTTGAGTGGACCATAAGTGTAAAGGTGCAAGCCTATAAAAATATTTAGCATTTCAAGTACTAGATCATCTTTATCCGAAGAATTGTTATTACGGGATGTTTTGGATATTGATCTGAGTCTGTTTGAATCTGGGTATGCGACGTAAGAACTATATTGTTGTATATGTGGTTTAATGCGAAGGTTAATATGACATGATCGATTTTTTTGCAGAATCACTATGTCCTTTCCTGTTTTCTGTTATGAATGTAATCTGCGATATGAATCTATAAATGATGCGATGTTTTCTTGTTTCAAATGATGTTATGTTGTTAGATCTGTTTACGCATTGATAGTTTTATTGACAATAAGATCTGTTGAATGATGTTGTGACTATGTTTAATGCATAAGTTGAATAAGTAGATCTGGTATGTAATGCTGCGCTAAGTCGATAAGTAGCCATACACGGTCCTTCTTCATTTCGTGGTTCCGTCAACTCTCCCTAGAACATCTCGGGTGAGACTTCATCTACTCTACAGGTGTTGCTGGACAGGGTAAAACCCGTCTGGGCCGGTGCTTAGGGAGATCACGGTGGGTTGGATGTCGATAGAGTGAGGAACCCCTCTCGACTATGTTTGTGTCAACAAATGGTTCCATTTCTGAGACCCTAGCACGAAGTGAAGGAAGGACATGTTGTGGCATCTGACAAGACTGGAAATTCGAGATTGGTTCGATCAAAAGTTGCGAGAGTTTGCTGAGAAAGAGAATCAGAACCCTGGGTTGACAATGGATTGGTGGCTGGCAAAGTACATACACGATGGTCCACACGAATATTTTTTCTGCGAATTCCCGATCATCTTGTATGAGTGGTTGGTGCAACTGACCTTTCGCAAGGTAAATTTTCAAGGTGGTGAGCCAACGTCCTGGACCCCAGAATTAATCCAGGAGCTGCAGGAGGTAGACAAATGAGCATCGTGGGCTGTTGAAGTCTGGTTTGACAGTATATTGGAGGGCTATATCACTGCATTTGCGGTTGATATGATGAAATCTTATAGCGAAGCTGAAAGGGAATTTTTCAACGGACCAAGAGGCAGGTTCCTATTGTCGCTGTAGTTGTCCATTAAGATGCTCATCTGTGAAAAGGGCATACTGAAGATGAACCTCGAGTAGAAGAAGCCTGGTGGGAGGAGGCTGTGGATACCACGACAGCAGGGGGGAGGTGAATGGAATGATACGGGGATGACGAGATTGTGAAGGAAGTCGAGGAAGACAACGGTCTTACGAGGGGAGGAGCAATATTTTGATAAGAGAAGAGGCAGAGGACAGGAGAAGGTCCTGCTATGATCGAAATGAAAAACTGAGAAGGAATACCACATGGGATGAAGCAACCTCACAGTGCGGACAAGGAAAACTAGGCTACGCCCAGGATAGATGAAATACCAAATCCTAGCAGTAACGTACCCACACCTTCGCTCACTATATAACAACCAGGAAGAAATACGACTTTGACACCATTGTGTTCATTGTGTCAACAACATTCAATTACTAGTGGATCAACGATTGTAGAAAGGAAGCCTAGGATGGCGAGTGAATATGCAAAGTTACCTCTGTTCCATGGAAATGGAACTGACAACCCAAAGCAATACTGGTTCTTATGTGAAGCTGTGTGGACTGTTAAACAGATTACCAATGATGAGGCCAAGAAAAATCAATTGGAGAGGACTCTTCGGGGTCGCGCACTAGACTGGTTCATGAAATTTGTGCAAGTTCCTGCAGGAAGTCCAGAGAAGACACTGGATGAAGTTAGAAAAGGGTTAATTGCAGAGTTGAGAAAACCAAAGTCTGAAATGCAATACATTACGAAACTAAAGGAGATCAAGCAGTATCCGAATGAAACTGTTTGGGATTTTGATGAAAGGTTTAAAATACTAATGGCAAGAGTCAGCTTTGAGATGAGCGACGTTCAACATAAGGAATGGTTCATCGCAGCGTTAATATCTCATATTCGACTCCCATTAATGTAGCAAAACATTGCGACACCGAGAGAGGCTCTGGAGATTGCGATGAGGTTATAAGCTTCACCTGTCGGCGAGAATGTAGTTGACATGTCTTAGATCCAAACGCAATTGGAAAACTTGACAATTTAGTTGCAAGATCTCAAGAAGGGTAAAGAGCACCACGAAGAGGCTTGGTGTACATGATGTCATGTAGAGGGGCATACCAAGGATAGCTACCTATATTTCTGAAACTACCTAGTATCAAAAGCACCAAACCCATTGAGTGGCAAAGGTATTCCATGGTGCCACATTTTTCAAGGACAACCATCGTGCAGTACAGCAACCACAACTATAGCCACAGGTGGCCCAGCTGCCACCTCAATCTTAGATGCAATTTGTACCGTAGCTACAACCACAACAACAGTTTGTGCCACAACCGTAGTATAATCAGATGCAGATGGCTCTGCAGCAGACACAGTATGTTCAGCCAACGCAGTATGTTCAGCCAAGGCAGTGTGTTCAGCTACAACCAAATCCCCTATAGCAACAATTTAATCAACCGCAATATCAGCAACAAGGAGGATTCTGAGGAGGATGAGGTGGAGGCTTTGGTTGAGGAGGAGGACGAGGTCATGGACCTGTCCAATATTATAATTGCGGAGTATTGGGACACTATCATAGAGATTTCCCGCAGTTGCAAACACAATGTACATATTGTTTTGGTATTGATCACACTACTGAGAAATGTCCACAGCTGATCGCAAGATGGCAGGCAGGAAATATTTCGCAGTTGCAGAACCAGAACCAGAACCAGAACCAGAACCAGAACCAGTTTCAGAATCAAAATCAGGTTCAGAATCAGCAACTGCTGCAAAATCAGAATCAGATGCAAAACCAGAATCAGTGAAAAAATCAAAATGCAAATAAGAATGTGAATCAACCTACGAAACCACCTCCGAACCAGACTCAGGGATCAACTTTTGTGACGATTTTAGCAGAACCGAGGACGCAAGATGCTGCTATTGCTGTTATCACTCGCAGAGGTGCGATGACAGGAGAAGATGGTCCGTACTCACTAATCTGGCTAGCTGGGAAGAAGAAGGTGTAGTTTGATATCGATGCTGAGCGAGATACGTTCTTTAAAGCGCGTGATATGATAGGAAGAAATCTTAGTAAGTCAATTATCTACGACATGCCCCCTGCTTTTGATTCAACTTCGGGCGAAGGACCATCGCAACAGTGTGGTACTTTGCAGAACTTCTTTGAAAGATGCTTGTTGCTGGAGAGAGATCCCAATGCTCTTGCCGAGATCGAGAGTCTGTTGCATCGACTGTCCAGGGGATGGAAAGAGTCTGCACTAAACTCGTTAGAGAGGAAAAAGACAGGAAAATAGATGCACATGAATGTTTAGATTGGGGACTGTGACGTAGATTCAGTTATTATGGATCTACGCTGAAATTTCAATATTCTAACAAAGCAGGCATGGCATAAA
This sequence comes from Larix kaempferi, assembly GCA_027924585.1. Taxonomy (NCBI): domain Eukaryota; kingdom Viridiplantae; phylum Streptophyta; class Pinopsida; order Pinales; family Pinaceae; genus Larix; species Larix kaempferi. Next base: position 2,353,109 of record BSBM01000962.1, on the reverse strand, counting down.
ATGGGGAGCCCAATGCTGAGCTGGTCTCCCGTGTAGCTGCGATTGGATAATCAGGCCAAGGTAACACCAATTGGGAGAGTTCTGCACCTTGTTGTGGATATTGAGGGGATGAAAACATATGTTGATTTTGATGTTATTGAATTTTTCGATGGGGAAATATCCTATCTCGCAATTCTAGGGATCGGATGGGCCAATGATAGTATGGCAGTAATTAATTTCAAGAAGCAGGTGATGACTTTTGAAAATCAATACCTCAGAGTTATAGCTCCATTGGATCTGACTGAAGGGTGCAGGTATGTTGAAAACATAAAGGATGGAGTTGGAAGAGGATGGGATCATACATATAACATTTCGAAAGATTACATCCATCCGACTACTGACAGTGAACTCAGATGGTGAAGATTTAGCTCTGCATCTTCCGATTCTAATGATGCATTAGAGAACTGGCAGAATCACATGCATGAGGTGTCATTCAGAAAGTATGGTTTGATCATGCAGTCACTGTGCCATGTCGCAATTGAAACTGTTGAATTACCAGTATACAAAGGACTACCTGTGTTTTCTGAATTTTTAGTAGCATTTGAGGACAAGGTGTCAAAACCACAGCGGTTGCTAGTCCTGGAGGAGGCACTGAAGGATACACCAGCACGTTGGTGGGAGACCCATAAGAAATCGATTACTGGACGGTCGCAGTGTCGAAGATTGATGATGATTCTCTTTGGAAACACAAAAGTATACCAAACTGGTAGGTATGATGGGTGGAATGGTCGTGGCGGTCATCTGATTGAATGTCAGACTCTGTGGGCCTCACGACCAAAGGATGAATGGGTCCATGCCTTTGTCCACACTTTGGATGAAATGCTGCGATTGTGGTATGCTACAACTAAGTTGTGTAAGGAGAATACCACTTGGTTGGAATTAATAGTTTGCTTCACTAAAAACTTCAATTTCGTGGATGCCAATCTCGATGTTCACAATGCCCTGCAGCTCATCTGCGATGTTGTTTTGAAGTTGGTTCCAGTCGCCTACCCTGTGGATCTGCATACGCATTGGCAAATGCAGTCGATGATGGAATGCTATAATATTACTAGAGGGCTAGAGGATGGTGATGACCCGCAGAGTATCAATATTCTGGAATCAGAAGGGAATCGGGATTTCGTAGCACCTAATGCACCAGCCAATCTGATAAGTCAGCCGCTGAAGCTTAGGAAGGTCAACATTGGGACAGAGGAGAACCCAAAGTTTATGAATGTCGGGGACTACTGGGATGAATAAATGACAGCGAAGGTCACAGACCTGTTGCATGAGTTCGAAGATTTGTTCCCTACGAAGTTTTCCGAGATGAAGGGAATATTGGGGGATCTAGGGGAGATGAAGATTCCATTGAAGCCAGATGCAAAACCAATCAGGCAACGACCATATGGATTGAATCCGCAATAGAAGGAACAGGTCAAAATTGAACTTGACTGCATGCTAGATGCTGGAATAATTGAGCTAGTTGAAGAATCAGAATGGATTAGTCCCATGGAAGTGCAGGATAATAAGACAGGCGAGGTTCGGATTTGTGTCAACCTGAGGAAGTTGAATGACGCATGTATGCATGATCCATTTCCGACCCCATTCACTGATGAGGTACTGGAAGGAGTGGGCCGTCAAGAGATGTATTCTTTCACAGACGGTTTCTCTGGCTATCACCAGATCAAGATCGCCAAAGACCATTGCCATAAGACAACATTTGTGACTAAATGGGGTTGTTTCTAGTACACCGTGATGCAGTTTGGGATTAAGAATGCACCTACGGTATTCTCCCGAGTTGTTGTCGTTGTGTTCCGAGATTTTATTCAAATCTTTCTACAAGTTTATATGGATGATTTAAAAGTTTATGGATTGATCAACGATCATCTAGAAAACCTAGGACTGATGTTGGAGTGTTGTAGGCAACATTAGATCTCGCTGAACTTGAAGAAGTTCATTTTATGCACACCATTCGGGATGTTGTTGCATCACATTGTTTGCAAGCAAGGATTGCGCTGATTCTGAGTTTGACACCACCTACAAACGTGAAGCAGTTATGAGCAACACTGGGGCACACCGGGTACTATCACAAGTTTATCCGTGGTTATGCTACGATCAGGTCTCCTATGGAAAAGTTCTTAAAGAAGGATGCGGTATTCTTATGGAGTCCAAAATGTCAAGTAATTTTTGAGACGCTGAAGGCTAAGATGACTTCTACACCGATATTGGTATTTCCTGACTGGAGCAAGGAATTCCATGTCCATGTGGATGCATCATTGATTTCACTAAGTGTAGTGCTCGCGCAACCAGGGGAAGGAGATTTGGATCACCCAATTGCTTTTGCGAGTCGGAAGTTGTCATCTACGGAAATAAATTATACGACTACTAAGAGAGAAGGTCTGGCGATGGTATATGCGCTATAGAAGCTTAGGCATTACCTATTAGGGGGTCATTTAAAGATGTTTACAGACCATTCTGCTTTGAAATATCTGGTCATAAGCCTGTGTTGGGGGCGAAGATATGCCACTGGATACTTCTCTTTTAAGAGTTTGATTTTGAGGTAATTGTGAAGCCTAGTAGCTTGAATGTGGGGCTAGATCATTTATCACGATTTGAGATAGGTGAGGAACCAACCCACATTGAATATGGATTGCCAGATGGAAAACTGTTCAAAGTCGAAGTGGATGATGACTACTATGAAAAAATAATAGTATTTTTGGTGATGGGAACCACACCAAAGGAGTTTACCACAAGTCAAAGAAGTAGTTGGTGGTTAAGGCTGCAAATTTCTAGTTGATTGTTGGATAGTTGTATAAACTCAGACCAGATGAGATCTTAAAGTGTTGTGACCTGCATCATGAACAAGGGCAGATATTGTGTTGGGTGCTTTCTTGGGCAGACCCAGGTTTTAATGAAGCGCAGCAACAAACCCCTAGGCGCACTGGCCCTCTCGGCAACGAGCTGCGCAGCAGCTCGAGGTCTCACCCGAAGTGGTTATGGGGGGGTTAAGGAATCAGATTTCCTTAAACTTGGTCATGCGGAGATGGTTCTTCCTTTTCCGGTTCCTCAGATGTCGCTGGTCTGACTTTCCCGCAGGCTCCTCGGCTCAACTGCGCGGCTTCCTCCCTCAGCAGGCCCGCTGCGCAGTTTCTCCGCTCTGGCGCAGAAGGCAACTATTCCTTGCGTCAACGCGTTAAGTACCTCCTCACCCTGCGCGCCCAGCGCAGTAACGCATTCCTCGATCGCTGTCGCGACAGCGCTCCACCACTTCTTCAATACTTAACACTTATAGCTATCAAGGGACCTTCCCAAACTCACTTAAATAGTCGCAAAGATAATGCAAGAGTCTTGTATACACAGGTAATGAACTTAAACAGTTAATCATTCACGCAAACATTATAACAAGAAGAAATATGTGAAGTTCACCTCCTCGAGGGAAACCACGTCCACGGGAGTGTTATATTAACCAGAAAACGATAGAGTTATACAATATGCTGCGCACACAGCTGCAGCCTTAGATCTTTCCAGGAAACTCCACGCACACAGCTGGGAGCCCTTCTCTCAATCTAGTCTCTTCTCTACAGAGATTACAAAGGCACAGACGTCAACTCAGACTGTCTGGAAACTCAGGGATTAGCTCCTCGGCTATCCGATTTCCACCCTAGTTCTACACACTCGGTAGAACACATAGCAAAGGATAATCAACGCATGATCTATCCTCGAGACTGACTATCTAACAGTCTAACCATCTAACTATCCCAAAAATATCTAACTCTTCTTCTTATCATGTATACATATATATAGGTGGCCATGACGGTCACACCTTTACAAAACTGTGGGCCTTTCCCAACAGTGATTCCCAAAAACCCTAACCACGCACATGGCTAGGTGTACTGTAGGCGCCGCTTGTAGTCATGTCGCCGCTTCCTGCAGGTTCCTTGACTTCCAGCGCAGATTGTGGGTATGGGCGCTTGTCCTTCGCCTTCAATGCTCTGGTCCGTTGCTCCTCCTTGATCCGAGCAACCATAACTTCTGTACTTAGCCTTTAAATGAGGGTAGCTGAGCCCTCTACTCCATTGCCTTATTTATTATGGTAGCTGAGCCACCTTCATTCTTTTATGACGTGCGCGCGAGCTCCGCGATTTCTGGTCCGTGATCCTCGCTGAGCTTGTCCATCTGGCACCGTACTGCGCACCGTCTCCTTCTTGCCCAAAACTTAGTGCTTGTCCCAAAATTAGCACTTTCCTTTCATACTTGTGCTTTTTCCCCAAAATTCGTAGCTTTACCGCAGCTACGGCCTAGGCTCCAATAGGCCCCTAACACTCACTTGTGGCTCGCCCTCGAGCCACTCGCACTAGCGTGTGGTCGTTTGATTTGCGCATCTGCTTGTGCTTGGGTCTCCGCGAATGTTTTCTTCCACTGCGCAATAGCGGAGTCCAATTCATCGACACACTCCACAGCTGTCTGCACCATTTCTGCGGTGGCTTCTTCTTTAGTGATGGTATCAATCACCTCTTGAGATTCAGCAATCTCTTTGATTTTTGCCTCAACCTGACCGACGATTTCAGCATACTCATCCATGAATGGCTGAATGCTGTTGGTGAGCTTCTCATCTTCAGTTCTGAGCTTGTGCAGTTGCTGCTGCATTCTGCGCACTTCACTCATTTTCTTCATTTTTGCTAAGCCTGCTAAGGCCTTAGCTTCTTCAGTCAGAACAGTGAGAGACTGTTCTGCGGCTTTCACCTGTTCCGACAGACCAACTTTAAAAGGGAGCTTCTCAAGCTCCGCCCAAGCTTCCATAGCTTGGCTCATCAGGTTCTCGGCTTCCTGTATTTTGTCTTTCATCTGTGTGGAAGCTCTACTCAGTGCTTCAAATTGTACCTGCGCATCATCCGTAAGCTGCGCAGCAATGCGAGCTTCTAGCTCAGCGATCTGGGTTCTATGGCCCTCAGCCATAGCAACTATTTCGTGCTCCAGGGTTTTCACCCTTCCTCCGATAATTTGAACTTTTGCAACCAGAGGGAGGTCTGGTTGAATCTCGCAAGCCGGCAATTCCTGAGCAAGCTCATCTACCGCGTTTCTAATGCCAATGTCTTGCGCCTCATAAAGTGCAAGTTTCTCAGATATATTCTTATGGCTTGCCTTCAATTCTATCTCCTGCGATTGCAGTCGTTGATTTTCCTGAAATGTAGAGAGCTCTCTAGCTCTCAACTCAAGAGAAAATTTCTCATGCACTAGCTGTAGAGTCTCTATAGGAATTAGAGACAAATCGATTTCAACGGGCCCAACGGCGCTTGCCTGTAGTGCAGCTAGCGGATCTGGAAGTGTCATGCTGGTAGGCGGAATATGCACGACAGTATGCCTTTCTATGAGTTCTTCAACTCGCTCGGCACTTGGAATTTCTTGTGGCGCCTGCGAAGTAGATGCTAGCGCATGGGTCTGCGCAACTCTTCCTGCGAGACCTTTCAATTCTACGAACTGCAAATCTAAAGCACTTCTGATGTGAGCGTGCGCAGTGCGCAGCTCGTGAAATTGCTTGTGTAGGTACTGGTCGATCCCCGAGGGAATAGCCTCAGTGGGATGCGACACTTTTTGCTTCTTGGTGGCCGGTTCTGTGGAACCTTCATCACTTCTTTGCTCCGGGGCTTCCTTGCCCTTATCCTTCTCTTTCGCAGTGGCGGTTGGCAGCGCGGATGCGAGATCGGCGGCCACCCTCCACTCATCCGACCAAGACTTGATGGTTTCTTCAACATCCTCGGTAGTCATCCTGTAAAGTCCTAGCGCCCATTCATCTGGAATGCCGCAAGGGCGGAGGTAAAGTTGATGTATGTCGGCAGTAAAAGCCAACTTTCCTTCATATAATGTGGCTGTCTCCTCGCTCAGCCTTGGCATTTCTTGAATGGTATCTCTGAGGAGATAGTAGTATTCACAAAATACAGCGCGATTCATCTTGCGCTTCGCGGGATTGGGAGAATCCCAGAGGTTGATGTAGCGCATGCCGGCAACCTTTCCTGCGCGGCGCGGAAGGAACTGAGTATTCGGGGGCTCCTTCCACCCAACGAGAGCGCATAAAATTAGAAGCCAAGAAAAATGGAATGATTGGGCTGCATTGTCCTGCACATTCAGGCAATCAGCCAAGAAAGAATTCAGCAGGAAGAGAGACCAGTTGTACTGCTCTCCCTCCGCAGCTGCGATGACGAGCTCCACGACAGCTCTAGTAACTTCCTTCGGTCGGCACTTTGTGAGAAGTCTGCCTGCAAGCAGACTTCCTGTAAATCGAAGTGCCTCATCTTCTACTGTAGTGAGGTCATAATCCCGACCTCCTCTTGTCAAGTTATACTTCTGCACCAGCTGTGCAGCCAATTTTTTGTCCTTGTCCTTTCCCATAAAATGAATATTGGGATCCTTACCAGCCTTAGATAGACTGGTGATGCGGTGAATCAAATCAACATTTAGATCAATTGGCCTCCCGAGCCAAAGGTAACCTCCATGAACACATGAAAGCAGCGTCTTAACAACTGCATTGACTTCGTTGCTACGCCCAAAGTGCGGTAGCTTCAACAAATTCAACAAACCTGGCTTCTCCAAGTTTGCTGCAAATCCCCTTGGGGTAAATTCATCGACCTTTCGGATGGGATTGTGAACTATCGTCAGATATCGATCTGGCGCAAACTGGGGATACGTTTTATAGTCTCCCAGATTGAAATCAGAGAATTTGACCAGTGGAAGGTGTCCCAACAGTTTCCCTTCTACCCGCACGCTAGCCGGTAGTGGCGGTAACAGAATGGGATAATTTTCATTCTTCGAGATCTGTACTTCTGGCGCATCATCTGGACGCGGCGGAATATAGTTCACCATGGTGGCCAACGGCTCTGGAACAGGTTCTTCTGGCTGTTGCTGAGATGCTCTCGTGCCGGGCGACTGTCTAGGATCAGTCCATCCAGGGTGTACATAAGTCGAAGCCGTGACTGGAGTAGTCATGCCGAAATCTAAGCCTCGGCGTAGGAATTGACGAACAACTTCTTCAGTCGACAGGTTCTCCGTCGTGAACCGATGTAGGGAACAAAAACTTTGGACAGCAAATGGTGGACCTGCGTAGGATATGGACGCTGAAAACAAGGGAAAATACTCTGCACAACTCGGCTCTGAAAACAATAACTTGGATTCTTAAACAAGATAGCAACTCGAGGAAAGTAACCCAAAAATTATACAAGTGTGAGGTATTTATAGCCAGAGGTGATAGTAAATGCGACCAAGTGGGGTTACGTAGCTGTAGGCGGCTATACATGAGTTGACAACACGCTATCCTCCTCGCCGCAATGGTGCATTTATTGTGATTGACGGGCTCTGACAGCCTTCCGGGAGAAGCTAATGCTTTCGGCGCCTGAGTTAAATGCAAATCTTTCGGAGATCAAGCCGAATCCGTCAGAGCGGCTAGACTTAAATAGCGGACTTATCCTTCATTTATTCAGACGCGGCTACATAACTGCGGTAATTCAATGTTTGGCGGCGGGTCATTTTAGCTTAGGTAACTGTGCATAAAGGGGTCCAAGCTGATAACTCCTCAAGCGGCAGCTTTGACATAGGGAACTCCGCAAGAGCGATGGTTCAACGGTCCAAAAAAGCAAAACTTCGCCAGAGCGCAAAGATAAGCTCGTTTCAAACAAATTTTATTCAGGATGCGCGGATATTTCAAGGAACTGCGCGGGAAGCTGGAAACTGAAGGTGTCCCGCAGCTTCCGTGTAGATTGTGAATGCGATGTCTCTTTCAACTACACCGGACATTTGCACCTTTTTAGCAATATGTTAGGTCGACAGAGCGGAGTGGCCGTCGCGATAAAGCTTGAGCCGACTCCCGTTGATCATTGTAGGTAGTAATTCTCCATCAAGCTTTGCAAGCTGAACTGCGCCTCCTCCTGTTATCTTTGTCACCCGAAAAGGGCCTAACCAATGTACACGAAACTTGCCCGGAAACTTGATGAATTTACTATCATAAAGGAGTACCAAGTCTCCTTCTTCAAAGTGCTTATGCTTAATGTGCCTGTCATGCCAAGCTTTCTGTCTTGCCTTCTGTACCTGTTGATGGAATCCGGCTAAAAGTCGGTCTTCTTCTAAGGCAAGCAGCTGCGAGAGTCTTTCATTCATAGTATCAGGATCTGTCATTTCTCTGATTTGCGCAATTCTGAGACTGGGAATAATGTATTCCATAGGCATAACTGCTTCTTGTCCATACACCAAACTGAAAGGTGTGTGACCTGTTAGTTTCTTGCAAGTGGTTCTATAAGCCCATAATACAGCTCTGACTCTAAGGTCCCAATCATCTCTTTGTTGATTACAGATCTTTGTCAAGGCATTCTCAAGAATTTTATTGAATGCCTCCACCGTACCATTAGCTTGAGGGTGGTAGGGTGTACTCTTATGGTGTCTAACTTGGAATTCTTCAGTAAGGGCTTCTATAGTCTCATTGAGGAAATGTGTACCCTGATCACTCATTAGAATCAGTGGACATCCAAATCTAGCGATAATATTCTCAAAAATGAACTGTGCGGCCGTAGGAGCGTCGCAGTTCTTAACTGGCTTAGCCTCAGCCCATCTGGTGAGGTATTCAGTAGCTGCAATGATGTATCTTGTGCCAGTTCTTTTTCCTGGTGGGTTAATAGGTCCTACAAAGTCAATGGCCCATTTATCAAAAGCACGCACTGTGATCTGGGGTCTTAGCGGCATTTCATCTCTCCTTGAGGGTTTTCCTGTTCGCTGGCACACATCGCAACATTTACAGAACGCCTTAGTATCCTTGTGCAATGTCGGCCACCAAAGACCTGCGGCTAATATCTTTTGCGCAGTCAGCTTTCCTGCGAAATGGCCTCATGCGGTACCTGAATGCGCTTCTGCGATGATAGAGCTCTTTTCATGTGGTAAGATACATCTGCGCAAAACTTCGTCAGGGCCCAACTTATAAAGCTGGCCTGCTATCAAAGTGAAGTTTGCGGCTCTGACAACAAGTTGCTTCTTCTGCTGGATTGTAAACTCAGCCAGCGCTTGCCCGGTAGTGAGAAACTCAAGAATATCAGAATAATATTCGTCTGCTGCTTGAATAGAAAACAACTGTGCGTCAGGAAGATTGTCCTCCAGACTTGTAGGTTCCTCTCCTGACTCTATCCTGGATAGATGGTCAGGCCCTTCATTCAATCTGCCTGGCTTTACAATAACCTCGAAATCATATTCTTGAAAGAGCAGTAGCCATCTGCAAATTCTTCCTCCTAACACTGGTTTATTGACCAAATATTTCAAAGCAGAATGGTCAGTATACATTTTAAAATGAGCGCCTAACAGGTAGTGTCTGAATTTCTGTAGGGCATACACCATAGCTAGTCCTTCCCTTTCTGTAGTGGTGTAGTTCTTCTCAGCTGTAGATAGCTTTCTGCTGGAGTAAGCAATCGGGTAGTCAATACTTCCTTCTCCAGACTGTGTAAGCACAACCCCCAATGCTATGGAAGAAGCATCAACATGAACATGAAAAGGTTTTCTCCAGTCCGGGAAAACTAGAATAGGCGCTGTGATCATCTTTTCTTTAAGTGTGTCCAAGCTCTGTTGGCATTCTTCTGTCCATTGGAACTTCGAATCCTTTTTCAGCAATCTTTCCATAGGTGCTGTGATCTTTGCATAACCTTTGATAAATTTTCGGTAGTATCCAGTATGTCCCAATGTAGTGGGCAATTGCTTAACTGAGTTGGGCGCAGGTAAATTAGCAATGATGGCAACCTTCGCAGGATCCATTAGGAGTCCTTGTCTGCATACAGGTTCTTCTAGCTGTTGCTGAGATGCTCTCGTGCCGGGCGACTGTCTAGGATCAGTCCATCCAGGGTGTACATAAGTCGAAGCCGTGACTGGAGTATTCATGCCGAAATCTAAGCCTCGGCGTAGGAATTGACGAACAACTTCTTCAGTCGACAGGTTCTCCGTCGTGAACCGATGTAGGGAACAAAAACTTTGGACAGCAAATGGCGGACCTGCGTAGGATATGGACGCTGAAAACAAGGGAAAATACTCTGCACAACTCGGCTCTGAAAACAATAACTTGGATTCTTAAACAAGATAGCAACTCGAGGAAAGTAACCCAAAAATTATACAAGTGTGAGGTATTTATAGCCAGAGGTGATAGTAAATGCGACCAAGTGGGGTTACGTAGCTGTAGGCGGCTATACATGAGTTGACAACACGCTATCCTCCTCGCCGCAATGGTGCATTTATTGTGATTGACGGGCTCTGACAGCCTTCCGGGAGAAGCTAATGCTTTCGGCGCCTGAGTTAAATGAAAATCTTTCAGAGATCAAGCCGAATCCGTCAGAGCGGCTAGACTTAAATAGCGGACTTATCCTTCATTTATTCAGACGCGGCTACATAACTGCGGTAATTCAATGTTTGGCGGCGGGTCATTTTAGCTTAGGTAACTGTGCATAAAGGGGTCCATGCTGATAACTCCTCAAGCGGCAGCTTTGACATAGGGAACTCCGCAAGAGCGATGGTTCAACGGTCCAAAAAAGCAAAACTTCGCCAGAGCGCAAAGATAAGCTCGTTTCAAACAAATTTTATTCAGGATGCGCGGATATTTCAAGGAACTGCGCGGGAAGCTGGAAACTGAAGGTGTCCCGCAGCTTCCGTGTAGATTGTGAATGCGATGTCTCTTTCAACTACACCGGACATTTGCACCTTTTTAGCAATATGTTAGGTCGACAGAGCGGAGTGGCCGTCGCGATAAAGCTTGAGCCGACTCCCGTTGATCATTGTAGGTAGTAATTCTCCATCAAGCTTTGCAAGCTGAACTGCGCCTCCTCCTGTTATCTTTGTCACCCGAAAAGGGCCTAACCAATGTACACGAAACTTGCCCGGAAACTTGATGAATTTACTATCATAAAGGAGTACCAAGTCTCCTTCTTCAAAGTGCTTATGCTTAATGTGCCTGTCATGCCAAGCTTTCTGTCTTGCCTTCTGTACCTGTTGATGGAATCCGGCTAAAAGTCGGTCTTCTTCTAAGGCAAGCAGCTGCGAGAGTCTTTCATTCATAGTATCAGGATCTGTCATTTCTCTGATTTGCGCAATTCTGAGACTGGGAATAATGTATTCCATAGGCATAACTGCTTCTTGTCCATACACCAAACTGAAAGGTGTGTGACCTGTTAGTTTCTTGCAAGTGGTTCTATAAGTCCATAATACAGCTCTGACTCTAAGGTCCCAATCATCTCTTTGTTGATTACAGATCTTCGTCAAGGCATTCTCAAGAATTTTATTGAATGCCTCCACCGTACCATTAGCTTGAGGGTGGTAGGGTGTACTCTTATGGTGTCTAACTTGGAATTCTTCAGTAAGGGCTTCTATAGTCTCATTGAGGAAATGTGTACCCTGATCACTCATTAGAATAAGTGGACATCCAAATCTAGCGATAATATTCTCAAAAATGAACTGTGCGGCCGTAGGAGCGTCGCGGTTCTTAACTGGATTAGCCTCAGCCCATCTGGTGAGGTATTCAGTAGCTGTAATGATGTATCTTGCGCCAGTTCTTTTTCCTAGTGGGTTAATAGGTCCTACAAAGTCAATGGCCCATTTATCAAAAGCACGCACTGTGATCTGGGGTCTTAGCGGCATTTCATCTCTCCTTGAGGGTTTTCCTGTTCACTGGCACACATCGCAACATTTACAGAACGCCTTAGTATCCTTGTGCAATGTCGGCCACCAAAGACCTGCGGCTAATATCTTTTGCGCAGTCAGCTTTCCTGCGAAATGGCCTCCTGCGGTACCTGAATGCGCTTCTGCGATGATAGAGCTCTTTTCATGTGGTAAGATACATCTGCGCAAAACTTCGTCAGGGCCCAACTTATAAAGCTGGCCTGCTATCAAAGTGAAGTTTGCGGCTCTGACAACAAGTTGCTTCTTCTGCTGGATTGTAAACTCAGCCGGCGCTTGCCCGGCAGTGAGAAACTCAAGAATATCAGAATAATATTCGTCTGCTGCTTGAATAGAAAACAACTGTGCGTCAGGCAGATTGTCCTCCAGACTTGTAGGTTCCTCTCCTGACTCTATCCTGGATAGATGGTCAGGCCCTGCATTCAATCTGCCTGGCTTTACAATAACCTCGAAATCATATTCTTGAAAGAGCAGTAGCCATCTGCAAATTCTTCCTCCTAACACTGGTTTATTGACCAAATATTTCAAAGCAGAATGGTCAGTATACATTTTAAAATGAGCGCCTAACAGGTAGTGTCTGAATTTCTGTAGGGCATACACCATAGCTAGTCCTTCCCTTTCTGTAGTGGTGTAGTTCTTCTCAGCTGTAGATAGCTTTCTGCTGGAGTAAGCAATCGGGTGGTCAATACTTCCTTCTCCAGACTGTGTAAGCACAACCCCCAATGCTATGGAAGAAGCATCAACATGAACATGAAAAGGTTTTCTCCAGTCCGGGAAAACTAGAATAGGCGCTGTGATCATCTTTTCTTTAAGTGTGTCCAAGCTCTGTTGGCATTCTTCTGTCCATTGGAACTTCGAATCCTTTTTCAGCAATCTTTCCATAGGTGCTGTGATCTTTGCATAACCTTTGATAAATTTTCTGTAGTATCCAGTATGTCCCAATGTAGTGCGCAATTGCTTAACTGAGTTGGGCGCAGGTAAATTAGCAATGATGGCAACCTTCGCAGGATCCATCAGGAGTCCTTGTCTGCATACAATATGTCCCAACAAAATACCAAAGGGCGCACAAAATATACATTTTTTCAAGTTAAGGGAAATCTGATGCTGTCTACATTTTTCTAACATCATGCGCAGATTTGCAATATGGTTCTTTAATAGGCCAAATACAGTCCAGTCATCAAAATAGACTTCTAAAAACTTGTGAATGAATTCTTTAAAAACAGCAACAACAACTCTAGAGAAGATAGCAGGTGCGTTTTTAAGACCAAAGGGCATTACCGTATACTGGAATGAGCCCCATTCAGTTGCAAAAGTAGTCTTGTGGCGGTCGTCCGGATGGATTCTGATCTGATGATATCTCGAAAAACCATCAGTGAAAGAGTAAGCCTCTTTTCCTCCAACATTATCAAGTACTTCATCTGTGAAAGGAGTGGGAAATGGATCGTGCGCTGATGCATCATTGAGTTTGCGCAAGTCGACACAGATTCTTATTTCACCTTTCGTTTTATTTTCTTGGACCACCATAGGACTAATCCAATCGCTTTCCTCTACTGGCTCAATAATACCTGCTGCGAGCATTTTATCAATTTCTTCTCTAACTTTGTCTTTATACCGGGGGTTCAATCTGTACGGGCGCTGTTTTACTGGCTTGGCGTCTGCTTTCAGAGGTATGCGCATCACTCCTAAGTCTCCTAGGATTCCTTTCATTTCTGTGAACTTGGTAGGAAAGATATCCTGGTAGTCACGTAATAATTCTGAAACATGTCCAACAGTTTCATCATCCCAATAATCTCCTATAGAAGCAAACTTTGGTTCAGCTTCTGTACCAATGTTAATCTTCTTGAGCTTGATGTGTTCTGTGATGGCAGGAATATCAAGCTCAGGACCTTCAATATTGCGCGTCCCTTCTGATTCTGGGATATTGATGTTGCGAGGATCGTCCTCCTCATCTTCAGCGGTGAAGTTATAACATTCCAGGGCATGTTCTATCTGGACAGCCCAATCTGGTTGGGAATATTCTGATAACGGGCATTGTTCAAATATCTTCTTTTTAATACACTTCAAAGCCTGATCGATGCTTGGATGTTCTGACTCAAAGCTGAAGGTAAGTTGAAAGCTTTCTATCGTAAGAGGCCAACTGATAGTGCCTTTGCGGAATTCTGTTTCAGTATACCAGTTCCTTGGAACTGTATCCAATGTGTGGATGAATAGGTGAACCCATTCATCTTCCGGAATATCTGACCATTGCTGAATACATGCTTCAATGTGTGACCTGGGGTCACTCTGTCCCTCATACTTGCGTAGGACTTCGGCTGTGGTGTCCTGAAATCTGCGCAGTATCAATCTGCGACAGTCTTGCCATGTATGAATATTCTCCTTATGCGCAACCCACCATCTTGCGGGTGTAGCGCGCAATGCTACATCCAGTGCCTGTATGCGCTGCTGTTCTGGAATCTTTTGTTCATATTCATGTATGAATTTAGTTACTTCAGTTAAACCATCAAAAATTGGAGTGTCAGTTAATTCTGTGCCAATCCATCGAATGGATTTAGTCATCATAGCGCAACGCCTTGCAGAGACCTCATGTAAACGATTCTGCCAGTTTTCCAATCCTGCATCTGAGTCTGATGTGCACGAGCTATCGCATTGCCAGCTGATATGGCCATCTACTGTGGGGTTGACATAGTCACTGTGTTTAGTAGTCATTTGGTACAAACTTTCCATGTGGTGCGCTTCCTCTTCTGCGCGAATGGGTTCTATATACCTTGGTCCTTGAATAGGATCAAGTGGTGCGATGACCCTAATCTGGTCATCCTCAAAGGTCATCTGTCTTTTCTTCAAATTAATGATAGCCAAATTATCAAATGCCCAGTCTATTCCTAAAAGTGTTGGGTATGGTCTACTATCATCCAGGATTTTGATTACTTCAAAATCTGCAGAGCTTCTTACTCCTTCAATATCAATAGGTACATTGGGTAATCTGCCCAATGGAGAGACTCGTTGCTGATTCGCGAGTCTTAGTTGGATAGGGGATCTTGTAAGGTGAGGGATTCCCATCTGTTACCATGTCTGCATAGTGAGAACATTGGCTTCGGAGCCCAGATCTAACATGACTTCGTCCATTTCAAATGCTCCAATCTGCGCTGTGAGCCTCATCTCTTTTCCAGTTCTAATGTGACTCCTAATCTGGTGAACAACACACTGCGGTGTGTTCGTCGAAGCAGACTGTTGGCACTGATCCAACAGGTGTTGGAGTTCTAGAGTTGCCTTTTCATTGCGCAACAATTTTAAACATTGTCGTAGGAACGCATGAACACTGCCTAGTGCATGCTCCTCGTCAGGCCTTCCAGCTGTAGTGGCCTGTTCTTGTACCAGGTTATCTTGTCTTAGCACTTGCGATCTAATATTGTTCTGTGGAATTGTGGCAGAACTTGAAGCTCTCGGATCTGAGAAATACTCTTGAGCTTGCTTGAATGCTTCTTTTTGCTTCTGCAGGTCAAGTGGGGCTGGTTTAATATTAGCGCGGTGCACCCATTGCGTCGCTTGCTTTCCCATTCCCATCTCTTGCGCACCAGTGGTTGCTCCACTGCGTGTCACTATATTAACTGTAGGGTCTGGTTCTCTTTTTTCTGCTCCAATCAACTGAATATTCTGATTGACCTGTGGGGTCTTTGCTTGCATCTTAGCCTGTAACTGAGGGCATTCTTCAATGATATGGTCAGAATATTTACAATACCTGCAGAGGGTTGTAGGATTTTGGCAATCCCTGGCAAAATGACCTTGTGCTCCGCAATTATAACAAGTGATCTGTCCTCTTCCGCGACCAAAATTTGTTGTGCGTCCGCGTCCCCTGTAATTTCCTGCTCGGGCGTCGCGAGTTTGGTCATACGGTGGACCTGCTGTGGGTCCTTGTGTCTCTGCTTGTACCCTATAAACATCATGCTTTCTTTCTATCATAAGATCATATGCTCTACAATTGTTCTCATCATGACCTACTGATTTACAGAAATTACAATATAGATTCTTTGGAGTTTGTACATATTTCTGAAGTAAGTGACATTCTTGTGGTCTATGACCTCTAGTTCTACAGATTTCACACCAAGGCCCCTGTGCCTGTGGTAAAGGGTTAGGTGCTCCAGTTGCAATATAGTCTATGAAAACGGGGCAATGGTCCTTTGAATGACCTTGGGCTTTACATTTTGTACACCAAATTTCTTCCTTAATCTCCTTGCCTTTCTTAATATCATGCACTTGAAAGGTTAAGTTTGCTAATTGGTTCTGCAACTGCGCAACATCGTTGCTTGTTCCCGCAATGGGCGAAGCTTCTAGTTTCATAGCCATCTCTAGAGCTTGTTCCTGAGTATTGAGATTCTGTTGCATAAGAGGAAGTCTAATGTGTGGGAGCAGCGCAGCAATGAACCATTCCTTATGCTGCTGTGGTGCAAACTCGAAGCTTACTTGATCTATCAAGGCTTTGAACTTCTGGTCAAAGTCCCATACTGATTCTGTAGGTAGCTGTTTGATGTCTTTGAGCTCTGTTATACACTGTGATTCTGATTTAGGTTTCTTAAATTCCCGAATCATAGCATTTCTTACATCAACAAGCGTCCTATTCTGTGCTGCTGAGTATTTCATGAACCAAGTTAAGGCTCTTTCTCTTAGTGTGGTTGCTAACTGAACCAGTTTAACAGCATCATCATTAATTTGCTTAATTGTCCAAATGGCTTCACATAAGAACCAGTGCTGCTCAGGGTCTTCTATCCCTGTTCCTCTAAAAGTTGGTAGCTTCATGTCATCACCCATCCTTCTTGTGCTAGGTTGAGGTGAGGGTGCTGTAGCATTGCTTCTGGGCTGGTTAAATAAAGGTGGTTCTGAGGTACTAGAAGTACCGTGTGGGCTACTAGAAGGTGTTACTGCGGGGTTATACTGAGCTCCGTCTGGTTTTTGCGGTGTAAAGGGGTGATAAGGGATATGAGCACTCCCTTGTCTTTCTATATGGCTTGCTCTAGGGACTTGGCTATCGTCTGGGCTAGACTCAAAAGAATATTTTTCAAGGCCTACTTTATATCGTTTTCCACTACGAGTGCAACCAATAAGTTCAGGATCACTATCAGAATCTACGGACATTACTTGTCTATGCTATTCATCAGAAGCAATACATAGCTTTCCTTTTTCATACAGAAGCATTTTAATCCATAAGTTCAGAGAATTTAAGAACTTACCTCTGTGTACTTGGAAGAAATTCCTCTCAGCTTCACTGAAACTCTTTCTTGTATCTACTGCAAACTCGGTGATGAAACCTTTCAGTAGACTATTCAACCAAAAGTCTACTGCGCGGGACACAGGATTGTCTATCCGCTTCACAATACTGACTAGCTCAGGCGTCCAAGCGACGGGTCGATCAATATGCACAGTAGGTCTAGAATCTGCTAACTTGGCTATCCAAGCGTGCAACTCCAGTGCGAATGTAACAAAGAAAATTTCGTGAAGGTCAGTATAAATATACTTCTGCAACCAGTCTTCTGTTTGGAGCGTAGAGCTTCTATTTCCTTGTTCAGCGAACTCTTTAGCCTTTAAATCAAACCAGTCTCCAATTTCTTTAGCTGTAGGATTCCAGTAACACATTTGTTAACTGAGCAAGTCTCAGTGTAACAGAACCTTGTGCTGGCTTTAGCAACAATCTCAGACGTCGCGGAAATAGTAAGTCTCACAGCAGCAAGTCGCAAGGCAACGGAACCATTTGTTCTCCTCGATCTCGCGCGTCGCCGAAATAACAAGTCTCACAACAGCAAGTCGCAAGGCAACGGAACCATTTGTTCTCCTCGATCTCGCGCATCGCTGAAATAACAAGTCTCACAACAGCAAGTCGCAAGGCAACGGAACCATTTGTTGGATGCTTTCTTGGGCAGACCCGGGTTTTAATGAAGCGCAGCAACAAACCCCTAGGCGCACTGGCCCTCTCGGCAACGAGCTGCGCAGCATCTCGAGGTCTCACCCGAAGTGGCTATGGGGGGGTTAAGGAATCAGAATTCCTTAACCTTGGTGACGCGGAGATGGTTCTTCCTTTTTCGGTTCCTCAGATGTCGGTGGTCTGACTTTCCCGCAGGCCCCTCGGCTCAACTGCGCGGCTTCCTCCCTCAGCAGGCCCGCTGCGCAGTTTCTCCGCTCTGGCGCAGAAGGCAACTATTCCTTGCGTCAACGCGTTAAGTACCTCCTCGCCCTGCGCGCCCAGCGCAGTAACGCATTCCTCGATTGCTGCCGCGACAGTGCTCCACCACTTCTTCAATACTTAACACTTATAGCTATCAAGGGACCTTCCCAAACTCACTTAAACAGTCGCAAAGATAATGCAAGAGTATTGTATACACAGGTAATGAACTTAAACAGTTAATCATTCACGCAAACATTATAACAAGAAGAAATATGTGAAGTTCACCTCCTCGAGGGAAACCACGTCCACGGGAGTGTTATATTAACCAGAAAACGATAGAGTTATACAATATGCTGCGCACACAGCTGCAGCCTTAGATCTTTCCAGGAAACTCCACGCACACAGCTGGGAGCCCTTCTCTCAATCTAGTCTCTTCTCTACAGAGATTACAAAGGCACAGACGTCAACTCAGACTGTCTGGCAACTCAGGGATTAGCTCCTCGACTATCCGATTTCCACCCTAGTTCTACACACTCAGTAGAACACATAGCAAAGGATAATCAACGCATGATCTATCCTCGAGACTGACTATCTAACAGTCTAACCATCTAACTATCCCAAAAATATCTAACTCTTCTTCTTATCATGTATACATATATATAGGTGGCCATGACGGTCACACCTTTACAAAACTGTGGGCCTTTCCCAACAGTGATTCCCAAAAACCCTAACCACGCACATGGCTAGGTGTACTGTAGGCGCCGCTTGTAGTCATGTCGCCGCTTCCTGCAGGCTCCTTGACTTCCGGCGCAGATTGTGGGTATGGGCGCTTGTCCTTCGCCTTCAATGCTCTGGTCCGTTGCTCCTCCTTGATCCGAGCAACCATAACTTCTGTACTTAGCCTTTAAATGAGGGTAGTTGAGCCCTCTACTCCATTGCCTTATTTATTATGGTAGCTGAGCCACCTTCATTCTTCTATGACGTGCGCGCGAGCTCCGCGATTTCCGATCCGTGATCCTCGCTGAGCTTGTCCATCTGGCACCGTACTGCGCACCGTCTCCTTCTTTCCCAAAACTTAGTGCTTGTCCCAAAATTAGCACTTTCCTTTCATACTTGTGCTTTTTCCCCAAAATTCGCAGCTTTACCGCAGCTACGGCCTAGGCTCCAACATATTGGTCGAGGCACATGCAGGAGTGGCTATTGGACATTATGGCGGTCGTGCTACTACTAGGAAGGTGTTTTGCGTAGGTATTTAGTGGCCCACTCTTCAGAATGATGCGACGGAGTATGCATGGACTTGGGATGTCTGTCAAAGAACTAGAAAACCCTCCAGGGGGATGAGATGCCGCTGGTACCTCAAGTGACATTGCAACCATTTGATAAATGGGCTCTAGATTTTGTGGGACCAATCAACCCAACTAGGAAGAGAATTGGCGCGCGGTACATCATTACCGTGATTGATTATTTGACAAGGTGGGCGGAGGCTGCACCTGTTGTAGATTTCATTGTCGTGACTGCAGCATGGTTCTTGTTTGACAACATTGTTACTCGGTTTGGATGCCTAAAGATATTGATGAGTGATTAAGGGAGTCACTTCATCAATCGCACAGTCAGCGCATTAACATAAGAGCTTCAGATACAACACAAGAAGAGCACACCGTATCATTCGTAAGAAAATGGCATAGTGGAGGTGTTCAACAAGGTGTTGGAGCATGTGCTTACAAAGGTTTGTAATGCAAACCACGATGACTGGGATTTGAAGATTCCAATAGTGTTGTGGGAATATCGCACCACTTGTAACAGATTGACAAGACAAACACCCTTCAAATTGGTGTATGGGAAAGAGGCAGTTATGCTTATGGAGTACATTGTTCCGAGTCTGCTCCTAGCAGAAGTGACAAGTATGAATGATGAAGCAGCATTCACAGAACAACTAGAGAAGCTGGTGCAACTTGAGGAAGATCGCTTTATCATAGGTTTTCACTAGTGCGTGGAGAAGGATCGGCAAAAATTTGGCTTGATCGCCATATAAAAAAAATAGTTTCAGCAAGGTGACTTGGTGATATTGTATGACAGCAAGTTCATGAAGCAACCAAGGAAGTTACAGATGCATTGGATCGGTCCATATTATGTTAGATTCATTACTTTAAGAGGCACAGTACATCTGTAATAGTTTGATGGAGTGATGCTACCGAAGTTGGTGAATGGTAGCAGGATGAATCCCTACAGGATGGGCCCGAAGTCATGTGATGCTTAACTGCATTACGGGGGAAAAAAATGCAGGATGCTAGGTGGCAGGATGGCAGACCAGCAGGCACAGAATGCGCAAGTAGGAACAACGATAGCACGATGTCGCGACAACTGTAGGGTCACAACATAGTCAAATCAGCCATAAATGCAGACCGTTAAATGTAGTTAGATGTCGGCACTCATTGAAGGGATGCGTATTTATGGCGAATCCGTCTATTAGATTGATAGGATCAACGACGGATTCAGGTATGATTGGCATGCATGAAAAAAGGTGGAAACATGATCGACGTCTCTCATGATTGGCACGCATGACAACAGGGGGGATCATGGTCAATGCTTCGCACGTATGAGTTCAAGTCCGAGCATGAGTGCTATAGATCTGCCTCACCGAGAGAAGGCATAATGATATGATGACAGGATTAGAAACTTATGCGAATAGATTTGCAAATGATTTCAGAGTCACGCATCTAGCATGTGCTAAAAATGCATAAATACAGGCACAGGAGGTTAGATGAGTAAGGAGGTATCTATCAGACAAGAGGAACCCATGCTACGAGCGGGTCAGGAAGGTAGATAAGTTAGGAATTCCAAGGAGGCTATGGAAATGATTAATTTCATTTCATGCAGCACCACACCAGGTGCGCTAAGGGCCTGAACGATGAGTGTGAATGAGCACCTAGAGAACAAAGCGAAGCAGACACTCAGGAGAAATGAAGACGATGGTGGTGGTGGTAGTTCGAAGATTCATGGTCCCTGCCCTCACCCGATATTTCTAAGTATGTGGTGGTAGTTCGAAGATTCATGGTCCCCGCGACCACCAGAATGGCAGGGGTGGAGGCCCCCTGGCCCCAGTAGTCGGTGATCCTAGGTGCGAAACAGATGTGCCAGAGTAGCTATCTTGTCTTGCACCTTGGCACTAATAATAAACTTTTCCTCAGACTGGAACAAATGCATAGTGCGGCTGCAGTGGCCGAAGCAATAGACGATCAAGGCTTCCAAAGACTAGAGGATGAGTTTGAGAAGTACATGATAATGAGCTTGAGATCGCCGTATCAACATGAGAAGTACATGATATTGAGCCTAAGATCGCCATATCTATTTGAAAAGTACATGACAGCGAACCTGAGATTTCCATATCAGTTTCTGAAGTACACAAGAGCTAGCTCCAGACAGCAAGAATAGTTTCAAACGAATAGTCTAGTGACGGATGAGTATAGTACACCATGTCCAATTGACGTGGCTCGAGGGAGAGCCACAAGATTATGTTGGGGGCCTGTTGGCAGGCAGTTTGGATGAGTCAGCTGCGCAGCATCGCGGATGCTACACAAGGTCAAAGATGCTGCGAAAGGACAAAGATGCCGTGCAAGTCGGAAATAATGTTATTTTCTGTAGTTTTGGTCATTTTGAACCACACTGTGCGGGTTAAGGGTCATTTTGTTGTAAATATTGTTAGAATGTAGTTAGGAGGTCGATTAAGTGGATCATAAGTGTAAAGGCGCAAGCCTATAAAAAGATGTAGCATTACAAGTACTAGATCATCTTTATCTAGAGAATTGTTAGTGCGGGATGTTTTGGATATTGATCCAAGTCTGTTTGAATCTGGGTATGCGAGGGAAGAACTATATTGCTGTATCTTTGGTTTAATGCGAAGTTGGCATCATTGAACCAGATGAAGAATCGGAATGGATCAGTCCTATGGTGGTGCAGGATAAGAAGACAGGTGAAGTACGGATTTGTGTCGACTTGCGGAAGCTGAATGACGCATGCATGCATGATCTATTTCTAACACCTTTCACTGACGACATGCTAGAAGGAGTGGGCGGTCAAGAAATGTATTCTTTCACGGATGGTTTCTCTGGCTATCATGAGATCAATATTGTGAAAGAGGATCGCCACAAGATGACATTTGTGACCGAATGGGGTTGTTTCCAATATACGGTGATGCCGTTTTCACTTAAGAACACACCTGCGATATTTTCTCAGGTTGTTGTTGCTGCTTTCAGGGATTTTACTAAGAAGTTTCTTCAAGTTTATATGGATGAATGGACAAGGTATGGATTGGTCAACGATCATATGGAAAATATGTGACTCATGTTGGAGCGTTGTCGGCAACATCAAATATCGCTGAACTTGAAGAAGTGCATTTCTTGTGCACCATTTGGGATATTGTTGGGTCACATTATTTGCAAGCAAGGATTGATGGTAATCCTAGCAAAGATTACGCCCATTCTGAGCTTAACACCTCCTACCACTGTCAAGTAGTTGAGAGCAACGTTGGGGCACACCGGGTACTATCACAAGTTTATCCAGGGTTATGCAGCGATCATGGCCCCTATAGAGAAGTTGTGAAAGAAGGACGCAGTATTCTTGTGGAGTCCTGAATGTCAGGTCAGTTTCGAGATGCTGAAGGCTAAGATGGCTTCTACACCGATATTGGTATTTCCAAACTGGAGCAAGGAATTCCATGTGCATGTAGATGCATCATCGCTTGTGCTAGGATTCGTGCTTGCGCAATCAAGGGAAGGAGATCTGGATCACCCAATTGCTTTTGCGAGTCGAAAGTTGTCATCTACGAAGAGAAATTATACCACTACAGAGAGGGAACGCTTGGCGATGGTATATGCATTATAGAAGTTTAGGCATTACTTATTGGGAGGTCACTTCAAGATGTTCATAGACCACTCTACTTTGAAATATCCGGTCAATAAACCTGTGTTGGGGGGAAAGATATGTCGATGGCTACTTCTTTTCAGGAGTTTGATTTTAAGGTGATTGTGAAGCAAGGCTGCTTGAATGCTGGGCTAGATCATCTATCTCAAATTGAGACAGGGGAGAAAACAACCAACATTGAAGATGGGTTTCCTGATGTGCAACTATTCAGGGTTGATGTAGTTGATGACTACTATGAAGAAATAATTCAGTTTATCGTGACAGGAACTGTGCCAGTGGAGCTTACCACCAGTAAAAAGAAGCAGTGGTGGTTAAGGCTGCAGACTTCCAATTGATTTCCTGACAACTATATAAACTAGGAACAGACGAGATGTTGAGGCACTGTGTCATGCATCATGAGCAAGGGATGCTATTGTCAGAAGCACATGCAGGAGTGGCTGGTGGGCACTATGGTGGTCGTGTGACTACCAAAAAGGTGCTCCACGTAGGGCTTGGGTGGCCCACTCTTCACAATGATGCGACAGATTATGCGCGGACCTGTGATGTCTGTCAAAGAACTTGTAAACCCTCCAGGAGCGATGAGATGCCGCTAATACCTAAAGTGACACTGCAAACATTTGATAAATGGGCTGTGTATTTTGTGGGACCTATCAACCAACCTAGGAAGTGCACTAGTGCACGATACATAATCACAGCGACAGATTATTTGACAAGATCGGAGGAGGCCGCACCAGTTGTAGATTGCACCACTGCAACAACAACGTATTTCTTGTTCGACAATATTGTCACTCGGTTTGGCTGCCCGAAGATATTGATGAGTGATCAGGGGAGTCACTTAATTAATCTCACCATCAGTGCATTGACAACAGAGCTTCAAATACAACATAAGAAGAGTATGCCATATCATCCACAGGAAAATGGCATGGTGGAAGCTTTCAACAAAGTATTGGAGAATGCACTGACCAAGGTTTGTAATGCGAACAGTGATGACTAGGATTTGAAGATTCCAACAGTCTTGTGGGCATATCGCACCACTTGTAAATGGTTAACGAAGAAGACACCCTTCAAATTGGTGTATGGGAAAGAGGTAGTTATGCCTATGGAGTACATTGTTCCGATTCTGCGCATAGCGGCAGCGACAAGCATGAATGATGAGGTAGTGTTGGCAGAGCGACTAGAGCAATTGGTACAACTTGAGGAAGACAACTTTATCGCTAGTTTTCACCAGTGCATGGAAAAGGATTGGAAAAAATCTTAGCATGATCGCCATATAAAAAATAAACAGTTTCAGCAAGGCGACTTGGTGCCGTTGTATCTCAACAAGTTCATGAAGAATCTAGGGAAGTTATAGATGCATTGTGTTAGCTCTTCAGGAGTCTTTCTAGGTTGCAATCGAAAGAGCCTGGTAACTCAATATTACTTAAAAGGATGGGCTATGTTTGGATCAAGTTGGATGACTGAATCGAAGCTCACACACTCAAACCATGCATGGAGACACTCAGGTAGAGAAGGCTTTTAACTATTGTTGTTCAGAGAGTTTATAAAAGGTAAATGAGAGTGGAATTCTTATCATGCTAGAAGTATCATACAAAGAACATATATATAAATGGTTAATCACAATAAATAAATGACACTTGATGTCTGGCATAGAAAAATGAACAATCATGAAATAAAAATTTCACTATAAGTACAAAAAGGTAAGAAAGGAAATATGAACACGAATAGCAAAAGAAGCTTATATAACTGAGATTCAATGGGAAGTCTGAGAATACAAGTATAAAAAAGTCTCTCCAAAATTGAACCATTGTTCTACATCCTTCCTGGGCCTTATAGCCTTTACAAACTTTTAAGATCCTGAAAAGATGGATCGAATCTGCTAAAAATAGTTAATTAAAACAGTTTTCTCCAAAATATGACAACGTCCCACATTCAAAAGTAACTGACATCTTGCTAAGGCACCTATATTCGACAGTGTAACAAGCCTCCGGAGGCTGAAGAGTGAGGTTGAAACTGCTTCCTGGAGAACCTCCAGGTTGTCTTTTTCCCAAAATAGACAGGAATATTCCTCCTTTTGCATCGCTGCAGCCCTTCAGTCTGGAAACGAAAAATGATCATGATTCCTTTAAGCATTTTGTCTATCATTGAGAAAACACTCTTGGGGTGCTTGGATCAGTGAAACTCGGGTTTGGTGCCCAAAACCAACCTTCTGCCTATTCTACATTTTTGGTAGCTAGAAAGCTGGGGTTCAAAATTTATAAGCTACTAAAAACCCTACTTTCGGTGGTTAATGAATTAGTTTGACATTTCACCTAAACCACCGAATCACCTATAGATTTTTGAAGCCTGTCTTTCCTTTCAGTAACTAGGAGATTCAGGTGCTCATGCTGTAGACCGCCAAAACTGAAATTTGGCAGCAAATGAACAATTTCTATGCTTTCCTAACCCACCGAAAAAGCTATGCCTAGTCCAGCCTACAAAACTTTGGACAAAACTGTGTTTTTTGACCCCTGCTACTTATCTTCTTACTGCTTAGTTTTCTCTTCGTCCTAGGTGAAAACTGGAGTGTCAACAAAACTGACTGCTGCTGTTGCTAAGGCGTCAAGATCTAAGTGCACCTTGGGCTGGGTTTTCTGAGTTGTCTCCTCACCTCCCAGAAGCTCGACCTTCCTACTACGCCTGATATTTTCTCTTATTACCCTTATATTTCTTCCTGTCAGCTTACTATGTTTTTTGGTCAACCCTTGAAAAGAAACATACAATTCCTTATGCCTTTATGCAGCCTTTTGTTTTTCTCCTTGATCACCCTCTGGAGTATTTCAAGCTCATACACTTGCCTGAGTAGCTAATTAATTTTCTGCGATGAAGAACTTTTGGTCTTGGTTGTTAATACCTTAGCCACCTACTGATCTGGTTCTCCCACAGGTGTAGGAGAAGGCAAGTTTACATAGGCAGTCTCCTGTTCTTCCACAGGTGTAGGGGAAGGCAGATCCACACATGGAGTCTTCTGTTCTTCAGGCATAGCTGCTTCCTGAAGCTCTTGTTCTGTTGCAATTTCCTTATGATTTGCTCCTATTTCCTGCAGTTCATCGTCTTCAGAGTCCGTGTAGGGGAGGCCTAACAGGTTCACATTCTTTGAAGAAGTCTCTCCTCATTTTCTGAAGAATAGATTTTTGCCAATCCTCTCAGGCTCGTAAGAAGGGGTAATTCAAACTGTTGGCAACGAAGAGACGGCTTGCCTTTTTATCTTTTCACTTCTAGGGGTGGATGTATTTTTAGAGGAGGGGTTATCCTTGTCGTTGGGTCATAATTCTGTGTCAAATTCGTTCCATAAAAGGAAATAATCCCACTTCTCATTCTTTCTCTGCAGATGCTCTGATACCAATATTTTAAGTAGGCCATGGTGGGATAACCTGCTATGAACCTTGCTTGGCTTTGGCTGGACCTGGTGAACCATCTTTGTTAGGTTTTTATGAATATAGAAGGGTAGGTTTAGAGGGATTCTACCAGTGAAATGGTCCAACAGTCTGAAATGATAGACCAACACTCTAGAATATCTACCTTCACTTGTAAAATAGACCAAAATGGCCTTTAACAGGTGCTACCACCTTTCCTCCAAGAAAGACATAGGGACGTCTTTGTTCCAGGTGATTGTCTGATGTGCAGGTTTTAGATATGATCTGAGCTCGAGCTTCTGGGTGGTGGTGGTTTTGAACCATATTTCTCCTGTCCCTGGAATTTCTGTGGCCGCTGCTATGAAGTCTTCATCCACCTGGACTTCTTCTTTCCCAATTTGCGTTTTCCTTCCATCAAATGATAATGCGAAGGCCTCTGCAATTTGCTAATGTGAGCCTTGGAGCTTCAGGAAATAGTTATAGCATCCCATGCTTTTGAAGAATTGGCCTATTTCAGGGTGCGACTCAAGGTAGCCGACGTCATTTAGCTCCTTCCTAAGCATAGATCCTCCCTTCTTCATCTGTAAACCCTGATCGACACCTGCATTTCAGAAAAGCTGAGCCTTAGGAAAAAAATGACATGGAATCGAGGAAGAAGCAGCTTGTTGGCAGGTAACAACGAAGGATGAGGTATGAATTGGTTCAGGGCTTTGACTTCGAGAGATGTTACTGAAGGCAAATCATGAGGATTTACATGACCTGTCAATCTTGCCCTTTTACCTAGGAGTGATCATCATTTGCAGCTGGTCTTGAAATGAAAGGATCATGTTTTCACTGGCGGTGCCCCTTTTCGGCTGTTAAGAAATGATGAACTCCCTTTAATTCATGACTAACCCTTGATTTGACATTTCCACCATTTGATACCGACTCAATTTCGGTAGCCAATGATTTCGCCTTTAAAACTGTAAGCTACCAGAAAAAGCTCACACATGCCGCTACTTTCGGTCGCTGTGGACGATCCTTCCATTGGACTGTAAGCTGCGAAAAGTATCTACCTTTCAATGGCTAACGAACACCATCGTATTCGCCCAAGACACCGAAGACATTCCCATGAATACCGAAGATGCCTCTGCTTTCGGCAACTGTAGAAGATTTTATTCTTGAATTGAAAATTGCGAAAAGTGTCTACCTTTTAGTGGTTAATGAACAGAGTTGTATTCTCCCAAGCCACCGAAAACTGCCCCATGAACCATGATATATGTCTTCCTTTTTGGTAGTTGGATAGTTTCATCTTTCACGTAGTAAGCTGCCAAAAGTGGGGTTTTCGGTAGCTAATGAACCATCGTCAGGCTCGCCTAAGCTACCGAAACCTGGAAATTCTTTTTGGAGAAGAGCAACCTCAAAAGTTATTTCAAGCTTCATTACATAATCCAAACTTATGACACGCAACCTCAAATGCATACAAAAATAAAAAAGACAAAACTCCTATCACCTAAACAAGCACCTAGTCTATTTTGATTTGGGGATATAACATATGGCTTCTACTCAGGGATGGAAACCTCCCTATGAGGTTCAAAGAACCACAAGTCTAATTCCTTTCCCATAAAACAAAAATCAAGAGCTATCTTCTTGTGTTCCATTGCGCATGGAGTTATTTTGCAAACAAAAACTAAAACTAAAAACAGAAATGGTAATTACAATGACCAGGCTTGGAAGCCTCAGATGAAATAGGGTTTCAGAAAATGCCCATTGACTAGGCCACCAAACATGTCTTCACCTTCTAGACTCTGCAATTTGAAAGTGTTGTTTTGCTGTACTTGAGTTATCACAAAAGGACCCGTCCATAGAGAATCAAATTTACCATGCTTTCCCTTATCCTGCCTTGGGGCATCCCATTTCAGCACCCAGTCTCCAACCTGAAAACTCTCCATCTTTGCCTTCTTGTCAAAAGTGCTTTTTATTTTTCCTGGATGAGCTTCTGACTTTTCCACTAACTGTTCTCTAGTCTGCTGCAATTCGACCAAATCGCGCATTCTTCTCACCATGTCATTTGGTTCATCCTGTTCCTCCTAAATAAATTTAGTCACTGGAAAAATTAGCTGAACTAGGAAAATGGCATTAGTATCATAAACCAATCTAAAAGGGGGATTCCCTATGGATTTCTTATTCGTCACCCTATCAGCCCAAAGAGCAAACTTTCTCTTTGAATCCCAACTCTTTTGATTTTCTTCCAGTAGATTTATGATGATTCTAACTAGACTTTTATTTGAGGACTCAATGAGGCCATTGCCTTGAGGGTAGTAGGGAGTAGAGTGAACTAATTGAATGCCCATTGAATCGCACATGTGGACTAATGCTTTATCTTTGAAAGCTGGTGCATTATCAGTTACCAACCTTTTTGGGCAACCAAATCTGATAAGGATGTTTTCATAGAGAAATTTCATGATAACCTGATGATTAGCATTCCTAGTGGGAATTGCCTCTATCCACTTGGTGAAATAATCAGTGGCTACTAGGATCCATCTGTGTTGACCACTAGATGAAGGATTGATCTCCCCTGTGAAGTCAAGGACCCATTGTTGGAAAGGGCCATTAACCACAATAGGATTCAGGGGCAGGTATTTTAGCTGTTGTTTTCCTGTGAATCTTTAGCATTTGTCACAAGATTTCACGAAAGTGTATACATCAGAAAATAGACAAGGCCAATAGTACTTAGCCCTTAGAATATCGTGGGAAGTAGTTTTCCAGTAATGATTCACCCCACATATGCTTGAATGGAAGTGATGCATTACTTGAACTAATTCTTCTTTATCTAGACATATTAACAGAACTTCAGCACGATCTTTCCAATACAACAGATTATTACTTATGCAAAATTTTACAGACTTAAGCTTGAGAGATCATGCCTAGGTTTTGCTAAGTCCAGGGGGAACTTCTAAATTTTGCAAGAAATGAATGATACCTGAATACCACTCACATGAGAGCAAATAATTAGCCACCTGTTGACTTTTATGTCATTTTGATGCAGCTACCTCTGTTGGCAAACTGGCAGAATTTATTACGATGAAATTTATGTCTAAAAGTTTGCAATTTTCTTCAGCCATAAGCTTGTCTAGAACTTGACATTTTACTAACCTAGTGGGATTCACCTCTATATCAAATTCAATCATCTTAGCGATCCATTTGGCTCTCTTGCCATCAATGTTAGGTTGAGTTAACACATCTTTCACGGAAGCTGAAGGGACATAGGCTATGACCTTTGCATGTAGGATATAAATTTTGAATGCTTTCAATGACTTGATCAGAGAATAGGCCTATTTTTCAATGGGATCGTATTTCAATTCAGCATCCCTTAATGTTTTCCTGATGAAGGCAATTGGATGATCAAACCCTTCGTCATCTTTCTGCAACAAGACTACTGCCACTGTACAAGGTGGGAGCGCTGTCGACAACATCAAATATCGCTGAACTTGAAGAAGTGCATTTTTTGTGCACCATTTGGGATATTGTTGGGTCACATTATTTGCAAGCAAGGATTGTTGGTCGACCTAGCAAAGATTACACTCATTCTAAGCTTAACACCTCCTACCACTGTCAAGTAGTTGAGAGCAATGTTGGGGCACACCGGGTACTATCACAAGTTTATCCGGGGTTATGCAGCGATCACAGCCCCTATGGAGAAGTTGTGAAACAAGGACGCGGTATTCTTGTGGAGTCCTAAATGTCAGGTTAGTTTTGAGATGCTGAATGCTAAGATGGCTTCTACACCGATATTTGTATTTTCGGATTAGAGCAAGGAATTCCATGTCCATGTAGATGCATCACCGCTTGTGCTAGGAGTCGTGCTCGCGCAACCAAGAGAAGGAGATTTGGATCACCCAATTGCTTTTGCGAGTCGAAAGTTGTCATCTATGAAGATAAATTATACCACTACAGAGAGGGAACGCTTGGCGATGGTATATGTGCTGCAGAAGTTTAGGCATTACTTATTGGGAGGTCACTTCAAGATGTTCATAGACCACTCTACTTTGAAATATGTGGTCAATAAACCTATGTTGGGGGGAAAGATATGTCACTGGATACGTCTTTTCAGGAGTTTGATTTTGAGGTGATTGTGAAGCCAGGCCGCTTGAATGTTGGGCTAGATCATCTATCGCGAATTGAGACAGGGAAGGAAACAACCAACATTGAAGATGGGTTTCCTGATGTGCAACTATTCAAGGTTGATGTAGTTGATGACTACTACGAAGAAATAATTCAGTTTATCACGACAGGAACTACACTAGTGGAGCTTACCACTAGTCAAAAGAAGCAGTTGGTGGTTAAGGTTGTAGACTTCCAATTGATTGCCTGACAACTATATAAACTAGGAACAGACGAGATCTTGAGGCACTATGTCATGCATCACGAGCAAGGGAAGCTATTGTCAGAAGCACATGCAGGAGTGGCTGGTGGGCACTATGGTGGTCGTGTGACTACCAGAAAGGTGCTCCACGCAGGGCTTTGGTGGCCCACTCTTCACAATGATGTGGCAGATTATGCATGGACCTGTGAAGTCTGTCAAGGAACTGGTAAACCCTCCAGGAGCGATGAGATGCTGCTAATACCTAAAGTGACACTGCAAATATTTGATAAATGGGATGTGTATTTCGTGGGACCTATCAACCCACCTGGGAAGCACACTGGTGCACAATACATAATCACAACGACAAATTATTTGACAAGATGGGAGGAGGCCACACCAGTTGTAGATTGCACCATTGCAACAGTAGCACGTTTCTTGTCCGACAATATTGTCACTTGGTTTGGATGCTCGAAGATATTGATGAGTGATCAGGGGAGTCACTTCATTAATCTCACCATCAGCGTATTGATAGCAGAGCTTCAGATACAACATAAGAAGAGTATGCCATATCATCCGCAAGAAAAAGGCACAGTGGAAGCTTTCAACAAAGTATTGGAGAATGCGCTGACCAAGGTTTGTAATGTGAACCGCGATGACTGGGATTTGAAGATTCCAGCAGTCTTGTGGGCATATCACACCACTTGTAAATGGTTGATGAAGAAGACACCCTTCAAATTGGTGTATGGGAAAGAGGCAGTTATGCCTATGGAGTACATTGTTCCGATTCTGTGCATAGCGGCAGTGACAAGCATGAATGATGAGGTAGTGTTGGCAGAACAACTGGAGCAGCTGGTACAACTTGAGGAAGACTGCTTTATCGTTGGTTTTCACTAGCGCGTGACAAAGGATCGGCAAAAATCTTGGCATGATCGCCATATAAAAAATAAACAGTTTCAGCAAGGCGACTTGGTGCTGTTGTATCTCAACAAGTTCATGAAGAATCCAGGTAAGTTACAGATGCATTGTGTTAGCTCTCCAAGAGTCTTTCTAGGTTGCAATCGAAAGAGCTTGGTAACTCAATATTACTTAAAAGGATGGGCTATGTTTGGATCAAGTTGGATGACTGAATCGAATCTCACACACTCAAAACATGCATGGAGACACTCAGGTAGACAAGGCTTTTAACTATTGTTCTTTCAAGAGTTTATAAAAGGTAAATGAGAGTGGAATTCTTATCGTGCTAGCAAACTCATACAAATAACATATATATAAATAACTAATCACAATAAATAAATGACACTTGATGTCCAGCATAGAAAAATGAACAAACATGAAATAAACATTTCACTATAAGTACAAAAAGGTAAGAAAGGAAATATGAACACGAATAGCAAAAGAAGCTTATAGAACTGAGATTCAATGGGAAGTCTGAGAATACAAGTATAGAAAAGTCTCTCCAAAATCGAACCATTGTTCTAGATCCTTCCTGGGCTTTATAGCCTTTACAAACTTTTAAGATCCTGAAAAGATGGATTGAATCTGCTAAAAATAGTTAATTAAAACAGTTTTATGCAAAATATGACAACATCCTACATTCAAAAGTAACTAACATCTTGCTAAGGAACCTATATTCGACAGTGTAACAAGCCTCCGGAGGCTGAAGAGTGAGGTTGAAACTGCTGCCTGGAGAACCTACAGGTTGTCTTTTTCCCAAAATAGACAGGAATATTCCTCTTCTTGCATCGCTGTAGCCCTTCAGTGTAGAAACGAAAAATGATCATGATTCCTTTAAGCGTTTTGTCTATCATTGAGAAAACACTCTTGGGGTGCTTAGATCAGTGAAAGTCGGGTTTGGTGCCCAAAAAAAGCCTTCTACCTATTCTGCATTTTTGGTATCTAGAAAGCTGGGGCTCAAAATTTATAAGCTACTAAAAACACTACTTTAGGTGGTTAATGAATCAGTTTGACATTTCTCCTAAACCACCAAATCGCCTTTAGATTTTTGAAGCCTATCTCTCCTTTCAGTAACTAGGAGAGTCATGTGCTCATGTTGTAAACCGTTGAAACTGAAATTTGGCAACAAATGAACAATTTATATGCTTTCCTAAACCACCGAAAAAGCTATGCCTAGTCTAGCCTACAAAACTTTGGACAAAACTGTGTTTTTTTACCTCTCCTACTTATCTTCTTGCAGCTTGGTTTTCTCTTCATCCTGGGAAAAAACTAGAGTGTCAACAAAACTGACTGCTGCTGCTGCTAAGGTGTCAATATCTGAGTGCACCTTGGGCTGGGTTTTCTGAGTTGTCTCCTCACCTCCTAGAAGCTCGACCTTCCTACCCAGCCTGATATTTTCTCTTATCAACCTTATATTTATTCCTCTCATCTTACTATTTTTTTGGTCAACCCTTGAAAAGAAACATACAATTCCTTATGCCTTTCAGTCAACCTTTTGCTTTTCTCCTTGATCACCCTCTGGAGTATTTCAAGCTCATACACCTGCCTGAGTAGCTAATTAATTTTCTATGATGAAGAACTTTTGGTCTTGGTTGTTAATACCTTAGCCACCTGCTGATCTGGTTCTCCCATAGGTGCAGTAGAAGGCAAGTTTACAGAGGTAGTCTCCTGTTCTTCCACAGGTGTAGTGGAAGGCAGATCCACACATGGAGTCTTCTGTTCTTCAGGTAGAGCTACTTCCTGAAGCTCTTGTTCTGTTGCAATTTCCTTATGATTTGCTCATGTTTCCTGCAGTTCATCGTCTTCAGAGTCCGTGTCGGGGAGGCCTAACAGGTTCGCATTCTTTGAAGAAGTTTCTCCTCCTTTTCTGAAGAATAGCTTTTTCCCAATCCTCTCAGGCTCAGAAGAAGGGGTAATTCAGACTGTTGGCAACGAAGAGACAACTCGCCCTTTTCTCTTTTCACTTCTAGGGGTGGATGGATTTTTAGAGGAGGGGTTATCCTTGTCTTTGGGTCGTAATTCTGTGTCAAATTCGTTCCAGAAAAGGAAATAAGCCCACTTCTCATTCTTTCTCTGTAGATGCTCTGATACCAAGATTTTAATTAGGCCATGGTGGGATAACCTGCTCTGAACCTTGCTTGGCTTTGCCTAGACCTGGTGAACCATCTCTGTTAGGTTTTTATGAAGATAGAAGGGTAGGTTTAGAGGGATTATTCCAGTGAAATGGTCCAACAGTCTGAAATGATAGACCAGCACTCTGGAATATCTACCCTCGCATGTAAAATAGACCAAAATGGCCTTTAATAGGTGTTACCACCTTTCCTCAAAGAAAGACATAGGGACGTCTTTGTTCCAGGTGATTGTCTGGTGTGCAGGTTTTAGATATGATTTGAACTCGACCTTCTGGGTTGTGGTGGTTTTGAACGATCTTTCTCCTATCCCTAGAATTTATGTGGCCACTGCTATGAAGTATTCATCCACCTGGACTTCTTCTTTCCGAATTTGCATTTTTCTGCCGTCAAATGATAATGCGAAGGCCTCTGTAATTTGTTGATGGGAGCCTTGGATTTTCAAGCAATAGCTATAGCATCCCATGCTTTTGAAGAATTGTCCTATTTCAGGGTGCGACTCGAGGTAGCTGACGTCATTTAGCTCCTTCCTAAGAATAGCTCCTCCCTTCTTCATCTGTAAACCCTGATCAACACCTGCATTTCAGAAAATCCGAGGCTTAGGAAAAAAATGACACGGAATCGAGGAAGAAGCAGCTCGTTGATAAGTAACAACGAAGGATGAGGTATGACTTGGTTCAGGGCTCTGACTTCGAGAGATGTTACTGAAGGCCAATCATGAGGAGTTACATGACCTGTCAATCTTTCCCTTTTACCTAGGAGCGATCATCATTTGCAGCTGGTCTTGAAATGAAAGGATTGTGTTTTCACTGGCGGTGCCCCTTTTCGGAGGTTAAGATATGATGAACTCCCTTTAATTCATGACTAACCCTTGATTTGACATTTCAACCATTTGATACCGACTCAATTTCGATAGCCCATGATTTCGCCTTTCAAACAGTAAGCTACTGAAAAAATCTCACACATGTCACTGCTTTCGGTGGATGTGGACGATCCTTCCTTTGGACTGTAAGCTGCGAAGAGTATCTTCCTTTCAGTGGATAATGAACACCGTCGTATTCTCCCAAGCCACCAAAGACATTCCCATGAATACCGGAGATGCCTCTAGTTTTAGCAACTGTAGAAGGTTTTATTCTTGAACTGCAAACTGCGAAAAGTGTCCACCTTTCAGTGGCTAATGAACACCATCGTATTCTCCCAAGCCACAGAAAACTGCCCCATGCACCATGATATATGTCTTCCTTTTCAATAGTTGCAGAGTTTCGTCTTTCACGTAGTAAGCTGCCGAAAGTGGGTTTTTCGGTAGCTAATGAACCATCCTTAGGCTCTCCTAAGCTACCGAAACCTGGAAATTCTTTTTGGAGAAGAGCAACCTCAAAAGTTATTTCAAGCTTCATTACATAATCCAAACTTATGACATGCAACGTCAAATGCATATAAAAATAAAAAAGACAAAACTCCTATCACCTAAACAAGCACCTAGTCTATTTTGATTTTGGGAGATAACATCTAGCTCCTACTGAGGGATGGAAACCTCCCTATGAGGTTCCAAGAACCATAGGTCTAATGCCTTTCCCATTAAACAAAAATCAAGACCTATCTTCTTGTGTTCCATTGGGCATGGAGTTATTTTGCAAACCAAAACTAAAACTAAAAACAAAAATGGTAGTTACAATGACCAGGCTTGGAAGCCTCAGATGAAATAGGGTTTCAGAAAACACCCATTGACTAGGCCACCAAACATGTATTCACCTTCTAGACTCTGCAATTTGAAAGTGTTGTTTTGCTATACTTGAATTATCACAAAAGAACCCTTCCATAGAGAATCAAATTTACCATGCTTTCCCTTATCGTGCCTTGGGGCATCCCATTTCAGCACCCAGTCTCCAACCTGAAAACTCTCCATCTTTGCCTTCTTGTCAAAAGTGCTTTTTATTTTTCCTCGATGGTCTTCTAAATTTTCCACTAACTGTTCTCTAGTCTGATGCAATTCGACCAAATCGAGCATTCTTCTCACCATGTCATTTGTTTCATCCTGTTCCTCCTAAATAAATTTAGTCACTGGCAGGATTAGCTGAACTAGGAAGATGGCATCAGTACCATAAACCAATCTAAAGGGGGAAGTCCCTATGGATTTCTTATTCGTCACCCTGTCAGCCCAAAGAGCAAACTTTCTCTTTGAATCCCAACTCTTTTGATTTTCTTCTAGTAGTTTTCTGATGATTCTGACTAGACTTTTATTTAAGGACTCAGCGAGGCCATTTCCTTGAGGGTAGTTGAGAGTAGAGTGAACTAATTGAATTCCCATTGACTCGCACATGTGGACTAATGCTTTATCTTTGAAAGCTGGTGCATTATCAGTTACCATCCTTTTTGGGCAACCAAATCTGATAAGGATGTTTTCATAGAGAAATTTCATGATAACCTGATGATTAGCATTCCTGGTGGGAATTGCCTCTATCCACTTGGTGAAATAATCAGTGGCTACTAGGATCCATCTGTGTTGACCACTAGATGAAGGATTGAACTCCCCTATGAAGTCAAGGCCCCATTCCTGGAAAGGGCCATTAACCACAATAGGATTCAGGGGCAGGTATTTTAGCTGTTGTTTTCCTATGAATCTTTAGCATTTGTCACAAGATTTCATGAAAGTGTATACATCAGAAAATAGACAAGGCCAATAGTACCCAGCCCTTAGAATCTCGTGGGAAGTAGTTTTCCAGTAATGATTCCCCCCACATATGATTGAATCGAAGTGATGCATGACTTGAACTAATTCTTCTTTATCTAGACATATTAACAGAACTCCAGCAGGATCTTTCCAATACAACAGATTATTACTTATGCAAAATTTTACAGACTTAAGCTTGAGAGATCGTGCCTGGGTTGTGCTAAGTCTAGGGGGAACTTCTAAATTTTGCTGGAAATGAATGATACCTGAATACCACTCGCATGAGAGCAAATTTTCAGCCACCTGTTGACTGTTATGTCATTTTTCTACAGCTACCTCTGTTGGCAAATTGGCAGAACTTATTCCAATGAAATTTATGTCTAAAAGTTTGCAATTTTCTTCAGCCATAAGCTTGTCTAGACCATGACCTTTTACTAAACTAGTGGGATTCACCTCTATATCAAATTCAATCATCTTAGCGATCCATTTGGCTCTCTTGCCATCAATGTCAGGTTGAGTTAACACATCTTTCACGGAAGCTGAAGGTACATAGGCTATGACCTTTGCATGTAGGATATAAATTTTGAATGCTTTCAATGACTTGATCAGATCATAGGCCTATTTTTCTATGGGATTGTATTTCAGTTCAGCGTCCCTTAATGTTTTCCTGAAGAAGGAAATTAGATGATCAAACCCTTCGTCATCTTTCTGCAACAAGACTGCTGCCACTGTATCATATGAAGCAAAAGAGAAAATATAGAACACCTTGGTGTAATCTGGACTAATCAGAGTAGGAGCTTCCATGATAGCCTGCTTGATGGA
This sequence comes from Larix kaempferi, assembly GCA_027924585.1. Lineage (NCBI taxonomy): Eukaryota > Viridiplantae > Streptophyta > Pinopsida > Pinales > Pinaceae > Larix > Larix kaempferi. The sequence goes on along the minus strand of BSBM01000962.1, from coordinate 2,316,028 downwards.
TTCGAAAGAGTGTCTTGCATTTTCTATCCATTTGGTTTCGGCTCCCTTTTTTAGCATGGAGGTTATGTGTTTTACTAACTTAGAAAAATTTGGAATAAACCTCTTGACGAAATTTATCTTATCGAGGAAAGATTGGATATCCTTTTTCTACCTTGGTATAGATACCTTCTGAATTGCTTCAACCTGAACTGGATCAATCTTTACACCCTGCGCTGAAACTATGTGGCCTAGGAACTTTCCCTCCTCGAGAGAAAACTGAGACTTCTTAGGATTTAGAGAAATTCCAAATTGTCTGCACTTCAGAAAAACCTCCCTTAGGTGCTGCAAATGTTCTTCATGACTGTTTGAGTATACTATGATATCATCGAGGTATATGAGGACAAACTTATCCTTTCTCCCCATGAAGGCTATGTCCATGGCCCTCTGAAAGGTGGCCCCAGCATTCATCATCCCAAATGGCATCTTGGAGTACATGAAGGTACCACAGGGAGTGGTAAAGGATATCTTCTCCTGATCATCAGGGTGTACAGAAATCTGATTATATCCCGAGAATCCATCTAGGAATGACATGACCCTAGCTCCTAACACTCTCTACAGTAAATTATCCATCTTAGGCAGAGGATAGTTGTATTTTTGGGAGCCTTTGTTGAGGTTTCTAAAATCGACACATAACCTGACCTCACGATTTTTATTCCTTACTATTACCAAATTTGCGACCCATTTAGAATATCTCAGTGGGATTATGATCTTAGCATCAAGGAGCTTTTTTATTTCTCTCTCGATCATAGGTAACAGGAGAGGATTGATAGGCCTTCTCTTATGCTTAAAAGGGGTGGTGCCTTTTTCCAGTGGAATTCTATGTTGAATGGTATCTTAGTCATAAGTTTTCAGATCACTGTATTCCCAAGCCAACACATTTGCGAAATCCTTTACCAGGCTGCAATAATTTGACCTCTGATCAGCTGTCAACTCAGTAGATAGATTTATGAATTTTGGGTGATTCTGGCTGCCTATATTATGTTCATGGACAGCAGGGTCTTTTTCCTTGTTCACAGGTTTGAAGGGGATGTCATTATGGTCAAACAGTCTTTTGAGAGGTACTAAGCCCCGAGGTATATGATTTCCTGGAAATTGAACAATGTCATGTTGGCTTATTTTCCCTTTCAATTTAGACCTATGGGATTCTTCTACATTTAGGTTTTCTCGGTCAATATGCATATCAAAAAATTCATCAACAACCTGGAGAAATCTACTAAGCTCATCATCATCCTCAAAGACTTTCCAAAATTTGACATTATCTAGTAGGGATGGCCTGTACCTGACTTGGATATCATAATTCAATTTAGGAGGCATGGGAGGAATGAATGTGCTAGCAGAGACAGCAAGGGAATCAACCAAGTGGTTCATAGCTCGCAGGATATAAGAAATGTCAAAAAACATGAAGGAATCTCTAAGTTTCCATACCTCATCTCTGTATGACTTCAATCTAATTTTATTTTCCTGATAATTGCCATTCACTTGCTGTATGATAAGCTCTGCATCTCCAAATATTTTCAGGCACATGATTCCCATCTCTTTGCGGCCTTGACTCCCAACAGCAAAGCCTCGTACTCTGCTATATTATTAGTAGTTTTGAAATCCAGTTTATAAGACAAATGGGTAACGTCCTTCAAATGAGAGATCAAAACTACACCTGCACCTGTTGAAGCTTGGGTACTGGCACCATCAAAAAAATGCTCCAAACAACAGTGGTTACTTCCTCATATTGCTGACTAGTAGGCTTTGTGAGTTCTAAAGGGGTCGACTGATCATCATCTATTTGTAGGATACATGCTCCAAAGTCTATATCCAATGCATAAATGGGATGATTTATAGAATTCTTTTCATTACTGATGATATAGGAAAGCTGGTTCTCCCTGTAGAGCCTTTTAGTTTCACCTCCAAACATGGGAATGGTAGCATAAGTTAGATCCATCTAAAGGGTATCCCCCAGTCGTTTACTCCATGATCGGGACAAGAGGATGCAAAACTTCAGTGAGATGTCAGAGACCACTACATCCATTACCTGCTTTTTTAAGGCAGCTGAGACAAGTTTATGACAATATCCTTTAGGAGGCCCAGGCATCTAACTTTTCTGGAGTTAAAAGAGAAGAGATCATGGTATGGTTTTGTGATGCTAAGCCCAAGTTCATCCATCACCGCTTTAGGCATGAGGTTGTGGGAGGCTCCTGAGTCAAATAAGAAATTGTGAATAATTTTGTCATGGATGTTTAAGGATATATAGAATGGTGGGAAAGATCCATCCAGTTCTTCAACCATGGGACATAGGGTTACTGAGGGCTTATCATCTTGTAAATTCACAAAGTCAGCATCTATGGGTGTTTTTGGCTGAAGGGATTTTAGTATAGATTTCTTGAAGGAATCATTTTTCATAAGCTCAATCAATGGAAAAGGGATTTTTAGTTTCTGAATCTCTATTTCAAGATTGAAGGAGTAGGACAACTTGTCAAAAATTCTTGCCTCTTGAGATGGAGCTTTAAGCTGGAAAGGATTAGGGGAAGTTGGTTGTGATGGCCTTTGCTGTTGTTTTCAAAGAGTAACAACCTATTTTGTAGGAGCAGTAGGTTTCTTTGTGAGGACACGATTCTTCTTCCCGGGAGCAGGGGTCACAGGTTTTTTAGCAACGGTCCTGGACCTCAACTCATAATTTCTTTGATCATCTGCCTGATACAGTGATTCTTCAGTGAATTGTTCATTCATGAGGGCTTCCTCATAATCAGATTGGGCCAGGAAGGAGGAGTCAACCTTATCCTCCATGCAATTGATATTGTCTTCCTCCTCTTATCCTCCCTGAGTAAACTCTTCTTCTTCTAATACAGCGTGCTGGAAAGGAGCTCCGATTCTTTGTTCTTCAGTAGGATTCCTGTCCCTCTGGAGGACCTGAGCTTGTGGGTTGTTTCTTCTATAAGGAGGAAAATTAGTGTTCCTAGGAAACTCATTTAGACCTTTACTTCTTGCAGGTTGCTGGCCTTGCACGTTCAGCTTAAACATTTCAAAGGTCAAGTTGTCCATCATCTTAGACATTTTTTCCAGGTTGGTTTCTGACGAGGAGGAGAAATCTGGAGTCTGCCTCTTTTTGTCAATTTTCCCTTTAGGAATCTTAGAAGCGGCCATGTTAGAATTAACTTCGAGCGCAACATATTGCATGAGCAATAAAGAGGCAGATCTTCTTTCTCGGAGATGAAGACAAAAATCAGGGTTGAAATCATTTGCATAAGTGATCCTGGCTGAGGTATCTGTAGGTTTGATCTCCACAGGTATTTTTCTAAACATTTTATTAAATCTCTTCATGAAATATGACACAGACTCACCATTTTCTCTCTTCAAATTATCAAATTCTGTGAGGTGATATAGGTGGTCTCTTGTTTCCCCCCAATGCTTCAAAAACAATTCATCTAGGGCTTCAATGTCATCTATTGATCCAGCAGGTAATTCTTTGAACCACTTTCTGGCCTGACCATCTAGACTTTGCACAAAAACACTAGTATAAACATCTTCATGCTCGATATTTATGTTCTCAGCATAGCTGTAGAATGCCTCTAAATGTTCTTCAGCTGTGAAGTCCCCCTCTCCAGTGAAATTAGGCATGTATTTTTGGTAATCTCTGGTAGGCATTGCGGCAAGGGGATTAGGTAGATTAGGAGGGGCATGCCTAGCAAGGAGGATGTTTTCCATTTTAGTCAGAGGGACAGCCATAGTGGATGTGGGTACTAAAAGGGTAGCAGAAGATATTTTTGATGTGGATGGTAGTTGAGGAGGTATAGGTGACGATGCAGGTGGGGGGTTTGACCCAGTGGAGTCACCAAGAGTTGGGGTGAAATAGTATGATGGCTGATCTGGAAAATAGGCACCCTTATAGGATTGTGCAAGTAATGAGGACAACCTTTCTTCACACTGATCTAAAAGATCCTGGAAAATGTTTTCAATGGAAAGTATGTTGGTGTAGATAAAAGGGTAGTTCTCTTCAGGTTCAGTCAGTAAGGGCTACAAGTAGGAAGAACAACCCTCTTCTTTGATGGATTTTAGGATTTCTTTTCCTAGATCAGCCTGGGTAGCAGATTCAGAACTAGGGTCTTGGACAGAAGAATCGGGTGAGAACACTCGAGCCCCCAAGTCTTCTGATCTACTTATAATTTCTTGTGAACTAGCTGCTTTGGTGGATGGAGATTCAAAAGGACTTTCATTTGATAAGACAGAAGAAATAACTCTAGAAGTGCCTAATGTGGTTCCCCTTGTAGATCTGGAAATCTGTCTCTGTGTAGTCCTTCCTCTCCTTATAATCTATTTGGATTCTAAAACAGGTGTCACTGGTGGCCTTTGAGGATTTGCTCTAATACTTGGTCTTCTGGAAGCCACTTCATTCCAATGGAGTCGCCAGATAGATGATTACAACTGAAATAATGTCCATGCTTTGTTTATCATCAAAGCTGGAACTATGTCATCTCCGAGGGAAGTTGCTGCTTCAATATTCTTCCCCGGCAACAACGCCAATTTGTTAGCTCTCTAGGAGTCCTTCTAGGTTGAAATCAAAAGAGCCTAGTAACTCAATCTTACTTAAAAGGATGGGGTATGTTTGGATCAAGTTGGATGATTGAATCGAAGCTCACACACTCAAAGCATGCATGGAGACACTCAGGTAGACAAGGCTTTTAACTACTGTTGTACAGAGAGTTTATAAAAGGTAAATGAGATTGGAATTCTTATCGTGCTAGCAGATTCATACGCAGAACATATATAAATGGCTAATCACAATAAATAAATGACACTTGATGTCCGATTCTCAATACAAAGATAGGTTTATAGCTATCTGGCATAGAAAAATGAACAAACATGAAATAAACATTTCACTGCAAGTACAGAAAGGTAAGAAAGGAAATCTGAACACGAATAGCAAAAGAAGCTTATATAACTGAGATTCAATAGGAAGTATGAGAATACAAGTATAGAAAAGTCTCTCCAAAATTGAACCATTGTTCTACATCCTTCCTGGGCTTTATAGCCTTTACAAACTTTTAAGATCTTGAAAAGATGGATCGAATCTGCTAAAAATAGTTTATTAAAACAGTTTTTTGCAAAATATGACAGCGTCCTACATTCAAAAGTAACTGACATCTTGATAAGGCACCTATATTCGACAGTGTAATGAGCCTCCGAAGGCTGAAGAGTGAGGTTGAAACTGCTGCCTGGAGAACCTACAGGTTGTCATTTTCCCAAAATAGACAGGAATATTCCTCCTTTCGCATCGCTGCAGACCTTCAGTCTGGAAATGAAAAATGATCATGATGCCTTTAAGCGTTTTGTCTATCATTGAGAAAATGCTCTTGGGGTCCTTGGATCAGCGAAAGTCGGGTTTGGTGCCCAAAAACAACGTTCTGCCTATTCTGCATTTTCGGTAGCTAGAAAGCTGGGGCTCAAAATTTATAAGCTATTGAAAACCCTACTTTCGATGGTTAATGAATCAGTTTGACATTTTGCCTAAACCACCGAATCGCCTATAGATTTTTTAAGCCTGTCTCTCCTTTCGGTAACTAGGAGAGTCATGTAATCATGTTGTAAACCGCCGAAATTGAAATTTGGCAGCAAATGAACAATTTCTATGTTTTCCTAAACCACCGAAAAAGCTATGCCTGGTCCAACCTGCAAAACTTTTGACAAAACTGTGTTTTCTGACCTCTGCTACTTGTCTTCTTGCTGCTTGGTTTTCTCTTCGTCTTGGGCCAAATCTGGAGTGTCAGAAAAACTTACTGCTACTGCTACTAAGGTGTCAAGATCTGAGTGCACCTTGGGCTAGGTTTTCTAAGTTGTCTCCTCACCTCCCAGAAGCTCGAAATTCTTACTCAGCCCGATATTTTCTCTTCTCATCCTTATATTTCTTCCTCTCAGCTTACTATGTTTTTTGGTCAACCCTTGAACAGAAACATACAATTCCTTATGCCTTTCAGTGAGCCTTTCATTTTTCTCCTTGATCACCCTCTGGAGTATTTCAAGCTCATACACTTGCCTGAGAAGCTGAATAATTTTCTGTGATGAAGAACTTTTGGTCTTGGTTGTTAATACCTTAGCCACCTACTAATATGGTTCTCCCATATGTGTAGGAGAAGGCAGGTTTACATAGGCAGTCTTTTGTTCTTCCACAGGTGTAGGGGAAGGCAGATCCACACATGGAGTCTTCTATTCTTCAGGTAGAGCTGCTTCCTAAAGCTCTTATTATGTTGCAATTTCCTTATGATCTGCTCCCGTTTCCTGCAGTTCATCGTCTTCACAGTCCGTCTAGGGGAGGCCTAATAGGTTCGCATTCTTTGAAGAAGTTTCTCCTCCTTTTCTAAAGACTAGCATTTTCCCAATCCTCTCAGGCTCAGAAGAAGGGGTAATTCGGACTGCTGGTAACGAAGAGACGGCTCGCCTTTTTCTCTTTTCACTTCTAGGGGTGGATGGCTTTTTAGAGGAGGCGTTATCCTTGTCTTTAGGTCGTAATTCTGTGTCAAATTCGTTCCAGAAAAGGAAATAAGCCCACTTCTCATTCTTTCTTTGCAGATGCTCTGAGACCAATATTTTAATTAGGCCATGGTGGGATAACCTGCTCTGAAACTTGCTTGGATTTTCCTGGACCTGGTGAGCCATCTTTGTTAGGTTTTTATGAAGATAGAAGGGTAGGTTTAGAGGGATTCTGCCAGTGAAATGGTCCAACAGTCTGAAATGATAGACAAACACTCTAGAATATCTTCCCTCACATGTAAAATAGACCAAGATGGCCTTTAATAGGTGTTGCCACCTTTCCTCCAAGAAAGACATAGGGACGTCTTTGTTCCAGGTGATTGTTTAGTGTGCAGGTTTTAGATATGATCTGAACTCAACCTTCTGGGTGGTGGTGGTTTTGAACCATCTTTCTCCTATCCCTAGAATTTCTATGGCCGCTGCTATGAAGTCTTCATCCACCTGGACTTCTTCTTTCCCAATTTGCGCTTTCCTTCCATCAAATGATAATGCAAAGGCCTCTGCAATCTACTGATGGGAGCCTTGGAGCTTCAGGAAATAGTTATAGGATCCCATGATTTTGAAGAATTAGCCTATTTCAGGGTGTGACTCGAGGTAGTTGACATCATTTAGCTCCTTCCTAAGCACAGCTCCTCCCTTCCTCATCTGTAAACCCTTATCGACACCTGCGTTTCAGAAAAGCTAAGCCTTAGGGAAAAAACAACGCGGAATCAAGGAAGAAGAGTCTCATTGACAGGTAATAACGAAGGATGAGGTATGACTTGGTTCAGGGCCCTGACTTCGAGGGATGGTACTGAAGGCCAATCATGAGGATTTACATGACCTGTCAATCTTGTCGTTTTACCTAGGAGCGATCATCATTTGTAGCTAGTCTTGAAATAAAAGGATCGTGTTTTCACTGGCGGTGCCCCTTTTCGGCAGTTAAGAAATGATGAACTCCCTTTAATTAATGACTAACCCTTGACTTGACATTTCCACCATTTGATACGAACTCAATTTCTGTAGCCGATGACTTCTCCTTTAAAACCATAAGCTGCTGGAAAAATCTCACACATGCCGCTGCTTTCGGTGGCTGTGGACAATCTTGCCTTTGGACTGTAAGCTGTGAAACGTTTCTGCCTTTCGGTGGCTAATGAACACCGTCGTATTTTCCTAAGCCACCGAAGACATTCCCATGAATCCCGGAGATGCCTCTACTTTCGGCAGCTATAGAAGGTTTCATTCTTGAACTGCAAACTACGAAAAGTGTCTGCCTTTCAGTGGCTAATAAACACCGTTGTATTCGCCCCAACCACCAAAAACTGCCCCATGAACCACGATATATGTCTGCCTTTTCGGTAGTTGGAGAGTTTCGAATTTCACGCAGTAAGCTACCGAAAGTGGGGTTTTCGGTAGCTAATGAACCATCGTCAGGCCCACCTAAGCTACCGAAACCTGGAAATTCTTTTCAGAGAAGAGCAACCTCAAAAGTTATTTCAAGCTTCATTACATAATCCAAAATTATGACACGCAACGTCAAATGCATATAAAAATAAAAAAGACAAAACTCCTATCACCTAAACAAGCACCTAGTCTATTTTTATTTGGGGAGATAACACATTGGCTCGGTCCATATCGCATCAGTGGCATAACTTCAGGAGGCACAGTACAACTGCAGTAGTTAGATGGAGCGATTCTCCCAAAGTTAGTGAATGGTAGCAGGTTGAAGTTCTACAAGACAGGCTCGGATTAGTGCGATGCCTAAACACATTGTGGTAAAAAAAAAAAATGTAGACAGGATGGCACCCTAGCAGGGACAGGATGCGCAAGTCGGAGGACTTGTATCATAGTTTGGGAGACAGGTCGTGACAACTACAGGGTCATGACGTAGTCAAATCAACAATAAATGTAGAGAGTTAGATGCAGTTAATTACCAATGCTTAGTGAAGGGACGTGTATTTATTATGGATCCGACCGTTAGATTGGCAGGATCGGTGATGAATTTGGCTAATTAATGGACGATTTGGTCATAATCATCGGCGTGATTTGGTCATAATGATGGAGGACCGATTTGGAGCTATAAGAACGGGCCAAGGTTAGTTGGAATCCATCCGTTTGCAAAGAGTGTAGAGAGCTGTATAGTGTTGTGTTGAATTGGGCAAGGTCGAGTAGCGTTGTAGAGAGAGATTTCATTGTGTTGACTGAGTTTCCAAGTTGGGTGTGGTTGCGCCATGAATCAGCGTTCCAGTTGTCAAGTGTGGAATGCCGGGTGAACCAGTTACGGTTGAGATTTTGAGTGAGGTAGAGTCACCTGTCATCCCTGTCACTATTGAGGAGGAAGTCGCTAGAATGCCAGTCGGGTCATAAACGATCCCGAAGAAGAGAAGGGGAGGGAAGTAGAGCTCCAATCCACTGCAGAAGAGGAAGACCCGCTCATCAGCACAGGTGGTGAAAGAGGTCCTTGAGGTGAGTCCGTCAAGATCAGGCATTGCGGAATCCACGGACCGAGCAGTGATATCTACTACGGAGATCCTGGGGTATAGACCTCCCTGTCGACGCAGTGCACTACCCTGGAAACCCACCAAGAACCAATGGTACCAAATAAAGATGTTGATGATTCCACCAGGAATGGTCTACGTTGTCGACATTATGCCTGCATTGATGCAATTGAAGTATGACAACCATGATTTGTTGGCGCTGCAGGATGTTATGATGGAACCTTTTTTACCCCAAGCACCGGGAGAAGTTAGGCCGACACAGTGGATCCCACATGATTTGGTGAAGGGATTGGACAAAGCAGGATTTTTGGGTTTCATATACATGTTGCACTTTGGGCAGTTGACAGAGGCAAATGCCTCCATTAAGCATATTTTGGCCTGCTTTCATGGCCGAACTCTGTGGTTGGACAGACTGATCACTATCACAATTGACCTGATTGCTGAGATCAGAGGTTTGCCGAAGGATGGACCAGACCCATTGCAGTATTTCAGAGGGAATGAGAATGATAAAAAGTGGGCAGTGAAGTTGGTACAACATTACAGATTGGAACGCAATGGGAGAGCCTACCGCAGTAGCAGTATTAGTGATAGTGCGGTCCGCACTAGTGCGAGGATTTTGTGTTGCAAAGTCGTACAGAAAAACCACCCCAACTAGTGCAATTTGGGGGTCGTGGCGTGTGCGGAGCAGTGTGTGGAAGGCATGCATATGAATTGGTCACTCTTTTTATTGAACAAGTTAAACGAGGATGAACTAATGGTCCAAGTAGGAAAAGGGGCATTCGCATACAACTGGCTTCTGATTTTGATTGCGCTGGTAGCATTGATGGAGCCTAACGATTACCAAAGGATGGAAGTTGATGCCGCAACAGACCGAAAGGGTGCACGCTATCAGAATTTGTGGTGGGTGCAGGAACCAGAGTGGCTGAAGGATTGCGCAACGCATTTCTAGTTCTACTGGGAATCACTGTAGGTGGTAGCTGAGCTAGTTTCGTGATTGTTTCAGGCTACTGTTGCCAAATATAAAGGGATTTCCAAGTTTGCGATCGGTCCACACAGGATTCATGTGCAAGGACGATGTGATATGGGGAAGCAGTGGTTGCAGACCTCATACAAATTATCTAATGAGGAGTTGGATGTGATCATCAATGAATGGACCATAGAATGGCGGGAACTTATTACTCACGATGAAGAATCGATGAGGCTACCGCCAGTTGTACCAGAGATGGACCCTCAGGTTAATCAGGATTCGGATCAAGAGTCATCTCAAACACCTACAAATGAACAGAGCAAGGCTGAGGAGGGAAGAACGAAGGCATGCTATGAGCATGGTACAATCCATGGGGAAATCCCAGCAGCGGAAGCGCAGTTGGGATGGCTTATAGCGGACGTAACCAATGCAACGAATGCATCAGCTAACGCAATGGAAGTGCAAGTAGTAGCAGGCTTCAATGAGGTAAAATCTCACCTTGATTCATTAGTCAATATCATTTCACAAAAGGCACCGGAGTTTTCCCCTGTGCAGGTACTTGGCGCACTCAGCACTATGCCATGGGTTTGGAATGTGCAAATTCCCCTGACTACGGTTGCGACCAACGATGAGGCTCTCCAGGCTTCGCTGCAGTAGCTACGCAGTTTGTCCATCAACATCAACGCACTATCTTCCAAGATGTTGGTGCAGATACAGGCGGTTTCCAGCAAGGAAATGGCATACTGAGAGCAGGATGTTAGCGGTCAAGTCTTGTGATCACAAGAGAATGAAGCAGTGGCTCAGAAAGAAGTGGAAGAGTTAATAGAGAAGACGGTAGCTGCAAGGGATGTGGTAGATGAACTGGAAGATAAGATAGAGCAGATGATTGCTGATAAAGCTTGAGCGATTGAGGAGTGTTGATGTATATGTAACTTCGGAATGTATTTCATATATGTATGTTGTATGTACTCCTATAGAGATGGTATTATTCCTCTATACGTAAGTGTCGTCATTTATATTATAAGTGTCGTAACTTATACTTGATGGGTTATTAGACCACCTTGTTGGGGTCGGCCCTGTATAAGTCATGTGGGTCGAAGGGTTATTAGACCACCCTATTGGGGGTCGGCCATGTGGGTCAAAGGGTTATTAGACCACCCTATTGGGGGTCGGCCCAGTCAGCATTATGTTATGTGGTTAAGTTCGAGCCTACATGAGTTAGGTAAAAAGGCAAGTCAAGTCAAGTATAAATAGAGTGCGGGAGGCACTCTATTTGTTCACTCACTTCTCACACATGCACTCAAGGAGGAGTGGTGCACTTATGGAGGAGGAGGATCTACTGCTAGGTTGTGTCTATCTCTTATGGTTGGTTGTATCATTGCTCTATCTATCTCTGAGGAAGTTATTGGGGTTTTTCACCTTTATGGTTTTCCCCAAGTAAATCTTTGTGTCTCTTGTGTGCTTGCATTTTTGTCTCCATGATTGATATGCTATAGATATGTTGTACATGTTGTTCTCTCAATTAAGATCCTAGATCAGATTGAAGTAAATTCTGAAAATTCAACAAGGAGTTGAAGAAAGAGCAGGATCACTTAATAGGGGATGAATCCAACCTTTGGGACAAGAGTGTGTGATTGGAGGTGGTAGTCTCTAAAGCATGTCAGTATGTACTAGATCCCACCATGCAGTTGGATCCAGTTGAGCATACACAACAGCTTGGGGTTGTCATTGCTCAGTTACAGTGCGACAATGTTGACTTAACAGCCCTAATAAACCCCGACACACCACAAGAGCAAGTAGATGAATGGAAACGCGCCATCGAGGAGCTAGCGACCTAGTTGGGAGAAATGGAACAAATGGAGATAAAAATCATGGCAGAGACTGCGCAGTTTTGGGGTAGCATAGTCCAGGATGAGCAATTGGACCATCTAACCAAGCTATGACAAGAGGCCGAAGGACAACTGGCAACACTGAAGATGTCGATAAGAACACTGCCACCAGTTGTTTAGGTCACCAATTCGACGGAGCTGAAAGAGTTGCAGGAGCATGTCGCAAAGGTAGAAGAGCATCATAAGAAGTGAAGCACACATCTGGATGAGTTCCAAGAGATTGGAGATCAGTTTTCGCTCAAGTCTGTTTCCGCACTACAGGCTATGCAAGAGGGTCATCAAAAAGTTGTTGATAAGATGCATGAGCATCCATCCGTGCAGGATGTGGCAGAGAGTTAGACGGTGGCTACGGTAGTGAAGGAGCAGGTCAGGGAGATCGATCAGCAGTATGAGTACTTTAGGCTGAAGATCAATGAGTACACCATGTCCAACTAACGTGGCTCGAGGGTGAGCCACAAGATTGTGTTGGGGGCTTGTTCGCAGGTTGGTTTGGATGAGTCAGCTGTGCAGCATCGTGGATGCTGCGAAGGGTCAAAGATGCCACACAAGAAGGAAACCAGTGCGCAAGTCGATTAGTTTATGTAGTTTTGGGTCATTTGGACCGCATTATGTTGGTTTTGGGTCAGTTGGACCGCATTATGTGGCTTTTTGGGTTATCCTTTATGTAAAGCTTGTTAGGAAGTAGTTAGACAGTTGCCTAAGTGGACTACAAATGTAAAGGTGCTAGCCTATAAATAGACATAGCATTGTAAGTGCTGATATACCGATTGAGATGGATAGGAGTTGGTGAAGGATTATCTTGTTGTATCTGGGTTTTTGTGAAGATGAATATGATGCGACCGATTTTTGAGTAGAATCATTGTGTCTTTCATGTTTCTATGTGGTAAATGCATTATGTGATATGAATCTGTGAATGATGCGATGTTTTCTTGCTGCAATTAATGTTTTAATGTTATATTTGCTGTGCATTAGTAGTTCTGTCAATGATAAGATTTGTTGAATGATGTTGCAATTATGCTTAATGCCTGAGTTGAATGGTTAGATCTATTTCTGAATGCCGCCATAAGTTGATTAGTTTATGCGCAAAATCCTCCTTCATTCGGCAGAAACATGGTTACGTCAGCTCTCCCTTGAACATCTTGGGTGAGACTTCATCTCTACGCAGGTGTTGCCAGACGAGGTTAAACCTGTCTGGGCTAGTGCTCAAGGAGATTGCGGTGGTTTGGGTGTCGACAGTGTGAGGAACCCCTATCGACTGTGTTTGTGTCAACAAGTCCAAATACCATATAAGATGCTCTTGTTATAGGTTTATCGAATGCGGCCCGATCAACCGTTTAGATTTTTTTTGTATGCAATGCAGATTACTAATTCTAAATACATATGATTCTACCTATGCTTGTTTGACGAGTAGAGAGAGCCCTCACTAGGTGATGCGTAGGTTCTTACCTCTCGTCTTATCACCTTTTCACTATCAGTCAACCAATACTATTTCTTAATTAAATGCAATGTTCTAACCTATATAGCCTATCCTTGCAAGGAGCAATGATAGTAAATTGTATCATACAATTCCAGAAGTTAACTACTGAAAATAATGTATTTAACAGTGACGGAATAAATTCATTACATAGATAGCTTGAGTATTAACACTTATTACTTTGATTGATCACAAATAACACAGAAAATTGTATTTTTGCATTCATATACAACAAGATGATTTAAATCTATTAGAATAGTCCAACATAATAGGAAATATCTTACTGCATATCCATGAACAAAAATAAGAAAGTAGTTATGCACATTTGTTCACATGCTTCAACAAAATATCCCATGTATTCTTTTACCTAGAAAATTGTCTTTCTCGTTAGCAGAAAATAGTTTCTTACACATGACCCTAGTACAAACTCTTTCACTGGTAAAAAATCCCTCTCCTCATCTAATTTCTCCTATTTATCTTTATAAACCAAGACTTTGGGTGACTTATCACTTCATATTCCTCATACCTTTTTCCTTCCAAACTTTTGTCTCTTTGTGATTACAAAATAAGTGATCAAAATATCAAAATACAATAAAATATCCTACTAAGATGGTGGAGCGCTTTCTAGGGTTTGGATATAATCATTCCAAAGACCACTTTCATAAGATATAGCATTTAATTATTGAGGTTCTTATAACTTTAAAGCTACTTCATGAAATGGTAAATCTTTGACCATGGCATTCAATCCTTTAGTTGATGCATTATGACTATCTTCTATGTAATGTGTCTTCATTGTAGCTTGTCCAATGCACTCTTGTATATCTTCTGGAGTGATAGTCTCTAAAATCATGATAGTAGAGATGTATTCTTCCTTGATAGACCTCGATTCATCCAGTCATTTATCTTTTGGTACTATATTTTCAAATGAACTAGGAGGAGGTAGATTCAGACACTTTTTGAAACATATGGAAATACTCTAGTGAATATCCTCACATTTGGAGATGGAATTTCTCACTTCATTTTGGAATTTCTTTTCTACTTTCTGGCAACTGTTCAAAATTGCAAAATCTAGCTTGATTTCAACTGTAGATCTCTTAGGAAAATGTGGAGGGATTTATTTGGTTGTTTTCCTCCAAGCAATTAGCTTATTCATCCTGTCATAAATCTATGTAAGCTTTTTCCTAAAAGAAGTGGATTCCTCGGAAATTTTCCTGAGCATAGTTACCATCCCTTGCAATTCATAAGTTTGTTCAGTAAGCAATTCTTGGGAATGGAACAATTGTCCTTGTAAGGAAGAAACACATTCATAAAATGGATTCAAATATTGCTTTTGTTCTTGTGCAGTATTTAATTGATCCACCAGTAATTTCTTCTCTCTGTTAATCTCTTCTATTTATGCTTCCAGAGCACCCTTTTCTATAGTAAGCGATTCTACCTGTTGATCCCACTAGTTTTCTTTCTCCTGTAATCTGCTCAGTTGAGACTGAAGATTTTCTTTTTCACCTTCTAATATTACTACCTATATATTAAGTGAATCTTTATCATCTTCTAGACTTTGAATAGTATGCATGGCTTCTTCTTTTTCCAGTTCCAGGGAATCTTGATGGTCCCTTATTTCAATCTCTTCACTTCGAGTCTGCACTAAATTATCCTTCAAATGAACCACTTTTTCCTTGATACTCTCTACATTATCCATTAGCTTGTGTATGTTATCTTTGTTAGCTAATTCCGCAAGAACATTAATGAATGCTGTGAATTTTGGATCTTTATTTGTGCCCTCATCCACTAGGAATTCTAGTATAGTGACAATATCTGGCTGTGAAGCAACTTTGAGTCTCTTCTCTATTCTCTTCATAATAGTCTTTATTTTTTTACGGACAATCTATAAGGGCCAACACAAATGGATCTCCCTAGTCGGAATGGTTCATATCTAGAACAAAACAAGTACATAAAACAAATAAGTTTGCTACATTGATTGAAAAGCAAAGTAAAGGGATAAATTACCTTATGGACATAATTCATTTCTCCTTGTTTGATCCAAATCTTGATATTCAGATCCTCAGCTCCAAAACAAGAGGAAACAAGTGTTATACCTCCATATTTCACAGTGTCGTGTCTTCACAATAAAAACATTTGATGACACTTCCCCTACTGCTTAAAACACCTAGAAGAGAAAAGTGATGAATGGCCTATAAAGACAAACCTCTCGTGTCAGGAAGCAACCCAATTGACACCTCATCTACCAAAACTACCGCATTATGCACTCTTACTGTTGTGCAGTAGTCCCCACTACCGCGCTATGCTCTTTCTCTAATGCACGGTACTACCGCGTTATGCTCAGCTTTAGGGGCGCGGTAATCCCTTTTTAGCCCTTTTACCATGGCTTGTGGGATCTTGATCTTTGAGATATTTTTGAGGATTGGAATATTGATTCGATCCTAACTCACCTTCTCAGATTAGTGGGTATGATCCACTAAACACTCCCAAGATCCATCCTTCTGTCTTGTTGGTTAATCCTTCTACACACTATAAGAGAGAGGCCTTCCATGAGCAAATGGGAGTTCTCTTTGAGATATCAAACCTATGGTCTTAGATCTTTGTGGAGATAGCTAGAGGAGAAATCACTTGGAGATGGGAGTTGGCTTGGACATCAAGCAACCATTGTAAGTAACTTCAAGTTTGCAATAAAACATAACTTGTCTTGTTTCCCAAATTGTGTGTGTTGATCTTGTTTCAATCATATGATTTGTTTATGTTATAGATTTAGATTCTAACATATATTTCAAGTTGTTAGAAGATTGTATGCGCTTGTACCTTGGTTCATTCTAACAGGTTCATTTGTGAGGACTTGAGGATTGGATCAACAACTAGGATGAGCGATTAAATCAAAGGTCAGTCGGATCACTTCCATTTCTTCCAGCAATATGATCTTGAAGCATTTGTTTGAATCTAGGAATTCAAGGTAGCATTTGTTATCTTTTCGTCTTAGTTTAGAGTCAGTTGAGTCTACTTTAACCTAAGAGAGTTTCTACCTATCCGTAGGGAGAAAGATCTACATAAAAAACTGGCGACTCCGCTGGTTTTAACCTCATTTGATTGATTTACATCACTTTCAGTCATTCTTAACTGTGTTTTTTCATTCTTATCAAACCAGTACTGAATTTTGGTCTCTTTGACCTCTATTCACCCCTACTCTCTACATCTTTTATCCCTCCCTGATCAGTGAGTCCTCTAGGTCTACAGCACCCTTGAGAAATTTTTATTTTTTTTAAAAGTTGCATTTTTTCCACCCTTAGCAGCAGTACCGCGCCCCCATTACTACTTACAGAGCAGTAGTACCGCGTACCCAGTGCTCATCCCAGCGCGGTAGTGTACCATTACCGCGTTTCAGCCAGTAGAAGACATGTGGTAGTGTCTGCATTTTTTAATTTTCTCTTTCCTGTTTGGTTTCCCAGGTCATTTTTTTTTATCTTCTCTGCCTCAGATTGGTGTTTCCTGTTGCTTACTAACATTCTGTCCATTGCACAGTCATTTGTGGTTTGTTTACCTATTGGTGTGAGCTTGATTATTTTTGTTGAGTTAGTGGCATTATTTACATGTTTGGTCACCCCTTCTGATCGATTGCATTGGCTTGACCTATCCATCATAACCAAACTATTACTACTGTCCTCTCTTACTAGATTGTGTATTTTTCATAATCACATTGTTCTTATAAATATCATCTTTTCCATTATTATCATTAAAATCTATATTGGAAATTGTCATTGGAGAACATTTGTGTTGTTTGGATTGAAACATTATTGTGCATTAGGAATTGAACCATTCAATTTGCCACATAAATTCTCATTTTGAAGCATTATAGTTGTAGATCAGTGAAATTTGAAAGAAGTGTTTATTTCAGTTTGGCTTTACTTAGAAAAAAAAAACAAAAAGTTTGCTTTGAAGTGGCTTTTCATTGTTTTTGAAAGTTTCATGCATTTATGATCGAAGAACTCTCTCTTTCCCACAACTAGTTTTCATCGAATACAAGGCTCATTTTGATTCATTATTACTTGCATGGTTTGGGTCGTCACAACATCACCAAGTTTCACGTCCATTTACCCGATTGAGTAATACAACCACTAAAATTAATCTCCCTAACTAAACCAACATTAACCACACTTGAGGAAATCAAAAGAATTTGGTAGTTAGGTAGGACACCGGTGATAGGCATCCAAATAATTCCCCCTTGTCATTATCATCTGAGACATAGTCATTGTCCTCTAGGGAACTAAAATCCTCTAGTATATGTTGACACGGTCATACACTAGTTTGTGGAGGGGCCTCCTATTGTTTCAAGGGTTAAACCGCCATGAGATCGAGAACCAGACGGACTTTGTGGAATTCCGCACTCCACTTAGACCTAAGGCAACATCGATCATTGTCTTCCTTGTTTTATATGGCCACCATGTTGATAATACAAGGATGATAAGGCAGAAGTGCCGAAAACCTTTTCCAATGTGTCATGAACAAGGTAGCTTAGTGACTTTTCTACTAGGGCTCTTTTACCCAGGATCCCTTTTGGTAGAGGGATATCCTTCTCTTATTCATCTCTCATGTTGTATTCTTCGACTTGGATTTCATCACCTTGCAAAGGATACAACTTGTTGAGGTCTCCAGCTCTTAGTTATGAGGTTTTGCTTGTTATCTCATCTTCATAGAGGGTCATTTTTTCTTTAGTGATTGCTTGTTGGCATTCTGGCCATTTTTTTTCTCAGCTCGCTTACTGTGACACCAGTCTCAGTATAGTTTTTAGAGATTGCGTTTTGGCGTGAGAGCCTTGCTTTTTCTAGCTCCCCTTTTGCACACTCGACTGCATTAGGTTTTTTGAGTTCTTTGTTACGAGACTGCCCCCAGATTTTGTATATCTACCATTATGTCAGAACCACCATGGAGATCACGAAGAGTACAGGGACGAAGCCCACCACCACCACCATGAACCTCTGGTCCACCTACATCATGTATTCCCACCCCTCCCAGCTACAATGCTGGCCGGGGGAATGTTCCACCGTCGATCTACACTACATCTCCAGTTACGCCTATAACTGTTACTGACAGTACGGTCTCAGAACCCTTTGCAGTTTCTGCAACCAGTCACACACCTAAGATTCCGACTGTTACTTCTCCCACTGTTATTCCAGATCTACCTGTCACAGTGGATAACACTATAGTGGCTAAAAATAGCACTGCCCAAGATACTAGACCGGATGCCATCATCCTCCCTGATGTCAGCACTTCCCTTCCACTAGATACTTTCTACGATGTTCTGAAAGGATCTGTTGGCACCATCGAAGGATCCAACCAAGATATATCCGAATTGATTACAGTCCCGGGTGGATACGTCGAAGTTATCGAAGAAACCCAACTTCTTGATACACCCTTTGAACCTGACTATGGATTTATCATTGTTGATGCATATGTAACTTCAAAATGTATTTCACATATATGTATATTTTATTCCTATAGAGATTTTATTATTCCTCTATATGGAAGTGTCGTTATTTATGTTGTAAGTGTCATAACTTATACTTGATGGGTTATTAGACCATCTTGTTGGGGTCGGCCCTGTATAAGTCATGTGGGTCAAAGGGTTATTAGACCACCCTAGTGGGGGTCGACCTAGTCAGTATTATGTTAAGTGGTTAAGTTGAGGCCAACCTAGTTGAGTAAAGGTCAAGTCAAGTTAGTGTATAAATAGAGAGTGTGTCTCTCTCATTTTATACATTCTATTCTCTCACTCACACTTTGGAGAGTGGCGCACTTGTGGAGGAGGAGGCTCTGCTGCTAGGAGAAGACTATCTCTTGTATTCTGGTTGTATCATTGCTCTATCTATCTCTGAGGAAGTTATTCGGGTTTTTCACCTTTATGGTTTTCCCCAAGTAAACTTTGTGTCTCTTGTGTGCTTGCATTATTGTGTCCATGATTGATATGCTGTAGATTTGCTATACATGTTGTTCTCTCAGTTAGGATCCTAGATCAGATTGAAGTAAATTCTGAAAATTTAACATGGTATCAGAGCTAGCCTGAAAGAAGGCATGATATGGCATGTATGACACTTGTTGCACTTACGATGCTAGGGCTTGATATAGCAAAAACCAGTCATCATAACACTTTCGCTATAAATTTGTTTTGGCGACGTTTTCAGATCTAAAACTTTTATAGGTCGAAGATCAGATCTCCATGTACCTTGTTTCCAAAGGAAAACCTCTAATTCGTTGTACTTTGTGATTTATGATCTGTACAATATAGGGTTTCTGCCTCTTCCAGATCTGAGTCAAAATCAGGTGACCTTGGGAAAAAGGTCATAACTTGGGCTAGGAAGCTCCGAATGAAATTTCGTAAAAATTGATAGGTAGTACACAGACTATAATATCTCAAGAAACGTTTTCAAAGGCCTAAGTTGAACCAGTGACACATGGCACGCCATACAAGTTCGCTCTCCTGTATTATCCCATAAACAGGTCACATTGCGACATTGGACATAACTCTCTCTCAAAGAATCCAATTCAGGTCAGACCTGTCGAGATGGAAAGATAACAGGTCGGGATATCTCAAGAAAAATTTTCAGATCTTGTGGATAAAAAAGTTTGGAGTTACACCAGAAAAAAGCAGGTACATATTTCTGTCAAAACAAAATTATTTTTTAGCACCTTCATTCATGGCTTCTGGAATTTAGGGCTTCGGAGAAAGTTGGAATTTCTCTAATTGGAGACCACGGCTGGATGCTACTCATCAAAATCGAAATTTAGAGACCAATATCAGATTTTTTGGTTGGGCAGAAGAACGGACTTGATCAAACCCCAGTTCGGGACTTTGATCGGAAAGATGGAAAATTAGGGCTTCTGCAAAACTTGGAATTTTGGAAATCTGTGACCACGGCTGGAAGCTCCTCAGAAAAATCAAAGAAGTTTGAAATTCAAAGTTTGAATTTTTGGGGTTTCCTTGACAAACCCTAATCCAGCTCCAGGTCCAGTTCTTGCAAATCAAGTGGATTGGGTTAATCCTAGAAGAAGATGGATTGGTCACGTGCATAAGTGAAGAAGTTCCTGTCTCAGAGGGAGATGAGGCTAAGGCCTTCCATAAGAAGATTACAAGAAATCTTGATAGGTATGGCTTACAGGTATGTTTCATGGTTAATTTTATCATATGTTTGTCTTCATATCATTACAGTACAATCTTGATTAATTACTAGACTTGTCGTATCACCTTAATAGAAGATATTCATTGATTAAGGTTTTGACACTTATGAATGTACTAATGCATTGTGATGTTGTATGAGGTTTATGTTGTTCACTAACATAAAAGGTACACCAAGAAAGACAAATCATGTTCTACTTCAAGAACATATGATCATGGTGACATGAAGACAAAGATTCATTGTCATGGATCACATAGAAGATCTACTTTCAAGGTATGTATAACTTGGTCCTACAATGGTTAACCTATGAGACATGCAGGTTACTAGCACAAGTCACTGAAGAGAACCAAAAGAAATTATGTAGGTATGTTATACATAACTAGCTAGCATGCTAATCCAGGTATGTTTTTCCTATATCAAGCTAGAATCCTACCTTGTGTTAGGATCTTATATTGTTGTGTTGTTGATAATGATTATTCATGAAGTCATAGGTTTGAATAGTCATGGATGTATGCATATTATGTTTCTTACCATAATTGATGATATGACTAACCAGAAGAATCAGAAGGTATAGGTTTGAGTAATCACGGGTTTATGCATTGATGATTTAACTAATCAGAAGAGTCCTATGATCAAATAAGAATATGCATGAGTAAAAGAAGACTTCCCTAAAACCTTGAATACTAATGTTTATTATCTGTGAATGATCATGACTATACATGTTTAAGATTATTGTGTTTTGATAGTATTAATATTATACTAATAAATGTGTGATTATGTATGAGACCTCAAGGATAACACAATGATGATACTAATAAGCATGCATAGTGATTAAGGATGGATGTAAGTTCAAGAACAGGTAATCCAAGAAGCAAAGATCAAGAGGGAGCACACTCTAGTTGTTCTTGCAAGAAATCAAAGGAGCACACTTCAGTAGTTTCTGCAAGGATGCAGATATTCAAAGGGAGTTGACCATCTCTCTACACTCCACAACAGAAAGGTGTAGAAGAAGCTACTTCAGTAGCTCCTACAAAAAAGAAAAGAATTAGAGGGAGTCCACCCAGCAACCAAACAAAGATAAGTATTTTTAATTATCATTTGTTGCATATTTGTTTGTTTAAATAAAATTGTTCAATGATATATATGCTCATGTTCCTAGACTTGGGATATGTATTGTGCATATTAGAATGATTGCGTTAATGAATAGTATACTACTAATATGCATGTGATGGGTAAGTGGCCTATGGCACTGTACAACATTCCAGTGCTACTTATCTAGAATGAAACCTCTTTGCTGACATGTTGGGAGTAGTGCAAACTCTTAACAATGTTCTGGTAGAGACTAGAAGGCATCTAGAAAGTTGTGGAACATGGATAAATGTTGTATTGAAGCATTGGCTAAGATAATTGCATGACTGTATGACATATTTCTTTATGTGTAAGAATTTGCCTAAAAATTATGAGATGTTTCTAATCATGCAATTTAACTTGTTTTGTAGAAAAGATCGTATACCTTCACCTACAAAAGAAGGACTACAACATTTGTTCAAGCAACAAAATTATCTATTGAAGATATTGAAGTTCCCAGGATACGGGAAGAATGCCATGATCCGTCGATCATGAAGAACGATGTTTGGGATGCGGTCCTAAGAGCTGAAGGGAAGTTTGTTGTGACTTCCAAATGGAACTATCAGATCAAGCATGCTGCATATGGCAGCATAGAGAAATATAAAAGTGATGAAATAGAAGATACACTAGATGGATTTCAAGACAACATTCTTGAATGGTGTAGTCATATATGTGTGCAGAACTTGGTAGGATAGACAACTTTCTATCCAGTTTGGGCTTTACCAAGAGTAAAGCGGATTCCAACTTTTACTACAAGGTTGAGGAAGGCAATCCAGTGATACTACTTTTGTATGCGGATTACCTGTTTGTTACATGTGAAGATAGATTGATTGCCGACATGCAGCAGAAGCTTGCTGTCTAGTTCGAGATGAAGAACTTGGGGATGATGCACTATTTGTTTTTGGCATGGAGGTATGGCAGAGTGAAAATGGAATCTTCCTTGGACAAGGGAAGTATGCAGTAGAGATCCTGAAGAGATTCGGGATGATGGATTGCAAGGCCATGGCCACACCTATGGCATCGAATCTGAATTTTCTTTGTGATGCTTCATCTGAGCCGGTTGATGTCTCTATGTATCGTCAGATGATTGGGTCCTTGATGTACCTGACAAACATGAGACCAGATATTTGCTTTGCGGTGAACACATTGAGATAGTTCCTGACGGATCCGAGGAGTGTTCACCTGGTTGCTGTAAAGCATGTTCTGAGGTACCTGAAGGGTACAGTGGATTATGGGCTCAAGTATAAAGCGAATCAAAAGTTTAACCTGCAGGGTTCTGTTTATTCAGATTGGGCTGGCAGTGCTGCAGATAGGAAGAGCACATCTGGATGTTGCTTAAGTATGGGATCAGGAGTGATCTCTTGGTTTAGCAGGAAGCAGTCCTGTGTAGCACTGAGTACAGCTGAGGTAGATCATGTTGCATCCTGTTCAGCTAGTTGTGAGGCAGTATGGCTATGGAAGCTACTGTCTGAGTTATTTGATCTCCCATTGGATGCTATTGGTATCTTTTGTGATAACCAGAGTTGTGTGAAGCTGTCCGAGAACCCAGTGTTTCATAACAGGTCGAAACACATAGAGATCAAATATCACTATATCATGGATATGGTGCAGAGAGGAGCTATGAAGCTCATGTACATTGTGACGGACGAGCAGATTGCAGATGTGCTGACGAAACCACTATCCAGAGTGAAGTTCGAGTACTTCAGAGAGAGGCTTGGTGTTCTTTGGATTGATGACACTTCGAGGAAGAAGTGATGGACACATTTGTAGAGGCCATTCAAAGCATGTTAGAAGGAGGATCCTTCACATGGCTGTGGATGTAAGCGCTGGATGATGAGCATCAGGACGATGCTCCAGTTACTGCTCTGTATATGCATCAAGATGATGCTGGATATGATCAGTTGGATCATTTATATGTATATGTATGTATGCATCAAGTTGGATGTTGGATATGATCGGTTGGATCATTTGTATGTATTTTGTATATGCATCATGTTGGATGCTTGGACCATGTATCTATATACGTATCAGGTGGATACATTGTATGATCAGGTAGATCATGTATGTTGATATGTATCATGTATGATCAGGTGGATCATGTATATGTATATGTATCAGGTGGATACATTGTATGATTAGGTAGATCATGTATATTGATATGTATCATGTATGATCAGGTGGATCATGTATGATGATATGTATCAGGTAGATACTTGGTATGCATCAGGTAGATGCATGATATGATTAGGATGATCGTGGATGACGAGCTTCAGGATGTTGCTCCAGATGACTTGCAGCAGGATGTTGCAGTGATGATGATCAGGATGATGTATGGTGAGTATCAGGTTGATACTCTATGGTTGTGGATCAGGTTGTGCAGATGAGCATATAATTTGGCCCTGGGAGATTTACAGATAGTCTTTCGAGGTTTTGCCTATGGCATATAATTTGGCCCTAAGATATCTGGAAAATGCTCTTTCGAGGTTTTGCTCTGGGAGGACATAATTTGGCCCTAGGAGATCTGCAGATAGTCTTTCAAGGTTTTTCCTATGGCGTATAATCTGGCCCTAGGATATCTAGCAGATGCTCTTTTGAGGTTTTGTCCTATGGCATATAATATGTCCCTAGGAGATTCGATAGTTTGGGCTGTGTGCTCGTAATAATTCCTGGGATGCTCTTGCAAGGTTTTGCCATGACCACATATAATCTGTCCCTGGGAGATCCTATAGGTAGAGCTGTGTGCTCATAACAGCCTAGGATTCTCTTGCAAGGTTTTGTGGTGACCACATATAATCTGTCCCTGGGAGATCCTATAGGTAGAGTTGTGTGCTCGTAACAGCCTGGGATGCTCTTGCGAGGTTTTGTGGTGAGGTCACATATAATATGGCCCTGTGAGATCTTATAGGTAGAGTCGTGTTCTCGTAACAGCTTGGGATGCTCTTTCGAGGTTTTGTGACGCACGTAATAAGTGCTGAGGATTCCACAGTATAGCCAGTGATGACGAAGACCTGCAGATGGTGGGCCTACATCCAGTATGAAAAAGGACTGGCTCTGTAGAACTTCCTATGACGAGTAGATTCAGAGATTGATTGAGATAGCAACAGCAGTGACGATGATGATGTCTCGATGATGATTATCCAGTGACGATGATCCAGAGAAGAAGACTTGTGCTAGAAGACCTGTGTTGAGAAATACCTTCCTAGTTAAGAGGGAGTGTTGATGTATATGTAAGTTCAGAATGTATTTCACATATATGTATATTGTATTCCTATAGAGATGTTATTATTCCTCTATACGGAAGTGTCGTCATTTATATTGTAAGTGTCGTAACTTATACTTGATGGGTTATTAGACCAGCTTGTTGGGGTCGACCCTGTATAAGTCATGTGGGTCAAAGGGTTATTAGACCACCCTATTGGGGGTCGGCCATGTGGGTCAAAGGGTTATTAGACCACCCTAGCGGGGGTCGACCCAGTCAGCATTATGTTAAGTGGTTAAGTTGAGGCCGACCTAGTTGAGTAAAGGTCAAGTCAAGTTAGTGTATAAATAGAGAGTGTGTCTCTCTCATTTTATACATTCTATTCTCTCACTCACACTTTGGAGAGTGGCGCACTTGTGGAGAAGGAGGCTCTGCTGCTAGGAGAAGACTATCTCTTGTATTCTGGTTGTATCATTGCTCTATCTATCTTTGAGGAATTGGGGTTTTTCACCTTTATGCTTTTCCCCAAGTAAACTTTGTGTCTCTTGTGTGCTTGCATTATTGTGTCCATGATTGATATGTTGTAGATTTGTTGTACATGTTGTTCTCTCAGTTAAGATCCTAGATCAGATTGAAGTAAATTCTGAAAATTTAACAATCACTTCCCAGGCGGAACCTCCGCCTGCTATCACTGCGCCATCCAGTGTTCATCCACAAAAAACTAGTTCTTCCAGCAACATACCTTGTACAGTATCCCTCCCCAACCTCCCTTCGAGACACGAGATCATGGTCTCCATCCAATCTAGTATGGTTAGTCTAGCTAACTCCCCATTAGCGTCAACACAGTTTAAACGTGATACAGAGCAAATGCTCTCGACGACTTCTAGATATCCCCCTGCTACCCATCCTCCCGACTATCGGGCTCCCAACATTCCATCTAGCACAGAGTTTCATCACTCCGATGCAGATGGTTCTAGACCTTCAGATATCACTTTACCTCTATTCCCTCCAGATCCCGAAAACCCTTTCCAGGATACAAACCCGGACCTAGTCGTCGATGGTCCTCTTATTGTTGAAGACGCTATGGACGAAACACCCGACACCCCTCGGTTAAATTCCCCACATTTACTACCATCACGTATGTTTGGCGCACACTCTATGAGGGATAACCCAGTATTTTCTTCGTCCCTGCTCGTCACATATGGAAGACCCCCTCCACAAATCAACACCTTTGGCGCTATTGGCCAATCGACACTATCTCATCTTTCTAGTGTCGGAAGAACACCAAGTCATACTGTTGGATCATTCATACTGACTAGAGGTTCACCTTCGGCCACTATCTACACCATTTCAGGAGGTGGACAACCAACTGTTGCGACTGCTAATCCCAACAACCAACCCCCTCCTGGCGGGCCATCAACCCAGCCTACAAGAGGACAATCCTTTGTTGGGAACCCTGCTCCTAGTCACCAATCACCTCCCATCGGGCCATCAACCCAGCCTACTGGAGGACAACCCTTTGTTGGGAGCCCCGTTCCTAGTCACCAACCTCCTCCCATAGGACCATCCAACCCACCTACTAGAGGGAAATCTACTGGTACCATCCAACAACCCTCCCAACCAGCAACATCTGCTCAGTTCAATATGTACAACACACCTGGCAGTGGGAAAACTTATATCGGTTTTCCAACCGGGTCTCATCTTCAACATCCCTCGTTAGGCACGCTTCCTTCTTGGGGATCTCAAATCCCACAAAGTGGGGGGTACTCATTGTTTGGAAACTGGAACCCAGCTGGGGGGAAACCTCAAATTCACCCCAACTTGAGTTTTGGCTTCCCCTACCCTTCGGCTACAACAACTCCATGGAACCCATCCCTTCAATTCCCACCTCTTCATCAAGGTGGAACCCATATTCCATGGACACCACTGTTACAGCCACCCCCCAACCCTGCTACAAGAAACCCTCCACTTACTCAAAGTAGTGGTAACATTCCTGGGACCCAACAACCCTAGGGAACCATTCCCCAACAAGGAGCAGCAACCATTCCTTGGACACAACAACCCGAGGGTACCATACCCACCATCCCCACTCAGCAGAACGTCCAACAACCAGTTACCACTGTGATTCCCAGTCAAGTAATGACTTCCAACACACAACCGGTTAACCAGATGGCTTATTACCCCTAGAACTTCCAGCAATACCCTACGAGAAACATATATGAATACAACACGTAGCAATATGTTATGCAGGGCCCCTCAGGCATCCCTGCACCATACGGTTACTACTCATACCCGCATCCCAACCGTCAACTTCCTTTCTTGGCCACGCTATATTTACCTGATTTGTTGAGGCTCATCAACGATCCTATATGGCATGAACCTCACTAGCCACCTATCCCAGCCAAACTTCCATCGAACATCCCTAAGTTCGATTCCAAGCCCGAGGAAGACCCCAAGAACCACGTGATGACCTTCCATCTTTGGTGTTCATCCAACGCATTGATGGACGACTCCATTCGGCTATGACTCTTCCAGTGCACGCTTACCGACACAGCATCAAAATGGTAAATTGAGCTACCACAATACTCCTTTCATGATTTTAACACCTTGGCTATGTAGTTTCTAACCCATTTCTAGCTCCCCATCTGGTATGAGACTGGAACAGAACTGTTAACCTCGTTGCGTCAAACCACTTCTATGCACATCTCAGACCACATCCATGAGTGGCGTCGATGCCGTAGGCTAATCAAGGCACCCATTTCGGATCAGCTACTCGTTGATTGGTTCACAAAGTCTTTCTTGCCTCCCATAGCTAGGGACATTGCTATGCATGGGCTGGTCACAGAAGAACAAGCCATCTCAGCTACCCAGTACATGGATTTAGTATATACCCAATCCGACAATTTACATGAACTTCTTCCCCACGCCACCCACATCACTACTGATCCAACTAAGCCTGCCACTAAACCCCCTATCGATGGTACTGTCGGTTCAGTCAAGCCCTAGCCTACCATCAAACCGACTGGGTAGCAAACTCCTGCTTCCCCCGATCCACCCCAGGCTGCTCCAAAAGATTCTACTCCTCCTGCTGTCTCCTCCGAAATGAACGCAGTTCAATCTACGTCACAACAATCCAGAGGAAAGAAGAAGAACAATTGTGGAAAGTCCAAGAAGACTTCTAACCAGCAAGAGAATCCCAAGCCATAACCCACCCACAACGACCTGAAACCACGTCGGAAGGCTAAGCTTCCCTGCCTCATTTGTCAAGATGATCACTACACGCATGACTGTCCCTACAAGGATGAAGTCAACAAATTCATTAAAGGATCCTCTCGTCCGGCAGTGTTAACCGACCCTTTCCCTCAGCAGCAACAGCAGATGGTTGCCCAAGAATCCCCACAAGGGGGAAACCCGAACAACCCACCTCACAGAGAGATGTCCGCAAACTGCAAAATCCTGATGATGAGTAATGAAGAGATTCACATCACCACTCATTCAAAGACGTACAAAAACCCCCCAAGTTCAAACAAATAGTCAGAGACAGCCAAAGGCAAGTCTCCTATTGAAGATACTTCTCCTATCCCTCCCCCTAATGGCCATCTCCACATCGAGAGACCACTTATGGACACAGTGCTATGCCCACCCAAGGGCACCATATGAAAGGTGACATTTAATCCCAATGCGTGAGCTGCCCAAAATTACAACATTGTTGATGATTTAGCTCAAGCACCATGCGCCATGTCGATGCTCGAGGTTCTTCAACACTGCCCTACGCAGCGCAGAACCTTACTTTCAACACTGGGGGCAGTGGACCCGGATACTTCAAACACCATCATGTTTAACTTGGAGTATGTCAAACCTCGGCTTTCCCACCAATTAGCTTTCCAGGTTCATACAAAAATCCATGGAAATAGCATCCATCGCACCGTCTTAGATGAAGGTGCCTCCATGTCGATTATGTCTTTGAATTGTTGGAGAACCTTAGGCTCACCTGAAGTCACGACGTCTCCCACTACTCTCAAAGAATTTGACAGACACAGTTTTCAACCTTATGGACTCATTCCTGTGATTGGTGTTGAACTGGGGGGCAAAATAGTATATGTACACATCGAAGTCGTGGATGCGCCATTAGATTACAATCTTCTACTTGGTCAGAACTGGTTTTACACCATGACCGCCATAGCATCTACTATCTTTCGGATCGTGCAATTTCCTCATGAAGGGAAAATTGTCACCATAGATCAGCTAGATTACTGTATCCCAGACTCTCATCTGAACTCCGCCAACACTATCCCATTATTGGATCAACCTCAGTACCATTTCCAAGACGTTGGCATTGCTCTTATGAAGGATTCTTCCCTTATTGGAGTTTTCCCAGAGCTAGGGTCCCACGTTCAACTAGTCAACATGATATCATCTACTGTCACCACTTTCAATGATTCTTGGGTGATACCAAGTCCCACTGAGATTGAAAAATACAGCAACTCCATGCCATTAAATGGGAACCTCGTAGCGTATGAAGCGATCCAGTCAGCCACCGATTGGGTCGATTCTTCTATCCATCACACAGTGGCACAGTTCTCGTCTGAGACTCATTCACCCCCACCACTTATCGATCCTCTCACATTGATTTTTCCCACTGACGAATCAATTATGGAGGTTATGTGTGGTGATGAACCACCATGGGGAAATTTCCATCATCGATCTTCTTTCCCCACCATCCAGACGATTGAGCCTGATACAAAATACAGTACTTCACTTGGAATGGTTCAAACCAAGTTTCCCACTTCGCTTGATGAAGTATTTTCCGAAGGAAACTTGGCCAACCTTATGGAAACCACTCCCATTGACATTTCAATGAAGCCTGGTGTCGTGGAAAACATTCATATTGGAAAGACATGCACTCCCACCGAAATGGAGTTCTACATTGCCTACTTTAAAACATTCTGCGACGTTTTTGCCTAGAGTTATGAAGAAATGCCAAGAATAGACCCGTCTATCATGGTCCATGAGATTCCAACCTTTCTTGGTGCCTGACCTGTTTGGTAGAAACTCTGACCCGTCCACCCCCGTAAGGCAGCCGCTATCAAAGCAGAAGTTGAAAAGCTTTTGCGTGTTGGTTTTATCTATCCTATCCCACTGACAGAATGGCTATCTAATATCATTGTTGTAGCCAAGAAACAGGGTATGATTAGAGTCTGTGTCGATTAGCGTGACTTGAACAAAGCTTGTCGAAAAGACAACTACCCAACTCCATTCATCAACCAGATCATTGATAACTGCACTGGGAGTGTCATCTTTTCATTCATGGATGGCTTTTCTGGCTATAATCAAATCGCAATACTCCCAACTGACCAGCATAAAACAGCCTTTATCTACCCATAGGGAATCTTTGCATATCGAAAGTTACCTTTCGGCCTGAAAAATGTCGGGGCTACTTTCCAATGGGCGATGTCATACACATTTCATGATATCAAACATATTGCAGAGCGGTATCTTGATGAACTTCCCGCTCATTCTCAGATAAGGGAAGATCATCCTGATCACTTAGGCGCCATCTTTACAAGGTGTCGTCGCTACAATATTCGTTTGAATCCACATAAATGTGTCTTTTGCATTGAAGCTAGAAAACTTTTGGGATTCATAATCTCCAAAAGTGGTATACGATTGGACCCTGCGAAGGTAGAGGCTATTCTAGCCCTACCTTCCCCCACGAACATACTAGAACTTCAAATTTTGCAACGGCACGCAAACTTTCTACATCGTTTTATTTGCAATTTCGCCGAGATAACAAAAGGCTATATGAGGCTTCTAAAAAAGAATACCCCCTTCCTGTGAGACGACGAATCCCAACGCTCCTTTAATCATCTAAAGGCAGCCTTAACTAATGATCCTGTGATTCAACCCCCCAACTACACACGGGATTACATTCTTTATCTCACAGCTTCGATTTCCACCATTTGTATGGTGTTAGTCCAAGAAGATACTAATGGCATAGAACATGTGGTATACTATCTTAGTAAGAGTCTTCTCGACTCTGAAACTCGCTACTCGCATGTTGAAAAGCTAGCTCTAGCAACAGTTTTTGCTGTCCTGAGGTTCCATCACTACATTCTACTCCGCCAGACCACTGTCATAGCAGATTTCAATCCAATGTACTATATCCTCACACGTTAAGTGCTTGGGGGCAAATATTCTCGTTGGATTGTCATCCTATAAGAGTTTGACTTGGAATTTGCCAAAGCCAAATCCAAGAAATATTTGGTCTTTGCCGAGTTGATTTGTAACCTGACCCATGCTACTAAGCAACCTGAGCCCATTGATTCTCTTCCCGATGAATCGTTGATCCTCATTAGCACGTTCGACCCATGGTATGGGGATATTTTACTATATCTCCAAACACAACGTTTCTTCCCCAACCTCAACCGCGATGAACGTCGACGTATCCGACACCATGCCAAGTACTACCTTATAGTCAATGATATGCTTTACCGTCGTGGTGTTGATACCGTTCTTCGACGTTGTTTGACTTTGGATGAGGCTGAACACGTTCTTAATGACTTCCATGCTGGAGCATGTAGTGGTCATCTCTCTGGGATGGCTATGGCCCAGAAGATACTATGAGTGGGATATTTCTGGCCCTCGATTTTAAAATACTGCATTGAAACGGTTAAGAAATTTTCACCTTGTCAATTCTTTCATAGTAAGACACACTCGCATCCTACTCCACTCCATCCTATTATTGCCGTCGGCCCCTTTTCCAAATGGGGAATAGATTTTATGCACTGTAATCCCACTTCAGCCGGGGGGCATAGCTATGTCATAGTAGCTGTGGATTATTTCACAAAATGGGCTGAAGCGATGCCTACCTATGCTGAAGGAAGAAAAAAAGCAACACAGTTCATATTCAACCACATTATAGTTAGGTTTGGTGTCCCACATTCCATCGTGACCAATCATGGCTCCCACTTTAGGAACCATATGATTGAAGAATTGAGCGCCAACTTGGGTTTTCATCATGAAAACTCAACCCCATATTACCCATAGGATAATGGCTAAGTCGAAGCCATTAACAAAGTTCTGAAATGTATGATTTAGCACATTGTGGGTACTCACAAGTCCAATTGGCACTCAGCTCTATTTTCGGCATTATGGGCATACCGAACCTCAGTGAAAATCACTACTGGGTTCACACCATTCCAACTGGTGTATGGCCTAGAAGCCATCTTACCAATTGAATGTGAAATCTCATCACTTAAGATAGCCATAGAGCTACTTCCCCATACCACTTCTGAAGAGGAACGGTTTCTATACCTAGCCAAGCTAGATGAAACTCGTCGAGATGTTGCTTTATCCAACGAAGCTCATAAAAAAAGCGTCAAAGCACAATATGAAAAATCCGTTCAACCTCGCGTTTTCAACGAAGGTGACCTTGTACTCACATACAACCAAATGCACGACAAAATTGGAAAATGAAAGCTAGATTCTATGTGGTACAACCCCTTCATTGTAAAACGTGTTTTGGAGAAAGGAGCCTATGAACTTGTTGATTGTGATGGCACATTATTGGCACAACCCCGCAATGGGTTGTACCTCAAATTTTTCTACACGTAGGTTCATCCTGCATGAGATACTTTTTGTACATAATGTACCTAGCTTGTTTTCACTTATCTTTTTTGTATGCACACGTGGATCTCATGTATCCATACTTACCTTGACTTGTTTTTTTATGCGCAGATGTCTGCCTTTTACGGATTCGCCGACGGTGCGAGCCAACATACCCAGAACCTCGCTTCCGCAGCATGGGTAATTTATTCTCCCACTGGAAAGTTGTTATCTTCAGGAGCCACTTGCTTGGGTCCCAAAACCAACAATATTGCAGAGTACCATGTAGTCATTGGACTCTTGATAGAAGTTGCTTCCCTTGGAATTGACTCCCTATCAGTCTTTCTAGACTCCCAACTCGCGGTTTCCCATCTGAATCGCATCTACGTAGTCCGCGATCCTATCCTACTTCACTTATTTCGAAGGGTACACCTCTTGGAACGATATTTTAATTATATTTCATATCAACACATACCAAGGGAATTCAATTGTGTAGTTGATTCATTAGCTAATTACATTTTGGATTGGAATCTAGCCCATACATAAAAAATACATCATAAAATGAACACACAAGTCATTGTAAATAAGTAGATCATAAAAGTAGGTCCATGTATATATATCACTACATATAAAAAAAAATTTCTCAAATACATAAAGTTTGTATTCAAAAGACAAAATTTGGGATCCAATCCCATACAAAAATTTGGCTCTCAATCCTACATATCGTGTACATGCCGCAAAAAGTAAAATACTGCTATCTAAGGAGACCAAGGAGATCTATCACGATCCTCCTTAGATTCCTCGCGCCACTAGTGGTAAAAAACTATGGCTCTGGACACCCTATGGAGAAGAAGACCAATACATCTAGGTACACCTACAGTATGCCGCTGAAGATGCATAGGAACATCATCCATCCTCATGGCTGGAACCCCGTGGGTCAAACCTTTTAGATTTCGCTCTATGTCTTGAACCCCTCTTTCCTCTTCTTCCTCTTCTTCTTCTCCCTCCGAAGCAACCTGGCACTAGACACCGCCTCGGCATAATGGTGAATATCCTAGGTCTCTGTGGTCCATGATCCGCGACATGCACATAAACATATATTAAAATCTTTTTTACACATTATAAAAACAATTAAAAATCATATATTTAAAAAATTAAAAAATACATTAATGAAGGTCATACCTGAGTTATCCCAATCCTCATCCTCGGGCAGTGCCAAGTCTATGTCCTTGCGGAAGTCCACCCCTACATAGGGGTAGTCCTCGATCATCATGATTTGTTCCTCGAGCCATGAGAAGAAGTCCTCACCAAAAGCCAAACGTTGTGGCCCTCCGAGCCATCCTGCATACTCACTCCATCGGGCCATCCGTGGCTCAGCAGCTGGATGGGAGGGCGTGTTCATCTGCGGACATAACAGTGGCACCCTCTCCAAGAAGGTAACCAAAATGCTCCCATACCCAAATTGAGAGTTCTCTCCAATTCTGCACTTGTTCACTTACTCCTTGAGGTTGGTCAATAATGCTTCACACCAATTGAATAGTGTTGATGCCATACAATCCACAACAAGATTCATTTGTGTATGAGATGCCTGATGAGGACTCGTACTCCCTGCTATACATGTGATGGTGAACAACATGGTTTTTAAAGGAAGTTCTACAATATCCTTAATGGCCACCTTACCACTTTTCTTCCCCGAACCTTGACAACAATGACGAGCAATCAAAGCATCAGTGCTTTCCTATGAGGCCATGAACCCTGTAAAGTTCACCCGGGCCCCTCTCTTTGAGAGACTCTTGAGGAAATAAATTTCCTCGAGCTCAATCTCGAGGGTATGTACTCCAACCCGGAAAGCTTGAATTTTGGGGTCCCACATTTGTATAATGTGGGTGAGAAGTTTTTCTTGCTTGCGGATACCTTTGGTTTTGAAGAATTTCAATAACCAGCATTCCCATAGTGTATTCAAGGTCTCTTGGTCATCTTCAGCCAATAAGTCATCCGCTTCATGTTCCCTTTCATTCCAGCTGACCATTTTGCCCCAAACAAGTTGCAAACACCTACAAAAGGTCACAAGAAGCATTCATCAACAAATTAATAACTTGATCTCAGAAAAATTTGAGGAAAAATCCTATTTTTCTTCCCTAATGCTTGCCACTACCACACCTAGGGGAAACATGACTACGCAGTAGTCCACACTACAGCACCCCCATTTAGCACTACAGTGCAACACTGTTACACAGTACCACACTTCCCGATACAGTACCCACACAGTACTGTAAGGGGGAAAAAATACTTTTAGGGCTTCTCTAAAAATTAATTTTTACCTATTCAAATCAAGTTTCTTACCTATGAAATGAAAGAGGGGCTTGAAAGCTCTTACCTGGTGCAGACGGCTGTTGAAACGGTGCTCCGGATCTCCAGATATGAACTCTTGAAGTTTTTGCTCTTCAATGGGTGAAATTTCCTCTTTGGGCAAATGCACAAGTGAAATGGTAACTTTCCATATTTACCTCTTACTTATATAACTTTTTCACTTATTTTTTACTCATTATTTTATCTGGTTAAATTAAAACTCATTTCACATTACTAATATCTGGTTCCATGAGCCTTTTTTGACAAAGTCTCCTTTAAAGATGTTCACACTGGCATTTATTTATTCATTTGACCTTCATCTTGAGCCTACTTTATCTTTTTTGTGCTCTAGATTAAAACTTGAAAAAGATTCCAAGCGCTTTTTACACCCGAGTCGTGCTTGTCAAACTCAAGTAAATGGTTTCGAGCTTAGTCAACTTTATTCGTGCTCGTTAAACGATGAGGAAAGTATTATTTTGGTTGTATTTTATTCTTTTTTCAGACCAGAATAATTAAAAAATTACGAAAAAGACGATTGGACTTCTTTTTAAGCCCTTTTCAAGACTCCCTCGTTTCAAAAAGATTGCCAAGTGATCTTGTCTTTTTCACACTTGTAAAAGTATTTGAAAGGTCGTCTATTCGGTGATAGGTTACCCCTTTTTCAGCCTGTTTAGACTATTTACGAGAAAGGTATACCTCAGTCAACTTTCAACTGGGAGAGTTCTCTTGGGAATTGTTTTACACTTTTTCGGGATCGAGGGACTAAATTTATGAAAGAGTACACTTTGGAGTCTTCTTTAAGTTTTTCAGGCTCTCTAAATGTGAAAAACTACCAAGTTTTCCTTCTTTGGACTCGTTAAAATTTGACATCGAAGGGCCCACTTCGGGACGAACCCCTCCTTTCTCAGGTTCGTAAAACATGTGAGATCGGACTCATCTATGAGATGAGCTATACAGAGCATCTGTTATCCTCTTCAAGCTCGTAAAAAAAAAAAGAGGTACTTGTCCATCAGGTCGGGGGAAAATGGGAAACAAGTCGAGTTTATTTTGTTGGCAGCTTGTCAGTCGTCACCTTTGAACATGGCATGCGTCTGTCCCTTGTCAATTTTTGGGTATCTAGTCTTGCTGAGTTATGGTCATCATCCCGAGTTGTCTCTTTGGTCACGAGCCTACTCGTTCGGTGTCTATCCTCTGCTATCAATAATCCCTGCTTCCAGGTCCTGCTTCATGTTGTTATATGTTCAAAGGGTTGCATTGTTCAGAGTCATCCATTATGTCAGACTTCCACTGTGTCAGTACATGTTCTATTGTTTCATCGTCCTGTACTATCTTTCGTTCCGATCTTATGTCGATGATGTGGGAATCATTATGGCCCACCTTCGACGAGTCTATTCCCGTCGACGCCAAATCTCTATCCGGGAATTGGACTTAGGAATCAACCACTAGTACCTTGGTACCTGCATGCCTCAATGGCAGGTTTCCTCATTTTTGACAGTAGGTTTACATCATTGGCCTCTGATCGAACGATCTCTCGAATGCTTGACATCAACTCATTCATTCACATTTCATTGAGATGTACTATAGATACCTTGGGGATCATCGTCATCATTGGTGATTTCCCTCACATTTGTTAACAGTTCACATCATTGATCGATAATCAAATGGTTTCTACCATGTTCGACTTCAACACCTTGTAATCACATGGCTAGATTCGTATCATTTATGATTGAGTAGAAGACCCTGGACGCACCTTTGTACTTTGATGCATCTAGGTTGCGATGGAGATATCCTCTATATTGTCACACAAATCCACTTTTGTATTGGTTGTGGCTATGTCATTACTATTTCATGTATCTACGCTTGTTCATAGTAGCCATGATTTGTCTGCAATCTATATCATCTCAGTACTCATGGATCTGCAATGTATTGGTCGGCAGCCATGCTTTGAGTCAATTGTTTCCGAACATGGGGATGCCTGCCTCGGTAGTATATCTGACATTTTGTTTCTGTTTTAGCACCTCGTTTCTCTCCTCAATGCTATCTCTGCACAGTATTTGTAAAGTCTTTCAGCCATCAGTCTCTTCTGACCTCACACTTTAGGGGGCATCTGTTATACCTCCATATTTCATAGTGTCACGTCTTCACAATAAAAACATTTGATGACACTTCCCCTGCTACTTAAAACACCCAGAAGAGAAAAGTGATGAATGACCTATAAAGACAAACTTCTCATGTCAGGAAGCAACCCAACTGAGACCTCTTCTACCAACACTACCACGTCATGCACTCTTACTGCTGCGTGGTAGTCCCCATTACCACGCTTTGCTCTTTCTCTGATGCGTAGTACTACCGCATTATGCTCAGCTTTAGGGGCACAATAGTCCCTTTTTAGCCATTTTACCATGGCTTGTGGGATCTTGATATTCGAGATATTTTTGAGAATTGGCATCTTTGATTCTATCCTAACTCACCTTCTCAGATTAGTGGGTCTGATCCACTAAACACTCCCAAGATCCATCCTTCTCTCTTGTTGGTTAATCCTTCTACACACTATAAGACAGAAGCCTTCCATGAGAAAATGGGAGGACTCTTTGAGATATCAAACCTATGGTCTTAGATCTTTGTGGAGATAGCTAGAGGAGAAATCACTTGGAGCTGGGAGTTGGCTTAGACATCAAGCAACCATTGTAAGTAACTTCAAGTTTGCAATAAAACATAACTTGTCTTGTTTCCCAAATTGTCTGTGTTGATCTTGTTTCAATCATATGATTTGTTTCTATTATAGATTTAGATTCTAACATATATTTCAAGTTGTTAGAAGATTGTATGTGCTTGTACCTTGGTTCATTCTAACAGGTTCATTCACGAGGACTTGAGGATTGGAGCAACAACTAGGACAAGCAATTAAATCAAAGGTTAGTCAGATCACTTCCATTTCTTACAGTAATATGATCTTGAAGCACTTGTTTGAATCTAGGAATTCAAGGTAGCATTTGTTATCTTTTTGTCTTAGTTTAGAGTCAGTTGAGTCTACTTTAAACTAAGAGAGTTTCTACCTATCCGTAGGGAGAAATATCTACAACAACAAGTAGTGAAAGAACATGATTATGAATCAATCTAGATCAACAATCAAAGAATCTAATCCTAAACATTGTTAACACAACAAGTTTATGGAAAGAATTTGTATTAAATGTAATAATAAGAAGTACAAAGAAAGAGGTGTTACAACCAGTGCTTTGACATCATAACTCCCTTCCAACAATCCTAGCTGTAGCTAGGGTTTTCACCCTAGCTTGTGCTAAAGAGAACCTACTAAGGATTAAGGAATCCTTAGTAGCAGTTCAGTAAATGGGTAAAAACTAAAATGTAAAACAACAGAAACACTAAATGCTAAGCTAAAACATGTGCTTGGAAATATTAAAATATAAATCTAGCATATAACAGTAAACAATAAAAGCATTCATGAGAACACAATAAATAAAGATTTTTATTTTTTTATTAATGGAAAACAAGGGTTTGCATGAATTTTACCGCAAATGTTGAGGTTGTTGGAGCCTTTGTAGCCGTACGTGATTATTGCACCAGTGCTCCAATGTTTCCTTCTCTTCTCCAAATGCTTCAATGGTGGCCAAGAATTAACCTAGAGTGGAGAACTCAAGCTCGAATTGTGGGCTAGGGTTTGGTGGTAATTTTGGCAGCATAAGGTTAGAGTGGATGATGGATGTCAAATGGGGGGCCTCCATCACCTTTTTATAGATGTTTTTGGTGGTGGAGTATTGACCCATGGTTTTAGGCACCAAATGGTTTAGGTAAATGGTTCGAGGGTTTTGCTCTCTTTTCTCCCTCTTTCTTCCTTTTTTTGAAATTATTTTGACTTTTTTCCCCTTTTTTCCTTTGGGGATTTTGGACCCCTTTTGAGGGTTTTTGACATTTTTGAAGGAATTTTATTTATTTGAGGAGGGAAATATTGATTTTGTTCCTTTTTAGTAACCATTTGAGGGTTTTTTAAGGTTTTGGAGGCCAAAATGATAGGGAAAGTCAACAAATGGGTTAAGTGACTAGGGAGATGAGATAGTGAACAAATTTTGGGTGTTAATAGATTGCCCCCTGATGTGTGAGGGAGGAGCTCATCGTATGGCCGATATATATCATAGGTTTTGTCGTTTTCGAAGGGGTATGAGAATTGTGACAAAGAAGAGTGGAAATAGGTTTGAGACCGGAACATGTGCTCCATACGAACTGCAAAGACTAAAATTGAACATACATGTCCTCAATAATGAATGAGGAATAATCTCAATAGATGGACAAGGCGAGCATACCCATGCTCGTATCAAGATATAAAAATAATACTGAGGCCCAAAAGGGGACCTAAACAATACATGGAGAACTGATGTGTACATCATAATGGTCTAGAGGGGACACAAATATAGGACATACTCATGATCTAATCATGACGGATCTGAAGAAATGATACATGGAAATAATGGCAGTCATACTGAATATGGTACCATAACAACTAATGCTCTGCTGGATCTAAAGGTGTCCAACAACTATACGGACTCGATGACTGAGAGTCGAAATCTCAAAGGTACACTGGACTGCATCTGAATTGGGTATTCAAGGAAGCATATAATTGGAGTGGTTCCAAATATTGTCACCAAGAGCAACCCGTATATCCGCGGGAACATACAACTGGGGGGTTCCAAATAGACTCACCAATGTGCTAGATTCAGGGGACATCCGGGGTATTCAACCAATAATTGAAGGGACGAATACCCTGCATGAATATCAATGGTGTGATCAAGGTGTTGAAGTTGAGCACGTGAGAAACAACCATTCAGAGAGGCACTATGGGTTGGCATCGATAGAGGGACACCTGCAATGACCAAGGAAATGATGTTTCCTTGATAGGAGCGCGAGGTGTATAACCAAGAGGTGATAGTACTGGATGTGATACTGACACGCTGTGGGGGGGGGTTTAAACGGGTCACAGAGTAGGGGGGACTCAAACATCCTTTGTTCAAAGTATGACGACAAGGTTGACCTGGCATCATATGAAATCGACTTCGGGGAAGGGCATCATAGTGTAAGGGACCAGGGATTGTGACTGCAATGGGAGAGACTCAAGGGGGTAACTGATGAGTGATATCAGGAGACTTGGAAGGTGACACATTGCAAAATACTCTGAACAAAGGAGACAATTCTAGGGAAGCTTCCATAATTGTGGGACTAGATATGTTCCATCGTGGCACCGAGAGGCACCATTGGGACCTTCTTCATGGTTGAAGGAGCTCAAAGAAGGGATACAAGTGTGCTCAAAATGGTACTATTGTGTGGATTTGTATGAGCCCAAGACAGTGCATGCTCATGTGTGCTTTCAATTTTAAGGAGTCTAAAAGTGATAAGAAGACTCTGAAGTGGTGGAGAGGTACTGTTGTGTGGATCTTTACGAGCCTAGGATGGTGAATGCTCATGGTTGATTTAGTTTTTAGGGAGTCCGAAAGCAAATAAGAAGAATCCAAGGGGGTTCTTTTTCGTGTGTTAGTCTCCAAGGCCTGAAAAAGAATAAAAGTATGCAAAGAAGAACTCTTCTAGTTTTTGTGACTAGAGTATTCCTTTTTCGTAATTAGTCTACACGGTTTGGAAAAGGGTTAAACTTATACTGGGTAGAATCCCTTTCAGATACTTTTAGCGAGTGAAAGGAAGCAAGATTGCTCGACAATCTTTTCATTTTTTTAGGAGTAGGAAAAGAGATTAACAGAAACTCCCTAGTTTCATTTTTCGTAAAGGAACTGCTCAATGCGAGAAAGGGGTAAAAGTATATCGAACAAAAATAAATGTCCAAGCAAGGAGGAAGTGTTCAATTTGAGGGACATTTATGAGAACCCAGAATGAAGGCTAGGGGGAACACTGATGGGGCCTCCTTGCGAGTTGATGAATGGTGGAAAAATAATGCAATGACTACAGTATGGATGGAGCGGAGGGGTCATGGATAGGTCGCGATGCAAAAATGGAAAAAAATGACAGCGGTCGATGTGGCACGCAAATCGAGGCAATGAGGGGCATGGAAAAAATGCTCAAAAAATGTTTTAGTGAGAGCAAGAAATGATTTGAAGCATCATCACAAGCACGGAAGTCTGAATCCAACGGTGCAAACAGTGCGAAAAATGGAGGTCAGATGGCTCTGGAACGGTCAAAACAAGATTTGGGGTAAAATGGTTATAAATAGAAAAGGGACCCTCATAACACATGTCATTTTCACTGTGAAAATTGGGAGAAGTGTGGAGGGGCACATAAGAGAAAATTCATATTTTTCGCAATCCGACTGGTGGAATTGCGTTCTGCGACTTGCAGGTAAGGCTTACAGTGTTTTATGATATTTTTGATGCACTTTGGGGGGATTTGGTCCTCTAGGTAGGCATGCCAAGCTTAGCTTGGGAACCACTGCTCCAGAGCGTGGGTTTCAAGGGAAAAACCTCACTTCAGAGAGCGTCTCTGGGCTTGATAGTAGCGCTTGCTGAGCACGTATGTGGGCCTTGCAGCTGCACTCTAAAGCATGGATTTATTTGAGAAAAGCGCACTTCAAGACACGACTGTGAGCCCCATAGGTGCGTTCCAGGGGTACGATTTTCGAGGATAAAAGCGTGCTCCAGAGTGCACTTATGAGGAAAAAATTTGCGTTGTGAAGCGCACCATTTTTCCTAAGTGTAGGTGCATCAATCCAGAGGAGGTCGAGGTAGGGTTGATATGATCCTGATGGGTTTTCTTGGTCTAACTAACAGGATGCCGAGAGTTGCATGGAGAGAGCGGGAATTGGGGAGCACATTGCTAGATGCGATCCAGGAGGATGAGGATGTGCCAGAATGATTGGTTCACTTTGGACTACTAAAGTTTGCACCGGATCCTCTGATGCACTCATCCAGATTGTTATTGAACAAGTTGGTAGGGTTTTGGGATGCAGACGTCAAGGCATTCATGATACAGGGTGAGCGGCTAGATATCACGCTCGCAGATGTGTAATTTTTAACTGGGATACCCCGACTGGGCATGATTTCGGATACCCTCCCGAGGAGGCCGGGGGATGTATCTATGGAGGATGTTTTGGAGAGACATTGTTATGGGATAGCTCATGTGCATGAAAACACTCTATTAATCTGTGAAATTGAGAGTGTGGAGACTTGAGTGATCACGTCGTTGGTGGTGAGCATATTGGGGTCACACACCCCCCACTGGGTCTCAGGGGGATAGATGGTGCTAATAGAGCGGGTCCTAGTGGGTACTTATTATGGCTGGGGCCAGATGTAATTGACGGTGGTTCAACAGAAGCTGAATAGGGTGAGCCATCAAGGAGGGGAGTTTTGTTTCCCCTCGTTCCTCTGCTCATTTTTCTTTAAGAGAGTGTCGATGCTGCGACCACATACAACGGTGCGCGACGGAGGGCCTATGGAGCCACAGATGTAGCGCTGGGGCGAGATGATGACTCACGCGGGTGGAGGGATGGTGGGGCAGTTATTTACTTAAGAGTTGTTCACTCAGTGGATGCAACTGTCAGTGGCAATTGATGACTACTTGTACTACATGATGGATTATAGAGGGGATCCAGAGCTTCCGCAGGCCGCTGGTTAGTTGTGGGGAATAGATGGTATGTATTTGTTTTGTTTATAGTATTATGTTGTATCTACGCGATAGCTTATATGATAGCTAGAGGATTTTATGACACTCATGATCTGTTGTTTCTTGTGCAGATGTGGGACTGTAGCCTCCGAGAGGATACCGAGATCGGAGGGGAGATGTAGAGGGAGTATACTCCCTTGGGCATGGCCAGGCTCGACGACGGAGTATTTTGGCGACATTAGATACTCTGCGGGCCAGGATTGACCATCTTCTGGATGGGGTAGTGGAGGACGGCTCGCAGCACTTAGACTAGGACCTGATCGATGTCTACTATGATGCTCCATGGGAGTGGAGGCATATTATGAGGTGTATTGCAATGGAGGATGAGGTGGTGAGAGCCATGGAATGAGGGGATACCCCCTATTATGGTGATGAGTAGGCTGAGACAAAGTCGGATGAGCTGGAGGAGGAGGAGGAGGAGGAGGAGGAGGAGGATGACGACAAGGACGACAATGATGATGGCGATGACTCTGACTAGGAAGTTGATGGAACTGCCCCCAATGCGATGAGAATTGGGAATTTTGTATACTTAGCTTGTATTATATGACGAGGATGTTGTTGGGGCTCCTCTTATGTATGTATGTGTATGGGGGGTGCTATGGACACAATGACATTTCTATTATGATGTATATATATGCACGTGGATGCAACTTATGATGATGGATTTTTTTGTTTTTTATGATGTTTATGTATGCCTATATGATGGATAGATGCATGTGGATTATATGATGATGCGTGTTTCTGTTTTAATTCCTACATGTTGTGCTTTATGTGCCAGTCTAGAATATTGTTAGCCATTTGGTCTGCTACAATGTTTGGACTTCTTGGGACATGAGTGAATGAAATGGATTCAAACTGTTTGATCATTTGTTTAATGCATAGGAACTTTCTAAAAAGGAAAGGATCATTTACCTAGTAAAAATTGTTGAGCTGGGTGACAAGAAGTTGGGAGTCAAGGAACACACGAAGGTGACTTATACCCATCTGCAAGGAAGCAGTCAAGAGACTAGTGATAGCATTGTACTCAACTTGGTTATTTGTAGTAGCACCTATACACACTTCATCAAGGTGGATCAACTCATGTGAGGGGTGATATAATACCCAAGCTGCATAGGCAAGGTTTGGAGACCAATGACTTGAATCGTCGGCGAAACTGACATAGTATGGTGGAACAGGATCCATTTGTGGTCACGTAGGGAAGCAAAGTGTAAGGTTCAAGATGTAGAAAGTAAAAAGCAAAAAGAAATGAAATTGTACAACATGGACTAGTGGGTCCAAAAAATTTTAAGGGTAAAAGCGTTTGAGATACAACCCATTACATGGGTTACACAAGGGGTTTCCTTTGGAATCAGT
Source organism: Larix kaempferi (assembly GCA_027924585.1). NCBI lineage: Eukaryota > Viridiplantae > Streptophyta > Pinopsida > Pinales > Pinaceae > Larix > Larix kaempferi. The sequence goes on along the minus strand of BSBM01000962.1, from coordinate 2,272,180 downwards.
GAGGATATATGCCCCGTATCCTAGGTAGGTGTGAACGATGTATGGGCCTTTCCGAATGGATTCAAACTTTCCTTTCCCAGTCTTGTCATGTGCTTGGTCATAAACAAGGACTAAATCTCCTTCTCGAAAATTACGTGGGTGGATGTGTTTATCGTAGCTGACTTTCGAGCAGTTCTTTGCAGCCTCAATGATTTGGAGGGATATTCGGAAATCTTTGTTGGCTTGTTCCAAAAGGATTAAGCATTTCTTAATAGGTTAGGTGTCCAGTAGGAGTTCAATAACAATATGTAATGTGGGAATATGAAACTCAATGGGATGTACAGACTCGACACCATGAACCAAATGGAAAGGTGTAAAACCCATGGTGGTCTTAGTAGATGTACAGTAAGCCCAAAGGGTAGGGAAGAGCATATGGTTCCAGTTGGACTTGTGGTGGTCCTAAGTGCGTTGAAAAATGGTATTCATAATTATATTAATAGCCTCTACCTGGTCGTTCCCTTGAGGGTAATAGGCAGAGGCGTATTGTTGTTCAAACTCGAGAAAAGTCGACAACTCCTTCTAGACAGAGTCCTCAAAATGTTTTCCATGGTCGGAGACGAGATGCTTTGGGACTCCAAACCTAGTGATGACGTGGTTAAGAAACAAATGGGTTGCAGTGTCATCTTTGCAGTTATAATTAGGCATGGCCTTAGCCCATTTGGTGAAATAGTCGACAATCATAATGATGTATTTGTGGCCATTCGCCGAGGGGGGGTTACATTGCATAAAATCAATGGCCCATTTACAGAAAGGACCAACAATGATAACTGGATGGAGGGGGGCGGGAGGAGTTCTCTCCTTAGGGGAAAAGTGCTGAAAATTTCGGCAATGTTTGACTGTTGTAATGCAATCAGTAAATAGGGTGGGCCAAAAATATCTAGTACGGATAAACTTTTGAGCAGTGGTCATCCCAGACAAATGACTGTCGCGAGATCCACTATGACAATCATTGAGAAATTGTTTAGCCTTGTCTCGAGTTAGGAATCAACGTAAAATGGTATCGACACCGCGCCGATACATGACATCGCCAAGTAGGAGATAACGCGAGGCATGATGGCATATGCGACGGTGATCATCACGTCCGATATTAGATTGAAACTTATGTGTGTGTAGGTACACTACGATGTCGTTGTACCAAGGATCAATCAACAAAATGATAAACAAGTGGTCGTTAGGTAAGCTAGTGTTGATTGGTGGTGACGTAGATGCAGATGGTAGATCCATCATGAGTTGTGCCAGCGCAAGGGCTTTGGTACTCTTGGGTGTAGTGAACATGAAGTCATATTCTTGAAGTATGATGACCCATTTATCCACGCGGCCTTGAAGAAGGTGGCGACTCAAGAGGTATACCATGGGGTTGGAGTCTGCCACAACTGTAGATCGGCTTAACAAGATCTAGCGACGAACCTTTTTTACTGAGAAGACAACGGCAAGGGATAACTTCTCGTTATGGGGGTAACGTAGTTGTGGTCCGGATAAGGTCTGGCTCACATAATAGATGACATGTTCTTTTCATGCACTATCTTCTTGAATGAGCACCCCCAAAACAGCATAGTCGGATGCCGAAACGTAAAGGATAAAATAATTTGAGAAATCAAGAGGTGAAATCAACGGGGCGTTAGTCAAGGAATCTTTGAGGGCTTCAAAATCTGCTTGCACTTGTTCATACCAAATGAAATGGATTTGGGTATGAAGCAAGCGAAGGAAACCATGAACTGTCCTAGCATAGCCCGGAACAAAGCGATGGAGAAAGTTGGATTTCCCTTGAAGACTCTGTAATTGGCGTAATGTACATGGGGATGGGAGGTCAAGGATGGTTTGGACCTTCAAATGATTCCCTTTTGGGAAATGATAAAACCTAACAACTGGCTTGCAGGAACCAAAAATACACACTTGAGGGGGTTCAAGCGATTTCTATACTTATGAAAACACAGAAAAAATTGTTGGAGGTCGTTTAGATGGCCGGACCATTTCTGGGATCGAGCTGTGAGGTCATCTAGGTAAACCAAAATGATATGAGCTAAATCATGAAAGCAATATGTCATGGCCCACTGGAACGTGGCACCAATATTTTTAAGACCGAAAGGCATGACGGGATAGGAAAAGGTGCCCCATGGGGTAGTGAAAGAAGTCTTATATTGATCTTCCTTGTGAATTTGAATTTGATTATACCTGAGAAACTATCCATGAAATATAGTATCTCATGTCCCGCACATGCATCAATAAGTTGGTCAATGAAAGGTGTGGGGAAGTTGTCTTTGGGAGAAACTCAATTTAAATCACGAAAATCAGTACACACGCGAATGGAGACCTATATTTTGTTAACTAGCACCGGATTGGAAACCCAGGTGGTGCAAGAGATGGGATAAATGAACCCGGCTTTATGTAGTTTCTCAATCTCAATTTTGATAGTGGGGAGCTTGGATGGGTGGATGGGTCGTTGTTTCTAGCAGACGGGTCAGACATCTGACCAAGTATCAATATGGTGTTCAACGATGGTGGGGTCTAGACTGGGCATCTCGGTATAGGACCAAGCAAAAATGTCATGAAATGCTTGGAAGCGCTTCTTATAGGAATGAATCTCAGCTTCAATACAAGAAGCACCTAATGTAATGAGTTCAGGTGCACCAGGTGTAGTGGAAATGTCAACCTGTATGGTAGGTGAAATGTTGGCCATGTTACCTTCCTTGAAGGAATCGGGGGCTGGTATGGGGTTCTTAAACCAGTCCACTTTATCTAGGAGGAAGTCCTTTGACTCGACTGAAAATTGGTTGGCCACAGTTGTGGTAGATTCCTTAGGAATGAAATAGGATTGATGGTGCATATCATCCCAAGGGTAGTTAGGTACGGTTAGCGCCTGGAGGATTTATTTGTTGCTACGAAATCACTGTGTTGTAAAATCAATGGAAGGGGGGTAAGATGATGGGGGATAAAGGGTTCCACCATCTATAGAAATCATGTAAATCATGTTAATCTCTCCTGAGGAGGAGGATTCAGGGGAATGAATCTCCTCAATAGTAGTAATGGACGACTCTAAATAAGATTGATTCAACTCTTGGAGGACCAATCTATACTCAGGAATATCTGGACAATGATGTGAGTAATGATCGTAGACTCCACATATGGTGCAAGAGTGGTTGGTGCGCAGTGATTTCTTATGGGGTTTAGGGGTGGAATCCAGTTTGACGACTAGAATATTGGGATCATCATCCAACGTTTGCATGTGCTCTTGAAGGTTTTCAAATTGTGGATAGTTATGGGTAGCATGGCCCAAGTCATCACATAAAGAGCACTTATGAGGTGCACGGAACGGAGGGTGATTTTTTACTGGTTTCATTGTCTGTGGGGAAGTGTAAGTTTGTGGGCCTCTTCCCCCAGTGGTTTTGGGTGGTGGAGGGGAAGGGTTGTTATTACACCTAAAATCTACCCATCATTATGATTTAGTGTATACATCCCTGAAGTCATCTGAACCAAGTGCTCATTTGGGAGGATTTGTAGTTAGTTTGTACAACCTTTTGAGAGGTCGTCACAGGTTGCATACTAGCAACATGCGACGTCGTAGGTTGCTCCATAATAGGATGCGATGAGGTCTGTTAATGGGCAAAAATAGACATTTCGAGATCTTTATTGAAGCTTTCCCATTTGGAAGCTTATCCTTGATCTCTTGGAGAGCTGGTACTCGACCCCTAACTCATTGGGAAGATCCCCTATCTCTCTCTTACCATCTCTCATCCTATCCTATCCTTAACCTCATCCACTTAGTCCTATATATATGAGGCTCACTCCCATACCGAAGGGAGGAAGACTATGGTATCTACATGCTGGTGAAATCTCTCTTGAAACACCTTCACTCACCTCTTGTAGAATTCATGCTTCCTTGGAAGGGCTTGGCAATTAGCTTGTGTGGAGAAGGGCTGCTACGTTAAGTCATTGGTTGTAATTCTATATCTCTATAATGTACTCCTCTATTTGCAATAATACAAATGCTTTCCACCAATATCGTTCTTAATGTGTAATGATGTTGTGTTGTTTACCTGCTTAACTGTTTACATAGATCTCTTATTGTATAGATGCTCTTTACTCGTTTCTCTTTTCTGTGTCTTAATAGGTCTTGCAGCTTGGATATGATGACCATGGGATGTGGAGCAACATTCGGGAGAAAGGATATCGAAATCAAAGAGGTAAGACATCTAGTACTTGATCCTTAAGTAGATCTAGGAAACGTGTTTGTAGTCTGTTCTATTTGTTCTAGACTCGCATTGAGCTAGGGAGATCCGGCTCACCTCCGGTCGAGTGGATTGTCTAGTAACAAATCAGGGCATAGATCCATGATGAGATGATAACACAGCCACGACCAATACAAAAGTGGATCTGTGTAATATGACTCAATACAAAATCCATCGCAACCTGGGTAAGAACATGACTCCCCAGGGTCTTCAAGCTGAACTCGCAATGATACGAATCTATCTATGTGATTACAAATGTCTTGACGTCGAACATGGTAGAAACCACTTGATTACCGATCATTGATGTAAACCATTAACAAGTGCGAGGGAGATCACCATTAATGTCAATGATTCCCAAGGTATCACAGTACATATCATTGAGCATGAATAAATGAGTTGACGTCGAATGCAAGATGTCTCTCAATCAAGAGTCAATGATGTAAACTCATGATGAAAGTGAGGTAACTTGCCATTGAGGGATGTAGGGCCAAGGTACTTGACTGGTTTCTAGATTCAATCCTTGGATGATGAGTTGAAGTCGACAAGGATGAATCCGTCGAAGGAGGGCCATAATGAATCCCCCATCAATCGACACGAAACACGACAAAAGATGTGTAGAGTGGATCGGATGGTACAATAACATGTGAGACTGACTCAAAGTAACAACGGCATGACGACGTGTGTACTCATTGAAAATCATGAGTGATGAATGTGTTCTTGAACATGCGCATGGCATGACTTGGCAGTATTGACATGAGAATGACGCAAACTTCTAATGAAACTGATAATGGAATATTTCTCCGAATGACTCAGAGGAGTAACAAGACTCAGAAAGTAAGCGGGGACTCATAGACAAGCAGATGAACCAAGTATCGGTATGCAAATGCAGATGAGTGCCATGTTTAAGAACAACTATATACTGGCACTAAGGTATGTAACACAAACACTTTCTTTTTTCCTCATCATGAATGATGAGTGCCTCATGTGTTTTTTAACGAGCTTGATGAGGGTAACCAGATGCTCGGTATAGCTCATCTCATAGATGAGTTCAATCCCAAATATTTTCCGAACCTAGGATAGGAGGGGTTCGTCCCATGGCAGGCCCCTCAATGTGAAAATTTAACGAGTCCATAGAAGGTAAACTCGGTTGTCATTTCATATTTAGAGAGTCTGAAAAGAACTAAAGAAGACTCCAACGGTCCTTTTTCGTAAAGTTAGCCTCATCGCCCGAAAAAGGGTAAAACAACGTGGGAGAGGACTCTTCTAGTCATGATTGGCTGGAGTATTCCTTTTTCGTAATTAATGCCCCCTAGTTTGAAAAAGGGGTAAACTATCACCAGGAAGACGACCATTCAAATACTTTAACAAGCGTGATCGCGACAAGTTCGCTTGGCAATCTTTTCAATTTTAGGGAGTTTGAAAAGAGCTTAACTATGGACTCCGGGGGGTGTCCTTTTCCGTGGAAGTTTAACGAGCCCGAAAAAGTGATAAATCATAACTCGGTACTTGTTCTCATGATTTGGTGAGTACGAGAACAAACGAAGAGTAAACTCATCCTCATGCAATAATTATGACTAACTAAAAATAATAATGACAAAACAGTCAAAGGAGTGTTCATACCTATAATTATAGTTGGTAATGCAAGAAACGCTACAACAGACCACTTTACGACTCCTGTACACTAGAGAAAGTGTCAAATAGCCCCAAATATAATGACAAATGGTCAAAACTAGAGTAAATGGCCCAAAAGCATCAAAATATTTGAAAAGGAATATTCCATTTCATTCTATAAATAGAAATATGGGCCAAAAATAGAAACATTCTTCAAATTGCCAATTTGGGTGGAGAAGTACCAATTTGGAGCCAAAAATTCCTTTGCCGATTTCGGGAGCTACGATCTGCCATTTCACCATCCGTCTGAATCACGTAGGCCTAAATCTTGTCTTGCAACTTTGTAGTGGTTAAGTTTTTCCATTTTTGTCCATTTTTTGAATTTTTTGATGATTTGGGGAGGGGCCATTGCACCCTCAGCTCGTCGCAAGTGGCCCTTTCGGGACGTGCGATGAGCCTGGGTCATCGCAATCCTCGAAAACGAGACCTACGACGGCGGAAACTCAAATCCCAACCATCAAACATGCTCCAAAAAATGAGTTTATGCAAGTTGGGAAAGGACCTAACATGCTTTAAATGCCCCTTTTGGCAGGTTACCTCGCTTTCATCATGAGTTTACATCATTGACTCTTGATTGAGAGATTTCATCTTGCGTTCAATGTCAACTCATTTATTCACGCTCGATGATATGTACTGTGATACCTTGGGAATCATTGACATTAATGGTGATCTCCCTCACACTTGTTAACAGTTTACATCAATGACCGGTAATCAAGTGATTTCTACCATGTTCGACATCAAGACATTTGTAATCACATGGATAGATTCGTATCATTGCGGGTTCAGCTTGAAGACCCTGGGGAGTCATGTTTTTATCTAGGTTGCGATGGAGTTTGTATTGAGTCATATTACACAAATCCACTTTTGTATTGGTCATGGTTGTGTTATCATCTCATCATGGATCTACGCTTGTGTCTAGTAGCCATGATTGTGTTCAGTCGGTCATTACTCCAATGGATCTGCAATGTATTGGTCGACAGCCATGTTGTACTACATATCAGAAGTCATCCATGATATGATAATTGGGGGCAGTGCATGCATTGGGGTTGTTAATAATGCGATGTAATCGGAAGCAGGGAGCTTTTGGGGCCCCATCACATGGTGTTGCAGGTATACGTAACGATTGATAAGTGGGGAGAGCATTAGTATCCTTATCAGCGGGAATGGTTTTGGTGGTGGATCCATACTGATTGTGGCGTTTTTGGAAGTTGACGTCTGTAATACCCCAATTTTGACCCTTATGAAATATTGCTTCTTAATGTGAACATTGTGTAAATGTGATGTATGTTTCCCTAGCGTGGAGCTCAAGGCTAAGGCCCCACTAGTATATGTTCGTATTTTATTTTAAATGGACAAGCATTTGACATTTTGTTACCCATCTGCTATTAAGCCATGGGATATTGTAAATTGATGTAAATATTTAAAATTGCAATAAAATACCAAAAACTGTCTGTGGGAGCAGTGAATGAGAAGGGGCCATGTGTATCCACTAGGGAGTGGTGAGGGGGCTGTGGGGATGAACCTTATGCTTCCAAATGTCATTGTGAGAACCCATTTGACTTTCCTTGATGACATTTATTTATGTTGTAAGGAAGTAGTTGAAGATTTCATTCCATGGCTTCAATGGAGCATGGGCAGCCCATAAATTCGTATTTGCAGGTATGGGCTCTGTTTTCTTGTACCAAAAGTCATTCTAACTCATGGGAGTTTCTTCTTCCTCATTCCCATTCTAGTGTGGGAAAACCCAACATCATTTTCCATCCAAAAACGAATTCCCAGTAGTGAGCAAAACCATAAATCGCAACTTTGCAAGAACCCACGTTTTGAAGAGGCAAAAACGCCCAGATTTGGTATTTGACAGTGAACTCCAATGGGGGATCCATAGATATGAACCTTGGGGCGAATTTGAGAGTATTAGATATCCTGAAATCCATTGGAAAACCCATTTTTTATAGCCTAGAAAACCAGTGACGGGATTGAGTTATTTGATGAACATAATTGTGAGAAATCCAATTGTGAATGACTGAGCAGAGGTTGGGTTTGCTTGATAAACCCAGTGAAGGATAGAATCTCAAGGATTAGCAGCTGGACCTTTGTATGCCCACCCTGAAGAGCACTAGAGGGAAGGGACGCATAAGGGACTGTGCAGTAGAGAAGGGGACCTTCCTTGTGTTGGGTGTGGTAGGTAATGTGGGTGCCTTGATTGTTGAATTCATCTGAGATGCATGTAGCTCTATGGATGAGCTCACTGGCTTAGCTTTTCCCTCCTTTGTCTCTTGTATGCTTGATAAACCCAACTGTGAGTTGGCTTAGCATAGATATTAAGTGAAACCATGGCTATGAGTGAGCCTATTTAGTTCCTCCTTAGTGGATACACAACCCAGCTCGGGGGTGATCTCTCAGTTGAAAGAATATAAGATGGACAAAGATCTATGGTTGGGTGGAACATTGGTCTCACATAGCCAGTTGTTGAACAGCTTCATTTTCCAGATAAGTGTTCTCTGTGATTTACATTATATGCATTATGTGTTTTGCAATGTGTTAATTCTGAATGTCAATTGCCCATGTTAATGAAACGAAGCTATGGTATTAATGAAATCGACATGAAGTCTGTGCATTGCATGAGTACGAGATTGAATTCTCTGCATAATGAACCATCATATGCTTGTGTTAGATATGATGATGCATTACTGTTTGTGTGTTTGCAAATATGTTTATTTCCGCTATGTTTATATTGAGTATGAGTCTGCACACAGAATATTTAATTGTTATGAATTTATGAGTAATGTATGGGGCTGAGATTGTCAAATAAGCCTGGTATGTCAGTCATGTTTCCCTCCCTTGCACTCGATTGAATGAGAAGGGGATGTGAGAACGTCAGCTGATGACATCATTAGAAGGTGAGGGGTACCCAAGTCCATGCATTGAATAGAAGGAGCAGCATAAGTGCTCTGCTATTTTGGTGGCGTAGCCCCTTGAGGGGGAGCCAATGGATGGGTGTTCACTACTCCTTGTGTGGGTAAGGGGTTCTTCAACACCATCGGTTGTGCTTGAGGTTGCAAGGGGTTTGGTGGTGTTGTTGGTGCAGTGTGTCTTTGGCGTTGGGCATCATCAGTCCAAAGTTGGTGAGCTCACTCCAAATGGGGACAAGTGTGCGTATAATGGCCGTATACGCCGCATATAGAACATTGGTGGTTCGTTCGTAAATTGGGGTTATTCCTTGACGAGGTGGTCTATCAGGGTTTTGATTGGGTAGGGAAGCATTGTTATTGTTTGGGGTATTGGTGGGTTGGCCACCTTGATCTTGGGGTTGGTTGTTCCCGTGATTATGTCCTCTTCCCCGGTTTTGTTGGCCTTGCTGGTTTCATTGGGCAAGTTGGTTTTGTTGCTGATTTTATTGGGCATAAACTTGCCTGTCGAGGTTAGGAGGATTCTGTGGTTGAGCAGGTGTTGGTGCTACTTACGGTGGATAGTAAGAAGGAGGGGACAGGGGTTGTGCAGGTGCTTCCTGCGGTGGATAGTAAGCCGGAGGGGGTTGAGATTGTGTAGGTACTACCTGCAATGGATAGTAAGTCGAAGGGGCTTGAGGTTGTGTAGGTGCCGGTGTAGCCTGCTGGTGGTAATAGGAAGTAGGTGCAGCTAGAGGGGGGTAAGCTGGTGGTGCATGACAATAACACTATGGTGGACACGAAGGTCCATAGACATGAGGGGGATGGGCCATGGGAGCATGTGAGGTCGTTGCTCCAAGGGTCATAGCAGTATAAGGTTGACTATGTGACGTAATGTGTTTGATAATGCCCTTGGCAGTGTGGGATGAATCTGGCAGGTCGTTCCGGGATGAGTCATCGTGGGGAGCATTGGGTAAAATGGAATATAGGTAGCCATACTACACATAGATGACGTCAAATTGCTAGGATTTTATGATGGCCTCTTCTTCATATTGAGGCCGTTCATATGCGACATCCTTGGCAATAACTAGTATAAGAGATTTCAAAAACCAATCTAGGAAGATGCGGTCGTCTAACTTGATCTTGCATAAACTTCAACGTTTACGCTACTCATGAATGTGATTAGTGATGTGGGTAGTTGTGTTCTATTTGCAAGACAGTAGGATCTCTACACTAGCGTCATAGCGGACTAGTAACTGAAAGAACTGCAAGAAGGTCGAAGAGAGGGATGTGAAGGTGGAGTGGGTCCCATGAAGTTGTTTAATGTACCACTTAGCTGCAGAGCCAGTGAGGGTTTGTTGTAAAAGGCGAAGGAAGATGGAGTCATCCACTATGGAGTTGGAGGAACACCATAAATGGAAGGACATGATGTGGTTTTGGGGGTCCTCACCCGCCTTTCCTTCAAATATAGGGATATCTGAAGGGATTTTGGTAGGCATGTGAGGCCAGGTGGGGTCATATCAAATCAGATCGATGGCCAATATCTCCAGATCAGGGAGGTTGAGGATGGCCATGAATGGAAAATTGGTATAAGGATGAGACATGGTTGCAGGGGCATATGTGTTATTCATAGCAGGAATGATGGGGCCACTTCCCCCAATTTGTTGAGCAATGGTATGAGCCATGATGGGTATCGTGGGACCTCCAGTCAAAGGTGGGGGGATTGTGTGGGAAGGGCCTGTGCCCCCAAGTGTGCTACTAGTCACCAATGGTACTGTAGTTGTAACCAATCCACTAACCATAGGGATGGATGTAGTGACAGGAATACTAGCTGTAGGTACTATAGAGGGTATGGAAGGGATAGATGTTGAAGTGGTAGTTGGGCTAGTGGTGGATTCACCACCAATGACCCCACCGAAAAAAGGGTTGGAAGGTAAGCCAGCCATGGGGCTAGACATAGCTGTGAATATGGGTATCTCTGATTCAGAATTAGATGTAAAATAAGGGGTGTCAGGATCTGGTGACGAGGCTCTATGCCTGTGACGAGTGGTGTCAAGTGAACTGTGCTGTGGGGACTGGCCCCATAGGTGTCGATAATGTCTTGGAGACACAATGGTGACAACGAGAGTAAAATGAATGGGTTGTGGTGAGTTAAAAGCCCAAAAATCCTAATGTAGCCGTGTGTGCAAAAGGAGAGTACAAAAAATATGTCACTCATGCCAACAACGTGCTGTAACAGTCCTGCTACAACAAGCGGAGCAACAAGAAAAAGTGGTTAGAATACCAATAAACAGGGTTCCTACAAAAGAAAAAAGGTAGACTCACTAATCCAATGGTGGTATAGGAGCACGCAAACTGTTGATGTAATTGTAACTTCGGAATGTATTTCACCTTTGTATATTGTATTCCTATAGAGATGTTATTATTCCTCTATACGAAAGTGTTTGTATTCCTATAGAGATGTTATTATTCCTCTATACGAAAGTGTCGTCATTTATATTGTAATTGTCGTAACTTATACTTGATGGGTTATTAGACCACCTTGTTGGGGTCAGCCCTATATAAGTCATGTGGGTTAAAGGGTTATTAGACCACTCTATTGGGGGTTGGCCCTGTCAGCATTATGTTATATGGTTAAGGGAAGGCCGACCTAGTAAAGGTTATTAGGCAAGTCAAGTCAAGTATAAATAGAGTGCGGGAGGCACTCTATTTGATCATTCACTTTCTCACTCATACTCTCATTGGAGAGGGGGCGCACTTATGGAGGAGGAGAAGCTGCTGCTAGGAGTATATCTCTTATGCTTGGGTTGTATCATTTCTCTATCTATCTCTAAGGAAGTTGCGGGGTTTTTCACCTTCTTGGTTTTCCTCGGTGAAACTCTGTGTCTCTTGTGTGCTTGCATTATTGTGTCCATGATTATTAATATGCTGTAGATATGTTGTACATATTGTTCTCTCAATTAAGATCCTAGATCAAATTGAATTAAATTCTGAAAAACTAACATGGTATCAGAGCTAGCCTGAAAGAAGGCATGATATGACATTTATCACACTTGTTGCACTTGCGAAGCTAGGGCTTGATATAGCAAAAACCAATCATCGTAGAACTTTCGCTATAAATACATTTCGGCGAGGTTTCAGGATCTGAAAATATTACAGGTAGAATATAAGATCCCCATGTACCTTGTCCAAAGGAAAACCTCTAATTCGTTGTACTTTGTGATTTATGATTTGTACAATATAGCGTTTCTGCCTCTTTCAGATCTGAGTCATAAACAGGTGACCTACGAAAAAAGGTCATAACTTGGGCTAGGAAGCTCCAAATGAAATTTTGTAAAAAGTGACAGGTAGGGCACAGACAGTACTTTCTCAGGTAAGTTTTGCAGAGGCCAAAATGGAACTAGTGACACGTGTCATGCCATACAAGTTCGCTTTCCTATTTTATCACATAAATAGGTCACGTTGCGACACTTGGCATAAATCTCTCTCAGAGAATCCATTTGAGGTCAAACCTATCGGGTTGGAAAGATAACAGGTCAGGCTACCATAAGAAATAGTTTCAGACCTTGTAGATATGAACTTTAGGAGTTACACTAGAAACAATAGGGTGCATATTTCTGTCAAAACAGAATTGGATTTTGAGCACCTTCATTCATGGCTCTGGGAATTTAGGGTTTTAGAGAATGTTGGAATTTTTGTATTGGAGACCACGGCTGAATGCTCCTCATCAAAATCAAAATTTAGAGACCAAGATCAATTTTTTGGTTGGGAAGAAGGTCAGTCTTGATCAAACCCTAGTTTGGGACTTTGATCAGAAAAGTGGAAAATTAGGGCTTCTGCAAAAATGGGAATTTTTGAAATCTGTGACCATAGCTGGAAGCTCCTTGGAAAAATCAAATTTTAGAGCTTTGGATCAAACTATTTGGTTGGGTGAAGCTCCGGGAAACTCAGACCCTAATTCAGGTTCCTCCCTAGTGAATCCAGAAGATTGAAAAGCAAATTTTAGGGGTGAAACTTTGCAATTTTCAAATTCTAAGTATACCAGGTTGATCAGTTCATCAAGGCACATCTTTATATCCTTTCAGAAGTTTGAAATTCAAAGTTTGAATTTTTAGGGTTTCCCTAACAAACCCTAATCCAACTCCAGATCAGGTTTCTGCAAATCAAGTGGATTGGGTTAATCCTATAATAGAATGGATTAGTCACCTGCATAAGTGAAGAAGTTCCTGTTTTAGAGGGAGATGAGGCTAAGGCCTTACATAAGAAGATTACAAGCAATCTTGACAGGTATGACTTATCCAGGTATGTTTTGATATCTGTTCATGATTAAGTTTATGGTATGTTTGTCTTCATTAGGTTAGTACAATCTTGATTCACTTTAGACTTGTCGTATAACCTTAATAAAATTATGAATGCAGATATTCATTGATTACGGTTTTGACACTTATGATTATACTAATGAATTGTGGTGTTGTATGAGGTTGATGTTGTCCGCTAACATGAAAGGTACATCAAGAAAGACAAGTCATGTTCTAGTTCAAGAACATTGACCATGGTGACATGAAGACAAAGATTCATCCATTATCATGGATCACATAGAAGATCTACTTACGAGATATGTATAACTTGGTTCTATAATGGTTAACCTATGAGATATGCAGGTTACTAGCACAAGTCATTGAAGAGAACAAGAAGACATTATGCGGGTATGTTAGACATAACTAGCTAGCATGCTAATCCAGGTATGATTTTCCTATATCAAGTTAGAATCCTACCTTGTGTTAGGATCTCTCATATAAGTATACATGGCATGATTGATAATGATTATTTATGAAGTTAGAAATTTAAGTAATCAAGGGTTTATGCATCTTATGTCCCTTACCTTGATTGATGATATGACTAACCAGAAGAGTTCTATGGTCAAATATGAATATGCATGAGTAAGAGAAGTATTCCCTAAAACCTTGAATACTAATGTTTATTATCTATGTTTGAAATGATCTTGACCATACATGTTTAAGATTACTTAGAATCATAATGTTTTTGATAGTATTAAGATTATACTAATGAATGTATGTATGAGACCTCGAGGATAACACAATGATGATACTAGTAAGTATGCATAGTGATTGAGGATGGATATAAGTTCAAGGACAAGTAATCCAGGGAGCAAAGATCAAGAGGGAGCACACTCCAGTAGTTCCTGCAAGGAAGCAAATATTGAGAGGGAGTCCACCCTACAAACCAAACAAAGATAAGTATTTGAATTGTCATTGCTTGCATATTTGTTTGTTTAAATAATATTGTTCAATGATGTATATGCTTATGTTCCTAGACTTAGGGTGTGTATTATGCATATTAGAATAATTGCATTAATGAACAGTATACTACTAATATGCATGTGATGGGTAAGTGGCCTATGGCACTGTATAACAGTCCATTGCTACTTATCTAAAATGAAACCTCTTTACTGACATGTTGGGAGTTGTGCACACTCTTAACAATGTTCTGGTAGAGATTGGAAGGCATCTAGAAAGTTACAGGATATGGATAAATGTTTTATTGAAGCATTGGCTAAGATAATTGCATGACTGCATGACATATTTATTGAAATATTGTAACTTCTAAGAATATTATATGTGTACTTTATAATTCCGAAGATGTTTCATTCCTCCAATGAGACTTTGTCATGTATCCAGAGATGTTTATTCCTCCGTGGGGACTTGGGTTATTAGACTTCCCTAGTGGGGGTCGGCCCTGTATGTGTTATGTGGGCTAAAGGGTTATTAGACCACCCTTGTGCAGTCGGCCCTGTCTGTTATACCTCAATATTACACATTATGTATTAGTGTCACATCCTTGCACTAGCAAGCTAAACAATAGTTTCCCTTAAAGATCATATGAACATCCAGAGTGAAAACCATTGACTGAACACTGAAAGCAAAACCTTTTTCTGCCATCTGCCAACCCAACTTAGCCCTGTTTGTGAGTGCTACCGCTCCCTGCACATCTACAGGGGCGCGGTAGTCAACACTATCGTGCTTTTCTCCTCCTCTGGGGCACGGTACTACCGCATTATGCTCAGTGTTAGGGGCGCGGTAGTCTGAAATTATCATTTTTGCCTTGGATTTTGGGATCTCAACCTTCGAGGAGATTTTATTGGGATTACCATCTTTGGTTCGATCCTAGCTCCTTCTTTGTTTAGTTGGCCTGATCCACTAAACCCTCCATAGATCCACACTTCTCTCTTGTTGGTTAACCTTCCCATGTGCTACAAGAGAGAAACTTTCCATGGGCCAAAGGGAGGACTCTTGGAGACATCAAACTTATGATCTTGAATCTTTGTGGAGATAGCTAGAGGAGAAAGCACTTGGAGTTGGGAGTTGGCTTGGATATCAAGCAACCATTGTAAGTGACTTCAAGTTGGTAATAAAACATAACTTGTCTTGTTTCCCAAATCATGTATGTTGATCTTGTTTCAATCATATGATTTCTATCTGTTATAGATTTAAATCCTAACTCATATTTCAAGTTGCTTGAGAATCGTAGATGCTTGTATCTTGGTTTCACTCTGACAGGTTCATTCACGAGGACTTGGAAATTGAAGCGACCATTAAGACGAGCAATTGAATCGAAGGTTAGTTAGATCTCTTCCACTTCTTTCAGCAATATAGTCTTGAGATGTTTGTTTAGATCTAGGAATTCAAGGTAGCATTTGTTATCTTTTTGTCTTAGTTTAGAGTCAGTTAAAGTCTACTTTAACCTAAGAGAGTTTCTACCTATCTGTAGGGAGAAATTTCTACAACAAAAAATGGCGACTCCACTAGTTTGAACCCCATTTGATTGATTTTTCTCACTTTCAGTCATTTTTTATTGTGATTCTTCTTTCTCTTCAAACCAGTACTAAATTTTGGTCTCTTTGACCTTTATTCACCCCTCCTCTCTACATCTTTTCTCCTTCTATGATCAGTGAGTCCTCTGGGTCTGCAACAACCCTAAAAAATTCAATATCCTTTTCAAAAGTTGCATTTTTCCATCCTTTGCAACAGTACCGCACCCCCACTACTATCTACAGAGTGATAGTACCGCATACCCAACACTCTTAATAGAGCGGTAGTGTACTAGTACCGTGCTCTAGCCTGTTTTTGCCACGCGGTAGTGTCTGCATTTTTTCAATTGTTCTTGCCTGTTCGGTTTCCTGAGTCATTTTTTATTTTCTCTGCTTTAGTTTGGTGTTTTCTGTTGCTTATTACTATCATGTTCATTGCACAGTATTTGTGGTTTGTTTATTTCTCTTATGAGCTTGATTATTTTATGAGTTAGTGGCATTATTTGCACATTAGGCCACCCCTTTAGTTTGATTGCATTGGCTTGATCTTCTCATCACAACCAAACTGTTACTACTATCCTTTTTTACAGGATTGTGCATTTTCATAATCACATTGTTCTTATAAATATCATCTTTTCCATTATTATCATTAAAATCTATATTGGAAATTGTTATTGTAGAACATTTGTGTTGTTTGGATTGAAATGATCTAGCAGTATTATTGTGCATTAGGAAGTGAACCATTCAATTTGCCACATAAATTCTCATTTTTTGAAGCATTCTAGTTGCAAGATCAATGAATTGGAAAGAAGTGTTTATTTCAGTTTGGCTTTACTTAGAAAAAGAAAACAAAATTTTTTGTTTTGAAGTGGTTTTTCATTGATTGTGAAAGTTTCATGCATTTATGACCGAAGAACTCTCTCTCTTCCATAGCTAGTTTTCATCCAATAAAAGGCTTATTTCGATTCATTCTCACTTGCATGGTTTGGGTCGTCACAACACCACCAAGTTTCACGTTCATTTACCCGATTGAGTAATACAACCACTAAAATTAATCTCCCTAACTAAACCAACATTAACCTCACTTGAGGAAATCAAAAGAATTTGGTAGTTAGGTAGGACACCGGGGATAGGCATCAAAATAATTCCCCCTTGTCATTATCATCTGAGACATAGTTGTTGTCCTCTAGGGAACTAAAATCCTCTAGTATTTATTGACACGATCATAGAACAGTTTGTGGAGGGGCCTCCTGACTATTTTTAACTTTCAGGGGTTAAATTGCCGCGAGATTGAGAACCAGAGGGACTGTGTGGAATGCCTCACTCCACTTAGCCCTAAGGAAACATCGATAATTATCTTCCTTGTATTGATAGTAATGCAAGGGTGATAAGGCAGAAGCGCCAAAAACATTTTCCAACGTGTCATGAACGAGGTAGCCTAGTGACGTTTCTACTAGGGCTCTTTTACCCAAGATCCCTTTCGGTAGAGGGATATCCTTCTCATATTGGTCTCTCACATTGTATTGTTCGAATTGGATTTCATCACCTTGTGAAGGATACAACTTGTTGAGGTCTTCAGCTCTTAGTTAGGAGTTTACTTGTTATCTCATCTTAGTAGAGGGTCATTTTTCTTTTTTAGTGATTGCATGTTGGCATTCTGGCCATTGTTTTTCTCAACTCGCTTACTGGGACAACGGTCTCAGTATAGATTCTAGAGATTTCTTTTTTGGACTGAGAGCCTTGCTTTTTCTAGCTCCTCTTTTGCACACTCGGATGCATTAGAGTTTTTGAGTTCTTTGTTACGAAACTACCTCCGGATTCTGTATTCTTATCATTATGTTAGAACCACCATGGAGATCACAAAGAGTACAAGGAAAAACCCCTCCACCACCACCACCACCACGGACCTCCAGTCCACTTGCATCATGTATTCACGCCCCTCCTGGCCGTGGTGCCGCTAGAGGGAACATTCCACTGCCGATACACAATACATCTTTAGTTCCTCCTATAACTGTTACTCACAGCATGGTCTCAAAACCTCTTACATTTTCTGCAACCACTAGTACATCCAAGACTCCCACTGTCACTTCACCCACTGTTATTCCAGATATATCTGCCACAGTGGACAACACTACAGCAACTGAATATAATACAACCCAAGATACTAGACCGGAGGCCATCCTCCTCCCCGATGTCAACACTTCCCTTCCACCAGAAACTTTCTATGATGACACGGAAGGATCTATTGGCACCACCAAAGGATCAGACCAGGATATATCTAGATTGATTCCAGTACCGGGTGGGTACATCAAAGTTATCGAAGAAACCCAACTTCCTGATACACCTTTTGAACCTAACTATGGATTTATCACTTCCTAGGAGGAACCTCCGCCTGTTACCATGGCGCCATCTAGTGTTCATCCATAGGAAACCGTTTCTTCTAGCAACATACCTCGTACCGTATCTCTCCCCAACCTCCCTTCAGGACATGAGATCATGGCCTCCATTTAGTTTAGTATGGTTAGTCTAGCTAATTCCCCATTAGCATTGGCACAGTTTAAACGTGATACAAAGAAAATGCTCTCGACGGCTTCTAGATATCCCCTTGTTACCCGTCCTCCCGACTATTGGGATCCCAATGTTCTGTCTAGCACAAAGTTTCATCACTCCTATGCAGACAGCTCCGGACCTTCAGACGTTACTATACCTCTGTTCCCGCTGGACCCCAAAAACCTTTTGCAGAATACGAACCCGGACCCAGTCTTCGATGGTCCTCCTATTGTTGAACACACTATGAATGAAACTCCCGATACCCATCGGTTAAATTCCCCACATTTACTGCCATCACCCATGTTTGGCACACATTCTATGAGGGATAACCCAGTTTTTTCTCCATCCCCGCCTGTCACATTTGGAAGACCCCCTCCACAAATCGACACCTATGGCGTTGTTGGCCAATCGACACTATCTTACCTTGCTAGTGTCGGAAGAACACCAATTCATACTACTGGATCATCCATATTGACCGAAGGTTCACCTTCGGCCACTATCTACACCATTTCAAGAGGTGGACAACCGACTGCTGCGACCCCCAATACCAACAACCAAACCCCTTCTAGCGAGCCATCAACCCAGCCTACTGGAGGACAATCCTTTGTTGGAAACCCCGCTCCTAGTCACCAACCACCTCCCATCGGGCCATCAACCCAACCTACTGGAGGACAATCCTTTGTTGGGAACCCCGTTCCTAGTCAACAACCTCCTCGTATAGGGCCATCCAACCCATCTGCTAGAGGGAAACCCATCGGCACCATCCAACAACCCTTCCAACCAGTAGCATCTTCTTAGTATGGTATGTACAACACACCTGGAAGTGGACAACCTTATACCGGTTTCCCAACCGGGCCTCATCTTCAACATCGCTCGTCAGGAACGCTTCCTTCTTGGGGATCTCAAATCCCACAGAGCGGGGGGTACTCATTGTTTGGAAACTAGAACCAAGCTGGGGGGCAATCTCAAATTCCCCCCAACTTGAATTTTGGCCTCCCATATCCTTCAACTGCAAGAACTCCATGGAACCCATCCCTTCAATTCCCTCATCTTCATCAAGGTGGAACCAACATTCCATGGACACCACTATCGTAGCTACCCCCCAACCCTAATATGGGAAACCCTCCACTTAATCAACATAGTGGTAACATTCCTGGAACACAACAACTCCAGGGAACCTTTCCCCAACCAGGAGTAGTAACCATTCCTGGGATACAACAACCCCAGGGTACCATACCTACCATCCCCACTCAGCAGAACATCCAACAACCGGTTACCACCATGATTCCTAGTCAGGTAATGACTTCCAACACTCAACCGGTTAATCAGATGGCCTACTACCCCCATAACTTCCAATAATACCCTGCGGGAAACACATATGGGTATAACACACAGCAATATGCTATGCAGGGCCCTCCAGGTTCCTCTGCACTATACAGTTATTACTCATACCCGTAGACCAATCGTCAACTTCCCTTTTTGACCATGCTAGATTTTCCCAATTTGTCGAGGCTCATTAACAATCCTATATGGCATGAACCTCACTAGCCACCCATTCTAGCCAAACTTCCATCGGACATTCCTAAGTTCGATGCTAAGCCCGGGGAAGACCCCAAGAACCACGTGATGACCTTCCATATTTGGTGTTCATCCAACTCATTGATGGACGATTCCATTCGACTATAGCTCTTCCAGCGTACGCTTATCGGCATGGCAGCAAAATGGTACATTGAACTACCACAACACTCTTTCCACGATTTCAACACCTTGGCTATGCAGTTTCTGACCCATTTCCAGCTCCCCATCCGGTATGAGACTGGAACAGAACTGTTAACCTCGTTGCGTCAAACCACTTCTATGCACATTTTGGATCACATCCATGAGTGGCATCGACGCTGTAGGCTTATCAAGGCACCCATTCCGAATTAGCTACTCACTGATTGGTTCACAAAGTCATTCTTGCCTCCCATAACCAGGGATATCGCTATGCATGTGCCGATCATGGAGGAACAAGCCATCTCAATAGCCCAGTATATGGATTTGGTATATACCCAATTTGGCACTTTACAGGAACTTCTTCCCCATGCCGCCCGCATTACCACTGATCCAACAAAACCTGCCACTGAACCCCCCATTGATGGTATTGTCAGTTCAGTCAAGGCCCAGCCTACCACCAACTCGACATGGAAACCAGCTTCCACTTCCCCCATTCTACCTCAGGCTGCTTCAAAAGCTTTGCCCGCTCCTGTTGTCTCCTTCGAAGTGAACACAGTTCAATCTATGTCACAACCATCTAGAGGAAAGATAAATAACAATCATGGTAAATCCAAGAAAAACCAACAGGAGAATCCCAAGCCACAACCTACCCACAAAAACCCCAAACCACTTGTATCCTCGACCTCTGACCATCATGTCGATGACACTCCCTCAACCAGTGACCCCTTGGTGAAGGGTCGGAAGGGTAAAGTCTTATATCCCTGTTTGATATGCAAGGGTATGCACCGTACTTTCCTTTGGAAGATATTACTAGTTCTCAACTGGTGCTTCCAACAAATGATAGTAAGTTGTCCCTCAACCCCCCACTAGTTGGCCAAGTGATTAATTCAGTTTCATCTGCAATTGATCCCACTATCCCTTCCGAGAGTGAAGTGATCGAGTTTCTATCATCTCCACTCGATCCCGCTCTTTCATTGAAGAAAGTCCAAACTAAAGCAGTCATCTTGACACAATCTTCGTCTCATTCTTATCTTCCAAGCGAGAGTGAATTGGAAATCGTTGATGTTTTCCTTATCGGTCAGAATGTCGTCAGCAAGGGGAAACCCTGTCCATTTCTGTGAGACCCCCTCCAAGTACTGACGTGATTTCCTTTGATTGGAATGGTCTAACAGAATCTCGTCTTCCTTCAAGTGTTCCTTTTCAAATATCTGTAGGAGTTTCCAATAAAGAAATTTTTCGTACGATGGTTGATGAAGGGGCTTCTATTAGTATTCTATACTCAACTGCTTAGCAAGCCATAGGTTCTCCTCGGCTTGTACCCGTCACTGACCAAATATTGGCTTTAAATAGAAGGCCTACTGGACCTTTAGGGTCCCTTCCTCAGTTACCTATCACTTTGGGAGGGAAAACTGTCTGTATTGATGTCATGGTCGTCCAAGGTTCCTTAGATTTTAATCTACTCCTTGGACGTGATTACATCTATGCAATGAAGGCTATAGTGTCCTCACTCTTTCGAGTGATGTATTTGTCCCATCATGGGAATGTTGTGACCATCGATCAACTTTCCTTTGTGACACCCACTCATTGCATGACTCCTAGTCACCAGACTTCCCTAAATGTTCTACATGTTTTAGTGGTTTCTTCCCCCTAGGGGGGGATGCTTGGAGCAAAGTTCTATTCTGGTGTCAATCTCATTAAAAAATGAAACCATTTTCTCAGACATAGTTTACTTTTGGTTTTAAGCTTGTGTAAAAATGAAACCAACCATCATCTAAAGCATAGTTTACTTTTGGTTTTAAGCTTGTGTAAAAATGAAACCAACCATCATTTCGAGTAGCGTTCCCTTTATGTGTCAAGCTCGCTAAAAAATGAAATAGGTTCCCATGAGCATAGTTTATTCTCTGTTTCAAGCTCATTAAAAAATTAAACCGACCCTCAAGCACAGTTTACTTTTTGTTTTAAGCTTGTGTAAAAACAAAACCAATCCCAAGCATAGTTTACGTTTGGTTTCAAGCTTGCATAAAAATGAAACTACCTTCGAGCATAATTCCTTTATGTTTTAATCTCATTAAAAAATAAAAAGGACCCTTTCAAGCATTGTTATTATCTATTTCAAGCTTGTGTAAAAATGAAATAGATCTCCCTTCCATTTGTTCGAGTCTCTCGTTAGAGTTAGGATTTGAACCTTCATTTCATCTGCCTGGGTCACTTGGTCCTGGTTCTCCTTACCCCCCCTGGTGAACACATTCGAATTAGTAGCCAGGATTTTTGGGTAAGGAAGAAGAGTAGTCAAACGAAACGAAGTTTGGGAGGCATGTTTAGACGTTAGCAATCATGCTGGGGGCATTTACCAACCTCTGGTCATCATGTTGGGAGGGAACCCATCAATGGGCCTTAACCGTGAGCAGAGTTTACCTTTGGCTTCAAGCTCATTAAAAAATGAAACCAGTAGTTTGAGCAAAGTTCTACTCCTGTGTCAAGCTCGTTAAAAAATGAAACATATCCTTTCCCTTTGAGTCGAGTCTCCTCGTAGACTTAGTACCTGAACCTTCTTTTCACCCGCCTATATTTTACGCGAATGAAATGAAGCTTGGGGGCATATCTTCAACGTCTAGAAGTTATGTTGAAGTCAACTCAATCGCCTCTCCACACTGCGTTGGATCTAATTCATTTACTTCTAGCAATCATGTTGGGGGGCATGTACCAACCTTTGGATTTCATGATGGGAAGAAGTTCACCGTTGGGAACATTTTCGAGCATACTTTCCTTTTTAGGTTTCGAGCTCATTAAACCATGAAAATTATCCTGAGCATCGTTCATTTTCTGTTACAATCTCGTTAAAAAATGAAGTAGACATCATGAGCATTCTTCCAACCTATCTTCGAGCTCGTTAAAAACAGTAAGATGGTGTTTGATCTTACTTTTCCTTTTTCGTGCTCTGGTTAAAACATGAAAAGTGGTTTGAGCTTACTTTTCCTTTTTCGTGCTCTAGATCCAAACATGAAAAAGATTCTGAGTGCTTTTGATACCATTATCGTGCTCGTTAAACAATTTGAGTAAAAAGGTGTGTCTAACGAGTATAGGTTTATCGCTTTATTCGGCCTCGCTAGACTATATATGGAAAAGGAACTGTGCCGAGTTTACTTTTCCTTTGTCATACTCAGTCATCAACCATGACAAAGTTGTACATGGAGTCCTCTTTAAGCTCTTTTCAGACTCCTAAAATAGGAATAGATGGCCAAGCGAAATTGATTCGTTCACACTTGTAAAAGGATTTGAATGATCATCTCCCTAGTGATAGTTTACCCCTTTTTCGGACTAGGGGGCACTACTTACGAAAAAGGAATACTCCAACCAATCATGACTAGAAGAGTCCTCTCCCACATTATTTTACCCTTTTTCGGGCGATGAGGCTACCTTTACGAAAAAGGACCGTTGGAGTCTTCTTTAGTTCTTTTCAGACTCTCTAAACATGAAATGACGACCGAGTTTTCCTTCCTTGGACTCGTTAAAATTCAACATCGAAGGGACCACTTTGGGATGAACCCCTCCTTTCTTAGGTTCGAAAAACATGTGAGATTAGACTCATCTATGAGATGAGCTATACCGAGCATCTGTTATCCTCCTCTAGCTCGTAAAACAACAAAGAGGTACTCGTCGATCATGTTGGAGGAAAATGGGAAAAGGAGTCAAGTTTACCTTGTTGGCAGCTTGTGAGTCATTAGCTTTGAACATGGCATGCATCTTCACCTTGTCTATTTTGGGTAGTCAGTTTTGCTGATAGTGTCATCATTATGATCATGCGTCCTCATTATTGCTATGAGTTTACACTTCATGTGGTTATGTCTGTTCAAGTAGTCCTTGCTGCCAAGCTCTGTTTTATGCCGTTATATGTTCAAAGGGTTATTACCTTGAGTCCACCTCCACTTCATGTCAAACCTTCCCTTTGTGTCAGTACATATTCTATTGTTTCATCAGTCCATACTATCTCTTGTTCTGATTTCGTGTCGATTATGTGGGAATCATTATGGCCCACCTTCGACGAGTCTATTCCTGTCGACACCAAATCACTGTCCAGGAATTAGGCTTAGGAGTCAACCACTAGTACCTTGGTTCATACATGCCTCAATGGTAGGTTTCCTCATATTCAACAATAGGTTTTCATCATTAACCTCTGATTGAATGATCTCTCAAATGCTCGACATCAACTCGTTTATACGCATTTCGTTGAGATGTACTATAGATACCTTGGGGATCATTGTCACCATTGGTGATTTCCCTCGCATTTGTTAACGGTTCACATCATTGACCTATAATCAGATGGTTTCTAGCATGTTCAACTTCAACAACTTGTAATCACATGGCTAGATTCGTATTATTTGTAATCGGGTAGAAGACCCTGGACACTCTTTTGTATTTTGATTACGTCCAGCTTGCAATGGAGATTTTTCTGTATTGTCACACAGATCCACTTATGTATTGGTGGTGGTTGTGCCATTATTGTCTCATGGATCTACGCTTGTTCATAGTAGCCATGATTTGTCTACAGTCTATATCATCTCAATACTCATGGATCTGCAATGTATTGGTCGGTAGCCATGCTTTGAGTCATTTGTTTCTGAGCATGGGAATTCCCACCTCGGTGGTATATCTGACATTTTGTTTCTATTTCAACTCCTTGTTGCTCCCCTCGATGCTATCTCCGAACCATATTTGTAAAGTATTTCGACCATCAGTCTCTTCTAACCTCACACTTTAGGGGGCATCTGTTATATTTCAATATTACACATTATGTATTAGTGTCGCATCCTTGCACTAGCAACCTAAACGACAGTTTCCCTTAAAGATCATCTGAACATCCAGAGTGAAAACCATTGACTGAACACTGAAAGAAAAACCTTTTTCTGCCATCTGCCAACCCAACTTAGCCCTATTTGTGAGCACTACCGCTCCCTGCACATCTATAGGGGTGTGGTAGTCAACACTACCATGCTTTGCTCCTTCTCTGGGGTGTGGTACTACCGCATTATGCTCAGTGTTAGGGGCACAGTAGTCCGAAATTAGCCTTTTTTCCTTGGATTTTGGGATCTCAACCTTCGAGGAGATTTTATTGGGATTACCATATTTGGTTCGATCCTAGCTCCTTCTTTGTTTAGCTGGCCTGATCCACTAAACCCTCCATAGATCCACACTTCTCTCTTGTTGGTTAACCTTCCCATGTGTTATAAGAGAGAAATGTTCCATGGGCCAAAGGGAGGACTCTTGGAGACATCAAACTTATGATCTTGAATCTTTGTGGAGATAACTAGAGGAGAAAGCACTTGGAGCTGGTATTTGGATTAGATATCAAGCAACCATTGTAAGTGACTTCAAGTTGGTAATAAAACATAACTTGTCTTATTTCCCAAATCATGTATGTTGATCTTGTTTCAATCATATGATTTGTATCTTTTATAGATTTAGGTCCTAACTCATATTTCAATTTGCTAGAGAATCGTATATGCTTGTATCTTGGTTTCACTCTGACAGGTTCATTCACGAGGACTTGGAAATTGAAGTGACCATTAAGACGAGCAATTGAATCGAAGGTCAGTTAGATCTCTTCCACTTCTTTCAACAATATAGTCTTGAGATGTTTGTTTAGATCTAGGAATTCAAGGTAGCATTTTTTATCTTTTTGTCTTAGTTTAGAGTCAGTTAAAGTCTACTTTAACCTAAGAGAGTTTCTACCTATCCGTAGGGAGAAATTTCTACAACACTGTCACATTTTGTAAAGTGGTTAAGTTGGGGCCGACCTAGCTTGTGTAAAATACAAGTCGGAGTTGTGTATAAATAGAGGAGGTGTGTTCCTTATTTACACACATTACACTCACTTGTGAATAGCGCATAGGTGAAAGAGAGATTTTCTATGGAGGAGAAGGAGCTCATGTCTATGGTTTACATCTTTGTATTTGTTGTTCATCCATATTGAGGAAGCTTTGTCGGGTTTTCTTCCCCATGAGGGTTTCCCAGGATAAATCTATGTCTCTTGTGTTTATACTGTGCTTGTTGTTCTTTCAGTGATTTTGTATATGCTATTGTTGTGAACGGGAATGTAATGCTGATATTTTCTATATTAGAGTATTGAATATTAACATGGTATTAGATCTCACCTTAAGGAAGGCAATGTATGGCACTTACGACACTTGCTTCAATTGCGACAATTTGAAGGTTAGGGTTTTATATAACAAAAACCCGTCATCGTGGAACTTTTGCTATAAATCCATTTTGGAGAAGTTTCAGTAAATGAAACATTTAAATGTTGTATATAACATCCCCATGTACCTTGTGTCCAAAGGACACCCTCAGATTCATTGTACTTTGTGAGTTTTGATCAGTACAAGTTAGGGTTTCTGCCTCTTCCAGATCTTAGTCATAATCAGGTGACCTAGGAAAAAAGGTCATAACTTGGGCTAGGAAGCTCCAAATGAAATTTCGTAAAATGTAATAGGTGGGGAACGGATTGTACTATCTCAAGTAACTTTTTCAGAGGCCGTGTGTGAACCAGTGACACGTGGCATGCCATACAAGTTCGCTCTCCTGTTTTATCCCATAAACAGGTCACGTTGTGACACTTCACATAAATCTCTCTCAGAGAATCCAATTGAGGTCAGACCTATGGGGTTGGAACGAGGATTGGTCAGGATACTACATGAAGAATATTTAGACCACGTGGATTTATAATTTCAGAGTTACACCAAAAACAATCAAGTGCATATTTCTATCAAAACAGATTTGGATTTTGAGCACCTTCATTCTTGAATCGTCATTGCTGTGGGAAATTAGGGCTTTGGAGAAAGTTGGAATTTTTAGATTCGGAGTCCATGAATGAATTCTCCTCATAAAAATCAAAATTTAGAGACCAAGATCAAAATTTTTGGTTGGTCAGAAGGGTGGGTTTGATCAAACCCTAGTTCAGGATTTTGATCGGAAAGGTGGAAAATTAGGGCTTCTGCAAAAGTTGGAATTTTTTAAGTCTATGACCATGGCTGGAAGCTCCTCAGAAAAATAGAAGTTTATAGCTTTGGATCGAACCTTTTGATTGGGCAGAAGGGTGGGCTTCATCAAACCCTAGTTTAGGATCTTGTCCAGAAGATCCAAAAGTTTCAAAGGCAATTTTGAGGGGTCAAATTTTGGAGATTTGAAAATTGAAGTATGCTAACTTGATCAGCTCAGCAAGGCACATATTTCCATCCATTCAAAAGTGTGAAAGTCAAATTTTGAATTTTTAGGGTTTCTCTGACAAACCCTAATCGAGCTCCAGATCTAGTTTCAGGGGGAGATGAGGCTAAGGCCTTACATAAGAAGACTACAAGAATTCCCTGACAGGTATGACTTGAGGAGATACAGGTATGTGTTGAAATATGTTCATGATTAAGTTTATAATATGCTTGTCTTCATATTATTGAGGTTAGTACAATCTTGATTAATCTTAGAATTGTCTTATCACCCTAGTAAAGTATGAATACATGTGAATGATAGAAGACATTCTTTGATCAATGTTATATGATTGTACTAATGCACCTATGGTGTTGTATGAGGATGATGTTGTCTGATAACAAAAGATAGGTACATCAAGAAAGACAAATCAAGTTCTATGACCATGATGACATAAAGACAAAAGACTTATCCATAGTCTTTAGAAGCTCTACTTACGAGGTATGTATGATTTATTTCTACTATGCTTAACTTATGAGGTATGTAGGTTTCTAGCACAAGGTATCTAAATCATTGAAGAGAACAAAGAAGATATTGTTAGACATAACTAAGCATGTATACTAATCCAGGTATGTTTTCCTATGTCAAGTTAGAATCCTACTTTGTGCTACGATCTTAGTATACCCATGTATTGAATGACCATGACCATACATATTCAAGATTACTTAGAATCATAATGTTGTGATAATATTGAGCTTATACTAATGAATATATGATTATGTATGAGATCATGATGATGACACTAGTGCACACTTAAGCGTGCATAGTGGTCAAGGATGGATAGAAGCTCATGACATGGAAGGGAAGTAGAGACCAAGAAGGAAGCAACCTCACAAGACATAAAAAGATAAGTATTTGAATTGTTATTCGAATTACTAAATAGTCTATGATACTACTCGTAATAGTTGTATGCATATTTGTATTCCTAGAATATATCATGCTAAGTATTCATATAGCATTGAACAGTATACTACTAATATGCATATGATTGGTAAGTTGGACAAACATTCCATTGTTGCTTGTCTAGAATGAAACCTCTTTGCTGACATGCTGAGAGCTGTGCACGCTCTCGATAGTATGTTCTGGTAGAGATGGAAGGCATCTAGATAACCATTGTATGCATACAGGATATGAAAAAGTGTTGTGCCAAAGTATTGGTCAAAATAGTTGCATAACCATGTGAATCATATTTGTATGCATAAAAGGTTATCATGTCAACATGATTTGATGATTTTGAAGTATTACTAATCATGTAATTAACTTTAATTTGTAGGAAAGATCACGAAGACTAATGAATACCGAACAAGTGATGGATGAGAAGACTTACAAATCAAACATACTATAGAAGGCTCATGGCTAGAATATTCTCTTAGAAAGAGGAAAAGGATCATGATGAGTGGCTAGATAAGACCATTCTCTTAATGGTGTAATTGAAGAAGAAGTGTGAATCAGGCTCTGTACGGGTACCCCGCATTGATAGTCATTTGATAAGCTTAATGATCACCACAGGTGATGCGGATTTCAACCTTTAATACAAGGTTGAAGATGGTTTATATATTCAGATGACATTCCTCTCTTATATGAATGCAAGAAGGAACTCACCACAGAGTTCGAATGATCTTGAGGTTCATATTAGTAGACCCATCTAATGGGAGATGGAATAGATAGATATGCAGAAGATCACTCAATGATGAGTGTGAATGATGTTCAGTCACATAATTGATAGCTTCTTGACAAGCTTGGGCTTTACCAAGAGTAAAGCTGATCCTGTATGGATGATGAACCTAGCATACTATTACTGTATGTGGATGATCTCTTTCTGACAGGTGATGATAAACAGATCATGGAAAGAAAGAAGAAGCTAGATGAAAGATCTCAGATTGATGCATTACTTCCTAGGTTTGGAAGTATGGCAAGGCCCAAAAGGAATCTTTCTCAACCAGGGAAAGTATGTTGTGGAAATCTTGAGAAGATTTGATATGTTGGAATGTACAACCATGGCCACTATCATGGATTCCAACTTGAATCTGTTAGCTGATGACTCATCAGAGTTAGTGGATGTGACTCTGTACAGACAAATTATTGAGTCATTGATGTATCTGACGAATACAAGGCCGGATATATGCTTTGTTGTGAAACACCTTGAGACAGTATCTAGTGGAACCTAGGCATGTTCACCTGATAGCTGCAAAGCATGTGATGAGGTACCTAAAGGGTACGATAGACTTTGATCTATGTTATCTTGGAGATCATGATTTCAGATTGTATGACTACACAAATGTTGACCGGTCAGGAAGTGTATCAGACAGGAAGAGCACATCAGACAGATGTTATTGTCTCGGATCTTCCATGATCTTGTGGTTTAGCAGGAAGCAATATAGTGTGGCTCTTAGCACAGCTGAAGCAAAATATATAGCTACTTTCTCTACTAGTTGTGAAGCGCTATTGCTTCGAAAGTTGTTATCAGGATTGTTTGACTTAGAGATGGACTCCATTGTGATCCTATGTGACAACCAGAGTTGTATCAAGATGACAGAGAATCCAGTGTTCCATGATAAATCAAAGCACATAGAGATATGATATTTCTATATACGGGATATGTTGTAGAAAGGAGATATCAAGCTTGAGTATGTGAGCACTGACAAACAAGTTGCTGATGTATTGACCAAACCTCTGTCTCGAGTAAAGTTTGAGTATTTCCAAGACAAGCTTGGTGTAGCTCAGAAGGACCCTCCTCGAAAGGGGGAGTGTTATGGTCGCTGATGATGAGATTTCCTATATCGATGGTAAGGTCAATGATGTGTATACTATATTGATGAGGATACTGTATCGATGATGTGGATACTGTATTGATGAGGACACTGTATCGTTGATGTGGATACTGTATTGATGAGGATACTATATCGTTGATGTGGATACTGTATTGATGAGGATGCTGTATCGATGATGTGGATACCTGTATTGATATGGATACTTGTATCGATGATGAGGCTACTTGTTCTGACGATGAGTTCAGTATATGGTACCTAGTTGATATGATAGGTCTGTATCATCCATGAATGCCTAGTTCAAAATGTACGTGATGGGGATTGCATCATCCTGGAACCACTAGTTCAAAATGTACGTGATGGGGATTGCATCATCCCAAAACCACTAGTTCAAAATGTACATGATGGGGATTGCATCATCCCAGAACCACTAGTTCAAAATGTATGTGATGGGGTTTGTATCGTCCCCGGACTTTGGTCCCTGAATTGATCCACAGACTTATGTCTCCGTGGTCCCTAGTGGATGAGACGGGATTGTATTGTCCCCGGACTTTGGTCCCTGAATTGATCCATAGAATTATGTCTTTGTGGTCCCTAGTGGATGAGAGGGGATTGTATCATCCCCATATTTCGATCCCTGAATTGATCTGCATACTTATGTCTCTGTGGTCCCGAGTGGACGAGAGGGATTGTATCATCCCCAGACTTCGGTCCCTGAATTGATCCATAGACATATGTCTTCGAAAAATTGTCCTTAGACTTTTTCTAAGTTGACAAGGGGATTGCATCATCCTAGACATGATATGGTGTCTTAAATGTATAGGGGTTTATCATCCCATAAATAGATCATGTGTGTTGCAGGGTATGCTGCTATGTGCTATTGATCGAGAGGATCTAGTTGAGATGACGATGCTGTTGATTGCAATGATCTAGGTGACGATGCTATTGATCATGATGATGTTCATCGTGATGGTCTAGATGACAATGATGTTGATCATGATGATCTAGATGATGATGTTGTTGATCGTGATGATCTAGATGATGATGCTACTAATTGTGATTATCTAGATGACGATGCTACTGATCGTGATGGTCTAGATGATGATGTTGTTGATCATGATGATCTAGATGATGATGCTGCTGATCGTGATGATCTCGATGATGGTGATGATGATCATGTGACGACGATGCTGATGATCGTGTGATGACGATGTTGATGATCGTGTGATGACGATGATGATGATCGTGCAATGACGATGACGATGATCGTGTGATGACGATGTTGATGATCGTGTGATGATGATGTTGATGATCATGCAATGATGAAGCTGATGATTGTGTGATGACGATGCTGATGATTTTGAGATGACGATGCTGATGATAGTGAGGATCCAGATGATGATATTGCTGTAGCTGTTCAAGTGCTGCAGAAGATGAAGATTCAGTATTGAAGATGTTGATGTTCCAGTATTAAAGATGTTCCAGTAACTGTTTGAGTTACTGATGATGAATAAAGAAAGCTTCCAATGATTTATAGATGTATCATGTATGATGTAGCTGATGAATCCTTGCTCCAGCAGATGTTGTTATAATATCCTTCTCATTAAGGGGGAATGTTGAAATATTGTAACTTCTAAGAATATTATATTTGTACTTTATTATTCTGGAGATGTTTCATTCCTCCAATGGGACTTTGTCATGTATCTGGAGATGTTTATTCCTCCGTGGGAACTTGGGTTATTCGACTTCCCTAATGGGGGTCAGCTTTGTATGTGTTATGTGGGTTAAAGGGTTATTAGACCACCCTTGTGGGGTCAGCCCTATCACATTATGTAAAGTGGTTAAATTGGGGCCGACCTACCTTGTGTAAAAGACAAGTCAGAGTTATGTATAAATAGAGGAGGTGTGTTCCTCATTTACACACATTACACTCACTTGTGAATAGCACATAGGTGAGGGAGATATCTGCTATGGAGGAGAAGGAGCTCATGTCTATGGTTTACATATTTGTATTTGCTAGTCATCCATATTGAGGAAGCTTTGTTGGGTTTTCTTCCCCATGAGAGTTTCCCAAGATAAATCTGTGTCTCTTGTGTTTATGATGTGCTTGTTGTTCTTTCAGTGATCCTGTATATGCTATTGTTGTGAACTGGAATGTAATGTTAATATTTTTTGTCTTAGCATATTGAATCTTAACAATATTTATTTATGTGTAAGAATTTGTTTTGAAAACTATGAGATGTTTCTAATCATGCAATTTAACTTGTTTTGTAGGAAAGATTGTATATCATCACCTACAAAAGAAGGACTACAACATTTGTTCAGCAACAAAGTTATCTATTGAAGATATTGAAGTTCCTAGGATTCGGGAAGAATGCCATGATCGAGGTGTACCAATCAATCATGAAGAATAATGTTTGGGATGCAGTCCCAAGACCTAAAGGGAAGTCGGTTGTGACTTCCAAATGGATATACAAGATCAAGCATGCAGCAGATAGCAGCATAGAAAAGTACAAAGTGAGATTTGTAGCTCGTGGCTTCTCTTAGAAAGAGGGAATAGACTATGAAGAGGCTTCTGCTCCTGTAGCTAGGCACACGTCCATCAAATCAGTACTTTCCCTAGTTGCAGTGATGAAATGGAAG
Organism: Larix kaempferi; assembly: GCA_027924585.1. Classification (NCBI taxonomy): domain Eukaryota; kingdom Viridiplantae; phylum Streptophyta; class Pinopsida; order Pinales; family Pinaceae; genus Larix; species Larix kaempferi. The sequence continues at coordinate 2,239,593 of BSBM01000962.1, read as the reverse complement.
ATACACCAGATGGATGGATGTCAAGACAGCTTTCTTGAATGGTGTAGTCGAGGAGGAAGTGTATGTGGACCAGCCACTTGGTTTTGAGACACATGACAGGGAGTCATATGTGTGCAGGTTGAAGAAATCCTTGTATGGATTGAAGCAAGCTCCTAGGACTTGGTATGGTAGGATAGACAACTTTCTATCCAATTTGGGATTTACCAAGAGTAAAGCAGATTCCAAATTTTACTACAAGGTTGAGGAAGGCAATCCCATGATACTACTTTTGTATGTGGATGACCTGTTTGTAACAGGTGAGGATGGATTGATTGTTGATACCAAGAGGACGCTTGCTGCCGAGTTCGAGATGAAGGACTTGGGGATGATGCACTATTTTCTAGGCATGGAGGTGTGGCAGAGTACAGATGGAATCTTCCTTGGACAAGGGAAGTATGCAGTAGAAATCCTGAAGAGGTTCAGGATGATGGACTGCAAGGCCATGGCCACACCTATGGCATCGAACCTGAAGCTTCTGTGTGATGCTTCATTTGAGTCGGTTGATGTCATGATGTATCATCAGATGATTGGGTCCTTGATGTATCTGACGAATACGAGACCATATATTTGCTTTGCAGTGAACACATTGAGCCAGTTGCTGACAAATATCAGGGGTGTTCACCTGGTTGCTATAAAGCATATTCTAAGGTACCTGAAGGGTACAATTGATTATGGGCTCAAGTATGATACGAATCAAAAGTTTAACCTGCAGGGTTATGTTGATTTGGACTGGGTAGGCAGTGTTGCAAATAGGAAGAGCACATCTAGGTGCTACTTTAGTATGGGATCAAGTGTGATCTTATGGTTTAGCAGGAAGCAGTCCTACGTAGCACTGAGTACAGCCGAGGCAGAGTATGTTGCAGCTTGTTCGGCTAGTTGTGAGGCAGTATGGATCCAGAAGCTACTGTTTGAGTTATTTGATCTCCTGTTGGATGCTACTGGTATCTTTTGTGACAACCAGAGTTGTGTGAAGCTTCCTGAGAACCCAGTGTTCCATGATAGGTCGAAGCACATTGAGATCAAATATCACTATATCATGGATATGGTACAGAGTGGAGCAGTGACACTCCTGTATGTTGCAGCGGATGAGCAGGTTGCAGATGTGCTGACGAAACCACTAGCCAGAGTGAAGTTTTAGTACTTCAGGGAGAGGCTTGGTGTTATTCAGATTGACGACACTTCAAGGAAGAAGTGATGGACACATTTGCTAGAAGCCATTCCAAGCATGGTGAGAGTAGGATCCTTCCCATGGATGTGGATGTAAGGGTTGGATGATGAGCATTAGGACAATTCTCTAGTTACTGCTCTATATATGCATCATGTTGGATGCTTGTTATGATCAGTTGGATCATGTATATGTATATGCATCATGTTGGATGCTTGTTATGATCAGGTGGATCATGTATTTGTATATGTATCAGATGGATACATTGTATGATCGAGTGGATCATGTATTTGTATATGTATCAGGTGGATACATTGTATGATTAGGTAGATCATGTATTTGTATATGTATCAGGTGGATACATTGTATGATCAGTAATATCATGTATGATGATATGTATCAGGTAGATACTTAGTATGCATCAAGTGGATGCATTGTATGATCAGGATGATCATGCATGATGAGCTTCAGGATGTTGCTCCAGATGACATGCATCAGGACGATGGACTGATGATGATCAGGATGATCATGTGTACATCAGGATGATGTATGGTGAGTATCAGGTTGATACTCTGTGGCCATGGAACATGTTGTGTAGATAAGAATATAATCCATCCCTGGGAGGTTTGTAGATAGTCTTTCAAGGTTTTGCTTATGGCATGTAATGTGGCCCTAGGATATCTGGCAAATGCTCTTTCAAGGTTTTGCTTTGGGAGAACATATAATCCAACCCTGGGAGATTTGCAGATAGTCTTTTGAGGTCTTTCCTATGGCATGTAATCTGGTCTTGGGATATCTGGCAAATGATATTTTGATGTTTTGTCCTATGGTATATAATCTGGCCTTGGGAGATCTGATAGGTTGAGCAGTATGCTCATAATCACTCCTGGGATGCTCTTTCTAGGTTTTTCCATGACCACATGTAATATGCCCTAGAGATCTGGACAGGTTGTGCTAGTCATGTAAAAGGCCTCGGATGCTCTTTAGAGTTCTTTCTAGTCAAGACACTCTTTAAAGGTTTTGTGGTGGGGGTCACATGTAATATGCCCTGAAGATCCAGACAGGTTGTGCTAGACTCGTAAAAGGCCTTGGATGCTCTTTAGAGTTCTTGCTAGTCAAGACACTCTTTTAAGGTTTTGTGACAGTCACATATAATACAGCCCTGGGAGATCTGAAAGGTAGAGCCGTGTGCTCGTAACAGCTTGGATGCTCTTGTGAGGCTTTGTGATGCACGTAATAAGTCTTGAGGATTCCACAGTATGGCCAGTGATGATGAAGACCTGCAGGTGGTGGGCCTACATCCAGTATGAAAAAGGACTGGCTCTGTAGAACTTCCTATGACGAGTAGTTCAGATATTGATTGAGATAGCAGTAGCAGTGACGATGACGATGATTCGATGTCGATGATTCAGTGACGATGATCCAGAGAAGAAGACTTGTGCTAGAAGACTTGTGTTGAGAAATACCTTCCTAGTTAAGAGGGAGTGTTGATTTAATTGTAACTTCGGAATGTATTTCACCTATGTATATTCTATTCCTATAGAGATGTTATTATTCCTCTATACGGAAGTGTTTGTATTCCTATAGAGATGTTATTATTCCTCTATACGGAAGTGTCGTCATTTATATTGTAAGTGTCGTAACTTATACTTGATGGGTTATTAGACCACCTTGTTGGGGTCGTCCCTGTATAAGTCATGTGGGTTAAAGGGTTATTAGACCACCCTATTGGGGGTCGGCCCTTTCATCATTATGTCATATGGTTAAGTTAAGGCTGACCTAGTAAAGGTTATTAGGCAAGTCATGTCAAGTATAAATAGAGTGTGGGAGGCACTCTATTTGATCATTCACTTTCTCACTCATACTCTCATTGGAGAGTGGTGCAATTATGGAGGAGGAGAAGCTGCTGCTGGGAGTATATCTCTTATGCTTGGGTTGTATCATTGCTCTATCTATCTATGAGGAAGTTGCGGGGTTTTTCACCTTCTTGGTTTTCCCCAGTGAAACTTTATGTCTCTTGTGTGCTTTAATTATTGTGTCCATGATTAATATGTTGTAGATATGCTATACATGTTGTTATCTCAGTTAATATTCTAGATCAGATTGAAGTAAATTCTGAAAAACTAACACAAACGCCTAACTAGAAGATATGGAAACTCACGCAAATCATATCCTCTGCAGGGTGATGAAATCCGCAGTCAGACAATATGAAATGGAGAACCAAGTAGGTGGGGGATATCCCTCTATTGAGAGGTATCTCGGGTAAAAGATCCCTAGGAGATGTTAACTTTTCAGAATTTACTTCAATCTGATCTAGGATCTTAACTGAGAGAACGACATGTACATCAAATCTATATCATATCAATCATGGACACAATAATGCAAGCACACAAGAGACACATAGTTTACTTGGGGAAAACCATAAAGGTGAAAAAACCCAATAACTTCCTCAGAGATAGATAGAGCAATGATACAACCCAATCATAAGAGATAGACGTCTCCTAGCAGCAGCTTCTCCTCCTCCACAAGTGCGGCACTCTCCCAAGAGTGTGTGAGAGAATAGAATGTGTAAAATGAGAGAGACACACTCTCTTTTTATACACTAACTTGACTTGACCTTTACTCAACTAGGTCGACCTCAACTTGACCACTTAACATAATGCTGACTGGACCGACCCCCACTAGGGTGATCTAATAACCCTTTGACCCACATGTCCAACCCCCAATAAGGTGGTCTAATAACCCTTTGAACCACATGACTTATACAGGGCCAACCCCAACAAGGTGGTCTAATAACCCATCAAGTATAAGTTACAACACTTACAATATAAATGATGACACTTTCGTAGAGAGGAATAATAACATCTCTATAGGAATACAACCACTTCCGTATAGAGGAATAATAACATCTCTATAGGAATACAATATACATATATGTGAAATACATTCCAAAGTTACATATACATCAACACTCCCTCTTAACTAGGAAGGTATTTCTTGGCACAGGTCTTCTAGCACAAGTCATTTTCTCTGGATCATCGTCACTGGATAATCGTCATTGAGTCATCATCATCGTCACTGCTACTGCTATCTCAATCAATCTCTGAATCTACTTGTCATAGAAAGTTCTACAAAGCCATTCCTTTTTCATACTGGATGTAGGCCCACCACCTGCAGGTCTTCATCATCACTGGCCATACTGTGGAATCCTCAGGACTTTTTACGTGCATCACAAAACCTGGCTGCAGCATCCCAGGCTATTACGAGCACACAGCTCTACCTGTCGGATCTCCTAGGAGCACATTACATGTGACCCATCACAAAACCTGGCTAAATCATCCCAAGCTATTACGAGCACACAGCTCTACCTGTCGGATCTCCCAGGAGCACATTACATGTGATCTCACCACAAAACCTGGCTGAAGCATCTCAGGCTGTTACGAGCACACAGCTCTACCTATCAGATCTCCCAGGAGCACATTACATGTGGTCCACCACAAAACCTGGCTGAAGCATCTGAGGCCTTTTTCATCCTGTCTAGATCTCCCTGGAGCAAATTACATGTGGTCATGGAAAAACCTGGCTAAAGCATCTGAGGCCTTTTTCATCCTGTCCAGATCTCCCAGGAGAAAATTACATGCCATAGGACAAAACCTCTCAAGAGCATCTCAAGATGTTACGAGTACACAACTCCGACCTGAAGATTTCCCAGGGCACAAATTATATGTCCTCCCAGAGCAATGTCTCGAAAGAGCATCCCAGGCTGTTACGGGTACATAACTCTGACCTATAGGATCTCCCAAACATGCTCATCTGCACAACCTGATCCACAACCACAAATTATCATCCTAATACTCACCATACATCATCCTGATGTACACATGATCATCCCGATCATCATCACTGCAACATCCTGTTGCATGTCATCTGGAGAAGCTGGTCATCCATGATCATCATGATCACACAATGCATCCACCTGATACATACCAAGTATCTACCTGATACATATCATCATACATGATCTACCTGATCATACAATGTATCCACCTGATACATATCAACATACATGATCTCAATATCCACCTGATACATATACAGATACATGGCCCAAGCATCCAACATGATGCATATACAAAATACACACAAATGATCCAACTAATCATATCCAACATCCAACATGATGCATACATACATAAATGATTCAACTGATCATATCCAACATCCAAAATGATGCATATATATAAAAATGATCCAACTGATCATAACAAGCATCCAACATGATGCATATATACATATACAGAGTAGTAACTAGAGCATCGTTCTGATGCTCATCATCCATGATCCTCCTGATCATCATAGCATCATCCTCTTCAGATCATCTCATCGTCCACGAAGCACAGCCCAGATGCACATCATCCAGCACTTACACCACCGACATGGGAGAACACATCTACCACCATTTGTGGAAGGCTCCAGCCCTTACTTTTTCACCATGGGAGAACACAGCTACCACCATGTGAAAAATGGCTCAACAATTACATCAAGACCAAGGGAGAACATATCAACCATGTCAAAAAAGCTCATATGCATCTGCATCTTCCGGACTCATCACTTCCCTTTGGAAGGAACCTTGATCTGAAGTGCACCAAGCCTCTCTCTGAAGTACTCAAACTGCACTCTGGCCAATGGCTTGGTCAATACATCTGCAACTTGCTCATCCGTCGCAACATACTCTGCTTCGGTTGTACTCAATGCTATGCAGGACTGCTTCCTACTAAACCAAGAGATCACACCTGATCCCATACTGAAGCAGCACCCAGAAATGCTCTTCCTATCTGTAGCACTGCATGCCCAATCTGAATCAACATAACCCTGCAGGTTAAACTTTTGATTCACATCATACTTGAGCCCATAATCAACCGGATCAAATGGACCATCACACAGAAGCTTCAGGTTCGATTCCATAGTTGTGGCCATAGCCTTACAATCCATCATCATGAACCTCTTGAGGATCTCTACTACATACTTCCCTTGTCCAAGGAAGATTCCATCTTCACTCTACCACACCTTCATGCCAAAAACAAATAGTGCATCATCCCCAAGTTCTTCAACTCGAACTCGGCAGCAAGCTTCCGCTGCATGTCAACAATCAATCTATCCTCACCTGTTATGAACAGGTCATCCATATACAAAAGTAGTATCATTGGATTTCCTTCCTCAACCTTGTATTAAAGGTTGGAATCTGCTTTACTCTTGGTAAAGCCCAAACTGGATAGAAAGCTGTCTATCCTACCATACCAAGTTCTGCACATATATGACTCCCTGTCATGTGTCTCAAAACCAAGTGGCTTCTCCACATACACTTCTTCTTCAACTACACCATTCAAGAAGGCTATCTTGAAATCCATCTGGTGTATCTTCCACTTCATCACTGCAGCCAAAGCAAGTATGGATCTAATGGAAGTGTATCTGGCTACAGGAGCAAAAGTCTATATGCTACCACCTGCAGCATGCTTGATCTTGTAGATCCTCTTGGAAGTCACTACAGACTACTCTTTGTGACTACATCCCAAACATCTTCATGATCGACTGGTACTCCTCTATCATGGCATTCTTCCCAAATCCAGGGAACTTCAATATTTTCAATATTTTCAATAGATAACTTCGTTGCTGAACAAATGTTGTAGTCCTTCTTTTGTAGGTGATGGTATACGATCTTTCCTACACAACAAGTTAAATTGCATGATTAGAAAACATCTCATAGTTTTCAGAACAAATTCTTACACATAAATAAATATGTCATATAGTCATGCAATTATCTTAGCCAATGCTTCAATACAACATTTATCCATATTCCGTAACTTTCTAGATGCCTTCCAATCTCTACTAGAACATTGTTAAGAGTGTGCACAACTCCTAACATGTCAGCAAAGAGGTTTCATTCTAGATAAGTAGAAATGGAATGTTGTACAGTGCCATAGGCCACTTACCCATGTGTATTACTACTATACTATTCATCAATGCAACTATTCTAATATGCATAATACACAACCTAATTCTAGGAACATAAGCATATACATCATTGAATAACATTATGTAAGAAATGACAATTTAAATACTTATCTTTGCTTGGTTGCTGGGTGGATTCCCTCTGAATCTTTGCAACTCCATTCTGATGTGGATTGTGAGAAGTGGTCAACTCCCTCTGAATATATGCATCCTTGCAGAAACTACTGAAGTGTGCTCCTTTGCTTTCTTGCAGGAACAACTGGAGTGTGCTCCCTCTTGATCTTTGCTTCCTGGATTACCTATCCTTGAACTTACATCCATCCTTAATCACTATGCATGCTTATTAGTATCATCATTGTGTTATCCTTGAGGTCTCATACATAATCAAACATTTATTAGTATAATCTTAATACTATCAAAACACAATAGTCTTAAACATGTATAGTCATGATCATTCATAGATAATAAACATTAGTATTCAAGGTTTCAAAGAAGTCTTCTTTTACTCATGCATATTATTATTTGATCATAGGACTCTTCTGATTAGTTAAATCATCAATGCATAAACCCATGATTACTCAAACCTATACCTCCATGATTCTTCTGGTTAGTCATATCATCAATTATGGTAAGAAACATAATATGCATATAGCCATGTCTATTCAAACATATGACTTCATGAATAATCATTATCAACAACACAACAGTATAAGATCCTAACACAAGGTAGGATTCTAGCTTGATATAGGAAAAACATACCTGGATTAGCATGCTAGCTAGATATGTCTAACATACCCGCATAATGTCTTCTCATTCTCTTCAGTGACTTGTGCTAGTAACCTGCATGTCTCATAAGTTAACCATTGTAGAACCAAGTTATACATACCTCGTAAGTAGATCTTCTATGTGATCTATGACAATGGATGAATCTTTGTCTTTATGTCACCATGATCATATGTTCTTGAAGTAGAACATGATTTGTCTTTCTTGGTGTACCTTTTATGTTAGCAGAAAACATAAACCTCATACAACACCATAATTCATTAGTACAATCATAAGTGTCAACACCCTAACCAATGAATATCTTCTATCATGCATTCATAATTTTGTTAAGGTGATACGACAAATCTCAAATCAAGATTGTACTAACCATAATAATCATGAAGACAAACATACCATAAACTTAAACATGAACAAATCTCGAAACATACCTCAATGAGTCATACCTGTTGAGATCACTTGTAATCTTCTTATGTAAGGCCTTAGCCTCATCTCCCTCTGAAACATGAACTTTTTCACTTATGCAGGTGACCAATCCAACTTCTTCTAGGATTAACCCAATCCAATTGATTTGCAAGAACTGGACCTGGAGCTGGATTAGGGTTTGTCAGAGAAACCCCAAAAATTCAAACTTTGAATTTCAAACTTTCGAAAGGATAGAAATACGTGCCTTGATGAGCTGATCAAGCTGGTATATTCAGAATTTGAAAACTGCAAAGTTTCACTCCTCAATTTTTCCTTTGAAACTTCTGGATTCACTGGACGTGACCCCAAACTGGGGTTTGATGAAGCCCACTCTTCTACCCAATCAAAAGGTTTGATCCAAAGCTCTAAGCTTCTACTTTTATGAGGAGCTTTTAGCCATGGTCACAGATTTCAAAAATTCCCATTTTTGTGGAATCCCTAATTTTCCACTTTTCTTATCAAAGTCCCGAACTAGGGTCTGATCAAGCCCGGCATTCTGCCCAACCAAAAATTCTGATCTTGGTCTCTAAATTTTGATTTTGATGAGTAGCATTCAGCCGTGGTCTTCGATTACAAAAATTCCAATTTTATCCAAAACCCTAAATTTCGGAAGCCATGAATGAAGGTGCTCAAAAATAATTTTGTTTTGACATAAATACGTACCTGATTCTTTCTGGTGTAACTTTGAACTTTTTGATCCACGGGATCTGAAATTTTTTTTTGAGATAGCCCAACCTGTCATCTTTCCATCCCGATAGGTCTGACCTCAATTGGATTCTCTGAGAGAGAGTTATGACAAGTGTCGTAACGTGACCTATTTATGGGATAAAACAGGAGAGCGAACTTGTACGGCGTGCCACGTGTCACTGGTTCAACTTCGGCCTCTGAAATGTTTTTCTAAAATAGTACAATCTGTGTACTACCTGTCACATTTTATGAAATTTCATTTGGAGTTTCCGAGCCCAAGTTATGACCTTTTGTCTAAGGTCACCTGTTGTTGACTTAGATATGGAAGAGGCAGAAACCCTATATTGTACAGATCATAAATCATAAAGTACAACGAATTAGAGGTTGTCCTTTGGACATAAAGTACATGGGGATCTGATCTTCGACATGTAAAATTTTCAGACCTGAAAAATTTGCCAAACCAGATTTATAGAGAAAGTGCTATAATGACTGGTTTTTGCTATATCAAGCCCTAGCATCATAAGTGCAACAAGTGTCATACATGCCATATCATGCCTTCTTTCAGGCTAACTCTGATACCATGTTAACTTTTCATAATTTACTTCAATCTGATCTAGGATATTAACTGAGAGAACAACATGTACAACATATCATTCATGGACACAATAATGCAAGCACACAAGAGACACGGAGTTTACTTGGGCAAAACCATAAAGGTGAAAAACCCCAATAACTTCCTCAGAGTTAGATAGAGCAATGATACAACCCAAGCATAAGAGATAGACATCTCCTAGCAATAGTGTCTCCTCCTCCACAACTACGCCACTCTCCGAAGAGTGTGTGAGATAATAGAATGTGTAAAATGAGAGAGACACACTCTCTATTTATACACTAACTTGACTTGACCTTTACTCAACTAGGTCGGCCTCAACTTAACCACTTAACATAATGCTGACTGGACCGACCCCCACTAGGGTGGTCTAATAACCCTTTGACCCACATGTCCGACCCCCAATAGGGTTGTCTAATAACCCTTTGACCCACATGACTTATACAGGACCAACCCCAACAAGGTGGTCTAATAACCCATCAAGTATAAGTTACAACACTTACAATATAAATGACGACACTTCCGTATAGAGGAATAATAACATCTCTATAGGAATACAACCACTTCCGTATAGAGGAATAATAACATCTCTATAGGAATACAACCACTTCCGTATAGAGGAATAATAACATCTCTATAGGAATACAATATACATATATGTGAAATACATTCTGAAGTTACATATACATCAACAGGAGAATGGAAACTAGGCTACCCCATTCATGGCATGTCCAGAAAAAGAAATCGCTGTGTCAGTCCTTTGTTCACTACACCCCTGGTATGGAAGTGCAATGAGGACAACGAGTAGGTGTCCTTCAGAACTAAGTGGAGAGCGGCAATACACATAGTCCTCTGGAACCAGTCTCACATTTTACCATCCTAAAGGAGAGGCATTTTCTAACAAATTGGTTGTTAACCATACCAACAAGTAGTAGGGCATTTTGGTACCCTAATGGTCAATTGCTATGTCTCAAGTGTAAGTGACAAAGGGGTGTTATTTGGATTCGTATCCCCAGTGTCCTCCCTAACTACAAATTTCTTTTGTGTTCCCCAAATGGGGTTGAAGGTTGGTTGAGCTAAGTGAATTTTAGGTCTCACTTGAGTTAAGGTGATAGAGTGTGTGCAGAAAATGTTATGTACCCAACAAATGCCAAGTTGTGGCAATAAACTAAATAGAACTGTAAATGCAAGTATTAACTGATATGTAAAACTTTAATAAACTTGTTGAAATGTAAATGATGATTTTTATTTTTTTTTAAATGTTATAGCAAGCAGATATCAGAAAAATACAGCTAGAAAATGGGGATGCAAGCAAAACAAGTGGTTGTTAGGGAAAAAAAACAGGAAAACGGACTACAAGGTAAGCAAAAATGCAGAAAATTTGGGCAAAAAATGGCTGACAAGAACAAAGAACAGGGCGCAACTGTAAGGATGGAAAATGCGCTCTGGGGCACGGCTCTCAGGCTAAAACTTGCATCCTGGGGCACGACTGTCGGGCCGAAACAAGCGTCCTAGGGCACGGCTGTCGGGCCGAAATAGATGCTCTAGGGCATGGTTGTTCGGCTGAAACTAGCGCTCTGGGGCGTGGCTGTCGGGACGAAAGAGGCACTCTAGGACGCGGCTGTCGAGCCGAAAGTCAAGCTCTAGGTGCAGATTTCAGGCCAAAAGAGGCACTTTGGGATGCGACTATCGAACCGAGAGCAGTGCTCTGAGATGCGGTTGTTGGTTCAGAACCCACACCTCGCGACGCGAAAAACGGCAGTGAAAAGTGTCGAATGAAATGAAAAAACAAATATTTAGGGGCTCAGATAGATAGCAGGGGCCAGGTCTGCAAGTATTGGGGCTCAAGGGTGAACCGGAACTGTAACAAAAAAACAAATTGGCAAATACAAACTAAAAAATAACCAAAGTTTGAAACTAGTGGAGTCACGAAAACTGTAGCCAGGGTTTTCACCCTAGCTTGTGCTAAAGAGTACCTACTAAGGATTAAGGAATCCTTAGTAGCAGTTCAGTAAATGGGTAAAAACTAAAATGTGAAATAATAGAAAGACTAAATGCTAAGCTAAAACCTATGCTTGGAAATATTAAAATCTAAATCTAGCATATAACAGTAAATAATAAAAACATTCATGAGAACTTAGTAAATAAAGATTTACATTTTTTTATTAATGGAAAACAAGGGTTTGCATGAATTTTACCTCAAATGTTGAGGTTGTTGGAACCTTTGCAGTTGTATGGGAGTATTTCACTAGTGCTCCAATGTTTCCTTCTCTTCTCCAAATGCTTCAATGGTGGCCAAGAATTAACCTAGAGTGGAGAACTCAAGCTTGAATGGCAGGCTAGGGTTCGGTGGTAATTTTGGCAGCATAAGGTTAGAGTGGATGATGGATGTCGAATGGGGGGCCTCCATCATCTTTTTAGAGATATTTCAGGTGGTGGGGTATTGACCCATGGTTTTAGGAACCAAATGGTTTAGGTAAATGGTTTTAGGGTTTTGCCCTCTTTTTCCCTCTTTTTTCCTTTTTTGAAATTATTTTGACTTTTTCCCCCTTTTTATTTTATTTTTGAGGATTTTGGACCCCTTTTGAGGGTTTCTGACATTTTTGAAGGAATTTTATTTATTTGAGGAGGAAAATATTGATTTTTTTCCTTTTTGGTAACCATTTGAGGGTTTTTTTAAGATTTTGGAGGCCAAAATGATAGGGAAAGTGGACAAATGGGTTATGTGACTAGGGAGATGAGCTAGTGAACAACTTTTGGGTGTTAACACTAGCCTCAAAGGATCAAAGCATAGCCTCCTTATGGATGAAAATGATCTCCTAGAAAAATTCCACCAGCATGTAGGTATCCTTCCTCCCTTAAAAATGGAGAGGGGGTTCATATATATAGGGATAAAGAGATAGGAGAGGTTAACGATTTAGGAGATAGGCTTAAGGGGTCATCCCACTAGGTGAGGGGATCGAATGCACCCTTCCCATATATGCAGGGATAAGTATCCATGTCATCCAAGCTTCAAGAAGTCACTCGAATATTTATCCATTTTAACCAACAATGATGCACCTTGCACATAGAAAACTCGTGCCAATGGAAGGGTGATGCAGCCTGTGCAAGGGCAACAGGCATCACCAATGCACTCTACTAATGCGTATACCGTGTCACCTTAAGTCTGACACACCTTGCCAGATATCAGGGTGCGTCGGGGGTGACAACATAAAGTTAAAGGGATAAAACTCAACTCATATTTTGGTGTTTTGGCCCAGATACTTTAGGAATCAATGCATATAGAGGACACATGACTCATGATGACGAGCTTTTGGTGTAACAGAATGCCCTCCAAAGCATGAAGCTGAAAAAATAAGGTAGGTGAAATGTTTTGTAATGGGAAATATCGAGGCAAGGATCATTAGTTGGAATGATGAACAAATACTTCTGCAATACAACATACTCTGATATATATTCTCAAATGACTCATAACATGGATTCCAACCAATACATTGCAGATCCATGTTAGTAAAGACCGACTGAACACAATCATGGCTACTAGACACAAGCATAGATCCATGATGAGATAATAACACATCCACGACCAATACAAAATTGGATCCATGTGACATGACTCAAAAAATATCCATCGTAGCTTGGGTAAGAAATATGAGTAAACCTATGGACTTCAAGCTGAACCCACAATGATATGAATCTAACCATGTGATTACAATGTTTTGAAGTCAAACATGGTATAAAATACTTGATTATTGATCATTGATGTATACCGTTAACAAGCACAAGGGAAATCACCATTGATGTCAATGATCCCTAAGGTATCATAGTACATACTAGTGAATGTGAATCAATGAGTTCAGTTCGAACACTTAGTGGAATCTTTCAATCAAAATTCAATGGTACGAACTTACTGTTGAAAGCGAGGTAACCTGCCACTAAGGCATGCAGGCCCAAGGAACTTGATTGGTTTCTATGTTTAATCCTCAGATGATGTGCTGAAGTCGAAAAGTATAAACTAGTCGAAGGAGGGCCATAATGTTTCCCCCATCATCGACATGAAACAAGATCAAAGATTTTTGGAGTAGATCATACTATAGAGAAATGTTTGAGACTGACTTAGGAGTGACCGACATGATAGAAGGTATAATGACTACAGATATTGACTCAATTAACAGACCTCTCTTGAACATTAGGATGACATGACTAGGAAAAATTGACATGACGAGAATGACACTGATACCTAATGCAAGTGATGATGGAAGCATTATTTGAATGACTCAAAGGAGTGGAATGACTCATGGAATTTGTGGGACTCGAAGAAAAGTGGATTATCCAAGTATTTGAATGCATATGCAAATGAGTTCCATGTTCAAGAGTGACTAAGTACTTCCATATTTAAAAGAAAGCACAAACTCTTTCCTTGTCCCCATCATAATTGATGAGTACCTCTTTTATTTTTAACAAGTTTGAGGAGGGTAACCGATGCTTGGTATAGCTCATCCTTTGGAAGAGTCCAATCTTACATGTTTTATGAACCTGAGATAGGAGAGGTTTGTCTCTAAAAGGGCCCTTCAATGTCAAATTTTAATGAGTCTAGAGAAGGTAAACTCGACATCATTTCATATTTAGAGAGTCTGAAAATAACTAAAGAAGACTCCAAATGGTTCTTTAAGTAAAATTTAGTCTCCTCATCCAAAAAAGGATAAAACAACATGAGAGAGAAATCTTCCAATCATGATTAACTGGACCACTCCTTTCTCGTAAATGGTCCTATTGGTGTGAAAAAGGGGTAAACTATCCCCAGAAAGATGACCCTTCAAATACTTTTACAAGCGTGAAAGAATCAAGTTAACTTGGAAATCTTTTCCTATTTAGGTAGTCTGAAAATATCTTAAAGAGGAACTCTAAGGGGTTCCTTTTTCGTGGGAGTTTTACCAGCCCAAAAAAGAGATAAAATATCACTCGGTGACTTATTCTCGTGGTTTTATGAGCACGAGAAGGAACAACGAGTGAGCTCAATGCCATTAGTACTTTATTTTAACAAGCGTGATGATAGCATAAAAAATGCTCAAAGACTCGTTCACACTTGATAAGAAGTATGAAACATCTACGATCGTTTCCAATAAAGTCAAAACACCACTTTACTTCATATGAAAACTCCAAGAACTAAGTTAGAATCCATAATGAGATTTTAAAACTGAAAAAGGACACCAACTATAGAAAAACCCATAAAAGAAATATTAATAAAGGAATATTCCATTTCTTTTATATAAAAAGTTGAATAGTAAAGAATTATTTACCAATTGTTTTTTCCCAAGTTGGAATAGTGAAACAACCTCTTTGGAGATCGTTCTTCCGATGTCGATTGCAGACACTATGATCAGCCGATTCACGGCCCGTTAGTTGCAGGTAGGCCTTAATCTCGTGCTTAACCTTTTCAGTGGATTAGATTTTGTTTTTAGTGTGATTTTTAGGGTTTTTTAGGCTCATAATGAAGGGTATTGCGCGCGCCCTGGTTAACACACTTTTCGATTGTGGGAAGTGCATTTCAAGGGGTCTGACACACCTTCCCATTGGGAAAGGTGTGTCTTCGGTGCACTGTATGCAAAAGCAAGGTGCTTCGGTGCAGTTTCATAACCAAAATTAAAAATTGGGGCCGAAAATATCCAAACTAATGCAATGAAAAGAATCTAATGATCATCTAATTGATTGTTATACCTCAATATTACACATTATGTATTAGTATCGCATCCTTGCACTAGAAACCTAAACGACAGTTTCCCTTAAAGATCATCTGAACATCCAGAGTGAAAAACACTAACTGAACACTGAAATCAAAACCTTTTTCTGCCATCTTCCAACCCAATTTAGCCCTGTTTGTGAGCACTACCGCTCCCTGCACATCTACAGGGGTGTGGTAGTCAGCACTACTGCGTGTTGCTCCTTCTCTAGGGCATGGTACTACCGCGTTATGCTTAGTTATAGGGGCACGGTAGTCCAAAACTAGCCTTTTTTCCTTGGACTTTGGGATTCGACCTTCAAAGAGATTTTGTTGGGATTACCACCTTTGGTTTCAATCCTAAATCCTTCTTTGTTTAGATGGCCTGATCCACTAAACCCTCCATAGATCCACACTTCTCTCTTGTTGGTTAACCTTCCCATATGCTATAAGAGAGAAGCCTTCCATGAGCCAAGGGGAGGACTTTTGGAGCATCAAACCTATGATCTTCAGACTTCTGCAGAGATAGCTAGAGGAAGCACTTGGAGCTAGAGGATTGGCTTGGATATCAAGCAACCTTTGTAAGTACTCTTCAAGTTTGTAATAAAAGATAACTTGTCTTCTTTTTCCCATTTCATGTGTATTGTATAAATCTTTGATATGAAATGTATCTATTTTAGATTTGAACTTAATCTTTGCTTCAAGGTATTTGGAAGCTTGCATGCTTGTCCTTTGTTTGATTTCAATAGGTTCTACATTAGAGCTTCGGGATCAAGAGCTAGAAGCGGGACAAACGTCGAATTGGAAGGTGAGTTACGTCTTTCATCTCTTCTGAATGCATTCAATCTTGTTGTGAAGATTAGTTTAGGAACTCAAGGTAGCATTTGTTTCTTTTTTTCTTAGCATAGAGTCAGTACATCCTGCTTTATCCTAAGAGAGTTTCTACCTATTCGTCGGGAGAAATATACACAACAAAAACTAGTGACCATACTGGGGACTTGAATCCATTTTCTTTGCTTGTGAAGTTTGCTTTCAATTTCACTCATTGATTGTAAGAATTGGGTTCTTTCACCCTCATTCACTTCCCTGTTCTCTTCATTAGAATTCTATTACATATCAGTAAGTCCTCTGGGTTGGCAAACCCTTGTAAGGGTTTTTGAGTTCTTTTTAACAAGACTTCATCCACATCACTTAGTTTTGTTCCATGGAGAATCTACCTCCATGCACCCATGCTCCTTCTGGGACTACCAATCCGGAGACCCCTTTTCAAGGGGTACCTTTTACTTTTCCTCTAGTTGGAGATATTGGTCCTCCCTTTATTGCCACGTTAAATCTTCCTAGATTAACCATAGGATTACCGGTATGGTTATTCAATCCGGTAATTCCGATTGCACCCAATGTTTCGAATGTTAATTCTCCACCATGAGAGAGTCAATCCCAAACTAATCCCTCCCCTTCTTCGTCGGATGAATCTTCTTCCGATCCTTCTTCCTCGCCTGATCAAAGCAATAGTGTTAGTAATCGAGAGGATAAGAAGAAGAAGAAAAGGAAAGTTAAGAAGAAGAAGGATAAGGAAGAGACCAAGCGTAAATTAGTTGCCTCTAATGGCACTCATTCTACGAAAACACCTCATAAGCCCAAGTTCCCTTGCAAACTTTGTAAGGGTGATCACCTTCTCAAGGATGGCCCCGATCTTTCCTGTGTATCCAAAGTGTGGTCTAAAAATCCCAAACCACTTGTATCGTCGACCTCTGACCATCATGTCGATGACACTCCCTTAACCAATGACCCCTTGGTGAAGGGTCGGAAGGGTAAAGTCCTATATCCCTGTTTGATATGCAAGGGTATGCACCGTACTTTCCTTTGTCCAAGCATGGATGAAGCCTTGCGGTGGTTGGAAGATATTACTAGTTCTCAATTGGTGCCTCCAACAGACCATAGTAAACTGTCCCTTGACCCCCCGTTGGTTGACCAAGTGATCAATTTAGTTTCATCTGCAATTGATCCCACTCTCCCTTCCGAGAGTGAAGTGATCGAGTCGCTGTCATCTCCACTTGATCCCACTCTTTCATTGAAGAAAGTCCATACTGAAGCAGTCATCTTGACACAATCTTTGTCTCATTCTTATCTTCCAAGCGAGAGTGAATGGGAAACCGCTGATGTTTTCCTTATTGGTTCAGAATGTCCTCAGCAAGGGTAAACCCTGTCTGTTTTCATGAGACCCCCTCCAAGTACTGAGGTCATTTCCTTTGATTGGAATGGTCTAACAGAATCTTGTCTTCCTTCGAGTGTTCCTTTTCAAATATCTGTAGGAGTTTCCAATAAAGAAATTTTTCGTACGATAGTTGATGAAGGAGCTTCTGTAAGTATTCTATCGTCAACTGTTTGGAAAGCCTTAGGTTCTCTTTGGCTTGTGCCCATCACTAACCAGATACTGGCTTTCAATAGAAGGCCTACTGGACCTTTAGGGTCCCTTCCTCAGTTACCTATCACTTTGGGAGGGAAAACTATCTGTATTGATGTCATGGTCGTCCAAGGTCCCTTAGATTTTAATCTACTCCTTGGACGTCATTACGTCTATGCAATGAAGGCTGTAGTGTCCTCACTCTTCCGAGTGATGTATTTTCCCCATCATGGGAATATTGTGACCATTGATCAACTTTCCTTTGTGACACCCACTCATCGCATGACTCCTAGTCACCAGACTTCCCTAAATGTTCCACATGTTTTAGTGGTTTCTTCCCCCTAAGGGGGGGACGTTGGAGCAAAGTTCTATTCCAGTGTCAAGATCATTAAAAAATGAAACCATTTTCTCAAGCATAGTTTACTTTTGGTTTTAAGCTTGTGTAAAAATGAAACCAACCATCATTTCAAGCATAATTTACTTTTGGTTTTAAGCTTGTGTAAAAATGAAACCAACTATCATCTCAAGCATAGTTTACTTTTGGTTTTAAGCTTGTGTAAAAATGAAACCAACCATCATTTCAAGCAGAGTTCCCTTTATGTGTCAAGCTCGTTAAAAAATGAAATAGGTTCCCACAAGCATAGTTTATTCTCTTTTTCAAGTTCATTAAAAAATGAAACCAACCCTCAAGCACAGTTTACTTTTGGTTTTAAGCTTGTGTAAAAACGAAACCAATCCCAAGCATAGTTTACGTTCGATTTCAAGCTTGCGTAAAAATAAAACTACCTTCAAGCATAATTACTTTCTGTTTTAGGCTTGTTAAAAAATAAAAAGGACCCTTTCAAACATTGTTATTATCTATTTTCAAGCTTGTGTAAAAATGAAATAGATCTCCCTTCCATTTGTTCGAGTCTCTCACTAGAGTTAGGATTTGAACCTTCATTTCATCTACCTGGGTCACTTAGTCCTAGTTCTCCCTACCCCCCTGGTGAACACATTCAGATTAGTAGCCTGGATTTTTGGGTAAGGAAGAAGAGTAGTTACACGAAACAAAGCTTGGGGGGCATGTTTAGCCATTAGCGATCATGTTGGGGGCATTTACCAACCTCTAGTCATCATGTTGGGAAGGAACCCATCAATGGGCCTTAACCGTGAGCAGAGTTTAGCATTGGATTCAAGCTCATTAAAAAATGAAACCAGTAGTCTGAGCAAAGTTCTACTCCTGTGTCCCCCCTTTGAGTTGAGTCTCCTCATAGACTTAGCACCTGAACCTTCTTTTCACTCGCCTATACCTTAGGCGAATGAAATGAAGCTTGGGGGCATGTATTCAACCTCTAGAAGTTACGTTAAATTCAACTTGATCGCCTCTCCACACCACGTTGGAGCTAAGTCACTTACTTATAGAAATTATGCTGGGGTCATGTACCAACCTTTGGATTTCTTGACGGGAAGAAGTTCACCATTGGGAACATTTTCGAGCATACTTTCCTTTTTAGGTTTCAAGCTCATTAAACCATGAAAATTATCCTAAGCATAGTTCATTTTCTGTTACAATCTTGTTAAAAAATGAAGCAAACATCATGAGCATTCTTCCAACCTATCTTCGAGCTCGTTAAAAATAGTAAGATGGTGTTTGAGCTTAGTTTTCACTTTTTTCGTGCTCTGGTTCAAACATGAAAAAGATTCCGGGTGCTTTTGATACCATTATTGTGCTCATTAAACAATTGGAGTAAAAAGGTGTGTCTAACGAGTATAGGTTTATCACTTTATCCGGCCTCGCTAGACTATTTACAGAAAAGGAACTGTGCCGAGTTTACTTTTCCTTTGTCGTACTCGGTCATCAACCATGACAAAGTTGTTCATGGAGTCCTCTTTAAGCTCTTTTCAGACTCCCTAAATAGGAAAAGATTTCCAAGCGAAATTTATTCGTTCACGCTTGTAAAAGGATTTGAATGATCGTCTCCCTAGTGATAGTTTACCCCTTTTTCGGACTAGGGGGCACTACTTACAAAAAAGGAATACTCCAGTTGATCATGACTGGAAGAGTCCTCTCCCGCGTTGTCTTACCCTTTTTCGGGCAATGAGGCTAACTTTACAAAAAAGGACCGTTGGAGTCTTCTTCAGTTCTTTTCAGACTCTCTAAACATGAAATGATGACTGAGTTTTCCTTCCTTGGACTCGTTAAAATTCAACATTGAAGGGCCCACTTTGGGACAAACCCCTCCTTTCTCAGATTCGAAAAACATGTGAGATTGGACTCATCTATGAGATGAGCTATCCCAAGCATCTGTTATCCTCCTCAAGCTCGTAAAACAACAAAGAGGTACTCGTCCATCATGTCAGGGGAAAATGGGAAATTGAGTCAAGTTTACCTTATTGGCAGCTTGTGAGTCGTCACCTTTGAACATGGCATGCATCCTCACCTTGTCTATTTTGGGTAGTCAGCCTTGCTGATAGTGTCATAGTTATGATCATGCATCCTCATTATTGCTATGAGTTCACACTTCGTGTGGTTCTGTCTATTCAAGTAGTCCCTGCTGCCAATCTCTATTTCATGCCATTATATGTTCAAAGGTTGATTACCTTGAGTCCATCTCCACTTCATGTCAAACCTTCTCTTTGTGTCAATACATATTCTATTGTTTCATCAGTCCATACTATCTCTCGTTCTGATTTCGTGTCGGTGATGTGGGAATCATTATGGCCCACCTTCGATGAGTCTATTCCTGTCGACACCAAATCACTATCCAAGAATTAGACTTAGGAGTCAACCACTAGTACCTTGGTACCTGCATGCCTCAATGGCAGGTTTCCTTGTGTTCGACAATAGGTTTTCATCATTGACCTTTGATTGAATGATCTCTCGAATGCTCGACATCAACTCCTTTATTCGCATTTCATTGAGATGTACTATAGATACCTTGGGGATCATTGTCATTATTGGTGATTTCCCTTGCATTTGTTAACGTTTCACATCATTGACCAGTAATCAAATGGTTTCTACCATGTTCGACTTCAACACCTTGTAATCACATGGCTAGATTCATATCGTTTGCGATCGAGTATAAGACCCTGGACACCCTTTTGTATTTTGATTACGTCCAGCTTGCAATGGAGATTTTTCTGTATTGTCACACAGATCCACTTATGTATTGGTCGTGGATGTGCCATTCTTGTCTCATGGATCTATTCTTGTTCATAGTAGCGATGATTTGTCTACAGTCTATATCATCTCAATGCTCATGGATCTGCAATGTATTGGTCAGCAGCCATGCTTTGAGTCATTTGTTTCCGAGCATGGGAATGCCTGCCTCAGTGGTATATCTGACATTTTGTTTCTGTTTCAGCTCCTTGTTGCTCCCCTCGATGTTAGCTCTGAACCATATTTGTAAAGTCTTTCGGCCATCAGTCTCTTTTGACCTCACACTTTAGGGGGAATCTATTATACCTCAATATTACACATTATGTATTAGTGTCGCATCCTTGCACTAGCGACCTAAACGATAGTTTACCTTAAAGATCATATGAACATCCAGAGTGAAAAACACTAACTGAACACTGAAAGCAAAACCTTTTTCTACCATCTTCCAACCCAATTTAACCCTGTTTGTGAGCACTACCGCTCCCTGCACATCTACAGGGGCGTGGTAGTCAGCACTAGCGTGCATTGCTTCTTCTCTAGGGCGCGGTACTACCGCGTTATGCTCAGTTATAG
Organism: Larix kaempferi; assembly: GCA_027924585.1. Taxonomy (NCBI): domain Eukaryota; kingdom Viridiplantae; phylum Streptophyta; class Pinopsida; order Pinales; family Pinaceae; genus Larix; species Larix kaempferi. Next base: position 2,218,000 of record BSBM01000962.1, on the reverse strand, counting down.
GGGCGCGATAGTCTGAAATTACCCTTTTTTCCTTGGACTTTGGGATTTGACCTTCAAGGATATTTTGTTGGGATTACCACCTTTGGTTCGATCCTAACTCCTTCGTTGTTTAGCTGGCCTGATCCACTAAACCCTCCATAGATCCACACTTCTCTCTTGTTGGTTAACCTTCCCATATGCTATAAGAGAGAAGCCTTCCATGAGCCAAGGGGAGGACTTTTGGGGCATCAAACCTATGATCTTCAGACTTCTGCAGAGATAGCTAGAGGAAGCACTTGGAGCTAGAGGATTGGCTTGGATATCAAGCAACCTTTGTAAGTACTCTTCAAGTTTGTAATAAAAGATAACTTGTCTTGTTTTTCCCATTTCATGTGTATTGTATAAATCTTTGATATGAAATGTATCTATTTTAGATTTGAACTTAAACTTTGCTTCAAGGTATTTGGAAGCTTGCATGCTTGTCCTTTGTTTGATTTCAACAGGTTCTACATTGGAGCTTCAGAATCAAGCTAGAAGTGGGACAAAGGTCGAATTGGAAGGTGCGTTACGTCTTTCATCTCTTTTGAATGCATTCAATCTTCTTGTGAAGATTAGTTTAGGAACTCAAGGTAGCATTTGTTTCCTTTTTGTCTTAGCATAGAGTCAGTACATCCTGCTTTATCCTAAGAGATTTTCTACCTATCCGTAGGGAGAAATATCTACAAAATTGATGTTTATGTAGACTTTGTCTAGCACAATCGTTTAGTGGAAGGAAAAAGAGGACGAACTCGAATATTCCCAAGCAACGAATGACCCACACTCCATGAACGCTTTGCACAGTTGTGGACTACTAAAATTATTCCACATACAGGACATGCGAGCCTAGTTACAACTATTCGACTACCTGATCTAGATGTGGGACCCAGATCAGCAAATTTTTAGAGTAGGTTCCCACATCCTCACATTGGATGTGGAAGATATTTACTTCCTGATAGGGTTATCGAGATGGGGAGCCCCTGTTTCACTATCCGGGCCTCGGGGTAGTAATCAATCTACAGAGAGTCTGGTGGCACATTTCTGCACGCCGGGGACACAAATGCTTGCTGGGAAAATTCCCATGAAGAACATATGAAACCAACCAATGAGAACTGTACTCTTTATCATTCAGATGGTGGTAGGCAGCAGGGATGCTCATCAGGACACCAAGGCTCACATGTTATACGCCATAGAGTTTATGGCACCGATAGCATTCAACTGGTTAGAGGGAATCCTCATGAACTTGAAGGATCATCTCACCAAGTTCTGAAGGGGTGAGTTGAAACAGTTTGGCTATGGATCCATCGTGATTTCTTTCTTCTTAGAGCAAGTTCCACTACTGTGACCACAGGTAGAGTTGGATGATCTCGATCCATAAATCCACACATGGTCTGATAATTAGAGGTGATGGCCCGCCATGGAGGCAGGGGACCTATCATTACTTATGGGACAACCTTCTTTAGGTGGCTTTGTGGATAACTCCTCATGATTTAGGATTACTCATATGCGGGTACCAACTTTAGGGGACATCCATATCTAGATCTTCTAGAAGGGGAGAAGTAGGCATACATCGATAAGAAAGAAACTCTTGTTGTTTCTATGTATTTTATAGTTTTTAAATTTTTTTGTGTAGTACTGATAGTTTACACATGTGTTTCATGCAGACATTGGCCTGTCCCAACCAGTGGGTTCCTCTCTAAGCGAGAGGAGAGGAGTGGTGTGAGAGATAGAATCTACTTAGCAGGAGGCATCGGAGGAGTTAGATGAGAGGGAGGAGAACCTACAGAGATTGAAGGTGGATATTCCTGACATATCCATCGATGAATTTCCTCGCCATTACCAGCACCGGACAACTGGAGTTTCAATACGTTTTGGTCGGCTACTCCGTCGAGTGGCTCGGGCCATTATCTATTATCATGATCATACTCAAGGATAACTCTATGTATGGTGTATGTACTGAAATCCATAGGATTCATATTTTTGTAGATAGGATCTACTGAAATCTTATGAGCTTTAGATTTTTGTACCAGTACCACTTTTTTGTATTTTATCAGATAGGATGATATAGATACAAAAATACTATTTAGCAGTTTTATATACTATGTCTTCTATGATGAATTTGGGATCTTATGGACATTGGCTTATACACTATGAGTAGATTACATGTTATGTTACCTTATGCATATTTTTAATAAAAATGTTTATGAATGTGCAATATACCAATTTAATATGAAATTAACTAGGGAATCAACAACTACATTCACGCTTCTTGGAATGTGTAGGTATTGAATGGACTCAAAGGACCTCTCCAAGAGACGTACTCACCGAAATAAGCAGAGTAATATGGGGTCGTGGATAGCGTAGACACGGTTCAAATGGGATACCACTAATTGTGAATTGAGGTAGATATCAAGGTGGTCCACACCCAAGGAAAAAATGTTGGTGAATAATCCATTCACCCCATGATACTCGGCGAGGTTGTTGGTCGCAAAACCTAGGAAAGTTCCTCCTGAGATTATCAGCTCACTGGTAGGGGAATAGAGTACCCATGTCACGGAGGAAATATTGCGTGTCTGCCATCTAGATTTGTCTACAAATACAAAGCAAGTTTCCATTTGCACACCCAAGTAGAACATGGAATAAGCGCAAATCTAGATAAGATCCTAGCACACTAAAAGAAATTTTCACACCAAGAAAAACACACATCATGTACATTATATACAAAATACTAATGCATAATTATTTAGGCATAGTACTACTTTAGGTAGAGCCCATTGCGAGGCTCTCCTAAATTTATCCCATCATATTCCACTAATTCATAGGCTCCCTTTTACAAAACATGTTTTACCACGTATGGACCATGCTACATGGACTTAAGTTTTCCTTCCCCCAGCTTATCATGTTTGTGCTCATAAGTAAGGACCAAATCACCCTTGTTGAAGATACGAGGTTTTACGATTTTATCGTACTGGGCCTTGATGTGCTTCTTATGTGCTTCTTTAGCCAGAGCTGCATCACAGCGGGTTTCGTCAAGTTTTTCCAAGTATAGAAATCATTCTTCCTTGGTAGTTGTGTTTGATAAAATTTCGACAACGCTTTTTAGCGACGAAATCTCACACTCAATAGGTAATACTTCCTCTAGTACATAAACCAACTGGAAGGGTGTGATACTAGTGGTAGTTTTAATGGAAGTCCTGTATGCCCAAAGGGTTGAAAAAATCATCACGTGCCAATTGGAATTGTGTGTACCCACCATACATTGAATCATGGTTTTCAAGACCTTGTTACTGACCTATACTTGTCCATTTGATTGAGGATAGTAGAGAGTTGAGTTTTCATTCCAAAAACCCAATTTGGTGCTTAGTTCATCCACCATCTTGTTTTGAAAGTGTGATCCATGGTCGGTGACAATGGCTTGAGGGACTCTAAATCTCACAATGACGTGGTTAAACATAAAGAGTGCAGCAACTTCGTCATATTCCTTGTATGTAGGCATATCCTCGTCCCATTTGGTAAAGTAGTCAACTGCGACAATAACATAACCATGCCCCCTAGTCGAGGTAGGATTACAATGCATGAATTCGATGCCCCATTTGGAGAAGGAACCAACGATGAAAACTGGATGTAGTGGGGTGTTAGCACTCCAGGAGTCCTTCTAGGTTGTACGTCAAAGGAGCCTGGTAAATTGCAAATTTTCTTAATGATTTGTGAAATGGATCGAGTTGGATTACTTAATGAAACTCACTCACTCAAAACATGCCCAGGAATACTCAGATAGATGAGGATTTTAACCATGATGTTCATAAAGTTTATAAAAGGTAGATGTAGGTAGAAATCCTATTATGCTAGCAGACTAATACAAAAGCATATATGAATGGCTAATCACAACAGATAAATGATACTTGACATTCAATTTATCAACACAAAGATAGGATGACAACTATAAAGCATAGACAAATAGAACATACATGAAATAAACACTTCACTACAAGTATAGAAAGATAGAAAAGGAAAACTGAACATAAATGGCAAAAGAAGCTCTTATAACCAAGATGCAATGAGAAGTCTGATAGTAATATTATAAAAAAGGTCTCCAATGTCAAACCCTTTCTTGATCTCAAGTTCTAGGCTTTATAGCCTTTACAACATCTTCCCCAGATCCTAAGAAGCTGGGTTGAAATCACTAAAAATAGAAAATCAAAACCGTTTTGAATAACCAGGAAAAAAATCCTCTTTAATTTGGCCAAACTGCTGAAAAGGGGGCTCAGAGATGGATTTGATTCTCCCAATCTGTGACACCTGTAGTAAAACTGAGAGACTTTATTTTTCTATGACATGTTAGAAACAAAAACCTCCGAGCATTTTGAAAAATGATTCTCCAGTCGCTTAGAATCATCATTTGAAAATGATGACCTTTCATAGTAAAAATGCCATTAATTTCAGTAAATATCCTTGCCTCCACCTTGCTGGCACCTTTAAATATGGAATAGAACCTTGATCACAATGCCTTAATTATTATATAACATTATAAACTACCCTTGAGGCTTTTGGATCAGTAAAAATCAGATCTGTGCAAAAATGGTAACATTCTGTCCAATTTTTTAGCTTTCGGTAGCTAGGAAAGCCAAAGTTTGAATCTGTAAGCTACCGAAAGATCTGTTTTCGGTAGCTAATGAACCATCGCGTTGTTTGCCTAAGCCACTGAAACTGTTCCACGATACCTGACACGTGCCTTTCCTTTTGGTAGCTGAAGAGTTTTGTCTTCCATTCTGTAAGCTGCCGAAAGCTGGGTTTTCAGTAGCTAGTGAACCATCGCCTGGTCTGCCTAAGCTACCAAAACCTGAAATTTATTTTGAAGAAAAAATCATATCCAATGTTGTTGCAAACGTTATTACATGCCTCAAATGTTTATAAAAATGAAGAAATTAAAGACTTCCTATCACTACATAAAATAGATTTGACAAATTTTATTGGGGAGATAACATCTGGCTCCTACTCGGGGATGGAAACCTCCCTGTGAGGTTCCAAGAACAACAGATACAATGTCTTTCCTGTAAAACAAAATTCAAACCTGTCCTCTAGTGTTCCATTGGGCTATGGAGTCATTTAAACTGCAAAACTGACAGAAAAGAAATGTTATTTTCAATGGAAGGTTTTGAACTTGCAGTTCCATTGGGCATGGAGTCAGTAATACAACCACCCTTTAAACACCTTTCAAGAGCTATCTTTATTCACACGAGCTAACTGCTATTTCTGCTGCAAACTGGAAGAAAATAAATGCTCGGGTAACGAGCTTATTTCCTACACTAGTCTACTCTAACCGGATCTACAATCGGGTTAGGTAAATGCTGACTTCCATAACAACCATTCCAACAATTTAAAAACTGAAGAAATCTCATCTTTATCACTGATTAGCAGCTGATGTATGAACTATAACCGCAGTGATAAGAACTTATCCAGGAAACCATACATACCTATAAACAATGGCAAGCTGAGGAAATCTGAAATCTTCAAGTTTTCTGAAATGTATAACTCCATGAATGCTGCCACTGGATCCTTAAAAAGAAAATCAGAAACATATTGTTCTTCTGGAAACAGCTGCACATCTATGGCAGCCTCTTGCTCAGCCATGACAGTTCCTCTGCTAGAAGACTGACCACCTTTGTTGCTTGGTTTTTCAACCAAGCATGTGCAAGGATGCACTTATTAACAAAGTAATAGCAGTCTCGAATGAAAAGCAAATTAAACTACATTAACATGTGCAAAAGAAATATAAAACTAAGTAAACAATAGATCCATGAAAGGGACAAGAGAAATAAAAAATGACTGATTGTTATATTACCTCAAATGGTGAGTATGTTTGGTGTTGAGCAGCTCCAAGGTTGAGGTGCTCGAAGCTCCAATGGTCTCTTCTCCAAGATGCTGAAATGGGAAAAGAACTCAAGAGAGATTTTGACAGCATGAGGATAGGATGGATGATGGATGGAAAGTGAGGAGCCCCTATCACCTTTTTATAGTTTTTGGTGATGGGGAATACCTTTATGGTTTTAAGGAAACCAATGGTATTAACCAACATGGTTTATGTCTCTTTTTCCCTCTTTTTCCTTTTTTGAATATTTTTTATATCTTTATTCCCTTTTAATATTTTTGGGGAATTTTGGACCCTTTTTGAGGGTTTTTTGTGTATTTTTAGGAAAAATATATATTTTGAGGGGAAAAAAGGTGTATTGTGGTCTTTCTGGTGACCTTTTGATGGCTTTAGAGGCTCAAATGGGTCATGTGAATAAGGGAATGAGCTAGTGAGCACTTTTTGGGTGTTAACAACCTTCATGTTCCCTTGAGCTCAGATTTAATCATTACAACTTTCTCTTCAGAAAAGTGCTTAGAAGATAATGATAAAATAGTGTTAAAATCATATGAATAAGGATCAGTTAAAAACATATAATTGCCTATGCAATCTTCTGTCATCATAGGCTCATCCTGATTAGCAAACTGATCATAACCTTCTGACTCATACCTGTTTATAGAGCACCCAGCAGATGTTGAAGGAATTGATTCACAATCTAAAATATATTTAGCTTCTTGCTGCTACTCTGAAACTGCCTCATAGTATTACCTTTCTGCTAAAAAATGACTGTTTCTCTGCTAGAAGATTGTCCAACAACTATGACAATATCATTCCTTCTTCAATGAACTATAATAATTATAAACACTAATCCATTTTAACATATTTTAAATCAACGAATAGTTGGGGGAAATACAATAAGCATATTATTATATTGCAATATTTCGATGTAGAGTTTGCATCAACTAAATTGAAGAAATCCTTATATTTTATTGAGTTGAATTCAAAGTTACCTAGAGATGATGGGGAACAAGTTGAAACTAATTTTTTTACGTAATGAACATATATTTATCATCCCCTCCAATGACCCTTGGTATGGAGAAATATTAGAGTATCTCTATAAGCAAAAGCTCACCTCTAACCTCTATTGCAATGATCGACATCGTGATCATCATCATGAAAAAAACCATCTTTATCATTGGTGACACCCTATATCATCGAGGAATAAATCTTATTTTGCACCAATGTTTGAATCATGAGGAGGAAGAGAGGGTTCTTAATGATTTAAAAAGTGGATCTTGTGGTGTTCACATTGACTGGAAACAACCTAAAACATTTTGCATGTGGGGTATTATTGGAATTGGATCTTTACAAATTGTGTAAAAGCTATAAATAAATACCAAATGAACAGTGCTAAATTTTCATGAGGAAAACACATGCACACCCTACTCCATTTTCCCCTATTATCATTGTTGGCCCCTTCACCAAGTGGGGTGTTGATTTTGCAACATGAAACCTAGCTTTGGCAAAAGGTCATAAGTAAATCATTGTGGTCATGGATTAATTTACTAAGTGGTTTGAAGCTATGCAAACTTATGCAAACTTTTTCCAATGAAGGTGAAACAATAGCACTTGTATATCCAATCAAGTTATCTCTAGATTTAGTGTGCATAAATATCATCACTATCTGCCAAGTGAATGGTCAAGTAGAGGTTGTCAATAAATCCATGAAAACAACTCTTCAATGAACCGTCATCAAAAGTAAATATAATTAGCACATTATCTTATTTTTGGCTCTTTGGGATTATTAGACTTCAGTTAAGACTACTACGGGGTTTTGCTCCTTTTCAACATGTACATGGAGTGGAATTTATTTTGTCGATTGAATGTGAAATTTCTTCTTTAAATGTATCCATAGAGATCCTACCTACTATGACTTGTTTATAGGAGCTGTTGGTCTAATCTTTTGATATTATTTGCACAAACCATGTCATCCCTTTGACCTCATTTTTCCATCCAATGTCGTCTATGTGCCTATATTTTGTACCTTAATATCATCCTTAAAAGAATTCTGAGGTAAAGATTATAATTTTGTTTATTTTTATGTTTTTAATGAATTTATTTGAAATTTTTAAGACAACTAATTGATGACAAAACATTCCAGTCAAGATTCCCGTACTACAAATTTCTGGTACCAATTGAAGAAAGTTTTGGTACTAACTTCTGGTACCACTTCATTGTTCCATATGGTTTCGGGTTGTTTCTGAGAAATCAGGCACAAAATATTTTCTTGTTGTGGACACGATATGGTTCTATGTTCTAGAGATAGCTACTAGACCTCTTTGAATGACCTCAAATCCTTGGCCAATTCAAATGGTCGATATGGTCCATGTGGCGATGATGTACATGATTTGATCTTCTCGACCTTCTATTTCATTGTATTACATTATCCTTAGACACTTGTGTCATGAAGGTAAGGTTAATCTCCTTATTTTTCATTTATAATATTTGATTGTTGTGGCCAAGATCATGGTCCATTGCTCGTCTATATTGAGTAGTTTCCATATTTGAAGGGATGCAATCCCAACTCAAATGTTTTGTAATTTTTATATATACATGTATTCATTTGTAAACTGAGTCAGTTGAATGGTCAAGGATACAGTGGCTTGTTGGTGGGGCTAGATGTATTTCATTCCATCCACCCGAGTTCAATTCCGTTGAGACATCTTCTGGCTTGGATTACTGATTGACGGTTTGCTCAACCTACCATCCACGATATGTGAGGAAGTTTGTTGAGATTTCCTGTGCATTGTTAGCTTTCCTTGATTCCTTTGGAATAGCAGGAAGGTGATTTTTCCATTAAAAAAAAAATTGAGTCAGTTGAATGTATAAGAAATTAGAAGAATTAAAGAAAAACTTGAATGTATGACGAATGGCATGATGTCAATAAAAACTCGTTTGAACTCAACATTAATGGAGAATGTGTCTTTATGAAATCGTGGTTGTGGATATCATTTGGCATATTTTAATTAAGGATCACTCACCAAAAGGAAAGGGACCACCTATTGGAGCAGTGAAGTCTTTCTTTTTCTATTATGTTTTAATTTGGATTTGTAATTTAGTTTGTGTGGTTTATGAATCTGGTGTATATTGTATTAATCTAGTTTAGGTACCATTGTAAATCTGCACTTAATTTGTTTGCAATTACATTTGTAATCCATTTTATTTCATTTGAATTTGATTGCATTCTATTTGAATTGATGTGTGTATGAGTGTTTATGTATATTATAAAATAAAAAAAATTACAAACACATATTTCCTTTCCTATAGTTTGTACTCATCTTGTAGCATCTTGTTCAGACTTATATAGACTTTAATTCATAATTTAGATTCACTATCATTAAGTAAATTCAATACTCTATTTTACACATTATTCCTAAGCTATCCATTTAGAAACAAGAGATCAAAACTATCTGAGAGACAACATCAATTAAAATTATGTCTAGATTATAAATCAATCTTTGTACATTAAGTTCAGAGTTAAACATTCTTTTGATCTCTCTTTTGACATGAGATTTGAAATCATTATAAGATATTTATCATCTTAGTCTATAATGGTTGCATTTCATTCATTCATTTGAATATGTACTTATTTCTCATCTTATCATAGCATTTCAACCTGTACACTTCAAGAAATGCACATAAGGCTTTGATATGTCATCTCGTGTTACTCATTTTCATAGGAAGCACATTCAAGATTTATAATTAGTGTTCATAAAAGACTCTATTTAGTTTGATTTACATATTCGAGGAATTATTAGTTTCCATTATAGATCAGTATTGTCATTATCATATGCATTTCTATTGTGGATTAATAAGTAGATTTTGGCTTAGTCTCGTAGAATTGTAGGTAGCATATTCTTTGAAATTGATATCATATTTGGACCTTAGTTTAAAATAGTTTTGTCATACTTAGATTGTGTACTCGATTGGTACCTTGTTTTCTAGTAATTGTTGAAGTGGTTTACTAAGACCGAGATTAGAATAAGCTTTAAAACTCATTTCACTTAAGTATAAAGACATATCAAAATGCAAATAAACTATGTACTCGAGATATACATAAGATAATTTTCATTGATATTTCATTCTCAAGAATCAAATACATTGATCAAATAACTTTTGTATATATCTTAGGGTAATTTTACTTCATAAGGTTTAGTGGCTTAGTGATCTTTTTATACTGCATACTCAAAGAGATATTACAGTCTGAGTCTAATTCATTGATTGCTTTCAATATTAGATCTCTTAGATTTCTTGGATCATCAATTGGGATTGGAATTTTCATTTATTTATAGACAAGTACAAAAATACTCTTCTATTAGATTGAAATATTGTGCTTCAAAGTATACATTGCAAAAAAATCAAGTCTAGATCAAATACTCAGATTTGCAGAACTAGAAAGCATTGTTTGGTTTGGTAAAGATAGGTTTAAGAACATATAAATTAGATTATATTTTTCATTATTTTCTTGCACTATCTTACAGTTTCTTAGTCACGTTTCTGCACCTAATGGTTTCTTGTAAGGTTGTTCTTTTCAGAACTTGTCATGTTTTTTTTCATTCCCAAGTCCTTTTTCTTTGATTCTGCTGGCATTAGAATAGGATTTTATATATTATTTTTATATGATAATATATAGAGGTATAATTATTGTGATCATAGGTTGAAATAAGTGATTTATTTCAGTAGACTATATTCCTACACATTCATTTTTTACAACTCACGTGCTTACGAATCCTAGTTGATAATAAGATGACTAAGGTGAAATAATAAAACATATAATTAACCTAACATTTAATGAGGACCTTCCAAATCATGTATAATGCAGTATCCTAGCGAGTGTACCCAGTGGTCACCTTAGTCTGTATCTCCCTCGCCCTACAAATGTGACTGATTCCTGCACCTAGATGATATTGGAAGGGTGGTTTCATATTGACAAGTGGAGGAAGGAAAGTAAGACACATAGATGACCTCACCATAGAATTATATGGTGTAACAACTTGTCACATTCACTATAGTGAGCCCTTCCAAAACCTTGTCACTATCCATTTTACTTATGAATAGACCTAGGGATGGTAAAGGTAAATTAGGGTTTACAATTCCAATTAGAAGTAATTTGTATCATAAACGTTCGACAATTTGTAAGGGAAGACACAAACGGATCTCCCTAGTCCGAATGGTTCAGATCTAGAACAAAACAAGTACACAACACAAATATCTTTCCTAGATTGATTGAATTGCAAAGTAAGTAAATGGACAACTCACTTTATGGATGCATTTCCTTTCTCCTTGCTTGATCCAAGTCCTTGATCTTCATATCCTCAACTACGAAACAAGATGAAACAAGTGGAAACAAACAAGTAGTGAAAGCAGATGGTTATGGATCATTCTAGACTAGAAGTCAAGGAAGCCAATCCTAAACATTATAAAGACAATAATTTTATGGAAATAATTTGTATTAAATGTAATTACAGAAAGTACCAAGAGAGAGTTGTTACAACCAATGCTTTGACGTCATAACTCCTTTCCAACAATCCTGACCTCAAAGATCAAAGATTTAGCTTCCTATGGATGAAAAGGATCTCCTAGAAGAATTCCACAAACATGTAGGTACTTTATCCTTCCTCCCTTAACAATGGAGAGGGTGTTTATATTTATAGGAAAAAATGGATATGATAGGTTGAGGATTTAGGGGAGAAGCTTAAGGGATCATCCCACTAGGTAAGTTGATCGAATGCCACCTTTCCTGACATGTAGGGATAAACCTCCATGCAAACCAAGGTTCGAGAAGTCGCTCAAATATTCTCTTTATCCATTTTAACTAATAGTGACACACATTGCACATGGACAACATGCAGCATTTGAAGGGTGACACACCTTATGTAAGGGTAGCAGGTGTCATCGACACACTCTGCTAATGTGCAGAGCACGTCACCTAAGGTATGACACACCTTGCCAGTGAGCAGGGCGCGTCGGGGTGACAAAAAATGGTTAAAGGGATAGAAATCAAATTTCCATTTTGTATTTCATCCCAAGTGCTTTAGGAATTAAGGCATGTATAGGACACATAACTCATGATGGCGATATTTTGGTGTAACAGAGTGTCCCCCAAAGCATGAAGTTGAAAAAATAAGGAAGGTGAAATGCTTTGCAATATGAGGGATCAAGGAAAGGATCATCGGTTGGAGTAATGAACAAAGAATCCTACAGCACAACTGACTCTGAGATACACGTCTCAAATAACTCACAACATGGTTGCTGACCAATACATTGCAGATCCATGATAGTAAAGACCGACTGAACACAATCATGGCTACTAGACACAAGCGTAGATCCATGTTGAGATGATAACATAGCCATGACCAATACAAAAGTGGATCAGTGTGATATGAATCACAAAATATCCATTGCATCCTGGTTAAGATACACGAGTTAACCCAGGGTATTCAAGCTAAACCCGCAATGATACGAATCTAACCATGTGATTACAATGTTTTGAAGTCAAACATGGTAGAAAACACTTGATTACCAGTCATTGATGTATACCGTTAACAAGTGCGAGGGAAATCACCATTGATGTCAATGATACCTTAGGTATCATAGTGTAGCTAAGGTTTTCACCCTAGCTTGTGCAAATGAGAACCTACTAAGGAGAAAGGACTCCTTAGTAGCAGTTCAATAAACAGTAAATGAAAAGACAATACATTGAAATGGAAATTATTCTAAACATGTGCATGAAATATAAGAGACAAGAAATAATAAATGGTTTTCTTTTGTATTAAAATTTTACCTCAAGTGTAGAGGTTGGTGAAGTTCTTGCAATGATCCAAGAGGGTTGCTCCAAACTCCAACTTTGCTCCTTCTCTTTCTCCAATGGTGGAAATGGGCCAAAAGGGGCTCTCAATGGTGAAAGTAGCTAAAGGGTGAGCTAGGGTTTCAAGAGAGATTTTGGCAGAGTAAGGGTATACTTGATTGTGGATATGAAATGAGGGGTCTCCATCACCTATTTATAGGTTCTTAATGGTGGAGTGTTGGCCCATGGTTTTGGGAACCATATGGTTTAGGTCAGCTGTATAGGGTTTTTTCCTCCTTTTTCCTCTTTTTCCTCATTTTTTTATATTTTTTAATCCCTTTTTAGAGGGTTTTTGCTATTTTGGAGGAATTTTGGATAATTTTTGGGGGAAAAGAGATTTTTTAGCCTTTTGGAGGCTTTTTTTATGGTTTTGTGGCCTTTTGGAGGCTTTTTAGTGGGATTTTTAGGGTTATGAAGGTAAATATGGTAGGAAATATGGACAAATGAGTCATGTAATGGGTAGATGAGGTAGTGAGCACTTTTTGGGTGTTAACAGATTGCCCCTTGATGTGTGAGGGAAGGAGCTCATCGTATGGCCGATAGACATCATAAGTCCTGTATGGTTTTCCTGGGGTGTAGAGAAGAGAAGAAACAAACTGGAGCCCAGAACAACGGTCCCGAACAAACTGCAAAAACTAAAAGTACATAACCTCAATAATGGATGAGGAATAATCTGATCATATGGACGAGGCGGGAATTCCCATGCTCGTATCAAGATATAGAACAATAATAACAATGGGGTCCAAAATATGTATACTTGATATATACATGGCCTCAAATAATGAATGAGGAAGAATCTCAATATATGGACGAGGCGAGCATACCCATGCTCGTATCAAGATACATAAAAAATAACAGTGAGGCCCGAAAAATGGGACCTGTAGGATACATAGAGAACCACTGTGTACATCATAAGAGTCCAGAGGGGACACAAATCTGGGACATACTGCTGGGTGGACCATGTCTGAGCTGAAGAACTGATACACTGGAATAACAACAGTGCTACTGAGTGTGGTACCAGAGGAACTGATGAGCTGCTGGATCATAGTGACGGGGAGTCATACTCTCAATGGTACACTGAACTGGAACGGAACTGAGTACTCAAGGAAGCATATAACTGGATGGCTTCCGAATACAATCGCCAACGCAACCCGGACATCCACAGGAACATACAACTGGGCATTCTAAAGTGACTCACCAATGTGCTAGAGTTGGGGGAAATCCGGGGTCTTTGACCAATAACTGAAGGGATATAAGACCTACGCGATTCTCAACGATGCGATCAAGGTGTTGAAGTCAAGCATGTAAGAAACAACCACTTGGAGAGGCAATGATGACTCCTCTCAAAATGGTTCGTAGGAACTCACCACAAATGGTGATGGGTCTAAGGCGTAGGGACCTCTGGGTCTATCCTCTGGAATAGAGGGGCTGTCGTCGATAGAGGGAGACCTGCAACTAGCAAGGCAATGATGTTTCCTTGATAGGAGCACGAGGTGGAGAACCGAAGTGTGAGAGTACTGATGGTAGGACTGACATACTGTGGGGGATAACTGGGCAAGCAGAGTGGGTGGACTCAAACTTCCTTTGTTCATAGTATGATGGCAGGGATGATCGGGAAGCATATGAAACTGACTGATGGGAAAGGGATCATAACTGTAATGGATCAAGGATAGTGACTGGGATGAGGGATACTCAAGCTGGTGCACAAATGGCAGGAGACTGCAGAATACTCTGAACAAAGGTGACCTGATTGGGGGTGCTGCCGAGATGATTGATCATAGTGCCAAGAGGCACGAGGGACTTCTTCATGGGTTAAGGAACTAGAAGAAGTGGGTGAAAAATGGTACTGTCGTGTGGATTTATACGAGCCCAGGACAGTTCATGCTCATGATTGCTTTCAATTTTAAGGAGTCTAAAAGCGATAAGAAGACTCTGAAATAATGGAATGGTACTGTCGTATGGATTTGTACGAGCCCAGGACAATTCATGCTCATGGTTGCTTTCAATTTTAGAGAGTCTGAAAGTGATAAGAAGACTCCAGGGGTTGCTTTTTCGCGTGTTAGTCTCCAAGGCCCAAAGAAGCATAAAAGGATGCAATGAAGAACTCTTCTAGCCGGTGTGACTAGAGTATTCCTTTTTCGTAATTAGTCTACCAGGTCCGGAAAAGGGGTAAACTTATACCAGATAGACACCCTTTTAGGTACTTTAACGAGCATGAAAGGAAGCAAGATTGCTCGGTGATCTTTTCATTGTTTTAGGAGTCAGAAAAGAGCTTAACAGAAACTCCCTAAGTGCCTTTTTCATAAAGGACTTGTCCGACCTGAAAAAGGGATAAAATTATACCGAACAAAAGGAATGACCAGGCAAGGAGGAAGTGCTCAATCAAGGAACATTTATGATGACCAAGAACGAGGGTAGGGGGGAACACTGGTGGGCCTCCTTGCGGGGTAATGAATGGTGGCAAAATAATGAAATAGTTGCAGTATGACAGGAATGAATGGCTCATGTAAAAAAGTGGAACAATCCGATGGCAGCCAATGTGGCGCGCAAACCGAGGCAGCAAGGTGTCAGGACCCAATGTTGAAACTATACCAAGTGAGAGCGAGAAATGAACTCAAGCATCATCATGAGCTCCAAAAAATGAATCCGGCGATATAAAAAGTGTCAAAAATGGATAACGACCGATGTGGCATGCAAACCGAGGTGACTGGGGGCGTTCTGGAAAAATACCCAAAAAATCTGGGGGTGAGAGCAAGAAAGGATCTCAAGCATCATCATAGGCTCGGAAAAATGAATCCGATGATATAAAATATATCAAAAATGGGCTACGGCCGATGTGGCACGCAAACCGGGGCAGCAAGGTGTCAGGACACAATGTTGAAATTGTACCAAGTGAGAGCGAGAAATGATCTCAAGCATCATCACGGTCTCGGAAAAATGAATTCGATGATGCAAATGGTGCGAAAAACAGAGGTCATAAGGACTCTGGAATGGTCAAAGGAAATAACTAGGTTAAAAAATGGTTACAAATAAAGGTGATCCCACCAAGCGAAGGATGCAGTGGTGGGGAGAAATGATTTCCCACGGGAGAAGAATATTAGGTGTATGAAATCAAATCAAATATACAAGTGACATGTGACCTCAAAAATGGTTGAGGTCACAAATGTGAAAAAGTGAGCAGGGTTAATGACCTGCCCCCATGCTATGTGCATGGGGTTTGTGATTGTGGATCACATATGTGTTGGTTTGAACAAGGGGTTCATGGACGTGCTAAGATAGATGTGATGGGGTAGGGTCAAAATGATTGATCATGCCCTCTATCCCAGGGTCGAGGTAATATATTATGCCCCCTAACTCAGAGGTGTCAATGTGGGGCTCTATGATAGCTGGGTCAAGACCAGGCATTTTGGTGTAGGACCAGGAAAAGACATCACGGAATTCTTGGAAAAGTTTTTTGTATTCTCCAATCTCATGCTCACTGCAGGAGGCTCCTAAGGTAATGATTTCAAGAGCACCAGGTGGGTCAGAGATATCGATGTGGATGATGGGTGAGATGTTGGCCATGTTACCTTCCTCAAAGGCATCAGGAATAGGAATAGGATCCTTAAACCAGTCGACTTTGGTGGGAAGGAAATCTTTGGACTCAACCGCGAATTGGTTAGCTGTGGTGGAGGAGGAGTCTTCTGGGAGGAAATATGAACGATGGTGCATGTCATCCCAGGGATAATCCGGGGCAGTGAGAGCCTCGAGAATCTCCTCATCATTGCAGAAAGTTTGAGTTGTCAAATCGGTTGACGAGGGAGTGGTAGTGGAAGAGATCATGTAAATGGTGTTAATCTCACCGGATGGGGAGGAGACCGGTGGGTGGATCTCCTTAATTGTGGGGGGTGCCGTCTCAAGGTCCAAATTATTCATCTCGTAGAGAGATGCTCTGTAATCTGGGAGATCAGGACAGTGATGTGAGTAGTGGCCGTAAATACTGCATATGGCACAAGGGTGGTTGGTACGCAGTGATTTATCACGAGGCTTAGGGGTTGGGTCGAGTTCGACAACCAGGATGTTGGGGTCATCGTCAAGCATTTGCATGTGTTCCTGTAATGCAGGTAACTGTGGACATTTATGAGTTGGATGGCCTAACTCATCACACAACGAGCATTTGGGGGGAGCATGAAACACGGGGGGGTTTAACTGCCTTGGGCGGAGGTACAGCGGTGTATGGTTGTGGGCCTCTGCCCCCAGTGTGCTTGATAAGAGGAGGGGGATTCGTAGAGGAAGAAGGGGTAGTGACACCAGGAGGTGGTTGACTAGTAGTAGCCATGGGTTGCACCGGTTGTAGGACGATGTTTGGTGTCGACGGGGGAACGGGAGGTGAAAGATACCACACGGGTAATCCCAAGGTTAACCCATGGAGGCTAAGGGTAGCCATAACTGGGGCGCTTACTACTCCCGAGGGAGGGACTAGGAAAGGGATTGTGTGGATGGGTGTAACACCAATGTGACTAGGTACCAATGGTGGTTTGGGAAACAAGGGCGGTTGATTGTTAGGTGTTTGTGTATTGTGGGAAAGGGTACATAGGTCAGATACTTTGGGTGCAGATGATGGGGGAGGAATGGATTGGAAGGTTGATGTCATCGGTGGATCTGAGTAAACTCCAGGTCCCACGGAGGAAACAAACGAGGTAGCAGCACCACTAACAGGTTGTTCAACTATGGGGAGAACATTTTCAGGTGCAGCAGGGGCATTTGGATCGTAAAAGGTGAGTTGGTCAACCTTGACCACGCGTCCGTCATGGGGGAACATCATGGTACAAAAAATGGAAGAGGCAACCGCCCGCATGGCATACATGTAGCTGCGGCCAAGTAAGAGGTTATAATCAAGTTGGGCGTTGATGACCTCTATGTCAATGAGAACGGTTTTACCAGCCAGCTGGATGGGGACGTTAGCTAATAGGCCTTGGGGTTGAGCCGAACGGCCGTCGTAGGCTCGCAACGCAGTAGTGGATTGTTGAAGAGTAGGGGATCCCAACTTCCGCCAAATGAATGTGGACATGACGCATGTAGAGGCACCTTCATCGATGATGCACCGATGGATGACAAGATACTGAACGGAAACAGAAACAGAAACTTGGAATGCTAAAGTGGAAGGCAGGCGTGGTTCGGATTGGTCCAAATCGAATGCCATCAGTTATGAATCATTTGGTTCAATAGCACCAATGGCGGAGAGCAAAGTCTTGCGCTGAGAAGGACAGTTTTTTAAGACTTCTAACGCGGACATGGCCGCGGGAGATTGGGCTAAGTCATTTACAATGTTGTAATTGGACACAGCGTGAGCATTGGGGTTATTGTTGATACGACGAAGTGGAAAACGAGGTGATTTGGAGGCGCCATCGAGTGGAGCCGAAGGTATACGTAACGTCTGATCAGTTGGATGAGCATTAGTGTTTTTGTCGGTGGGAGGGGCTTCAGGGGTGGAGCCATATTGGTTTCGATGGGTTTGGAGGTTGACATCAGCAGATGACATCATCAACAAGTGGTGAGTACCTGAGTCGAACATGGGTTGATCAGGAGCAGCATAAGTGATATGTTGTTGTGGTGGCATGTTGCCCTAAGGGGGAGCCAACGGCTGAGTCTTCACTACGCCTTGAGTTGGTAAGGGGTTTTGCAGTACCAAAGGTGGCTGCTGAGGGGGTGGGGGTTGGGCGGTGTTTAAGAAGCTGCATGCCCTTGGCGATGGGCATCATCAACCCAGAGTTGTCGAGCTCGCTCCAAATGTGGGTAAGCATGTGTGTAGTGGCCATAGACCCCGCAAATAGAACAAGGATGGTTTGTTCGCAAATTAGGGTTTTTGGCCTGTTTGGGTGGCCGATCAGGGTTTTGGTTGGCAGGTGCCGTGTTATTGTTGTCTGGGGGATTGGGAGGTTGACCACCTTGGTCTGGAGGAGATTTGTTCCCATGGCTACGGCCTTTGCCACGGTTTTGCTGGCCCTGTTGGCGCTGGTTGTTTTGGTTTTGCTGCTGATTTTGTTGGGCATATACTTGCCCTTGGGAAGCAGGTGGGTTCTGGGGTTGCGCAGGTACTGGAGCAGGCTACGGAGGATAATATGTAGGTGCAAGTTGCACAGGTGTTGAACCTTGTGGGGGTTGCTGATATGTCTACGGAGCGGATTGTGGGTTGGCCACAGGGGCTACCTGTGGCGGGTAATAAGCAGGTTGGGCTTGAGAGGTCACAGGAGTTGGTGCAGCCTCTGGATGGTAATACAGCTGAGGTGCGACTGGGGGGGCATAGGCGGGGGATGCGTGCCCAAAGCACTGAGGTGGACATGAGGGTCCATGGGAATGGTGGTGATGTGCCATGGTAGCATATGAATTGGTCGCACCAGACTGAGATGTAGCCCGTGAAAGGTCGGGGCCATGGCTAGGACGTGTTATGGAAAAGGGTTGGGGATGCGAGGTAACACGGCCAATGATGTCGTCTGCGGCATGGGATGCCCCCGACGCATCGTGGGGGGAGGAATCACCGCAAGGGGCATCAGGTATGATGGTATAGAGATAACCCAACTGGGCGTATATGAGGTCAAATTGTTGGGCTTTGAGGATGGCCTCTTCTTCAGACTGGGGTCGTTCGGATGCCACATCCTTGGCAATGACAAGAAGGAGGGATTTTAGGAACCAATCTAAGAAGATACGATCGTCTAACATGATTTCACAGAGGCTGCGGCGTCGACGCCACTCATGAATGTGGTCAATGATGTGGGTAGCCGTGTTCTATCTGCAAGAGAGTAGGATCTCAACTCCCGCGTCATAGTGGACAGGTAACTGAAAGAACTGTAGGAAGGTCGAGGCAAGGGAAGTAAAGGTGGCATGGGTCCCATGGGGCTGCTCAATATACCACTTAGCTACAGAGCCAGTGAAGGTGCGCTGTAACAGATGGAGGCGGACGGAGTCATCCACTATGGAGTTGGAGGAACACCATAGATGGAAGGACATAATATGGTTCTGGGGGTCCTCACCTGCCTTGCCCTCAAACTTAGGGATGTTAGAGGGGAGCTTGGTGGGCATGTGAGGCCACGCACGGTCATGTCTGATAGGATTGTTAGTCAGTCTAGCTAAATCAGGAAGGTTGAGGCTAGCCATGAATGGCAAACTAGTAGAAGGATGTGACATACTAGTGGGTTGGACCATGTTGGGGCCAATGCCCCCAAGTGTAGGGGCAGGGTTTGGGAGGTTGCCCCCAAGTGTAAGGATGAACGTGGTATGGGATGGTCCTGCACCGCCAAGAGTAGTGTGAGTCACTGATGGAGTGGGAATAGGTATTCCAGCTACTGGAATGGGTGCAGTGATCAAAATGGTAGAGGTGGGCCCCATCGAGGGCATACCCAAAGAAAGTGTGGTAGCTGGTGTGGTGGTGGATGCTCCACCAATGGTCCTTACAAAGAAAGGGGTGGAAGTCACGCCAGCCATGGGGCTGGTGGGTACAGTGTAAATGGGGTTCTCAGACTCTGCCTCAGAATCAGAGGTAAAATAGGGGGCGTCTAGCTCGAGTGACGGAGATCTATGCCATTGACGAGTGGAGTCAAGTGACAAGGCTCGAGATCTATGATGAGTGGTATCAAGTGATGAAGATCTATGTCGATGACGGGAGGTGTCAAGTGAACCATGTTGTGGGGGCTCGCCCCGGAGGCACCGAGAATGTCTCGGGGACTCAATGGTGACAAATGGTGTCAAATATCCGGGGGTTGTGTTGAGTGAAAAACAACTCAAAAATCCTAATGCAACCGAGTGTGTAGAAGGAGAGCTCAAAAAAAAATATGGCACTCAGGCCAACAACCAACTCAAAACACCTACTGTAACAGTTATGCTACAATAAGTGGAGTATCAACAGAAATGGTCAGAATACCAACAAGCAACAGGTTTCCTAAAAAATAAAAATAGTGGACTCACTAGACCAAAAGGAGGTAAGGGAGCATACAAACACCTAACTCAATAGTATTCTGACTCAACTAGACATATCCTCTGCAAGGTGATGAAATCCAAGTCAGACAATATGGATAGTAGAGCCAAGTGGCTAAAGATATCCCCCTACCGGAAGGGACACCGGGTAGTCAATCCTAGAAGAAAGGCAACTAAGATACCCCGTTCATGACACATCCAGAAAAGATGAATCTGTCGTTTGGTCCTTTTACTGCAGTATCCCCATACAGGGATACCCCGAGAACTGCGAAAGGTAACCTTCGGTTACAGAATGGATTGCGGTATTCCACTCAGGCCTCCGGAACTAGTCTGGCGACTTCAACCCTCCTAGGGGAGAGGCCCTCTGATAAATTGGTTGTGACTGTGCCAAAAAATACTAGGGGATTTTGGTTCCCTAATGGACAACAACTATGTCTCAAGTGTAAGCAAACGAGGGGTGTTATTTGGATGCCTATCCCCCCAATCCTACCTAACTACAAAAATTCTTATGTGTTCCCCAAGTGGAGTTAGAATGTTGGTTGTGTTAAGTACTTTTTAAGACTCACTTGAATTAGGTGACAGAGTGTGTGCGTGTGAGATGATGATGAACCCAAGTAAAAAGTGCCACTAGGGTGAGCAACTTTCTAACTAGCAATAACAAGACAGAAATTAACCTTTGAAATGCACAATTTTCTTTTTTCAATTTAAAATGCTGAAAATTTAAAAACTATTATGTAAATGGAACAGAAATAAAACTACAGAAAAAGGCTGTAAGGAAGTGTGGTTGCAGGTAGGACAGACGGCTGTGTTGGTGCAGAAAATAGTGTAGCAAAGTGATGGGTTCAAAACAGGGAAAAATGCAGAAAACAGACCGCGGGTTTTTGGCAAATCTGGGTGGTCGGACCGCAGAAAACAGCTCAATAGTCACAGTCAGGTTGTGGGATTTAGGCTGAAAAATGCAGTCGAGACGCAGGAAAAACGCAGAAAGTCGTCGGCGGGTCGTGGGAAAATGGCCGAAAGCCACAGGCGGGATGCAGAAAAAATGCCTAAAGGCACCGGCGGGTTGCGGGAAAATGGCCGAAAGCCGCAGGCGAGACGCGGGAAAAACGCCAAAAGGCGCCGGCGGGTTGCGGGAAAATGGCCGAAAGCCGCAGGCAGGACGCAGGAAAAACGCCGAAAGGAGCCAGCGGGTTGCGGGAAAATGGCCGAAAGCCGTAGGCAGGATGCAGAAAAAGGGTTAATAGCCGCAGTCGGACCATCCCAAACAAGCTAATAGCTGCGGTCGGATCGTAGGTAACAGACTGAAAATGGCCGGCAGGTCGCCGGAAACAGTCTGAGAGTCCCGGTCGGATCGCAGGTAAATGCCTGAAAGACGCGGTCGGAATGCAACTACAGGGGGTAAAAGATGCGGTTTACGGCGACCGAAAGGGACAACCGAACAGAAAAATATTGCAGAAAATTAAAACGTCTAAAACTTAAAAAATTATAACTAGAAATTCTTAAAAACACAAGCGGAGTCACCAAAACTGTAGCTAGGGTTTTCACCCTAGCTTGTGCAAATGAGCACCTACTAAGGAGAAAGGACTCCTTAGTAGCAGTTCAATAAATAGTAAATGAAAAGACAATACATTGAAATGGAAATTATTCTAAACATGTGCATGAAATATAAGAGACAAGAAATAATAAATGGTTTTCTTTTGTATTAAAATTTTACCTCAAGTGTAGAGGTTGGTGAAGTTCTTGCAATGATCCAAGAGGGTTGCTCCAAACTCCAACTTTGCTCCTTCTCTTTCTCCAATGGTGGAAATGGGCCAAAAGGGGCTCTCAATGGTGAAAGTAGCTCAAGGGTGAGCTAGGGTTTCAAGAGAGATTTTGGCAGAGTAAGGGTATACTTGATTGTGGATATGAAATGAGGGGTCTCCATCACCTATTTATAGGTTTTTAGTGGTGGAGTGTTGGCCCATGGTTTTGGGAACCATATGGTTTAGGTCAGTTGTATAGGGTTTTTTCCTCCTTTTTCCTCTTTTTCCTCATTTTTTTATATTTTTTATTCCCTTTTTAGAGGGTTTTTGCTATTTTGGAGGAATTTTGGATAATTTTTGGGGGGAAAGGGGTTTTTTAGCCTTTTGGAGGATTTTTTGATGGTTTTGTGGCCTTTTGGAGGATTTTTAGGCCTTTTGGAGGCTTTTTAATGGGATTTTTAGGGTTATGAAGGTAAATATGGTAGAAAATATGAATAAATGAGTCATGTAATGGCTAGATGAGGTAGTGAGCACTTTTTGGGTGTTAACACATAGTACATACCATTGAATGTGAATCAATGAGATGAGGTTGAACACTCAGTGGTATATTTCAATCAGAAGTCAATGAAGTGAACTTACTGTTGAAAGCGAGGTAACCTGCCATTAAGGCATGCAAGCCCAAGGTACTTGATTGGTTTCTAGGTTTAATCCTCGGATGCTTTGTTGAAGTCAACAAGGAATACAAATCGGTTGAAGGAGGGCCATGATGTTTCCCCCGCCGTCAACATGAAACAAGATAAAATATTTTTTGGAGTAGATCCGACTGTAGAGAAAATTTTTGAGACTGACTCAAGGGTAACCAACACGATAAAAGGTATAATGACTACAGATATTGACTTGATTATCGGACCTCTCTTGAACATGGGATGGCATGAATTGGAAGCATTGACATGACGAGAATGACACCGATACCTGATGAAATTGACGATGGAAGCATTATTTGAATGACTCAAAGGAGAAAAATGAATCATGTAATTGGTGGGACTCGAGGACAAGCAAATTATCCAAGTGTTTGAATGAATATGCAAATGAGTGTCATGTTCAAGAGTGACTAACTACTTTCATATTTACAAGTAAACACAAACTCTTTCCTTATCCCCATCATGATTGATCAGTACCTCTTTGTTTTTTAATGAGCTTGAGGAGGGTAATAGATACTCGGTATAGCTCATCCTTCAGACGAGTCCAATATCATATGTTTTACGAACTTGACCTAGTAGGGGTTCATCCCTAAAAGGGCCCTTCAATCTCATATTTTAACAAGTCTAGCGAAGGTAAACTCGATGTCATTTCATATTTAGAGAGTCTGAAAAGAACTAAAGAAGACTCCAAATGGTTCTTTTTTGTAAAAGTTAGTCTCCTCATCCGAAAAAGGATAAAACAATATGAGAGAGAACTCTTCCAGTTATGATTAATCGGAGCGCTCCTTTTTCATAATTAGTCCCACTGGTCCGTAAAAGGGGTAAACTATCACCAGAAATACGACCCTTCAAATAATTTTACAAGCATGAAATAATCAAGTTCGCTTGCAATCTTTTCCTATTTAGGGAGTCTGAAAATAGATTATAGAGAAAATCCGAGGAGTTCCTTTTTCGTGGGAGTTTTACGAGCCCGAAAAAATAGATAAAATATAACTTAGTGACTTATTCTCATGGTTTTACAAGCACGAGAAGGAACAAAGAGTGAGCTCGATGCTGTTAATAGATGATTTTAATGAGTGTGATGATAGAATAAAAAATGCACAAAGATTCGTTTGCACTTGATAAAAAGTATGAAACGTCTACGACGGTTGCCAATAAAATCAAAACACCACTTTAATTCATCTACAAACTCCAAGAACTAAGTTAGAATCCATAATGAGATTTTAAAATGTAAAAATGACACCAACTATAGCAAAAAACCCATAAAAGTAATATTAATAAAGGAATATTCCATTTCTTTTATATAAAAAGTTGAATAGTAAATAATTATTTACCAATTGTCTTTTACGAAGTTGGAATAGTGAAAAAACCTCTTTGGAGCTTGTTTTTCTGACGCTGATTATGGACACTATGATTAGTTGATTCACTCCCCGTTAGTTGCAAATAGTACTTAATCCCAGGCTTTACCTTTTTAGTGGATTATATTTTGTTTTTAGTATGATTTTTAGGGTTTTTGGGCTCATAATGAATGGGATTGTGCACGACCTAGGTGATACGCTTTCCCCTTACGGAAAGTGTGTTGCAAGGGGTCTGATGCACCTTCCCAACGGGAAAAGCACGTCATCGATGTACTGTCCACAAATGCGAGGTGAATCAGTACATTTGGATGCTTAAAATAAAAAATAGGGCTCAAAAGATCAAATCCAATGCATTGAAAAGGGTCTAACAATCATCTTATTGATGTTTATGCAGACTTTGGCCAACAAGATGGTCTGGTGGAAGGAGAGAGAACACAAACTCGAAGATGCTCAAGCAGCAAATGACCCACACTCAATGAATGATTTGCAGGGGTGTGGACTACTGAAATTATTCCATGTATAAGGGATGAGAGCCCAAGTACAACTACTTGACTATATGATTAGGTTGTGGAACCCATATCAATATTTTTTCAAGGTAGGTTCCCATATCCTCACATTGGATGTGGAATATATCTATTTTTTGACGGGGTTATTGAGACACGGGGCCCATGTTTCACTATACGGGCCTCAGAGTAGTGACTAATCTATTGAAAGTCTTGTCACACAGTTATGCACGCCGAGTACACAAATGCTTGCTGGGACCGTCCACTAAGAATCGTGCTCTTTACCATTGAGCGAGTGGTGGGAAGCAGGGCTTATCATCAGGCCACCAAAGCTCATATGTTATACGCCATTGAGTGCATGGCACTAACAATTTTCAACTGGTGTGAGGGACTCCTTGTGAAATTGAAGGATCAGCTCACCAAGTGCCGAAGGGGTGAGTTGAAACAATTTGGTTACGGATCCATCGTGGTTTCTTTCTTCTTAGAAAGAGTTCCACTACTTCGGCCACAGGTTGAGTTGGATGATATCGATCCACGAGATCTGCACATGGTTCAATGGTCAGAGGTGATGACCCACCATGGAGGCAGGGGACCTATCATTACCTATTGTCCAACCTTCTTCAGGTGGCTCTGTGGACAACTCCTCATGATCGAGGACTATGCTTATGTGGGCACCGATTTTAAAGGGGATTCGGATCTAGCTCTTCCAGAAGGGGGGCAATGGGGAGACATCGGTAAGAAATAAAATCTTGTTGTTTTTATGTATTTCATATTTTTTTATTTTTTTTGTCTAATACTAATAGTTCATACATGTTTCATGCAGATGTTGGCCCGTCGCAACCAGTGGTTTCCCCTCCAATCAAGAGGAGGGGAGTAGTGTGAGAGATGGCAACCTTGCAGTAGGAGATAGTGGAGGAGTTAGATGAGCTCAAGGAGAACCTCCATAGATTGATTGTTGATATTCCTGATATATCTATTAATGATCTTCATCGTCACTACTAGCGCATAACAACTGGGGTTTCTAGATAATTTGGTCGGCTACTCCATTGAGTGGCTAGGGCCATTATCTGTTATCACGAACATCCTCAGGGATAGGCTCTTTGTATTATGTATGTACTGAAATCCATAGGATTTAGATTTTGTAGATATGATCTACTGAAAGCTTATGAGCTTCATATTTTTGTATCAATACCACTTTTTGTATTTTACCGGACATGATGATATATATACAAAAACACTATTCAACGATTTTATATACTGTATTTTCTATGATGAATTTGGGATCTTATGGATGTTGTCCTATACACTATGAGTAGATTACATGTTATGTCGATTTATACATATTTTGATAAAAATGTTTATGAATGTGCAATATACCAATCTAATATGAAATTATCTAGGGAAACAGGAATTACATTCATGCTTCTTGGAATATGTAAGTATTGAATGGACTCAGAGAACCTTTCCAAGAGGCATGCACTCCGAAATAAGCAGAGTAATACGAGGTCATGGATAGCATATAAATGGTTCAAATGAGAGACCAATAACTATGAATCAAGGTAGATAACAATGTGGTCCACACCCAAGGAAAAAGTTTCGGTCAATAATCCAATCACCACGTGATACTCGGCGGCGTTGTTGGTTGCAACACCTAGGAAAGTTCCTCTTGAACTGATCAGCTCAGCAACAAGAAAATAGAGTACCCATGCTTCCAAGGCGAGGTTGCAGGTGTGCCGACTAGATCCATCTACAAATCCATAACAAGTTTCCATCTGCACATCCAAGAAGAACATGGTATAAGTTCAAATCTAGATAAGATCCTAGCACACTAAAAGAAAGTGTCACACCAAAAGAAACACACGTCATGTATAGTATATACAAATTACTAATGCAAAATGAATTAAGCATAGTACCACTTTAGGTAGATCCCATTGCGAGGCTCTCCTAAATATATCCTGTCATAATCGATTAATTCATAGGCTCCATTTTCCAAAACACATTTCATTACATAGGGACCATGCCGCATGGAATCAAGTTTACCTACCCCCAGCTTATCGTGTTTTTGGTCATAAGTAAGGACCAAATAACCCTCCTTGAAGATACGAGGTCTTATGAATTTATCATACTGGGCCTTGATGTGTTTCTTATGCGCTTCGTTAGCTAGAGCTGCATCACGGCGGGTTTCGTCGAGTTTTACCAAGTATAGAAATCGTTCTTCCTCAGCAATTGTGTTCGGTAAAATTTTGATAGCGAGTTTTAGATATGGAATCTCACACTCAATAGGAAATACTTCCTCTCAGTCCATATACCCACTGGAAGGGTGTGAAACCAGTGGCAGTTTTAATGGAATTCCTATATGCCCAAAGGGATGAAAAAAGCATCACATAACAATTGGACTTGTGTGTTCCCACCATGCACTGAATCATGGTTTTCAAGACCTTGTTAATGGACTCTATGTAATGTCCCCACCATTGGACCCAATGCAAGGAAGGGAAACTGATGCCATTCTATGGGGATTTTCATAAACTCAGCCACATTCATTAGATTCACAGGAATAAAAGAGATGTGTGCAGATGTAAATCAAACAAATATGCACAGCGGAAATAAACTCATACACACACATGTTTTCATATGCACTCAATATATCAATAACAGTCATTAATTTAAACACTGCAAAGGTAAAACACATAGATAGAATACACTTATCTTTGTTGTGCATTTGGCCCAAACAACTAGCTATCTCACTGCAACGTTCCTCCCATCCATAGGTCTCTACCCAGCCTATATTCTTTCAACACTCAGAGACCACCCCCGAGCTGGGCATGATATCTACAAGGAAAAAAGGAACCCTCAAGCACAGCACAACCCAAAGCATTGGATACCCAACTCAACCCCAATACTCTTCTACACACAGTAGCTCAAAACTGGCATGGATACACAATTCAACCATGGATTCACAGGATAGGGTCTATGGGTTTTTTCCAAAACGTGGGCACACCAAAGATGGATTGTGGGAAGAGGAATCCAACCCCAGGGAAGAAAACCGATTTCCCCCACATATGTATGAGCATACAGTGGGCCAAACGGCCTCAATAAAACCCCAAATCGTTTTCCCTTCTTCCCCACTATTAGCCACAACAAAAACGCCCTTCCCAGCTAGGAAAATGAAGGTAAACACAGCAAAACCAATGAGGAAAACGCCCAGGTAGCTCCGAACTCGTGAGAGGGAAAATTGGGTTGATGGGTAATGGCTTGGGGAGCAATTCATGTCTCTTTTCTTGCCCAATAAGCCAAAAATGAATTTCCATGCAGGGTGGCTTGCCCATACCCGAATTTGGATAACCATACCTCCCATTCCCCAAGGCATTAACTACCTCAACCAACTCTTGGGAGAAATCAGTGATTGGGTACAAAAGTCAACCTGGGGAGTTGAGGGTTCATGGGTTCTCTCATTGACACTTGGCTTGACTTGATTGGCTCAAGGGTTTGAATATTTCCCTCCCAATTTCTTGTAATATCATGCCCCCATCTCTTGTTGCATTGCATAGCTAGTTATGGGCATTTATATTAAGATGCATATTTACAATTCCCATGGTTCACTGGCACATGGGTAGCATAATATCAAATACTTGCCTCTTCTAGATCGAGCGTTCACTAGCGGAGCCTTGGCCTTGAGCTCCACTCTAGGAATCATACATAATATGCATACATTATTTACATTATAGCCCAAAATATTACAAGGGTCAAAATGGGGGACGTTACACTCTACTTGTACATTTGATTGACGATAGTAGGGAGTTGATTTTTCATGTCGAAAACCCAATTTGGCACTTAGTTCATCCACCATCTTGTTTTGAAAGTGTGATCCATGATCAGTTACGATGACTTGAGGGACTTCGAATCTCATAATGATGTGGTTAAACATAAAGAGTGTGATAGTTTCACCGTGTTCTTTGTATGTAGGTATAGCCTCAGCCCATTTGGTAAAGTAGTCAACTGCGACAATAATGTAACCATGCCCCCTGGCCGAGGTAGGCTTACAATGCATGAATTCTATGCCCCATTTGGAAAAGGGACCAATGACGATAACTGGATGTAATGGGGCTGGATTTGAGCGCTTTTTATAATAAAAAAGCTAGAAAGGAGGACACTTCTTGACCTCCTCGATACAATATTTGAAAATGGAAGGCTAGTAGTATCTAGCGCATAATATTTTCTAGGCTGTAGCCATCCCAGAAAGATGACCGCCACATGCCCCCAAATGACAGTCATTCAAAACATGCTCGACCTCCTCATGAGTTAAACAACATCGGAGAATGGAAGCAATGCCATGACGATATAATGTATCACCAATGATTAGGTAATATTTTGCGTGGTGACAAACATGATGATGTTCATCACGGGATAAATGAGGTCCGAAGCGTTGGGTTTGGAGATATAATGTAATGTGTCCATACCATGGGGCAAAAGTACTAATCAGAAACAAGGACTCATCTGGGAGAGATTCAATGGGATTATATTCTTGATCAGTATGAGGAAGATCGCAAATAAGCTCCGCAAATACCAAATACTTCTTTGATTTGGACTTCTCAAACCAAAGATCAAATTCTTGAAGAATCACGATCCATCGCAAATATTTCCTTCCTAGTACCTGACGCGTGAGAACATGGTACATGGGGTTAGATTCGACAATAATGGTAGTAGTACGGAGTAGGATATAGTGATGGTTTTTCTGAACAACAATGATTGCTGCAAAAGCTAACTTCTCTATATGCGAATACCAGGTTTCAAATTCGATGAGACCCTTACTAAGGTAGTATATCGCATGTTCTTATGCGTGACTATTTTCCTGTACTAAAACCATAGCGATAGTTGAAGTGGAAGCAGCAAGATAAAGGATGTAATCCTTGGTGTAATCCGGTGGTTGTAACAAGGACGCATAAGTAATTGCATATTTGAGGTTTTCAAAGGATTTTTTAGCATAGTCATCCCAAATGAACGGGACGTCCTTCTTTAACAACCGCATGTATCCATGTGTTTTCTTTGCGAAATTACACACGAAACGACGCAGGTAGTTTTCCTTCCCCTGCAAACTTTGAAATTCTGTAATATCCGTGGGTGGTGGTAGGGAAACAATGGCCTCCACTTTGAGGGGATCGATGTAGATCCCATCCTTGGAAATGATGAATCCTAGGAGGCAGCGAGACTCTACATAGAAAATGCACTTATGAGGAATTAAACGGATGTTATACCATCGACATTTGAGAAACACGACCATCAGATGATCAATGTGGAAGTCACAATGATTTGAATGAGAAGGTAGATCATCTAGGTAAGGTTCCACAAAATCCTTCACATAGTGGAAATCATACGACATGGCCCGTTGGAATGTGGCACCATCATTTTTAAGGCCAAATTGGATTTTGCGATATGCGAATGTACCCCATGGGTAGATGAAATCAATTTTATGTTGGTCAGCTGGGTGGATCTCAATCTGATTATAGCCAGAAAATCCATCCATGAATGAGAAGATGACACTTCTGGCACAGTTGTCGATAATTTGGTCAATAAATGGGGTAGGGTAATTGTCCTTAGGACAAGCCTTATTCAAATCCCTGTAATTAACAAAAACTCTGATGGTTCCCTGTTTTTTCATAACCGGGATGACATTAGAGACCCAATCTACTAAGGGAACATGATAAATGAACCTAGATTTCAACATATTTTCTATCTCTTCTTTAATAGCCTCTGTCTTCCAAGGGTGCATGGGACATATTTTTTTCCGGATAGGTTTTGCATCTGGATATGTTTGAATCTCATGCATGAGCATAGCAGGATCAATCCCAGGCATTTCCTATTAGCTCCATGAAAATATGTCATGGAACTGTTTAAACAAGGACGTAAAAGTGTTGACTTCATCCGGAGAACAAGTTTGGCCTATGTGTATATGTTCCACAACTCCTAGTTTTACCAAGATGTCAATAGGAAAGGTGGGCGTGATGTTTTCCAAGTTTCCCTTAGTTACCGTATCGTATGTAAGAATAGGAGATTGAGGGTAAGGAAAGAAATCTAGTGAAACAATATTTTCAATGGCGTTCTCTACCATATCTAATAGAAGAAGGAAGGAAGATCTATGATGAAGGTCTTCCCATGGGGGTTCATCCATGTTCATAATCTCCATGATTGATTCATCAGAATGAAAGGTTTGGAGTAGAGGATCAAGTAGGGATGAGGTCTGTTGTAATGGAAGATAAACTAGGGTAGATGCCACTGAAGAGTGGGCATCCGGTAGATTGGGTGATGATTGGATGGACTCATAAGTACATTCAGGAGGTATGAGAGGCATCGCATATCCAATCAAATATAAATGATCAGGATCGGGAACAACCCATTGGTCGGTCTAGTTGGAAGAAGATAGGATCATAGATGAGATCATGTTCATTGTGGAAACATGGGTCAGGGGATCTGGGGTTGGAAAGACTCTCATGAGGGATGAGTATTTAAGGAGTCCTACCCCCACACTCTCATATATCTACGAAGAGTTTCCTAAAAGAGGGACATTATCCACAGTATGAGTATTGGTGTCAAGTGTACATAAATCTAACTAGTCGATAGTAACAATTCTCCCTTGGTTGGGAAATTGCACAATGCGGAAGACGAATGATGCAACCGCAGCCATGACATAGAACCAGTTTCGACCAAGTAATAAGTTATAATCCAACAGGGAAGTGACTACTTACACGATAATGGAAACATTATTACCTCCCAACTCTACGACCAAGGGTTGTAACATCCCGTGGAGTTGAATTCCACGTCCGTCAAATGCTTTCAATGTAGTGGGGGAACAATTTAACTCGGGAGAGTCGATGGCTCACCAATAGGATAACGACATAACTGAGGTAGAAGATCCTTCGTCTAAGAAAATATGATGGATGCTTTTCCCAGAAACATTGGTAATGATTTGGAATGCTAGTTGGTGGGAAAGCCTCAGCTTGAAATACTCTAGTTTGAACATGATGGTGTTGGAGGAATCAGGATCTACAACTCCTATCGCAGATAGCAGTTTCTTACGCTAGTTGGGGAATTTTTGTAAGACTTCTAGTGTCGACATAGCACAAGGGCCCTATGCTAAATCCTCTACAATCTTGTATTTTTTAGCAGCCCATGTTCTTGGGAGAATGCAATACTAAATCTGGTAAAGGTTTCTCTATGATGAGAGGACCTTGAGGTGAATGAATGCTAGATGTAGATACGAAGTATTTTTCAGTATTACCTCTATTAGATTCCTTGTCAGAAATAGAGTCATATGTACGTGACTTGGTGGACAAGTTGACTGTTTCAATGCGCATCATGAGAACATAAGCGGCTATGGATGGTTCTCCTTGAGAAGAAGATGGTTGTTGTGCAACCATTTGTTGTTGTTGTGTGGGGAAGGGATCAGTTAAGATTGTGGGTGTGGGGTTTTCCTTGATAAAATTTTGCACTTCTTCACGATGTGGACACTCTTTCGTGAAGTGATCATCCCCACATAGTAAACAAGGGTATTTAACCTTCCATTTTTGTTTGGTGTCATCAGGAGTATTTTTGGGCTCCTCCTGGTTAGAAGACTTCTTGGATTTTCCTTTGTTCTTCTTTTTTCCACTGGATTTTTGAGGTGAAGCATATTGAACTGAATTCACTTCCTCAATGGAAGAAGGGTTGGGTGATTGATTGGTGTTGATCCCAACCTGTGACGAGGATGGAGTCAAACTATGGTAGTTCTGTGATCCACCTGATTGTGTAGAAGGATGGGCATGAACAAAACCAATAATTCCATCGGCATGTGATCCCGTGGGTGGTTTTGTTGGATCGTGTGTAGGGTAGAGGGAATTAGTAATAATATCATATAATGTGCTAGATTGAGCATAGAATAAGTCTAGATACTGAGCACATGATATTGCTTGTTCTTCCATAATGGCCCCTCCCATAGCCATGTCTTTAGCTATGATAGGTACTAATGAATTCATGAACCAATCGACAAGTATTAGATCCGGAATGGGAGATTTAATGAGACGTCGTCTCCTCTTGCACTCATGAATATGATCAGAAATGTGAGTGGAGGGTGCATTTTCAAAGAGAATTCAAAAGATCCATGTCGGTTTCATAGTACATTGATAGTTGAAAGTGAGTCAAAAAGGCCATAGATAAAGATCGAACATCGGCAAAAGAGTGTGGTGGCAGCTCGATGTACCACTTTGCAGCAGTGTCGGTAAGGGTTCATTGAAAAAGCCTCAGACAGATAAAATATTCCATTAGGGAATTGTAGGAGCACCACAAATGATAAGTCATTACGTGGTTCTTAGGGTCCTCACTGGGTTTGTCGTAGAACTTTGGGATGTTTGATGGTAACTTCATAGGAATAGTTGGCCCATTTATACCATGTTGAATGGGATCATTAGTCAAATGTGAAAAATCTAGTAAATCAAGTGTATCCATAAATGGTAACTGTTAGTTTGGCCATGGATACTAGTAATATTGATAAGGCATTGGGGTACCAGTAGGACCATGGATCGAATGATTGTAAGGTCCTCCTATAGAAGGTTGGCCATATGGAGGTGGGACTCTCGGGTTGGGAGGTGGACTAGAACGGGGTCCTCCGTCGGAGTAAGGTGGTCCACCGCCAGAATACGAGGGTCATCCAACTGGAGGTGATAGAGGTGGGACAGGTGGTGGGGGAAGAGGTGGGACAGGTGGTGGGGGTGGTGGGGGTGGCCCGCTGGATGGAGGTCCAGGTGGTGGAACATTATGATGCCCCCATGGGGTGTTCATGTTTCTAAGATAGTATAATACAGGAAAAATATTTCCTGGATAGTGTATCCTATAAGAGCATTATGGTTACCAGGGTATGTATTCCCCCATGGGGGTTGGGTCCAAGTGAATGGTCCCCCCATTTGATTTGCCCACATGGGTTTTCCCATGGATGGGAGTGAACTTACAACCATGTTATAGTTCATGTGTGAATGATGTCCTCCACTAGCGTTGTGTCCCCTAACTGGATGATGCCCCCCAGTTAGATCTGTTATGCTGACTAGGCATTGCCCCCCAGTTAAAAATTGTCCACCTATTTGAGTATGCCCGATAAGCATATGTTGACCACTAATTGTAGGTTGAACCATACTCATATTTTTACTACTAACGAGAGGATAAATTCCACTCAAAGTTTGAGGTGGAGGTTGAGTTCTAGTTATGAAGTTAATAGTAGCTAAAGGTTTCCCTCCAGTTATTGGTTTCAAGTAAGGTGTTGAACCGGTCGAATGACTTTGAGGTGTACTAGTCGGGAAAGAGGGTTGACCTAGTTGATAAGTGGTCATGTTGGGTGTAGATATTCCTGGTGAAGAAAAAGACAAAGAATATACAGGGGAATGTTGTTAAAAAACTGGTACTTCTGGATTGGGCCTAGGGCGGTAATCTGGCATCTAAGTTGGTTATCAAATGTTTGTAAATGTTTGATAGTTTCGTAAACTGGCGCGAGAAATAAGTCATTAGGAATCCATGGAGGAAACTTACGTGGCATATTTTCCACCATCGAAAGTGGACCAAAATCAAAAACATGATGACCTAAAGAGGTGTCCCAAAATGATGCGGTTGGACCAAAATCCGTCGATATCGGGTCATCTTGGGGCCGACTAAAAATCCAATCCGTGGCTATGAGATTTCATTCCATCGAATGATGAAATTTTGTGTCTTGTGGAGGAGGTTGTTCCACCAACAAAGGTCCCATAGGATCAGTGATAGGTGGGTTCACAAGAGGAGAGTAGTTCACTCCTGATTCTAAGGTAGAAGTTCCTTCTTCATGCGACATAGATATTTTGGGTTGATCCATGGTTTCTCCCGAGTTCTCCTCCTGGTTAAAGGGATATTTAGGTGGAAAATTTAATATTCTACAAGATATTCTTAAATGTTTCTCATCTAGGGTGGCTGAAATAAAACTTCTCCTAAAAGTCTCTTTGAAAGAAAAACACACTTCAAGACCTACTCAAGCTAAATACACATGAAAATTGTGTGATAGATGGGATTCAAAAGTCTAGAACCTCATAGGATTATCAAGGCATCGCAACTTTTGATTCACTATAGGGTCCAACAGTTATAATTGACCCAATATTTCAAAGCACTAACTAGGGAGGATTAGGACCATACCCTTGACCGTATAACCCAACTACCTAGAATTACGTGCATAGTAGCTCCCCAAGTGTTGTTCTCGGTGTATTTCCAAGCCAACACGGCCAATGGTTAACTCGGAAGGTTTTAGGAATCCTAGTGGGATCTCCCGATATACTCAAGGTATGTGGGAGCTTAAATGTGTAGTGGTGTTGTCTAATGCACAACCGTACAATAGGATCCTTCCGATATACTGTATAGTACGTGAAGTACCTTTCTATATACATGAAGGTATGTGAAAGGCCGTTCGATATACCGACTGGTACGTGGAATAACTACAAGCCCTCGAGATGCAGTGTAGGAAAATAATGACAACTGCCATGCTTTAAGACGTTGGAACACGTCTCTAACCTAGCACACAAGTTTCTATACAATTTTAACCTAGGATACCGCTTGATTTTAAGTTGTATGGTTAGGTGAATCCATGAAGTGTAGACTTGGAATTTAAACAAGCTGCCAAACTGATATATATGAAAATGCAAGTCTTCATTTTCCTTTTCGATGAAAACTAGTTAAGGTAAGGATAAATATTTTTGTTTTCCGATAGTAAAAATGAACAAAGTAACTCTATACTTTTTCAAAATCAACCAAAAATACTAAAAAGTACTCTTTTAGTAATCCAAAAAAAAAATGAAAATAACACACCAAATTGAAAATATTTTTCTTTTTCTTTTCAACTTGTCGGAAAGGGGCTAAGTCGCAGAAGTTTTGGAACAACCAATGACGAAGGGGTCAACGACAAGGGTAAAGGACCAGACGTGGAGCACAACAAGGAGGATAAAGTGGAAGTAAAGTGGACAAATAGGAGTCATTAGTTAATTAGTTAGTTAGTTAATGGGTCACTTTTTGAAGTGGACCAAGTTTGTAACGGCCAATGAGCTTATAAATAGGAGTAGTATTGTAATCCTTCGAGCATCTTATCTGATCCGATCTTTATCTATGATCTGATCTATTGGTTGATGAAAGTATCTTCACATCTATGGAATTTTGATCTATCTTTCGCGCTGGATAACATTTTTTATTTAACCTGAGATGTTGCGATGGGTTTTGAGTATTTGTATTCCTGATTTGTAAGAAATATTGATGTATAATGAAAATGAATGCTTGTCTATGACTATGTCTTTTATGTGTTGTACTGCAGTATGATGTATTGTGTCACAGTATCGATAGATTTGATATGTGTTGATGATCTGTTTTTCTATGATGTGTCAATGAGTAGATCTAATTAATATGTCATGGTATGCAATGCTAGTGTTATGATGCAAATGATAATTATGTTGATCTCCGGGTTATACTGTGATTAAATGTGAATGATGCATTTCCTCTTATACCTGTGGAATCTTGGTTCCTACAGCCCCCTTAGGTATCTCGGGTGAGACCTCACTCACTCTACAAGTGTTGTTGGAAAGGCTAAACCCTTTCCAGGCCGATATCTATGGGAGTTTGTGTCA
This sequence comes from Larix kaempferi, assembly GCA_027924585.1. Lineage (NCBI taxonomy): Eukaryota > Viridiplantae > Streptophyta > Pinopsida > Pinales > Pinaceae > Larix > Larix kaempferi. The sequence continues at coordinate 2,181,328 of BSBM01000962.1, read as the reverse complement.
AGATTCATTGACATAGTGGGAAGTGAACCCCTGTCAACAGATAAATGGCTTAATAAAAATCCCAATCAGAGTCTGGATGGCCCAAAATCTCTCTAATAATTAGCTCTAATAGAGAAAGAGGACATTTAGAGGCTAATTAGAAAGAAATAAAAAACCAAAAATTGAAATCAAATTAAAACTATGGGCTAACAGTGCCCAATACGGTCGCCAGTTTTGTTTACGAACAATCTATAAGTGTGGACACAAACAAATATCCCTAGTCTGAATGGTTCAGATCTAGAACAAAACAAGAAAACAACACAAATAACTTTCCTAGATTGATTGAATTGCAAATTAAGTAAATGGATAACTTACCTTATGGATGTAGTTCCTTTCTCCTTTCTTGATCCAAGTCCTTGATCTTCAGATCCTCAACTGCAAAACAAGATGAAACAAGTGGAAACAAAAAAGTAGTGAAATCACATGATTATGAATCAATCTAGACTTGCAGTCAAAGAAGCCAATCCTAAACATTATAAATACAATAATTTTATGGAAAGAATTTGTATTAAATGTAATTACAGAAAGTACAAAGAGAGAGGTTTTACAACCAATGCTTTGACATCATAAATCCTTTCCAACAATCCTAGCCTCAAAGATCAAAGCTTTAGCTTCCTATGGATTAAAAGGATCTCCTAACGGAATTCCACTAGCATGTAGGTACTCTATCCTTCCTCCCTCAAAAATGGAGAGGGTGATTATATTTATAGGACAAAGGGGATATGAGAGGTTGATATTTAGGGGAAAAGCGTAAGGGATCATCCCACTAGGTAAGGGGATCAAATTCAACCTTTCTTGACATCTAGGGATAATCCTCCACGCAACCCAAGGTTTGAGAAGTCGCTCGAAGCTTCTCTTTATCCATTTTAACCAACAATGACGCACCTTGCACATGGACAAGGCACATCATTTGAAGGGTCACGCACCTTGTGTAAGGGAAGCAGGCATCACTGAAAGACTCTGCTAATGTGTAAAGCACGTCACCTAAGGTCTGACGCACCTTTCCAGTGAGCAAGGCATGTTGAGGTGACAACAAAAAGTTAAAGGGATAGACATCAAATTTCCATTTGGTCTTTCAGCCCAGGTGCTTTAGGAATTAAGGAATGTAGAGGACACATAAATCATGATGACGGGATTTTGGTGTAACAAGGGATGGTAAAGGTAAATTAGGGTTTACAATTCTAGTTAGAAGTAATTTGTACGATAAGTGTTTGAGTGGTTCAAAGAATCATGCTATTAACCTGGCTAAGAAATCTAGAGGAAGCAAGATTCAAACCAAATAGAAACCAAAAATAAGTCTTCCAAAATTAATAAACTCACGGTTTGAAACCACTATAAATCAAGGGAAAAAAGAGGATATCTTGGAGTTGACAACTGCAGAAAATCAACTTGTAGTAGCATAACACAATGACAAATTTATTAAGGAAGAAAGAGAAATAGTGGTATCACAAGTAGAATTTGTTCCTGTAAGAGCAACAATAGAAAAGTAGATTGCAAGTTTGATTGCAGAACGTCCTTCTTCATCACATTTGGGAAGTGTACCAAATTTTACATTCATCTTGTTGGGAGACATAGAAAATGAAGAGAGAGCTTCAAATGTATGATGAAATAAAATAGGTAACAACACTAATTAGGTAACTTTTGGGTTTCTAGTTTTATATTTGACACAAAATGTTAACATTAAAAACATTCCCCCCTCAGTATTACCTCACTTTCATGGTTTGGTTACTGAGGATACATATTCCTTTTTGTTTGAATTTGATATATTGTGTTGTATCTACAATTATTTAAATGATGCACATAAATTAAAGTTGTTTCCTACTACATTAAAAGGTTCTTCTCTTTGATGATTTATGGATCTAGGAGAGTACACCATCACATATTGGGAATAAATGAAGAGAAATTTTATAAAAAAATATCAAGAATATTGTAGTGCTAGGGATTTAAGAACTGGCATTTTCAAGATGCAACAACAAGAAGATGAGAGTCTTGAAAATTATGTCAAGAGGTTTCTCTATAATATCCAAATATCTAAACATGATGCATTGAATGAAGACTCAATCAGAACCATATTTTTAAAAGGAGTTCAGGAAGAGTATATCAACATTCTTAACCTCATGGGTTTCAGTGATGTCTCCCAAAGTCCCTCTACAACCATTTGTGATTTATGCACAAATTACTCTCAAAGTAGGGATAATGTAATGTCCCATCCTTAGTGGCTCCATGGTCATCCCACTAACCCATTCAATTCCCATGGGTTCAAGTGAAAATTAAATAATTTAATTAGGGAATTAATTTTGTCCTATAATTACCTTGTGTAATTAAATCAAATCATGAAAGGGTGATGTAGGACCACAATTTTGAATATTTAATTTCTCTAATATTTGTTTATGAGTTGAAATTGATCTAGGTGGCTCAAGAGGGCGCATAGGAAGATGGATAAGATCATATTAATTGTATCCTTCAAAAAATATGAGGAAAAGAATCCAAAAGCAAGAAAAGTAGTAGAAAATCAAGAAAGGTAGAATTTTCCAGGGTTTTGCTAAAAGTAGGAAAAGTAGCCAAAAGCAGTAAAGAAAGAAGCTTCCATATTTTTGCAATAAGGCTCAATAAGGATTAGTAATTGTCAATAAGACAAGGAAGGAATCTCAGGAAAGATAAAGGTCATAATTTTAACCAGTGAGGGAACAATTGTTGAGTCAAGTGGGTCCATATGCAATGTAACTTACCAAAGAAGAAACCAACTCATAAATGGCTTGAATTCCAAGAAAGAAGGCTCTAGAGGAGGAGAAAATCTACCAAAACATTATAAAATGAGTATGAGAGCCTCCATTGAGGATATTTTTGCAATTTTTCGATTGAATTGAATATCTATGTGCTTTTCATAGCTTGGTTGATGTGCCCCTTGCTAGCATTGGGAGATGTGCTCCTTTGGAACCATTGATCTAGTTGAGAAATTGTGAGATCCTTCAGCCAGAGATTGAGGGAGAGAACACATAGTTCTTTCCACAGAGATTCAATTCAGACTTTGAAGTCTTCTAAAGGTCTGATCTCAAGTTTGGATTGTTTTACGGATTGGGAATCCAAGTATTGTTAAGAATAAATCATTTCCGGGAGAAGTTTATCTCTCATCTCTTATATGTAAATATTTTGAGTTTCGTGGTTATTTTCATATCATAATTTATTGTGATTTGTAACTGCTTGAGAATCCATAGATGTTCAACATAGTTCCTTCCTTTCATAATAAAATCCCAGTGTGATTTTCCGGTAGTTTCATGTCCAATTTTTATTGTTAAATCTCCTTGTACATGTCTTCAATATACAATATTGTTTCTACGTTATGAATCGGTCCTAGATGTTTCTAGAAAACAATATGTGGGTAATTTGATTGAATGAAGGTATATTCGAATCCAATCCAAGAAACAAATCAGAAAATTGTGACCTCCCAGTGCCATTAGAAACTGTTTGGAAATTTCCTATCTCACTTGGCCAATAGTTTGAACTTTTTCCTAGTCTCCAAATTTTGTAGTTTAACTCCTATTATTTGAACCTAGAGTCTTCCATAATAGGTTGGGGTTGTTACAGTCAATATTATTCTATTATTACACTAGAATTATAATATTTCCACATAATTCCTAGGGAAATTTCCTCTGGTCATTTGGGTCTACCCAAATGACCTTCCTAGGTCTGATGAACTCTGAAATGTGCATAATGTCGAAGTAGAACCTTGAGTCTACATTCCCTCAAGTATTGTAGGTCTGTCATAAGGGTGTTGTAGGATTTTATAATTATGTAACCAATGTCTAGTTCAGTAAAAATAAAAAATATTTAGTGGTGTTTGGATCCAGCTGAAGACAAGCAATCTTTATGTGCCTAGTTGAAGCAAAACACCTAGTTTCAAGAAATTTTGATTCCTTGAGGTAGGAATGAGCTAATATCTCCATATTTCAGATTGGGGATATTACAGATCAATCCAGTAAGGCAATTATAGGTAAATTTTCAAAAGGAAATAAATCTACTGTAGAAGTAACTAGGACAGAAACATGTAATTTATTAGAAAATTTAAAGCATATATCTTAAGTACTCTTAGTAGTCAACTAGATGCATTCAAAACTAAGAAGAGACAAGAAGAGGAAAACATTGCTTTATCTATTTTATGTTCAAATTGTAGGAAAGAAAATCCCTTGAAATATGTTACATTTAATAATGTATATATTTGTCTGATTTGTATAGAAAATCATGCCACAAAAAGATGCCCCTCACTACATGGATCACAAGTTACTTACAAAGGAAATAGAGAAGTGGTAGAATCTCTTTTCTTTGTTGCACAAAAGAGGCCATGGAATATAAGGAATACAGGTATGAATTATGATCCTTTTGCACACTTTGATCAATTTTATGCTAAGAATTCTCAACAATGGGGTGCCCCTAACCCATGGAATACCTACCCTTCTCATTAGTTCCATAATCAACCTTGGAAACAAGAATGGAGAGGAAACACATATGGAAATATTTCCCCACAACAATTCTCGACTCCTTATCCTACTTAACCTCCATATCCTACACCTATGCCACAAGCGTATCCTCCAATGCAGGCTCAAATGCATCCTCCCCAACCCACCATCCCTCAACCTCCACAACTACATCCACCCACCAATAAACCTCTTACTCCTCATCCAACACAATTGGAAACTCAACCCATTGCTAACCTGAATAATAGAGCTCAACCTACTTTTAACAATGAGTTGAAAACCTTCCCAACTTACAGTATTACCCTTTTACCTTTACATGGCATTCATCTTAGGTATGGAAAGGTTCTCAATAAAACAAAACCTATTGTTGTCATTGATGAAGAACATGATGAGGAGGAAACTCCTATCCCAATACTCAATGATGACCATCCCGAAGAAGAAGTACCACCACCACAAAAATTTCTACCATTACATTCTAAGTAGCCATAGGGACCCAACACTCCTCCTTATTTGGAGAGACTTTCCATAGAGAAACCTGTAGCTCACCCAGAATTTGACTTCGAATTTGAATTAAGAAATGTTTGTATTAATATTCCCTTATTACAATACATCAAATATGTACCTATCTATGCAAAAAATACAAGGTGTATCTAGGATTTTCACCCTAGCTTGTGCAAATGGGCACCTACTAAGGAGAATGGACTCCTTAGTAGAAGTTCAATAAATAGTAAATTAAAGTGCTAAAACAATACGAATTCTAAACTACCATGAGCATTAACCAACATAACAAAACATGGAAATATGGTGAATATATTTCTTTTTTGTATTAAAATTTTACCTCAGGTGTAGAGGCTTGTGAAGTTCTTGCAATAGTCTAAGAGGGTTGCTCCAAACTCCAGCTTCGCTCCTTTCTCTTTCTCCAAAGGGTTGGAAATGGGCCAAAAGGGGCACTCAAGGGTGAGCTAGGGTTTCAAGAGTGATTTTGGCAGAGTAAGGGTGTATTTTACTGTGGATCTGAAATGAGGGGTCTCCATCACCTATTTATAGGTTTTTAGTGGTGGAGTGCTGGCCCATGGTTTTGGGAACCATATGGTTTAGGTCAACTGTATAGGGTTTTTTCCTCCTTTTTTCCTCTTTTTTTTCTTTTTTTATATTTTTTATTCCCTTTTTAGAGGGTTTTTGCTATTTTGGAGGAATTTCGGATTATTTTGGGGGAAAAAGGGGTTTTTTGGCCTTTTGGAGGCTTTTTTAATGGTTTGGTGGCCTTTTGGAAGCTTTTTTGGGCCTTTTGGAGGCTTTTTAATGGACTTTTAAGGTTTTGGAGGCAAATATGGTGGGAAATATGGACAAATGAGTCATGTAATGGGGTAGATGAGGTAGTGAGCACTTTTTGGGTGTTAACACAAGGGAATTATTCCTTAAGAATCTTGGTAGAAAACACAAAGACCCCCCTACAATCCATGTAGTTGTTCAATTATATGAACTTATGTCAGAAAAATATATGAAGTTTATTGATATTGGAAAATTGGTATTTACCATCTACATCAATAATAATACTATAGGAAACACATTAATTGACTTGGGGGATTCTATAAATATCATGATTGTCCCTATCATGGAAATGGTGCAATTAGTTTATGTTAGACATCCTACACCCAACAATATTGGAGTTAGTGGATAGATATAAAATTTCACCTACTGGTGTACTCGATGATGTCAGCGTGACCCTAGCATCATGGGAATACCCTATAGATTTTGTATCTATCCAATCTAAAACCTTTATACATTGTCATCCTATGATTTTGGGTAGGTCCTGGATAGCTACTACTGATGCTTTCATCGGTTATAGATCTGGGAAGATGACTATATCCATTGGGATATCTATGAAAAATCTCATTCGTTATCCACCTGCATATCCTACTTTAGAACAACCTTTGTTGTTAGATATCCCTTACAAAGATGAAGAAACTGTCCAACCCATTCTTACTATTGAACAATCTAGGGGGTTGCAAGAACAAACTAAGGAAAACATACTGAAACAATTTCTCTCTACTTTAGATTCTATTGAATACCCTAAAAAAATTTCAAAGTATGACCATATCTATAGTAGGGAATTTAAAGAAAAAATATAATCCAACATATTCATCATCATCATTGTCATTATCCATAGGTAAAATATTAGGTTCCTAAACTAGCCATGTTGATATTAGTCTAGATATATTCTTGCATATTAATCCTAATATGAACCAAGATCAAACGATTATTTCGTGTACTAAAAGAATAGTCTGGTTCATTCACATGGGACTATAAGGACATGCGAGGAATTCATCCTAATACATGTATACACCACATTTATACTCAGAAAAATGCTAGGCTTGTTAGGCAACCACAAATACGAATGAACCATGCTTTAAAGGATATTGTGGAGGAAGAATTACAAAAGTTACTAACTACCAATTTCATCTATCCTAACTCTGATAGCAAGTGGGTTTATCCACTTATTATTTTACCCAAAAAGAAGAGTAAGAGGAGAATATGTGTAGACTTTAGAGAATTAAACAAACACATTAAAAGCCTACTTTCCAATCCCCTTTATTGATCAGGTACTAGATACATTAGATGGAAAACATTATTTTTCTTTTCTTGATGGGTTTAGTGGTCACAATCAAATCTAGATTACACCATAAGATCAAGATAATACTACCTTTACTTTCCCATGGAGAACATATGCATACTGGGTTTCACCCTTTAGTTTATGCAATGATCCCGCCACTTTCCAAAGAGTTATTTTAGGTATTTATTGTTGATTTAATGCATGACTGTGTGGAATTATACATGGATGGCTTCATAGTATATGGTGATACTTTCTAAGAGGCACTTGATAACTTATAAAAATTCCTAATTAGATGCTGAGAAACCAACCTTCCCTTAGCCATGAAAATTGTAAAATGCTTATAATAGAAGGTATAGTTCACGGCCATCATATTTCTTCTATAGGTATTCAAGTGGAACCAACAAAAATTGAAATAATCACCAAACATTTAGTACCATAGTCAAATAAAGAGGTAAGGAGCTTCCTAGGTGATGCGAACTATTATAGGAGGTTTATTGAAAATTTTACCAGGATAGATGCACCTTTATTTATGTTACTTGCTAAAGATGTTGTATTTTCTTAGGACTTACATTTTCAATCTGCCTTTGATACTTTGAAGGAGAAGTTGTTAGTAGCACCAATACCAAGGGGGGAAAATTGGTCTCTTCCCTTTCATATTTATATTGATGCTTTGGATACAGCTCTGGGAGCTGTACTTGGATAGATAGATAACTACCTCTCATATGCTATTTATTTTATCAGTAAGAAAATAAAACCCATTGAATCTAACTATACAATCACTGAAAAAGAATTCCTAGTTGTTGTGCATGCAATCAATAAATTTAGAAACTACATAATATGATATGAAATAGTTATTCACACAGATCATTCATCCATTAGGTTTCTAATGAACAAACCAATCACTAATGGTAGAATTACAATATGGTTACTTTTTCTATAGGAATTTATTGTCACCATTGTGGATAGGCCTGGAAGAGAAAATCTAGTGGTAAACTTTCTTTCCAGAATCAATAATAATGATGATGTTACTGATGTAAATGAAAAATTTCCTTATGAATATTTGTTTTTTGTTTCTAATCACACAACTTGGTTTGTAGATATAGAAAACTATCTAGCCATATGAATGTTACCATAGAATCTTCCATCTCGTTAGATGCAGAGAATTGTCCAGAATAGTTAAGTGCCAACTATTCCTTGATTGGAGGTGACCTTTTCCATATATGTCCTGACTTGATTATCATGGAGATATGTATGGGAATATGAGATACATGAAAGTCTTTAATCCTTCCATGATGGGCCTTGTACAGGCCACTTTCCAGACAAAAGAACCGCTTATAAATTTTTACACCTAGGATATTACTGGACAACCCTCTTCAAGGATGCCACAAGGTATATTAAAAGTTGTGATAGTTGCTAGTGTCTGGGAATACCAACACAAGCCTATAAAAATACCACTACAACCTCAAGTATTAATTTAACCTTTTGAAAAATGGGCATTATATTTTGTAGGTCCAATTTCTCCAATGTCATATGCAGAAAGAGGTACATTCTAGTTTGTACCAATTATGTTACAAAATGGGTAGAAGCAAAGCAACTTTTTAAAGCTACTAAAAAAATTGTCATTGATTTTCTTTATGAAGACATTTTTACCCGTTTCGGTGTTCCTAGAGAGATTGTGACTGGCCAAGTGGAACAGTTTACATCCAAGTTAATGAATTCCATCACTAAGCAATACCAAATTAAGCATTGTAAGTCTTCTACATATCATCCTCAAGCCAACCGATTGGTATAATCTAGATACAAAGTGTTGGAATCCATTCTTACCAAGACCGTTAAATTACCTCATAAATATTGGGTGGATAGGATTCCATAGGAACTTTGGGCCTATAGGACTACATGGAAAAACACTATAGGGAATACACATTACAAGTTCATGTATGATAAGTAGGTTTTTCTTCCTATTGAATTTTAGGTAAAAAATTTCTGAATGGCTATGCAATTGGGTTTAGATTTAATTGAATCACGAAAATAGAGAGCAATGGAGTTGAATGAGTTGGATTAATTCCGACAAGATGCCATCCAATGCTCTATATTAGTCCAAGACCAAAGTGCTAGGTGGAATGATATATCTATAAAGAAAAAACATTTACATCTAGGTAACTGGGCCTTACTCTTTGATTCTAGATTTAAAAAAATTAAAGGTAAGCTCACAACTAGGTGGTTAGGACCTTACGAAGTAGAAACATTTTTTTACAATCGTTCAGTTAAGATTAGAAAAATTAATGGCAATCAAGTTTCTTGTTTAGTAAATGGTCATAGGTTTAAAGTTTATCATAATCCCATCTTTATGGAAGAGTTTTTTCATGATTTGTGAGAGCAATCACAGTTGGAGTTAATAAGTGGGGAGTATCCTTCTCCCACTTCTACTTATTCTTAGAGTTTTCTATCATGAGTTTCTTTGTACATATATGTATATATTCGGTTTGAAATTACTTGTGATAGGTCGCTTAGAATTTTATAGGTATCCTTTTTAGTGGGACTAAGAGGACACCTTCATCTATGGATGATTTACATAGGGAATTAATTGAAATTTATTCTCTATTATTTCCTTAAGATTGTTTCCAAGATTGTTCTCAATTTTCCATTAGTTCTACTTTATTATTTTTTGGGACTATTTTTTTTTTATTCACAGTTTGGGAAATTTTTAATAAGTACGATATAAAAAGGGGATTAAATCCATTAATCATTTCAATCCATTTTGTCACAACTAAGCATCTTTCGGTTTTTTAGAGATTCCCTTTTCCTTATTTACATAGGATTTCTAATTATTTTTTAACAATAGCTCATAACCTTATCTTTAAAATTCATTATGGGGATTTACTAAAATTTGAAGACCTATGTAATGGGACTTATAGAAGACTTGTACATTCTAGTCTAAACCCCAATATTTTCATCCAAGTACCCTTAGTAAGAATAATAGAAGAGTTAATGAATTTCTTCACAGTGAGAAGCACTGTTATAATCTTATCTGAAGACAATAATGTAAGGAATTTAGGCATTTTTTAGTCATTCTCTAGTTTCTCCATCCACTTCACAACAAATCAACTTATCCATATTATGTAATCCAATTGACTAAATTGTGAGAATTTTTTATATGTACTTAAAATTTACCCTCAACTAGTTATCATCCTATGCCTTTAAGAGGCTTTCCATATCTACTCCTCCATCCATCCATTGTAAGAAACAATATCTCTAATACAAATCTAAAAGGTTGGGAAAAATGGTACCATAACATCTAGTGTCAAATGGGTTTAAGAGGTCAACCTGCCAACTCTATGGATGTTTGCTGCTAGCGGGTAACAACCTATGGTACCACTAGGAAAACCCATCATGGCTATGGATGCATGACTCACAGTGGGAATTTTTTCTTAGAGAGGGTAATATAAAGTCATTCAGAAAGGTGTCATCCCCTACCCTTAAGGGGATTTATGAAATTTCTCCCATATTCCCTAAATATATATTCAATTTATAAATTTCAAAACAAGGAGGAACATGGGACTAGAGCTTTTAGAGTTAAATTAGGGTGCAAAAGGTTACCCCGTAGAGGCTATTAATGCTTGCTAGCAGCAAGGACTGACTTGGGACACCAAGAAATGACCAAACCTAAAAACACTTGTCCTTATAATAATTAATACTTACGATGTTATGTCAAGAAGAAAACATATGTGGATAGGCCTAAAATTTAAATGATCTCCATTATATTGCAGCTAGAGAATGGCTCCAAATTGAACTTCATACATTGCCATTTATTTCATAATATATATAAGAAGTAATTATCTTAGAATTAGGACCCATGATCATAGATATTTTCTAAGATTAACTATGAATCTTATTTTTATCACTTGGATGATTGTTAGACTTCACGGGGTTGGACAAGGGTGACTAGTTTTCTATCTATTTTTATTTACTGAGACCACTTATAGTCTCTTGATTTTATGTATAAAGAAAAGAGATGAAAATTCCCTATCTTAATTCAAAAGTATTCCTGAGCACAAAAGTATTAAAACATTAGATGAGTCTTGTATAAATAAGTAAAAAGGGATCTCTGCCACAGTACATAAATACAAATCTATCTTATACAAATTCTTTGTAGGCTTGCTTATGTTATTGAGACCAATCATGTGAAAAGAAAATTTCAAACGTTAATTTTTAAGAAACTGTTTCAAATATGCAAATTCATGTTCCAATTGGTACAAGAAAAATAGACAGTGCATCCTTACTAGTATTATTAAATGATCTTTAAGTTTTCTAATGATTATGGTATTAATGCACTCAGTTTTTTGGAACAATTTCCATTTTTATATGTGTATTATCTTATGATATTATTTACATGTGATCAAGTCCCATAGATCGCATAAGTCTTTTGGTATTCATTAACCCCATTCCTGCATATCTCTGGCATATTTTTAGCTTTATGTTCATGTCAAATAAAAGGGATATAGGTGTAATGCATCTTAATGACTAGTTGTCCCAAAAAGGAGTTTCATGTATCTCAACAAAGTGTTTTTTCAAAGATGCAGTTCCTCCTTTATTACAGAGGTTGGGACTCGGTTGCTTGGATACCCAATCCTTACCCATTTCCTCCATTGTAATTATATTTTCCAACTTGAACAAATGATGCATGTCGATACCTGAACTACTCTTGGAAACAATATTTAGTTTGTAAATTCCACACTTCATTAGCAAGATATACCCCCAAAATTTCCAACATTTTCAATTTTTTTATCATTTTTAGAATTTCTAGATCCTTCAGATTCCCAAATATTCATTTGTCCAAATCAACAAGACATCAATTCAATAGTAAAATTTCATAATTTAGAATAAGAATTCAACAAAGGCTGGCCTCATCCTTCTTCATTTCATTAGTGAAAAACGTGTATTCTTTTAGTACCAAGACTGGTGCAGAAAGCACTTCTTATACCAACAATAACACTTACAGTACCAACACCAGAGTTCCAACATGATAGTTCCTGCATCAGAAATCTTGTACCAGCATAAGTTTTTGTATCCAGAAACACTCATATGTAACCAAGATCATGATTTGGAGTTCTATCAATATGGATCAATGGTAATATTTTCAAAATTAGTTCCATAAATAACTCATTTTGTTTTATTAAAAACACCTTAAATATACAAAAATAGTAATACCTCCATGCTTGTACCTTACCTCACCCTCACTCCCACTTCTATTTCCTGTCTTCCTATACAATTTACCTTATATACTAATACCTTTCATTATCCTGATCCATATCTCACACTTCTTATTATCATTTGGATGTGTGCTTTATCATTTTCCATTACCCCTTATGACTTCGCTCATAATTATTAAAATACCTACCTTTTTTCTCACTTATCAACCACCAATGTCAACATCACCTGTCATGATGTCACTCATAGATTCACCTCAATGGATTACCCATTCACTCAAAGGATTGAAATTCCACACTGTCAGTAACATCACTACCTCATGTTCTGATCATTTAGGCAATTCTTTCTCATACTTCACCTTATAAATGTGACCAATTTCAACTCACTCAATTCATAAAATTGATTCAAATGACCCACCTGATCCCACTGAATACACTACTTGGCACATTCAAATATTTGAACATTTGATCATTTCATAATCCACACAAATTATTTTCCTTCCTATAATCGTGAGCAAGTATTCCTTCTTCCTGACCAAGATGGTTGTCGATCGTCATGAACCTACTTCCTTGGAAATCCTAGAATTATTACCTGAATTTATCACCTCTAAGAGAATGTTTGAGGATAGGGGATGGTTTCCCTTCTTTGGGTGTTTCCAACGATATAATGATAAGGTGGCCCTAAAGTTTGTTATCATCTTTGATGGAGAAAAATATCAGTTGGGTAATATGATGATGAAGGTGTTTGAGGAAAGCATCACTGCAGATGCAAGGTTTCCTAGGACTAGAGAATGGTGGTTCAAAAACCAAACTGTGACATACCGAGATTGCAAGTGGTTCTTAAATCCCAGATATCATCATATAGATTGGTTAAAAGGAACACCATGTAGTTTCCTAAAGGATGAATGGACCAATTTCCTAGTGGTGTTATAGAAATATTTGACTTGTGAAGGGAGGTATGGCATAACCTTTCTGTACCATATCATAATTTTATTGCACTTCGAGTCCAATGCATAGTTTAATTTTCCTTATTTTCTCTTGAAAAGTCTCAGTAAAATGGCCAATTTAGCTAGAATAAATGGAAAAGACCCTATAAGAATCATATGTCATCATGATCTTATAAATAGTTTAGTCTTGGTTGATTTAGGGAACAAGAATATCACATGGGAGAAATTTTTGCACTCCTATTGTGCAGTCTCCCCACCCAAAAGTTCTATTATAAGGGAAAAATATATGTCTCAAATATTTGATAGGGAAGTTGTAGATTCCACAGGTTCTAGTTTTGAAGAACAACGCCTGGATATAAACCATCTTGAGCATGAGGCATAGCCTCAAAAGGAAGAAAATATCCATAAAAATTTTATCGATCTTTAAGCCATTGAATCTTTCATAGTCGAGGGCCATGTCTTTAAGCCAATATGGGACAAACGTAAAAGTGGTACAAGAAGGGAAGTCACCATAGTTTAATTGCTAGTTTCTCGTCATATACCTAGAAGTATGGCCAAAATTTTTAAGTTATAGGAATTTGTTGCATCTGATGCTTACCATGTTTTTCCATCCTCACTATTAGCATCATCTAAAATTGGGGTAGATAATTATTTAAATCCATGGGAAGTCCTTAGATCTCATCAGAATAAAGGGAAATCCAACTGTCTTTATCATGAAAGTTTTGTTTCTCCACATAAGGGAAAATTTGATTTTGAACAACCACCTTTCAATAGTACACCACCTACATTTGCATCTTCCAATTCAAGTAATCCTCAAACAATTTTGGGACTAAGTCAAGAAAGCAAGCAATTGAAAGAAAAGCTTCATAAGTTCATCATTCTTAACCACCATATTAAAAGTGAGAATGAGATGCTTAAAACTCAAAATGGCTAATTGCAGAGGAAAGTTGATAGTATTACTCATAAGAGTATGATATTTTATGAGTTGGGAAAAAATGGAATAAGGAAGCAAGGAAGCATATCATCTATAATAGGGTTTTGAAGAGGAGACTTAGGGAATGTAGAGGTCAACAAAATAATGGATTAAATATCCATTTTAATGTTGTAGGGTTGTAGAGATCTTGTGAAACCATATTTTTTTCCAATTTTGAATTCAACTTTGCATGATGGCATGCAAACTCCTTGGCTTGGGGGAGTCTTTATCCACCATTTTAATCTTATTTGCACAAACCATGTCATCATTTTGACCTCATTATTCCATCCAATACCATTTACGTGCCTATCTTTTCCACCCCAATATCATCCTTACAATCATTTTGAGGTAAATATTACTATTTTTTTATTTTCATTATTTTAATGAATTTATTTGAAGTTTTTATGATAAAAAATTGATGACAAAACATTCCATTAAGATTCCCATACTACATATTTCCAGTACTAGTTGAAGAAATTGTTAATACCAACTTCTGATACCACTTCATTGTTCTAGATGGTTTTGGGTTGTTTCTGAGAAATCAGGCACATGGATTTTTCTTGTTGTGGCCACAATATGGTTCTATGTTCCATAGATTAATCCCAGAACACTTCAAGTAGCCTCGGATCCTTAGTCAATTCAAATATTCAATATGGTCCATGTGGCGAAAATGTACACTATTTGATCTTCTCGATCTTATATTTTGAACAGACCTTTTAACTTTGTTGCACCAATCTACTTCCACCCATATCTCTGATCACATCCATGAGTGGTGGAGATTCCGAAGATTAATCAAGGCACCTATTCCGAACCAATTACTGGCTAATTGGTTCACCAATTCATTACTGCCACCCATTGCCAGGGATGTTGCAATGGGTGGACCCATCACGAAGGAACAAGAAATTGCTCGTGCACAATATATGGATTTGGTTTATTCCCAATTCGGAACACTATACAAACTTATTCCTCACACTCCCCTCCCCACTAATGATCCATCAAGGCCCACTACTGAACCTCCTATCGATGTTGTAGTTGGTTCTGTGAAGGCATAACCTACAATTAAATCGATTGGACAACAAACCACTATTGCTCCACCCTCAACTCAGGCCGCATACAAAACCTCTACTTTTCCTACTCAGACCTCTGAGGTGA
Source organism: Larix kaempferi (assembly GCA_027924585.1). Taxonomy (NCBI): domain Eukaryota; kingdom Viridiplantae; phylum Streptophyta; class Pinopsida; order Pinales; family Pinaceae; genus Larix; species Larix kaempferi. The sequence continues at coordinate 2,165,924 of BSBM01000962.1, read as the reverse complement.
AATCCATTCAATCCTCGCCACAACAATCTGGAGGGAAAAGAAGAATTAAAGGAAAATATAAAAACTCTTCTTCTCAGCAAGAAAACCCCAAACCCCAACAAACCAATGCTGATAAACCTAAATGGAAAGCTAAGTTCCCCTACCTAATATGTTAGGAAGACCATTACATAAAGGAATGTCCTTACAAAGAGGAATTTAATAAATTTGTTAAAGGATATTCCCGCCCGATAGTCTTAACTGACCCTTTCCCACATCAACAACAGCAAATGGTTTCACACAACCCCTCGCAAGGGGGAAACCATAATGATAATTCCCAACCATAGACATCTTCACATCGCAATATTCATATGATGAGTAATGAGATTGTTCATGTATCCACTCGTTCAAATACATATGACTCTGTCTCCATTCCAAATAAGAATGGGAATTCCAAAGACAAAACTACTATGGAAGACGTTACAACACCACCTCCATCAGGTTCTCTTCATATTGAGAGACCTCCTACCAACATTGTGTTGCGCCCACCTAAGGCCACCATTTGAAAGGAGACATTTAATCCAAATGCGTGAGCTGCCCAAAATTACAACATTGTTAAGGACTTAGCTCAAGCACCTTGTGCAATGTCCACTCTTGAAATTTTACAACACTTCCCTACTCAACGTAAAACCTTGTTGTCAGTACTTGGAGCTGTTGATCTTGATTCTTCCAATACAATCACGTTCAACTTGGAATACTTTAAGCCATGAATATCTCATCAATTAGCTTTTCAGATTCACACTAAAATCTATGGAAACAATATCCATCGTACCATTTTGGATGAAGGTGCCTCCACATAAATCATGTCTTTGTCCTGTTGGAGAGCCATTGGCTCTCCCGAAGTGACCCAGTCTCCCACTACTCTTAAAACCTTCGACAACTGTGGTTTTCAACCATACGGACTCATTCCATCCCTTGTTGTAGAACTAGGGGGAAAAACTGTCTCTATCCATGTTGAAATCATGGATGCTCCATTAGATTACAAAATCTTACTCGGTCAAAATTGGTTTTACACCAAGAATATTGTAGCATCTTCGGTTTTCTGTTTGTTCCAATTTCCTCATCAAGGGAAAATTGTTACCATCGATCAATTAGACTTTTGCATGCTAGACGTTCACTCCAACACCACCAATAATGTCCCATTATTGACACAAGCTCAACATCATTATGCGGACATTGGTGTCGGTCTACTGAAAGACTCCTCCATCATTGGAGTATTTCCCGAAATCCCACCCCCAATTTTTTCAATCAACATGATCTCTTCGAGCATCGATCAACCTCACGAATCTCATGATTCCTAGGTTATTCCGAGTGCCGCCAATTGTGAAAACATTGGTGATTGTATGCCTCTGAACTACAATAAAGCAACCTACCATGCAATTCAATCAGCATCTGATTAGATCGACACAATTGACCACCATAGTCTGGCACCTCTCCCACCTCGAAGCAATTCATCCTTGCCATCTATAGACTCCCTTTCACAGACTTTTCCATCTGATGAATCAATAATGGAGATCATGAGCATCGATGAACCACCTTGGGGAGTCACCATCACCGGTCTTCTTTCCTAATGATTCAGGCAGTTGATCCTGATAGAAAACCCAACGTTTCACTAGACATTGCCAAAACTATGTTTCCCTCTTCTTCACACGATGTGTTTTCTAAAGGAAATTTAGCCAATATCATGGAAACCATTCCTATTGACATCTCCGTGAAACCTGGTATCGTGGATCATATCCATCTAGGAAAAACCTGCACACCTACTGAGGTAGAATTTTATACTACCTTATTCAAATATTTCCGCAATGTTTTCACTTTGAGTGATGAAGAAATGCCAAGGATAGACCCCTCCATAGTGGTTCACAAAATCCAAGTCTATCCTGGTTCCTGACCCGTCCGACAAAAACTCTAACCCGTCCATCCCCGCAAAACTACAGCTATTAAAGCAGAAGTTGAAAAACTTATTCTTGCTAGTTTCATATATTGTGTACCACTGACAGATCGGGTATCCAATATCATTCCTGTCACTAAAAAACATAGTACTATTAGGATCTGCGTCGATTATAGAGACTTGAACAGAGCTTGTCCCAAGGACAACTACCCCACTCCCTTCTTCGACCAAATTATCAACAACTATGCCGAGAGCGTCACTTTTGCATTCATGGTGTATTTTCTGGCTACAATCAAATTGAGATACTCCCATCTGACCAGCATAAGACTGCTTTCATATGGCCATGGGGGACCTTTGCATACCGAAAATTACCCTTTGGTCTCAAGAACATCGGGGCCACATTTCAATGGGCCATGTCATATGCATTTCACAATATCAAGCATGTTGTGGAACCCTATCTGGATGACCTACCCACACATTACAATTCACAATAGGACCATCCTGATCATCTGAGTGCAATATTCTCACGATGTCGCCGCTACAACATTCTCTTGAATCCACATAAATGTGTATTCTATTTTGAATCCGGTAGATTGTTAGGTTTCATTATCTCCAAGTACGGCATACGCCTTGGTCCTTCGAAGTTGGAGATTATTTTAGCCTTACCTTCCCCCTCCAATATTCCAGAGCTCCAAAGTTTGCAATGGAATGCAAAAATTTTATGCTGCTTTGTCTGCAAATTCACAGAGATCACTAAGGGCTACATGAGACTTCTTAAGAAAGATAATCCTTTCATCTGGGATGACGAATCCCAATGATCCTTTGATCCTTACTAATGCTCCTGTGATACAACCCCCCAACAATACGCGGGACTATATTTTATATCTCGCTACCTCTACTACCACCATTGGCATGGTGCTAGTTCAGGAAGACAATAATGGTCAAGAACATGTCGTGTACTATCTCAGCAAGAGTCTCATTGACTCTGAGACACGTTACTCACATGTGGAGAAACTGGCTTTGGCCACAGTTTTTGCGGTCCAGAGATTTAGACATTACATTTTTCTCCACAAAACCACCGTTATCACGAACTTCAATCTGATGTACTACATCCTAACACAACAAGTGCTAGGGGTTAAATATTCCCGTTGGATTGTTGTTCTCCAGGAATTCGATTTGTATTTTTCCAAAGCGAAATCCAAAAAATACTTGGTCTTTGCAGAGCTTATTTTTGCATTACCCTGTGTCAATGATCAATTGGAGCCCATTGATTCATTCCTGGATTAATATTTGTTTCTCATTGGCACGACTAACCCTTGATATCGAGACATCATTTTGTATCTCCAGACCCAACGTTTTCGACCCAATCTTAACTGTGATGAACTTCTCCGTATTTGACACCACGCTAAGTATTGTCTTATCATTAGTGATACATTGTATTGTCGTGGTATTGACTTCGTGCTATGTCGTTGCTTAACTCTCGATGAAGCCGAACATGTTTTGAATGACTGCCACTTCGAAGCATGTGGTGGTCATCTTTCTGGGATGGATACCACCCAGAATATCTTGCGAGTGGGTTACTTCTGGACTACAATATTCAAAGAATGTGTTGAAGCGGTTAAGAAGTGCCCTCCATGTCAATTCTTTCACTCTAAGAAACAATCACACCCTGCTCCTCTCCACCCTATCATTACCGTCGTCCCCATTGCAAAATGGGGTATTAATTTTATGCATTGTAAGCCTCATTCATCTGGGGGGCATAGTTATGTCATCATTGTCGTTGACTAATTTACAAAATGGGATGAAACCATGCCTACATACACCGAAGATGAAAAAACAACAACATTATTCATATTCAATCACATTATAGCTAGGTTCGGAGTCCCGCAGGCCATCGTAATTGATCATGGTTCCCACTTCATGAATCATATGATGGAAGAACTGAATTCCAAACTGGGTTTTCCCCATGAAAACTCAAGCCCATACTACCCACAAGAAAACGGTCAAGTAGAAGCAATTAACAAAGTCTTAAAATGCATGATTCAACACACCATGGGCACACAAAAATCTAGTTTGCACTTAGCTCTGTTCTCATCCCTTTGGGCCTACAGGACATCGGTAAAAAACACAACCGGGTTCACACCATTTCAATTGGTTTATGGAGTGTGAAATAACATATCTAAAGCTAGTCGTAGAACTCTTTCCCAATGCAACCACTGAGGAAGAGTGGTTTCTATACCTAGATAAGCTAGATGAAACCCGCCAAGATGCGATGCCCTCCAACGAGGCCCATAATAAATGTGTCAAAGCTCAATATGAAAAATTCGTTCAACCTCGAGTGTTCAATGAAGGTGACCTAGTCCTAACCTACAATTAGATGCACAATAAGTTAGGAAAAGGCAAGTTAGAATCTATGTGGTACGGTCCTTACATTTTCAAACGATTGTTGGAGAAGGGATCTTACGAGCTCATAGACTATGGTGGTATATCCTTGGGAGAGCCCTGCAACGGGATTTTCCTAAAGAGATTCTACACATAGGTTCATCCTGCATGCAACACCTTGTATATAATGTATATAGTGTGATTGTGGTTTTATTTTTTCGTGTTAGGACTCTATCTCGCACATCATCATTTATCTCGACTTATGCTTTTATACGCAAATGTTAGCGTACTTTGGATTCGCGTATGGTGCTAGTTGACATACCTGGAACCTTGCTTCTGCAACATGGGTATTATATTCCCCTGTCGGCGAGTTGATATCTTTAGGTGGTATTTGCTTGGTCCCCGCAACAAATAACATTGCGGAGTATCATGCAGTCATCGGACTTCTAGCCAAAGTTTCTTCTCTTGGAATCCATTCCTTTATAACCTATCTGGACTCACAACTCGTGGTGTCTCAACTAAACCGCGTCTACACCATCCGTGATCCTATACTACTTCATTTATACAGAAGGGTATAGCTCCTTGAACGATCATTTGATTGTATTTCATATCAACATGTACCAAGGGAACTCAACACATTGGTTGATTCATTGGCTAACTATATGTTGGAATGGAATCTAGCCCATACATAATTAATACATCATAAAAGAAAAACATGTACATATGAAAACACGCAATTCATCATGGATAAAATTGTCGATATAGGTCCATACATATAGATCATGTAAAATGTGTTTCCTGCCACATACAACAATATAATGTGTCTAAAGTCAAAATTGGGTTCATAACCCATACAAAAATTGGATCTCAATCCTAAGTATCATGTACATGCCGCTAATGATACTACTGTCTAAAAACACTAGTCACGAGGCGCACAGTGCCCATGGTAGCGCACCACCACCCTGGTGAATCGATGGAGCAACTACGCAATCTGCTCTGGCACACCCACAGTGTGCCTCTGAAGATGATATGGAACTTCAGGAATCCTCATAGGAGGGACACCCATGGTCAATCCCTCTAACTTCCGCTCTACATCGCGGAGCCCCCCTGCCTCATCTTCTTTGACTTGGTACTCCGCCCCACGCCGTCACAGTGGAGATGATCCTACTATCCTCGCCATCTCTCGATCTGCAGCATTATACATATGCAATAGAATTTCTACACATTATCAAAACAAAACAAAAAATGACATATATTTAAAAAACCAAAAACAATTCTAAAGGTCACATACCTGTCTCATCCTAGTCATCATCCTCGGGAAGGGCTAAATCAATGTCACCTAGAAATTCCACCCCAGCATAGGGATAGTATTCTATCATGACAATCTGTTCCTCAAGCCATGAGAAGAAGTCCTCGCTAAAGGCTAGAACCTGTGGCTCGTCGAGCCATACATCATATTCACTCCATCACCCCATCCATTGCTCGAATGCAGGGCGACGAGGCCTCTCTATTTGAATACGCAGAAGCGAAACCCTATCCAAGAAGAAGGTCACCAAGATGCTACCTTACCTGAACTGGATTATGCTTCCATTTCTACACTTCGTGACCTAATCCTTTATGTTGACTAGGACCCCTTCCCACCAGTTGAATAGTTTCAGCTCTATGCACTCCAATGCATAAGTCCACTGTACTTTGGTTGCATGGTGAGCTCCCACACTTCCCGCCACATGTTTAATGGTCTACAAGATCATCCTCAAAGGAATATCTATCACATTTGTGATGAGCCCTTTCCCGCTCTTCTTGTGGGACCCTTGTCTGTAATACTGCGCTATATAGGTATCGGTGGTCTCATCAGTGGCCCGGTGCCATGCTAGATTGACTCGGACCCCCTTCTTGGAGAGACCGGTCATGAAATAGATTTCCTCGAGCTCAATATTGAGTGTGTTCTCTCCAATATGGAAAGTTTGAATGTCAGCATCCCACATTTGGCTTATATGGTTCAAACACTTTCCCTGTTTGCGTATACCCCCGGTCTTGAAAATTTTCAATAAGCCCACATTCTCATAGCATGGCTAGTGTGTTGTCATCATTAAGAGCTTCCCTTTCATCCCCTTCATACTCTCTTTCCTTCCAGTCCAACATTTTCACTTGAGTCACTTGCAATCTCCTGCAAGTCACTAGGGGAGACTTCAGTTAAAAAATGGAAACCTAAATTCATGCTAAAAAGGAGAGGAAAACAATTTAATTTCCTAGGCTGCGGATTTTCACACCCTGTACAATGCAGGGGACGTGAAAACTGCTAATATCCGTACCCCTATCACTAGTCCTAGCGTGATAATTCTGTAATTTTCATGCCTCTCGACATAGAGAGGGCACGAAAATTCCTGGGCACAAAATATGTGCCCTAGGGCCTTGCCAAACCCAGAAAAATCAACATGAAATCTAACAAAAAATGGATAGAAAGAAAGAGCAAGGTGAGAGGATTTACTTGGTCCAAACGGCAGTCGAAATGGTGCCCTGGATCTCTCAATATCTTCAGCTGAAGATTTTCTCTCCCTAAGGTAAAAAATCTCCTTTGGGTAAAAATAGCCAAGTCAAAATGGGTAATTTCTCCTTTTACCATCTTTTATACATATTATGTGGTTATTTTTACCTATTTTCATATTTAAAAACCTTTTTGAGTTAATTCTTCACCATGTTTATGACCTAATGTATGTTTCTAGTGTTTTTTACTATATTTTACAAGTTCATTTGCATTGTTCACATTGGTGGTCTCATGTATTTGACCTTCTTGCGATCTTACTTTCTCTTTTTCGTTCTCTAGACACAAACATGAAAAAGATTCCAAGCGCTTTTCACACCTAAGTCGTGCTTGTCAAAACCAAGTAAAACGGTGTCAATCTTAGTTTACTTTATTCGTGCTCGAAAAATGATGAGTAAAGTATCATATTAGTATTATTTTCTCCCCTTTTCAAGCTAAGATGATTAACTTATGAAAACGAAACCATAGGAGTTCTCTTTAAGTTCTTTTCGGACTCCCTCATTATGAAACATTTTCCAAGTGAGCTTGTCTCTTTCACACTTGTAAAAGTATTTGAAAGGACATCTATCTGGTGGTAGGTTATCCCTTTTTCGGACCGAGAAATGTATACCTTAGTCAAACATGACTAGGAAAGTTCTTATGGACAACGTTTTACACTTTTTCGGGTCCAAGGACTAATTATTACAAAAAAATCAAACCTTGGAGTCTTCTTTAAGTTATTTTAGACTCTCAAAACATGAAGAACTGTCGAGCTACCGTTCTTTGGACTCATAAAATCAAACATTGAAGGATCCTTATGGAGCCAAGCCTCTCCTTCCTTGGTTTTGTAAAACATACGAGGATGGACTCACTTAGACGTGAGGTATACCAAGCATCGGTTATTGTTGGCACGGGATAGATCCATAGGAAGTGTGGAAGCCGACTGGTGCGAAAGGGTCATTCCGCAGAAGAAGGACTTGACTCCATAGGAGATTGATTCTATCTTTTGGGTTCGGTTGTATCCACGATAGGATGACTTGACTGTTTCTGCGAGGTTTGTTCCGCAGGTTTTGATGAAGGAATGAAGATGTTCAGTTATGATCTGAATCCTGTTGTTGTGCAATGATGTGATGATAAATAATGGGTTATGTGAATGCTTTCTATTGATTAATGCGAAGATATGTTTCTATTGATTAGTGCGAATATGTTGGTAAATATGCTATGAATGTATGTATTACGAATGAGATGCGAATGATTGGTTAATGGAATATTATGAATGTTGTAATCTATGGATAATGTGCACATATCCTCTTCATAACTACGGAAGCTTGGTTCCAGCAGCCCTCTTATTTAGCTCGAGTGAGACTGCACTTGCTTTGCAAGTGTAGCTAGAAAGGATTACACCTTTTCGGGTCGGTGTATAAGGGAGTTAGGTTGATAGTTTGTTGGCGACAGTGCGGAGTGAACCCCTGTCAATAGACTCTACGTCAACAAATGGTTCCATTTTCGGGACCCTAAAGAAGAAGAAAAGAGGATATGCTGTGGCATCCAACTAAACCAGAGATCCAAGAGTGGTTCGATAAGAAGGCAGAGGAATTCGCGAAAAGCAAGAAGCAAGATCTGAAGTAGACAACAAACAATTGGTTAGAAAGATACATCTACTCAGAAATTCATGAAATATTTTTCTGTGAATTCCCAGTGCTATTGCATGAGTGGCTAGCACAGTTGATGTTACGTAAGAACCACTGCCAGAAGACTGAACTAGATTGTTGGACTCCGGAGTTGGTGTGACAATTGAAGCAAGTTGGTGCAACATGGTATCGTGAGCTATTGATTTTTGGGTGTACAGTATCCTCGAAGGGTATGTAACTAAGTTCGCGGTAGATACGATCAATTCATACAGCAACGCCGAAAGAAATTTCCTCAGAGGACCAAGGGGAATATTTTTGTCATCATTAAAACTATGGATTAAAATGTTGGTCTGTGAAAAAGGAATATTGAGGATGTCTTCTGATGAGTAGAAAAATTGGTGTACGAAGGTAAAGGTTGTTGATGTATATGTAACTTCGGAATGTATTTCACATATATGTATATTGTATTCCTATAGAGATGGTATTATTCCTCTATAAGGAAGTGTTGTCATTTATATTGTAAGTGTCGTAACTTATACTTGATGGGTTATTAGACCACCTTATTTGGGGTCGGCCCTATATAAGTCATGTGGGTCAAAGGGTTATTAGACCACCCTATTGGGGGTCGGCCCACTCAACATTATGTTATGTGGTTAAGTTCGAGCCTACATGAGTTAGGTAAAAAGGCAAGTCAAGTCAAGTATAAATAGAGTGCGGGAGGCACTCTATTTGCTCACTCACTTCTCACACATGCACTCAAGGAGGAGTGGCGCACTTATGGAGGAGGAGGATCTCTTGCTAGGTTATGGCTATCTCTCTTGGTTGGTTGTATCATTGCTCTATCTATCTCTGAGGAAGTTATTGGGGTTTTTCACCTTTATGGTTTTCCCCAAGTAAATCTTTGTGTCTCTTGTGTGCTTGCATTATTGTCTCCATGATTGATATGCTGTAGATATGATGTACATGTTGTTCTCTCAGTTAAGATCCTAGATCAGATTGAAGTAAATTCTGAAAATTTAACAAAGGTATCGTGTAAATGCAAGTCTGATGCAAAGGTTTGGTAGATGGACATGAGCAACGATGATTTTGAAAGGGAAGCTAACGAAGAGTGTGGTCTCTTGAGGAGTGGAGCTATATTTCGGAGTCCTGAGAAGAAGAGGAGGACTGAGAGAGAGTCTCCTGAGAGGACAGGAACAGAGAACTATGGAACAGGACCACACAGGAGGAAGCGACCATATTGTGAAGGAGACGTCGACCAGGATACCCCAAAGGAAAAGGAAGGTCAGATCGTAAGTTACCACGTACCTTCGACCCCACACACTACTCAGAATTTTATAGGAATAAATCCAAACTATTTGCGTAGTTTCCCCACATGCAGTGGCAAGAGTAGAGCTTTAGTAAATAACAATACCAGTAACGTTAGGATGGCGGATGAGGAAAAAATGCCCACCTTTCAGGGAAACGGGACTGAGGATCCCAAACAATATTGGTTTGTATGCAAAGCAGTCTGGACCATGAAGCAGGTCCAAGATGATAATATAAAGATAGGACAGTTGGAAATGACTCTTAGGGGTCGGGCGTTAGAATGGTACATTTAGTTTTTAAAGGTTTTGGTGGGAACATCAGCCAAAACACTGGAGCAGATAAGGAAGACAATGATTGACGAATTTAAGAAACCAAAATCTAAGTCACAATATGTCACTGAGCTTAAGGATATTAAGCAATTCCCGAATGATTTGGTGTGGGAATTCGATCAACGATATAAGACGCTAATAGCGAAAGTGAGCTTTCCAATAAATGAGCTACAACACAAAGAATGGTTCATCATAGGACTGGTGTCGCATATCCGAGGGCCATTGATGCAACAAAAAGTCGCGACATAGGTGGAAGCACTAGAGATCGCAATGAAGCTAGAGGCTTAGCCAATTGGCGAAGCAAGAATGGGAATGGACAGAGTTCAGGCACAGTTGGCCAATTTAACATTACAGCTGGAGTATATCAAGAAGGGCAAGGAAACTCGAGGGGATGTATGGTGCACCAGATGCAGAACTGAGGGGCACCATAAGGATAATTGCTCAGAATTCTGGGAATACTTGTAGGCAGGGGGGAAAACCCAGTTCGCTGGGGAGGCATGCCATGGTGTACTGTCTGTCAGACCAGGGAGCATCAACCAGAAGAGTGCGTATATTTGCAAAATATGGTATCAAAGCCAGCAAACTTATACTGCAAGTTTTTTCGATCAGTTGGCCATGATGAGAAGGACTGCAGGGCCTATGATTTGTTGCAAGAATGAACAGTTGATACGTATTTCAAGAAGGGAGAAGAACCACCAGTGGTGCAACAACAATTGTAGTATAGCCAGCCATACCAATATGACCAGGGCCACTATGGGCACCCATAGTATCCAACACCACCGTATGGCCAGTCACAGTATGGGCAGCAGCAGTATCAACAGCCATAGTACGGGCAACCACAATATCAACAATATGGACAACCACACGGAGGATTTGGGGGAGGATACCACGGTGGCTGAGGTATGGGACATGGAGGCGCTGCTAGATGCAGAAGAGGTCCAATTACCTATTATAATTGTGGGCAACAGGGGCACTACGAGAGAGACTGTCTGAATCTGGCGCCGCAGTGTACATAATGCAATGTCATAGATTATAGTATAGAATACTTCCCTCATATTATTGTGAAATGGAAAACTAAGCAGAACCAGAACTTGAATAATCCAAAGACACCACCTGCAATACAAATGATCTCGACAAAATCTAGAGGAAACCATGCTCGGTGGGGATAGTGACACAAGGAAGAGTGGTAACAGAGATCGATAAGCCACACACCAATATCAGACCAACACAAACATGACGAAAGTAGTTCAATGAGGGTGGTGAAGTGGAAAAGGACATGTTCTCAAAATCCCAAGAGGTAATGAGGAATAAGAGATGGGTAGCTCTGGAAGAAGAAATCTATGACATGCCACCAACGTTTGACCACTTGAAGTCGCAAAGGAAGGAAACCACCCTAAAAGCATTCATAGGGAGCTACCCAGACCTGGAAAAAGATCCAGAAATAGTGGAAGAAATAGCTAGTCTGCTACGACGATGAGGAGGTGCACGACCGGAGCAGAAAGTCAATCTCATACATAAAAGAAAAACAGGCATGGAGATGTGGATGTCGACACAGATCAGAGAGTTTGATGTTGACTCCATCGTTCTGGACTTGGGTTTGAACGTGAATATCCTGACGAAATAGACTTGGGAGATGATGGGAAAGCCGTGGATGACATGGTCTAGTACAGCCATGACTAGCGAACCAGAGCAAGGTCACCCCGCTTGGTCGGGTATGTCAACTTCCGGTTGAAATTGAAGGACTCAGAATGTATGCGGAATTTGACGTCATCAAAATTTTGGATACGACCAGCCCCTATCCAGTACTGCTGGGGATAGACTGGGCTATGGAAAATCAAGCAATTATCAGCTTTAAGAAAAGGATAATGTCCTTCGAGAATTAGGAAATGAGATTCGTTGCGCCACTGGATCTGGCGGAAGGGCTGCGCTATACTAAGACGGAAGGAGACGAATTCATGGAAGGATGGGACAGTTTGTATAACATCTCTGAAGATTATGTTAACCCCACCATGGATGGAGAATTGGAATGGCGCAGCACTAGTTCAATATCCTCTGACTCAGATGAGGCCCTTGAGAATTGGCAGAACCGATTGTATGAAGTGTCTTTTCGAAGGTGTGCACGGATAACACAGTCCCTGCGAATGGTAGCTAAAAAGGAATGTGTGTTACCTACCTATGAAGGATTTCCCAACTTGGACATGTTCCTCATTGAATTTGAGGGGAAAGTGGTAGAGCCATAGCCTCTTCTGGCCCTGGAGGAAGCCCTGAAGGCTACTCTTATGCGATGGTGGGTAGCGCCCAAACATCACATCTTGGCCACTATGCCGACACCTCGTGGAGGTTCAGTTCGGTGAAGGTTCGAAGGATGACCAGATGCGATACGATGAATAGGGAGACCCGAAGGCACATCTAAATTCCTATCAACACCAATGGGGATCAAGAGCACGACAAGATTGGGTGCACGCATTCGTACACACATTGGATGAGGTACCACGGAGTTGGTATGTCGCAGCAGAACTACGACATGGGACAACATCTTGGGAGCAGCTTACGATTGGCTTCAGCCAGACGTTCTCATTCACAAATATAAATCCCTTAATCCACACCACAATACAAGCTATCCACGGAAATATATTTGAAGCGATACCAACCGAACAACCAATGGCACCCCAATGGACGGCGACACCAGAAATGTTGATGGAGTGCTATAATGTCACTAGAGAACCCGAAGATGACGATGACCCCAGGGCTACATATGTACTAGAGTCGGAGGGTAGTCACATTGTGGTGGCACCAGATATACCAGCAGATAAATTTCAGCAACCATTAAATATTACGAAGGTGAACATTGGATCAGAGGAAACCCCAAAATTTGCAAATATTGGGGATTACTGGGACGAGTCGACCATTGCAAAGGTAACTGACCTACTACATGAGTTTCAGGATTTGTTTCCAAATAAGTTCTCAGAGATGAAGGGAATCTCTGGAGACTTAGGAGAGATGTGGATTCCCCTGAAACCCGACGCAAAGCCGGTTAAGCAACGGCCATATCGATTGAACCCACAGTACAAGGAACGAGTACAAGCCGAACTTGAAAGAATGCTAGAGGCATGCATTATAGAACCCATGGTGGAATCAGAATGGATCAGTCCAATGGTTGTCCAGGACAAGAAAATCGGTGAAGTACGAATATGTGTTGATTTAAGGAAACTAAATGATGCCTTCCTACATGATCCATTCCCGACCCCATTCACAGATGAAGTACTCGAAGGCATAGGAGGCCAAGAGATATATTCCTTTACAGACGGATTTTCAGGCTACCACCAAATCAACATTGCGAAAGAAGATCGACACAAGACCACATTCATCACCGAGTGGAGATGCTTTCAGTACACAGTGATGCTGTTTGGATTAAAGAATGCTCCTGCAATATTTTCTAGAATAGTGGTAGCAGCTTTCAAAGATTATATTCATGAGTTACTTGCGGTTTACATGGATGATTGGACGGTCTACGGATTAAGAAAATATCATGTCGCAAACTTAAGACTCATGCTAAAACGCTGCCGACAGCACTAGATTTCCCTGAACCTCAAGAAATGTATCTTTTGTGCTACGTTCGGCATACTATTGGGACATATTGTCTGTCACAAAGGAATGTTGTTAGATCCAACAAAGATTGCCATCATTGTGGACCTCCCACCACCGACGACGGCTAAAAAATTGCATGCGACATTGGGCCACACAGGCTACTACCAGAAATTCATTTGTGGCTATGCAGCCATCACAACACCCATTGAGAAGCTACTAAAGAAGGATGCTATGTTTGAATGGACCGCGGAGTATCAGAAAATTTTGGACATATTGAAACAAAAGATGGTCGAAGCCCCAATCCTTGCATTTCCAGATTGGACGAAGGAATTTCATGTACATGTTGATGCATCATCAATCGCACTGGGTGTTATCCTGGCCCAACCTGGAACCAACGATATCGACCACCCTATAGCATTCTCCAGTATGAAACTGTCTACTGCAGAGAGGAACTATACAACCACCAAGCAGGAAGGGCTAGCGATGGTCTGTGCGTTGCAGAAGTTTAGGCACTACCTCCTGGGGGGCCACTTTAAGATGTTCATCAATCACTCTGCATTGAAATACTTGGTGAAGAAGCCTATGTTGGGGAGGGGAATCTGCCGCTAGTTGTTGTTTCAGGAGTTTGATTTCGAAATTATCGTAAAGCTAGGACGATTGAATGCAGGACCTGATCATCTCTTGTGAATAGAATCAGGAGAGGAACCAAGAAGCATTGACGAAGGACTACTGGATGCTTAGTTTTTTAGGATTGGCATGGTCGATAACTACTATGAAGAAATCATTCAATTTTTGGCAACAGGGAAGGCACTGGTCGAGCTCACTACCAACCAAAGGAAGCAACTAGTTATCCAAGCTGCAGATTTTCAGCTAATTGCAGGAGAGTTATATAAAATGGGGCTATATGAGATTCTACCACGATGCGTCCTTCCACGTGAACAAGAACAGATTCTGTTGGAATCTCATGATGGAATTGCTGGAGGACACTATGGTGGATGAACAAATTCTAGAAAGATCCTTCATGCAGGGCTATGGTGGCCAACCTTGCATGGGGATGCTGCGGATTATGCTAGAAGCTGCAACGTATGTCAATGAACCGAGAAGCCCTTGCGACGAGACGAAATGCCACTAGTACCACAAGTAACGCTGCAAGCCTTTGACAAATGGGTTGTCAACTTTTTGGGACCCATTAACCCATCAGGAAGAGGACAGGCTCGCGTTACATTATCACTGCGACAGACTACCTGACACGTTGGGAAGAATCCACACCGGTAAAAGACTGCTCTGCTGCAATTGCAGCACGATTCCTCTTCGATAATGTGGTTACTAGGTTTGGTTGCCCAAATATATTACTAAGCGATCAAGGCACACACTTTTTCAACCAAAATATTGTTGTGATGACGTAGGAATTTCAAATCCAACACAAGAAGATTACACCTTACCACCCTCAGGTGAATGGGACCATTGAGGCATTTAATAAAATATTGGAACATGCTCTAACCAAGGTGTGCAATGTGAACCATGACGACTGGGACCTAAAAATCCCAATGGTCCTTTGAGCGTATCGCACCACATGCAAGCAATTGACTGGCTAGACTCCATTTAAACTCATCTATAGCCAAGAAGCAGTGATGCCAATGGAATACATAGTACCTAGCTTACGCATTGTTGTAGCAACAAAGATGAACGATGACAGCGCGTTGGAGGAACACTTGACACAACTCATACGGTTGGACAAAGATCGATTCATCGCAGGGTTTCACCAGAAGGTAGAAAAGGACTGCCAGAAGGCATGGCACGACCGATATGTCAAGAGGAAACACCTACAGAAATGGGATATAGTCCTGTTGTATGATAGCAAATTTTTGAAACACCCTGGCAAGTTGCAAATGCACTGGTTGGGACCATATGTTATCACTTTTATCACCAATGGTGGCACAGTCTAGTTACAGAGCTTGGATGGGGTACTGTTACCTAAAATAGTCAATGGGAGTAGGTTGAAGCCCTATATCCATGATTCGATGCAAAGCGGATGAGGACTCGAGAAACTGGAAAAAACAAGGACATGCTATGAACCGGCAGATGGCGCAGGACGTGCACAAGGAGGAGTTGTCTCGCAGTGTAGAGTGGACTGCGACAGTAGCAGGATCGCGCCCTATCAAATCAGTAATAAATCACCAGCAGATGGGACTTTTTTGGATGATAGGTATGATGAACAAGTATGATGATTCATTGGCATGGATCGCTGACCGGCACGTTTGGTACACATCATGGCTGGAGGCGCCACAGATGATATTTTGCATGAGGATGACACGAAGAGAATTCGGGGGCAGTATGGTCACCCATCAAACATGAAGGAAGCCTCGTCACCACACGTAGAAGAAATGATGACAGAATCAGCGCATTAATTGAATAGATCCGTAGAGGATTTTTTGAAATATACGTCCTGGACAACATAAATGCATAAATACAGGCACCAGACATTGAGCAAAGCATAGAGGTATTTACCAGTAGCAAGAAATCCATGCTTTGAGTGATTCAGGTCATTGCATAGGTTAGGAATTCCAAGGAGGCTGTGGAAATGATCCATTTCATTTCGTGCGGTGGAACACCCGGGGCGCTGCAGGCCCGAATGACGAGTGTGCATGAGCGCCTTGAGAAGCAGGAAGCTTGGAAACTCTGGTGTCATAGAAACGAGGTTTCATCCAAGATGTCTAAGTATGTGGTAGTAGTTCAAAGCTTCATGGTCCCAGTGAACACCAGAAGAACAGGGGTAGCAGGCCCCTGGCTGCGGTAGGAAGCAATCCAAGGTACAAAATAGATGTGCTGGAGTAGTCGGCCTGTCTCCCACCTTGACGATGTTGAAAACCTCCTCCTCAGATAGGAACGAACGTAGAGTGAACCAACAGACTCCGGCGAGGTATATGATCAAGGTTCCAAGAGACTAGAGGATGAGTGCAAGAAGTACATAACAGCGAACCAATGATCGATGGATGGGGGTGAGAAGTACACAACAGCGAGTTCCAGACAGCAAGAACAGTTTCAGCGACCGAGAACAGCGCAGAGGGGGGGGAAACTAGCAGCGTCCAGCTGAGGTGGATCAAGACGAGCCATAAGTTTTTGTTTTTGGGGGCTTGTTGGCACAGGACAAATCCACAGGAAGTGCAGAATCCGACTGGTGCGAAAGAGTCATTCCGCAGAAGAAGGAACTTTTTCCACTTTTTGTGGAAAGCATAAGAATAGTTAGATTAGTCAAGTCGGTCATGTGGACCATGTTGTAATAAGATGAAAGCATTTAAATAAATCAAGATTGTAAGCCTAAGGGCATCAAAGTTTTGGAGATTGATTCTATCTTGTGGGTTCGGTTGTATCAATGATAGGATGACTTGACTGTTTCTACGAGGTTTTTTCTGTAGGTTTTGATGAATGAATGAAGATGTTCGGTTATGATCTAAATCCTGTTGTTGTGCAATCATGCGATGATAAATAATGGGTTATGTGAATGATTTCTGTTGATTAATGCAAATATATGTTACTATTGATTAGTGCGAATATGTTGGTAAATATTCTATGAATGTATGTATTACGAATGAGATGCGAATGATTGGTTAATGGAATATTATGAATGTTGTAATATTTGGCTAATGTGCACATATACTCTTCATAACTGCAGAAGCTTGGTTCCAGCAGCCCTCTTATTCACCTCAGGTGAGACTGCGCTTGCTTTGCAAGTGTAGCTGGAAAGGGTTACACCTTTCCGGGATGAAGTATAAGGGAGTTAGGTTGATAGTTTGTTGGCGACAGTGCAGAGTGAACCCCTGTCGATAGACTCTGCATCAACGGTTATCCTCTTCAATCTCGTTAAACCAAAAATAGGTACTCGTTAATCATGATGGGGAGGATTGGGAAGTAAGTCGATTTTACCTCTTTGGAAGCTTGTGAGTCGTCACCTTTGAACATGGCATGCATTTACATCTTGTCTTCCTTGGGTATCCAGTCTCTCTGTTGAGTTATAACTATAGTCATGAGTCGTCTTCTTCATCTATAACCTTCTCACCTTGTGGTTGTTTCTGCTAATCAATCCCAGCTGTCAAGTCCTGTCTCATGCCGTTATATGTTCAAAGGGTCTGTGTCTCCTTGAGTCAACCCTTTCACAATTTTGTCAAATCCGGTTTTGTGTCAGTATGTA
Source organism: Larix kaempferi (assembly GCA_027924585.1). Classification (NCBI taxonomy): domain Eukaryota; kingdom Viridiplantae; phylum Streptophyta; class Pinopsida; order Pinales; family Pinaceae; genus Larix; species Larix kaempferi. The sequence goes on along the minus strand of BSBM01000962.1, from coordinate 2,148,052 downwards.
CTCTTTTTGATCTGTTGCTCTACACCTCTCTCAGGTTATATTGGTTTTGTGTCGATGATGTGGAGTTCATTATGGTCCACCTTCGACGAGTCTGTTCCTGTCGACATCAACTATCTATCCAAGAATTAGATTTAGAAACCAACCTTAGTCTCTTAGTGCCTACATGCCTCAATGGGAGGTTTCCTTGTATTCAACAGTAGGTTTTCATCATTGACCTCTGATCGAATGATTCCATGAATGTTCGACATCAAGAAATCTATTCACATTTGATGGACTGTACTAGAGATACCTTGGGGATCATTGTCATCATTGGTGATTTCCCTCGCACTTGTTAACGATTCACATGATTGACCGATAATCAGGTGGTATCTGAAATGTTTGACTTCAACACCTTGTAATCACATGGTTCGATTCGTAACAATTTGGGATCAGGTAGAAGACCCTGGATGCTCTTGATGTTCATTTTACGTCCAAGCTACGATATTGATTATTGAGTAGGTCCCCACATTGACATCTTGTTGGTGGCCTCGTTTGTGTACTGTCACACAGATCCACTATTGTATTGGTCGTGGCTATGTTGTTATCTGGTCATGGATATACATTTGTTCTTCATAGCCATGATTTATTTACAATCTCTATCATGTCAGTTATGTAATGGATCTACATTGTATTGGTTAGCAACCATGCTTCGCATCAGTTATCTTGAGCATGGATATGCCTGCCTCAGTGTTATTTGACATATTGTTTCCTTGCAGCTCCACTCCTACCTCCTTGCTACTATCTATGTGGACTAATTTACTTGTAAAGTGTTTTGGCCATCAATTCCTTCTGACCTCACACTTTAGGGGGCATCTATTATACTCCAAAATCCCACTTTGAGTATCATTTCACCTCATCATGGTTTACCCCCATGTGAAACCTAATGACACTTCCCCCTAATGCATGTCAGAACCTACTCTCACCTAGTTGGTCCCCTCTTTGGCCTTCTTTGGATACCTTAAAGCTAAATCCAACTTGCTTAAGCCGAAAGACACCTCATCAAATTCACATGCCACATCACATGGCCCACTTTTCAAAGCTTTCTGCGCCCTTCTAGTGGTACAAGGAATGAAAATTCCCCTTTTTCACGTCTTTCATACCTGTTGGGGCGCGAAAATAACAACTTCATCGCGTTATGCTCAATGGTGGGGGCATGAAAATCCCTCAACCACCTTATGCCTTGGATTTCGAGGGAGATACTTTAGGGATGATGATTCCTCTCGAATCCCATCTCTTCCTTCTTCCTTGTTGTGAGTCATCTCCTTGATCCACCTTCTACTCCTTGAGATCCATTATTATCTCTTAGTGGTTGAGCTCCCAAACCCTATAAGAAGGATGCCATCAATAATCTAGGGGGAGAAAATTTGAGGCATCAAACCTATGGTCTTAGGATTTTTGCAGAGGTAGCATGGAAGGAAGCTTTGGAGATGAAGGTTTTCTTGGACATCAAGGGATCACTTTGTAAGTTTCTCCTAGTTTCCATTAATAATAACTTGTCTTATTTTCCCATTTCATGTGTTATGTTTCAATCATTAGCATGGAGTGTTTCTAATCTAATTTAGATATGAATTAGTATACAAGGTATTTGGATATTTTCTTCACTTGTTGTTTGCTTGGTTCCAACAGGTTCTACTTGTGAGATTCACGACAGGAGCTGGAGATAGGACGAACATTTGGTTCAAGGTGAATTACATTGATTCCTTCTCTTCAAATACATTTAGGATTTGTATGCATTGTTATATCTAGGATATTAAGGTAGCATTTGTTTGTTAGTTGTCTTAGATTAGGCTTAGTTAATATCAGTTTGATATAAGAGTAAATCTATCTATCCATAGGACAAATTTACTATCACAGTGGCCCTCTTAGATGAACCCACAACCCTCTTCCCAAATGAATGCTACTTATACAAAATCCTACGGCATCCACAATGAAGAATCGACCTTAAAATAATGAACATGTCATCTTCAAGAGAAAGCGATGCCTTTCAATCAGGTTCAACCCTCACACAGAATATCATGCCCTTCTTCAAATTGATATGCTACTAGAAATGAATATGATTTTATGGTAATGACAAAGTCTCAAGGAAGAAGAGAACAACCATCGTTTGAGAGTAGCAGATCACCTAAATAAATCACCTAGTAGTCCATGGTCCTCCTCTTCATGTAAGAGAAAATTTGTAATATGATATTGTTACACCAAAATCTCGGAATCATGAGTCATGTGCCAACTTGGTGCCTTAATCCCTGAAGTTTCCCTGGCTAAAACATCCTAAGCAAGTTATTGCCTTTACATCCCACCATTTCTAGTAGTGCTGGTGCATCCTGCTTTTCAGCAAGAAGTGCCAGACTAAGGCTAGCACATGATGCACACTGACAGAGTGCACCAGTAACTCTTGTTGCCTTCATGCAACCTGCGCTAACCCTTCCTGGTGCGAGTTGTCTTTGTGCAAGGTGCACCAAGGTTGGTTAATGTGGATAAAAAGGAGATTCGAGTGAATTCTCGAATCTAGGTGACATGGAGGTCTATCCCTAATTGGTAGGAAGGCTGGTATTCAGTCCCTAACCTAATGGGAAGATCCCTTAGACCTCTCCCCCTAATCCTCAACTTACTCTATCCATCTAGCCTTATAAATAAGACCTCTCTCTCCATTGAGAAGGGAGGAAGGAACATAACACTTTCATGCTAGTGAAATTATCACAAGGTGATCCCTACTCATCCCTTAGGAGGCTCACTTTATCCTTGGAGGCTTGGCTTGGATTGTTGGATGGAAGTCATAGCGTTAAGGCTTAGGTTGTGACTATATATCTTCTATGTATTTCCCATTTATTTACAAAAATATAAACTCTTCCCATAAGTATTGTTGTCTTGTTAATATTTAGAGATTTATTCCTTAATTGTTAGCTTAGATCAGTGCATGTTTAGATTCACTTTTACTGTTTGCTTGTTTCCATTTTTTCAATAGGGTTTTGCAGCTCAAGATCCGAAGGCCTGGAACTTGGAGCAATGAAGAGGAGAAAATTGAATCTGAGGTGAGTGTTTTATTCATTCCCTTGCATCTCTATTGATATAGGGAAGTATTTTATGTTTTGTATTCATTTGTTCTATATCTGCTTGGACTAGCGAAATCATGCTTGAGTTTGCTTGAGTAGATTGTCTGTAAACAAATCTGGTGAACATACTGGGGAAAGAACATATCTTTGATTTCAGTTTAGTTTGATTTCATTGATTAATTTTCTATCCTCCTAACCCCTTCCCATCTTTGGATTTTGTTATTAAAGAGTTTGTTGGCTTTCCCTGACTCTGTTAGGGATCATTGTCAAACCTTTTTCCTTTCATTTTTGGAGATATTTGAATTTTTTCCACTTGTTATTCGCCCGGTGCCCCTGGTTAGTATATTCCCTACACCATTGTGATTTTGCCGCTCATATTCAGTGAGCATCATGTGCCTCTGCTGCCCATTTCCTGAGTCCATCCTGCGCCATTGGCCTATGTACAACCTGCCCCTGGCGCTCTGGTGCATAACAACAAAGTGCGCCAGCATCTGTTGCTTGGTGTTTAGCATCATTTTCTTCATTTTCGGTCATTTGGTCTGATTGATTGAGCTCTGTGTACTGTGTGATTTAGTCATAAGACCCCTAGGCCCTACTTGTTTGTGTTTGGATTTGATTTGGTTGATTTTGGGTTCTAATCTAGTTAAGTGAGCAATTCGGTAGTGGCAGGCAACTTCAATCCCCTGTATATCTGCTCGATCTTGCAATCCCTGATCACATTACCATATCTTTTCAATTTGTTATATATGATTCCTAAACCCTTCCTACATTCATTCATTAAGTCTTGATTGTGATTTGTTTTTTGATTTTACGTGTGTTTGTGTGTTTTTTTATTCTTTGGGAATTTCCAACTTACTATAGTTGGTCAAGACATCATCTTTGATTTTCTGAATAGTAGATATAAAAGAGCATTGTAATTCTTAGATCCATTGTGAGTACTTGAGTGGGGAAACAAAATTTTTATTACCTTCATTTTCGAGTTTGAGTCTTGAAGTGTTGGGAATATTTTTCATACTTTGGAATAAAAATCTTTGGAAAGCTTGAAAGGTCATCGTGTAGTTTCTTGGTTTTGACAACTTGTTCATTTATTATAAAGTTATAAGCACATTCGCTTTTTTGCAAAGTATCTTGGAAGGTTGAAAATTCTCATTCTTTGTTTTTCCTTCATCTCTTAGATCATTGTTTTGAAAATTAGAGATCATTACATTTGAAAATGAAATTCTTCTTTCCATGTTTCGTCAATTTGGTTAACTTGAAAAGAGAAAAAAGAAAAGCATTTACATTTTGGTGTTTGTTGTTTTATGATTTTGTTAACATAGTGAAGAGAGTACTTCTTTTTCCTTTTCAATTTGATTTTGAGTTATAGGGGTACTTGTATTTTTCTGATATCGGAAACAAAGGAATTTCTCCCTACCTTAGATAGATTTCATTGAATCGGAAAAGAAAAAATTTTGCACTTTGCATGTAGATTAAGTTGCATTATGTTTAAATTCCTGTCTACACTCCATGCATTCACCTAACCGCTCAAGATAAAATTTACGGTAGTGTTAGGTTAAAAATTGCTAGTAACTTGTGTGATAAGTTAGTGACGTGTTATGGCATCGTTAAGCATGGCAGTTGTCGTTATCTGCCAAAAATGCATCCCGGGGGCCTGCATTTCTTCCACATACCAACCATTATATCGAACATTCTTTCACGTACCCTTAGGTATATTGAAAGGTAATTCACGTACTCGGTAGTATATCAGAAGTCTCTTGTCGTACGGTTGTGCACTAGACAACACCACTATGGATTTGAGCTCCCACCTACCTTGCATATATCGAGAGACCCCTCTAGGATTCCTATACCAACTAAGTTAACCTATTGGTCAGGGATCTACTACACACGTGCTTCAGGTAGTCGATTTATACGGTCAGGGGTACAGTCCTAATCCTCCCTGGTTAGTGCTCTGAAATATTGGGTTGATTATAACTGTTGGACCGTGTGGTATATTGCTAGTTGCACTGCCTTAACAATCCTATGAGGTTCCATACTTTTGAATCCCAACCTGTCACGTAAGTTTGCTTATGGCTTTAGCTTGTGTAGATATTGGATTGATATTTTTATTTTTTAAAGGTTACACCTAGGAGAAATTTTCATCTGGTCGATCAAACTTTGAGAATATCCCGAAGGATTTTGAATCTTCCACCTGAATATCCACTTAAACAGGAGGAGAACTTAGGAGAAACAATCATATCAACCTATAATATCTATGTCACATGAGGAAGAGACCTCTACTTTAGAGTCAAGAACGAACTACTCATCTCCCACCAATCCACCTATTGTTGATCTCGCAGGACCTTTGATGGCGGAACAACCCACCTCATATGACACATCCTTCCATCATTCACTGGAGGGACATCCCGAAGCTACGGATTGGATTTTCAGTCAGCCACAGGATGAATCTGTATCAATAGCATTTGGTTCATCCGCATCTTTTTGGGACACGTCTCTAGGCCGTCATATCGCCAAGTTTGGGTCAATTCCCATGGAAGAAACCATACCTCATCATTAGATTCCTAACAATGAATTTCTTGCTCCACTCTATGAATAGATTAACCATTCGCGCATGTATGGCGAACAACTTAGTCGCCAAATTCTCACATGACGAGCTAACATCCCGGATACACCCATTTTTCAATATTCCCATGTGCGCTCTTTATCATTCACTTCACCAGACACAACTATACCTAGCTCGACCACTTACGAACCAGGTCAACCCTCATTTCCTGCGAGCACACCTTTAATCTAGGCGATCGATTCTATACCTAATGTGACTCCAACCACAACACCCTCTGAGGGGAAACCTTCAATGTCTATTAACTTTGGGACATTACCTCCACATCCCCCACCTCAAAATTCAAGGGCAGGATATAATCTACCTATTAGTCTACTATCAAAAGGAAGTAATCCTTTTGTTGGGACTCAACCCTTGGTCATGATTCAACCTAGCATTGGTGGTCAACACTTGGTCACCAGGCACATTCCAGTATGTGGACAAATTTTGACTGGGGAACAACCCCTAGTTGGTGGACCTAACCTGACTGGGGGACATCACCTAGTCAATAGTCATACCATGAGTGGAGGTTACACTTCTCATCTAAGTTATAGTATGGTTGGTAGTCCTCTTCCAACCATCGAAAAACCCATGTGGACACATCATATGGGGGGGGGGAATCCATTTGGACCCAACCCCCATGGGGACGCATTATTCTAGGACATCATAACATCAATATTGGACAAAACTATCCAGGAAATGTTTTTCCTAGATTACCCTACCCTAGAAACCCTAATACCCCATGGGGGCACCATAATGTCCCACCGAACGGACCCCCGACTGACGAGCCACCTCCACCACCTGTCCTGCCACCTCCACCACCATCTGGTCCACCACCACCACCTCCATCCCATTCTGGAGGAGGTGTACCTCCACCTTATGGAATTGGATCTCCCCATTCTGGAGGATGCAGACCCCCACCTTCCAACGGAGGACCACCTTACTCCGGAGGGGGAGGACACCCACCTTCCGACGGAGGACCACCTTACTCCCGAAGAGGAGGGCCCCCACCTTCTGGTGGAGGGCCACCACATTCTGGAGGAGGAGTACCTCCACCTTATGGTGGAGGACCACCTTAACCTAGAGGAGGAGGGCCCCCACCTTTTGGTGTCGGCCCACCCCATTCTGGAGGAGGTGGAACTCCTTTCGGTCCCCATCCTAACCCCAGTGGCCCAGCCCCATACGACCAATTTCCTAAGGGAGGACCCTACAACCAATCAGTCAATGGTACCACTAGTACAATGACACCATATCAGTACTACTAGTATCCACAGTCTAACCAACAATTACCTTTTATGGCTACTCTCGATCTGCCAGATCTATCACGGTTGACTAATGATCCCATCTATCATGGAAGTAATTGGCCAACTATTCCGGTGAAGCTACCTTCTGACATTCCGAATTTTGATGACAAACCAGGCAAGGATCCCAAAAACCATGTAATGGCCTATCATTTATGGTGTTCGTCTAATTCCCTAATGGATGATTCCATCTATTTGCAGTTATTTTAATGAGCCCTCATCGGCACTGCCTCCAAGTGGTATATCGAATTACCACCATACTCTTTTCCTGATTTCCGATCCTTGGCCATGTCATATTTGCCACATTTTCAGTTTCCAATCCATTACGAGACTGGTACAGATCTTTTGACCTCTCTCCGACAAACTACCTCCACTCATATTTTCGATCATATTCACAAGTGGAGGCGTATATGACATCTGATTAAAGCTCCCATTCCGGACCAACTCGTGGCAGATTGGTTTACTAAGTCACTCCTACCCATCGTGGCTAGAGATGTCTCTATGGGTGGGGCCGTCACCAAAGAACAAGCTATAGAACATGCCCAGTACTTAGACTTAGTCTACGCTAAGTTTGGAACCCTATATGATATTGTCCCTGACGCACCCCGCCCTACCTACGACCCAGCAAAACCACCTATGGGACCTCATGCCGATGGAATCATCGATTCCATTCAAAACCAACCTATTTCTGAATCCAGTAGCCATGTTGGTTCCACTCCATCACCATCATATCCTGGGAACAACACCAATCGATCACCCAGCCCTGCTTCCACCAGAGAAGTGAATTCAGTTCAATCTGCTTCACCTCAGAAATCCGGTGGTAAAAAGAAGAATAAGGGGAAAAATAAAAATCTTCTAATTAGCAAGAACCAAAACAGAACAATCCTGATACCACCAAACCTAAGCGGAAGGATAAGTTTCCATGTTTACTTTGAGGTGATGAGCACTTTACCAAAGAATTCCCACATCGAGACGAGATCCAAAAGTTCCTGAAAGGGAATCCAAAACCCACAGTTTTAACCGATCCCTTTCCCACACAATAGCAACAGATGATCATGCAACAACCCTCTCCTCCTCAAGGAGATTCATCCTCTACCGCTCAAGTTCTCATGATGTGTAGTGAAACCGTCAACTTGAACACATGATCACATTTTTATGAATCGGTCCCTACGAAGGAATCTAATGGAAGTAATACTGAAAAATATTCCATTTCTACATCGGACATTCCCACGTTGCAAGGTTCTCTCACTATTGAGAAACCTTCCTTTGATTCAGTACTATGACCTCCCAAGAGCACGATTAGAAAATTTGTTTTCAAACCCAATGCTCGGGCCTCTCAGAATTACAACATTGTAGAGGACTTAGCACAAGCCCCTTGTGCTATGTTGACATTGGAATTCTTGCAAAACTATCCTAATCAGCGCAAGACTCTCCTCGCTGCTATCAACGCTATAGACCCTGATTCCTCGAAGACCATTATGTTCCGACTCTAGTACTTTAAACCGATACTTTCCCACCATCTTGCGTTACAAATTTTTACCAATGTTGCTAAGAATATCATCCATCGTTCTGTGTTTGACGAAGGAGAATCCACCTCGATGATGTCGTTATCCTGTTGGAGGGCCATCAACTCTCCTGAGTTGAACCGTTCCCCTACAACTTTGAAAGCATTCGATGGTCATGTATTCCAACCACACGGGTTGTTACAAGCTTTGGCTATATAGCTGGGGAGAAAGACGGTTTCCATCAATGTGGAAGTATTCACCGCCCCACTGGATTATAACCTACTCCTTCATCGTAATTGGTTTTATGCCATGACTGCGGTCTCATCTTCCATCTTTTGCATCGTACAATTTTCTCACCAAGGGAAAATTGTTACTATCAACCAACTGGATTTATGTACAGTAGACACCACTAATCACCCTTAAGACAATGTACCCCTCTTAGGTCATTCATCCCAGATATATGAGAGTGTGCGGGTAGGACTCCTCAAGGACTCATCCCTTATGGGAGTCTTTCCATCACCAGATCCCCCTTCCCATATTGCCATGATGAACATGATTTCCTCTATGATCCTGTCACCATCTAGCTCTAATGACCAATGGCTTGTGCCGGCGCTTGACATGTTGGACTCGATTGGAGATATAATGCATCTCACACCAACAGCAGCTACATACGAGGCTATCCAATTAGCCTTTGATGACCACTCTTCAGCGGCATCCACATCTTATTCTCCGCCCTTACTATAGACTTCATCCCAACTTGATTCTCTCCTCCGAAATTTCCATTCAGACGAGTCCATTATGGAGGTTATGCGTATAGATGAACCCCCATGGTAATACCTCCATGATCGATTGTCTTTCCTCCCACTGCTAGATTCAATGGAGAATCACATTGAAACCCTCATTTCGTCGGATTTCGTTCCTTACCCCCAATCACATATCCTCACTTGTGATATGCTAACCGTGGGTAACTTGGTAAACATTGAACCTACCATACCGATCAACATCTTGGCAACACCTGGAGTCATGGAACATATTCGTATAGGCCACAAATGCTCTCCTAAAGAGCTTACCTCATATACGGCCTTATTCAAAAAATTATGCTACATATTTGCATGGAGCTACGAGGAAATGCTTGGGACTGATCCTGCAAGTATTGTTCATGAGATCAAATCATATCCTGAGGCTAAACCTGTCTGGAAAAAGTTACTTCCATTGCACCCTATAAATATTGTGGCTATAAAGGATGAGATTGAAAATTTGTTGAAAGATGGCTTCATTTACCTTGTCCCCTTGACAGACTGGGTCTCGAGTGTCGTCCATGTTGCCAAAAAGCAGGCAGCATTAGGTTTTGCATCGATGATAGGGACCTTAATAAGGCTGGTCCTAAGGACAACTACCCTACCCCGTTTATCGACCAAATCATCGACAACTATGTTGGGAGCGTTATCTTCTCATTCATGGATGGCTTCTCCGGTTATAATCAAATTGAAATCCACCCGGCCGATCAACCTAAAACTGCTTTCATCTTCCCGTGGGGTACATTTTCATATCGTAAACTACCTTTTGGCCTTAAAAATGCTGGTGCCACATTCCAGCGGGCTATGTCGTATGCTTTCCATGATGTGAAGGAATTTGTAGAACCATATTGCGACGACCTTCCTGCTCATTCGAATCGTCGTGAGTTCCACATTGACCATCTGATGGCAGTATTCCTTAGATGCAAGCGGTATAACATCTGCTTGAACCCTCACAAGTGCATATTCTATGTTGAGTCTGGACGCCTCCTAGGATTCATCATTTCTAAAGACGGGATTCGCATTGATCCCTTGAAGGTGGAAGCCATTGTCTCTCTTCCACCCCCCACTGATATACCAAAACTACAAAGTTTGCAGGGGAAGGCAAACTAATTAAGCCATTTTTTGTGTAATTTCACCGAGAAAACACAAGGATACATGAGATTGTTGAAGAAGGATGTACCATTCATTTGGTATGACCATGCTCAACGCTCCTTCGACAACTTAAAACATGCTATCACCCATGCAACTTTGCTTGAACTACCTAACTACCACATGGACTACATCCTCTATCTTGCTGCTTCCACTACCACCATCTCTATGGTCTTGGTTTAGGAGGATAGAAACGCCCAGGAACATGTGATCTACTACCTGAGTAAGGGTCTCATTGACTTCGAAACGCACTATACACATGTCAGGAAACTATCTCTCACAGCAGTCATCGATGTCCAAAAGTTCTGCCACTATATCCTCCTCCGCACTACCACTATTATTGTTGACTCTAACCCTATGTACCACTTCCTCACATGTCAAGTACTAGGGGGAAAGTATTCACGATGGATCGTCATTCTTCAAGAATTTGACCTCCAGTTTGAGAAGTCTAAGTCCAAAAATTCTTTGGTTTTTGCGGAGCTTATCTGCGATCTTCCTCGTACTGATATAGAATCTGAGCCAATGAACTCTTTCCTCGATGATTCCTTTTTTTTTATTAGGACTTCTAACCCATGGTACAATGATATCACTTTGTATCTCCAAACCCAAAGTTTCAATCTTAGTTATCTTGAGATGATCGTCTTCATGTGCATCACCATGCCAAGTACTACCTAATCATCGGTCATACCCTATACCTTCGTGGTGTTAATACTATCCTTCGACAATGTCTAACCCATGAGGAGGATGAACACATTCTGAATGATTGTCACTCTGTGGCTTGTGGCGGTCATCTTTCTAGGATGGCTACAGCTCAGAAGATATTACATGCTGGATACTATTGTCCTTCCATCTTTAAATATTGTATTGAAGTTGTCAAGAAATGTCCTCCTTGTCATCTTTTTCATTATAAAAAGCGCTCGCATTCGGCCCCTTCACAAAATGGGGCATAGATTTCATGCATTGTAAGCCTACCTCAGTCGAGGGCATGGTTACGTCATCATTTTCGTTGACTATTTTACCAAGTGGGCCGAGGCTATCCCTACATACAACAAAGATGACAAAAATGCTACACTCTTCATGTTTAAAAACATCATTGCACGATTCGGAGTCCAACAATCCATCGTCAGTGATCATGGATCCCATTTTCAGAACAAGATGGTGGATGAATTTAGTGCTAGATTGGATTTCTACCATGAGAACTCAACTCCATATTACCCGCAGTCCAATGGACAAGTAGAGGCCATCAAAAAGGTCTTTAAAACCATGATCCAACAGATGATGGGGACACACAAGTCAAACTGGCACAATATGCTCTTCTCTTTCCTTTTGGCATACTGTACTTCCATGAAAACTACCACTGGCTTCACGTCGTTTCAATCGGTCTATAGACTAGAGGCAGTGCTATCGATAGAATGCAAGATTCCATCGTTAAAACTCATTGTTGAACTCCTTCCCAATACCACTGCCAAGGAAGAACGTTTCCTCGACCTAGAGAAACTTGAGGAAACCCGTTGTAATGCTTCTCTGGCTAATGAATCACATAAGAAGCACATCAAGGCCCAGTATGACAGATCTGACAAACCTCACATCTTTAATGAGGGTGATTTGGTCCTTACATATGACGAAAAACACAATAAGTTGGGTGCAGGAAAACTTGAGTCCATGTGGCACGATCCATATGTGGTAAAATGTGTGTTGGAGAAAGGAGCATATGAGCTCGAAGATTATGATGGGATATCTCTAGGGAAGCCTCGCAATGGGATCTTCCTGAAATAGTACTATGCTTAAACTTTTACGCATTAGTGCTATGTATATATTGTACATGATGTGTGTTTTGTGTGGTGTGATGCTTTGCTTGAGTGTATTAGGATCTTGTTTCTACACTTATACCATGTTCTGCCTGAATGCGCAGATGGAAACATGTGTTGTATTTGCAAACGACGCCAATCGGCATACCTGTAACCTCACTTCAGCAGCGTGGGTATTGTACTCTCCTACCGGTGATCTCATTATTTCATGAGGGAATTTCCTAGGGTATGCAACCAATAACGCCACCGAGTATCACGCGATGATTGGAGTCTTAACCAACGCTCTTTCCCAGGGTATGGACCATGTTGTGATTCACCTTGACTCACAACTAGTGGTCTCCCACCTTAACTGCATCTATGCTATCCGCGTCCCTACCCTACTCCATCTATTTCAATGAGTACATCTCCTAGAGAGGTCTTTTGAGTCTATTCAATACCTACATATTCCTAGAGAGATGAACACTATTGCTGACTCATTGGCCAATTTTATACTAGATTGGTACATTGCACATTTGTAAAACATTTTATTCAAAAGATGTAAAAATGACACAACATGTAAATCATCCATAAAGTATAAGCAAACATGTACAAGATCTCATAATCATCACTAGAACACTATATATAGAGCCGCAAATAGAGTTTTACATATATCATGTCGGTATAAAAACAAAATGTGATATTGATACAAAACTATGAAGTTCATGAGCTTTCAGTAAGAGTCTCCTCTACAAAATTCTAAATCCCTTGGCTTTCAGTAAATACACATACGCATGATTCTAGTCCCTAGGACGCTCATGATAGTAGACGATGGCTCTGGCTACTTTCCAAAGCAGCACACCAAAACGCTCGGATACACCCACTATATGTCGCTAGTAGAGACGAGGTATTTCATGTACGTGTGGATCTAGGATATCAAGATTCAACCACTGGAGGTTCTCCTCTAGCTCATCTTGATCCTCCATGGCATCTCGATCTTCAGCCTCCATCTCTCATACCGCTCCTCTCTGCTCAATCGGAGAGGGACCCACTGGATGAGATGGACCCACATCTGCATAAACATGTATCAATCATTAGTACTACTCCAAAAACATCTAAAAAATCATAAAATGAAAAAACAAAACAGAGTTTTTACCTAGGTATCCCCACTACGCCCTCGAGAAGAACTAAGTCTGGGTCACCTTTGAAATCAATGCCCTCGTAGGGGTATTCCTCCACCATGAGAAGTTGTCCCCTAAACCAGTTGAAGAAAGAAGGACCATAGATAATGATGGGACCCCACCTCCATGGCGGGCCATCACCTCATACCATCGTACCATGTGCGGATCTCTTGGATCCAAATCATATAGCTCAAGTTGAGGGCGTAGATGTGGAACCCTCTCTAGGAAGAATGAGACCACAACTGATCCATATCCAAATTGTTTCAGCTCACCCCGCCAACATTTGGTGAGCTGCTCTCTTAGAGACACGAGGATTCACTCGCACCAGTTAAAGACTGTAGGAACCATACACTCCTCTGCATATAGCATGTGAGCCTTGTTGGCCAGGTGAGGTACTCTACTCCCTTCCACCCTCTCAATAGTGAACAGGACTATATGTAATGGAAGGTCCATCACATCTTTTATGGGGATTTTCTCGCCAACTGTCTGTGTGCTAGGGGTGCACCACTGAGCCACTACATCATCAATAGTTTGATCACTCCCTCGTGATCCCGTCAATGACACTGGATCTCCCTGTCGGGACAACCCCATCAAAAAATAGATATCCTCAATATCTATGGTCAGTATATGTACAGCAACTTCAAAGTGTTGTTTCTCTGGGTCCCAGCGCCTAATCAAGTATTCCAGTAGCTTTACTTGGGCCCTCATGCCCTGGATGTGAAATTATTTGAGTAGCCCGCAATTCCGTAATGCATTCATGCATTGGGTGTCATTGGTCGCTTGGGAATCATCCAATTCATGCTCTCTTTCATGCCATTGGACCATCTTTACCACCTAAACCTATCCAAACATCAACAAAAAATCCAATAGAAGTAGATCCAACCTTCCAACTCATCAATTTTTGGCATATTCTTGAGTTCATGAGGCCAATTGATGCCGTCGCACCCCATCTATACAGACAGGTCACCATTGGCGCAAGACACCCTTACAGGTTGGCGCTAGGAATCCCTCGGCGGACATCCTATAAGGGGGAAGTGCATTGGCTGAAGGCACATTTCCCCCCATTTATACAAGCCAAAAACCTTGAAAATTGGAAATGAAAATCAATTCTATTCCAATGAAAATGAAGAAGAGAAAGTTTAGGGTTACCTGACGTTGATGGCACTACAAATGGTTGACCGGAGCTCCCACAATCGGCACTTGAAAAACAACTTCTAATGGTATTTTTCACCTCCACCAATTTGGTAAAAACAAATAGTAACTAATTTTTACTATTTTCCCTATTTTGTAATGAAAATGGAATATTCCCTTTTTAATTTATTCTTTAGTGTGTTATTTTTGCTATAGTTGGGGTTATTTTATGTCTAAATGCTTAATTGATCATTCTGACCTAGTTTTGAAATCTAAAGGTGAAGTAAAGTGTCATGTTAAAATGGTTTGTTGTGATTGTGGTCATCTTACACCTGTTATCAGGTGTGAACGACTCTTCGAGTTTTTTTGTGTTATTATTCCGCTCGTTAAAACTTGACATTAATGACACCAAGTTTACTATTTGTTCCTTCTTGTGCTCGTTAAACAATGAGAATAAGTTACCGATTTATCTTTTATCACTTTTTCGGGATCGTAACACTTGCACGAAAAAGAGACCCCACGGGAGTCTTCCTTTAAGCTCTTTTCAGGCTCCCTAAATACGAAAAGATCGCCAAGTGAACTTGATGCTTTCATGCTTGTAAAAATATTTAAATGATCGTATTTCTAGTGATAGTTTACCCCTTTTTCATACCAGGAGGTACTATTTACGAAAAAGGAGCACTCCAGCCAAGCATGACTAGAAGAGTGCTCTCTCACATTGTTTTATCCTTTTTCGGGTGAGGAGAATAACTTTTACGAAAAAGAACCATTGGAGTCTTCTTTAGTTCTTTTCAGACTCTCTAAACATGAAATGATGTTGAGTTTACCTTTTTTGAACTCGTTAAAATCTATCATCTAAGGACCCATTTTGGGATGAACCCCTTATCCTAGGTTCGTAAAACATTTGGTATTGGACTCGTCTGAAGGATGAGCTATACCAAGCATCGGTTACCCTTCTCAAGCTCGTTAAAAAACAAAAGAGGTACTCATTGATCACGATGGGGATAAGGGAAGAGTTTGTGTTTCATTGTAATTATGGCAGTACATAGTCACTCTTGAACATGACACTCATCTGCATATGCATTCAGTACTTGGGTAATCCATTTGTCTTCGAGGCACACCGATCCCATGAGTCTTGTTACTCCTTTGGGTCATCCAAAGAATGCTTCCATCATCAGTTTCATCAGGGGGTTGGTATCATTCTCGTCATGTCAATACTGCCAAGTCATGTCATGCCTATGTTCAAGAGACATTTGTCATTCATCTTCTGTAGTCATATTCACCTTCCATAATGTTGGTCGTCCTTGAGTCAGTCTCACACATTGTTGTTCGATTCACTCCAAAAATATGTGATCGTGTTTCGTGTCAATGATGGGGGATACATCATGGACCTACTTCGACGGATTCATCCTTGTCGAATTCAACACATCATCCAGGGATTGATTCTAGAAACCAATCAAGTACCTTGGGCCTGCATGCCTCAATGGCAGGTTAGCTCGCTTTCAACATGAGTTTACATCATTGGCTCTTGATTGAAAGATCCCATCAAGTGTTCAACCTCAACTCATTTGATTCACATTTGATGGTATGTGCTATGATACCTTGGGAATCATTGACATCATTGGTGATTTCCCCCGCGCTTGTTAATGGTATACATCAATGACGTATAATCAACTGGTTTCTACCATGTTCGACCCTAAGACATTGTAATCACATGGTTAGATTCGTATCATTGTAGGTTCGTCTTGAAGACCTTGGGTTAAGTCGTAAATCTCACCCAAGTCACGATGGAGATTGTTTTGAGTCATGTTACACGGATCCACTTTGTATTGGTCATCGTTGTGTTATAATATCATCATGGATCTACGATTGTGTCCAGTAGCCATCATTGTGTTCAGTCGGCCTCTACTTCTATGGATCTGCATTGTATTGGTCGACAGCCATGTCATTAGTCATGTGAGACTTGTATCTCAGAGTTGGTTGTATTGCAGTAGCTTCTTCCATCCGACAAATCCTTGTTGATGATCCTTCACATTACAAAGAATTTCACCTGTCTTATTTTACCAGCTTCATGCTTTGGGGGTCATTCTATTACACCAAAATCTCATCATCATGAGTCATGTGCCAACTCAATTCCTTAATCCCTAAAGTTTCCCTGGCTAAAACATCCTGAGCAATTTGTTTCCTTTACATACCACCATTTCTAGCAGTGTTGGTGCATCCTGCTTTCCAGCAAGAGGTGCTAGACTACTGTTGGCGCATGATGCACACTGACAGTGTGTGCCAGTAGCTCTTGTTTCCTTCATGCAACTTGAGCTGACCCTTCCTGGAGCCAATTTTATTTGTGCAAAGTGCGCTAGGGTTAGTTAATTTGGATAACAAGGAGATTCGAGTGAATTCTCGAAGCTAGGTGACATGGAGGTCTATCCCTAATTGGTAGGAGAGCTGGTATTTGGTCCCTAAACTAATGGGAAGATCCCTTATACCTCTCCCCCTAATCCTCAACTTACTCTATCCATCTAGCCTTATAAATAAGACCTCTCTCTCCATTGAGAAGGGAGGAAGGAACATAGCACTTTCATGCTAGTGAAAATATCATAAGGTGATCCCTACTCATCCCTTGGGAGGCTTACTTTATCCTTGGAGGCTTGGCTTGGATTGTTGGATGGAAGTCATAGCGTTAATGCTTATGTTTGTGACTATCTATCTTCTATGTATTTCCCATTTATTTACAGTAATATAAACTCTTCCCATAAATATTTTTGTGTTGTTAATATTTAGAGCTTTCTTCCTTAACTGTTAGCTTAGATCAGTTCATGTTTAGATGCACTTTTACTGTTTGCTTGTTTCCATTTGTTCAACAGTGTTTTGCGGCTCAAGATCTGAAGGCCTGGAGCTTGGAGCAATGAAGAGGAGAATATTTGTGAATATAAGGTGAGTGTTTTATTCATTCCCTTGCATCTCTATTGATCTAGGGAAGTAGTTTATGTTGTGTATTCATTTGTTCTAGATCCACTTGGACTAGGGAGATCATGCTTGAGTCTGCTTGAGTATATTGTCCGTAAAAATATGCAAGGAGATGGATGGGATATACGCCCTCCTTAATCCTCTACACCCTCCATTTCTTCCCACGATTTGATGGAAACACCCCCTCCTAACAACCAACACCCAACAATCAATCAAGTAGTAACATATGGCAATGAAAATATCATATTTGGTCCTATATCTTTCTCCAAGCAAGCTCATCCTCAAAGATCAGAGCGCCCCTCAAAAAAACACGCAAGAACCCCAAAACATTCCCACCATTTGACACAAACGGATGCATCTCTATCTTTGTTATTGAATACCAACAAAATATCTGAGAGATCTTCCATTGTGTTTTGCAAATGAATACTTATGTTGTGTTTTTCTTGTATTTTTTTTTTGTTTTGTATTTTTTGTTATTTTTGTTTTATATATATTTTTATTTATTTTATATGTTCTTGTTATTTGTATTTTTTGTTTTAATATAGCTATATTATAATATAATAATAACAATTATATATAATAGTAACAATTATATATATATATGTATGTATATATATATTGTGAGAAAAAATTTCCTAATGGCTGGGGTGCATGGAAATTTTTAGGGGCGAAATTTCACCAATTGGCTATTTTTGGGGCTTTTTTTCAAAAACTAAATTTGCTATTTGGTCATTTTTAGTCTCCAATATCGCCTATATTAACATAAAATATGTTTTTTTATCATAATATTCATCAAAATTTTCATGTTTTAGTAGTAAATTGTATGTTTAATATTTAATGTTCACCTACCAATCTATATATATGTTTTTTTCAATCCAGAATAATCACCTAGAATACTATACTTAAGTATACTTTTATAATCCTTACAAAATACCCTGCTGGGGTGAGGCCACCAACGTACTAGGTTTGAAAGACAAACATCTAAGGTTCTACAAATACAACAATTAAGCAAAAGTTTTAGGGTTTGAAAGGGTGTGTACCTTACAATAGAAGGTTGATCCAAGCCTCTCATTGAGTCCTCCTCTTGCTCTTTGTTAGTCCTAAATTCTGCAACTAGAGTACTGGGTTACAGAGCTTAGGCACCTCAGATTTGAAAGGTTTTTTTTTTTATAGGTTGGTTATGATAATGAAGGATAGTGGGTTATAAAAGGCATATTTTAGGACATCTGAAAACATCATATTTCAAAAATAAATTATGTTGATTTAACACAAAGATAATATGATAAAAGAAATCAAGTTTTACACCTATAATGATGCTAGAGAAATAAATAGTCTAATCACTTGCATCATTTAATAAGACTATGTTCGAAAACACATTTTAAACACTTCTCATGAATCATTCAATTGCTATAAGAGCATTCACAAAGATAACATTAGTATGAAGGAATTCATCTAGCAATAATTCAAAAGGAATCACATAACATTCAAGTTTAAGAAAGGCTAAAACCTGGATCATATATATATATATATCAGTATAAAATACAGGTCTTCAGATTAGCAAAATGTATGTCTTAAATTCCACTGAAAATCATCATGACCCTCATAAAAAAGGCAACGCCTTTCTTCTGCTTTCTTCTTTACAATTTATAGATGTACAGACTTTTGAAACAGTTTTTCTAGATCCACATCCAAAGGATCGAACATAGTTGAAATAACTAAAACTTACATTATAATAGAAACAAACTAACAACTACTACAGATTCTTGATCTATCAAAATTTAGACCAAATAATAACTACCAACTGTAATCTATGACACTTGTTTCTTTTCATGAGATAACTTTAGATTGAAAGTTTTGGTCCTCTTTTGACCTGGAAAAATGAAAGGAGATTAAACCAATTAGCTTCATACCTGTCGTGTTGCTTTAGCCATCACAGTTAATCCATCCAGAGCTTGTGCTTTCTTCTGTAGGAGCAAACATCCTTTTTGCATTACACATTGATTCTCCTGAAGCTCCTCATTATGCTCGATGAGTTCATCATTCTTTTGCTTAGCAATTTTCCTTCTTTTAACTGCCTCATCAGCCACTTGAACCAATTCTATATAGTTTGCGTTCAATTCTTGAATATATTTCTTCAACATTTGATTATCCTGTATTAGCCCATCATTGCATTCATTTACATGTTCATTTTGTGCCTTGTATTAATTTAATTCCTTCCTCTGTTTTTCTATTTCTAATCCTTTTTCTGAGTGAGCTTGATCAACAATATCTTTTTAAGGATTATTTTCTTCAACCAAAACAACTTATCTCTTGGAGAATTCACCAATTTTTTGTTCATCAACACACTTCCCTTTATTTTTAAGATCAAAATACCTTACATCCATTTCCTCTTATGATCTATCGTGATCCAAGCCTTCTTTGATTACTTTATATTCCTTTATTATATCTAGAATCTGTTTGAGTCCCTGGTCAATTTTTTCTAACACTTTTTCTAACATCCCTTCTAATTTACTAGATTAGCGATCCTCTTCATCAAATGAATTTTTGACACCAACTATTTCATTCTTTTTTATTTTAGGGTATGAAAGAACTTTTATGTTTAGTCTGAGCTGATTGGTACGACGCGTTTTAGGTCTCCTCTTTATACTTTTAAGCTTCAGCATGCAAGAATTAGGTTTTTTAAGCTGAGAAGGTAACATTTCAGAAGTACCTTGCCCAAACTCCTTGGATGATAACTCTTTTTCAGCTTCTTCTCTTTGCTCAACATTTTCAACATGGCCATCAAAAGTTGGGCTTCGATGGCCTTGAGTGTTTTTTGGTATATTTTCTTCTGATAAAATCCTTTCTTCATCAAATTTACCAGGTGTTTGCACAACTATCTCCTCTTCAACAGATTTTGTTTCAAGACTGACTCATTCCCCATACTATGGAATAACCTTTTGTGCATCGTTTTCCTTTTGATCACAACATGGAAATGTATTTAACGTTCTCTTTGAAGTATGAGGTTCCTTCCTTTTCCCACGTTCAGCTTGATCTTTATCATTTTCTAGTTCTTTTTGTTCAGTCTCAAAACTAGACCAGAATATAAAATGCGACCATGATCAGTCATATTTCTTCAATTCTTCAAGCACCAACAATTTTATTATCCCGTGATGGAAAACGCTATGACTAGTGTGTTCAGGATGGTTCTGAACCCTATTTGCCATTTTTTCAGACTCTTAAGAAATTAATAAGGAATATTTAGCCTTTTGATACCCGAGATGTGCACCAGGAATTGCATATGATATAAAAATACTATAGTGAAATTTCCCTCATGGGTCACATAATGTTGAACAATCTCCAAGATGTTACGCCATTCTTCCACCAAGCTGGTTTTTTTAATCCCCTTTCTCAATTCAAGGTTTCTATATTGAGGAAAAATCAATTGATTA
The DNA here is from genome assembly GCA_027924585.1 of Larix kaempferi. Classification (NCBI taxonomy): domain Eukaryota; kingdom Viridiplantae; phylum Streptophyta; class Pinopsida; order Pinales; family Pinaceae; genus Larix; species Larix kaempferi. Next base: position 2,127,121 of record BSBM01000962.1, on the reverse strand, counting down.
TAATCTGTATTGACTGGTTACATCTTAAACCATCTTTCCCCTTATGTAACTACATCAATTGAGGCTACAATTGATTCTTCGGTTACTTAAAATGCGAATCCATTGAAATCTACCATTGACCCTTTGAAATACAAGGCAAAATGTTCAGTCACCTGAACATCGCGGTCTCAAATCCTCTCACACATAGAAAACCAACCTACATTCTTCAATATATCCATGCAATGTGGAAATATCTTTACCGAATCCATGTTCTCGGGTTCGAATGGCAACAGCTTCCCACTCGGTCCACTAGGCCTCTTCATTTTATCAGTTTTCATTGCAATTTTTGGGTAATGAAGGTGTTGAATACCAGTTCATTTAATAACCTTAATCTTTTATAATGAAACTCGATCCAATATGGAGTACGTGGATATGGGAGAAGGTGCACAATCTTTGACATAAAACCAAGAACTTACAACTAATTGGAAATTATCACATAGAAGAGCTCTAATAATTTGAAAGACGAGAGCATTGAATATGAAATTAACCATTCATGGATCATAAAAACATTTCATTTCAAAGTATAAAACCATTTCCCAAAGTTTTGAGTTGCAATCATTATTGGGAATGCGCCCAAATTAACTATGTCCACAATTCCTCATTCTGGCAGTGCACGCATATGAAGAGAAATGGCATTATGCGTTGTTGGAATGTGTCGAAGAATAACATGTTTTTTCATACATTGATACTTTACTTCTTAGGCCAAATTTATATTTATGAAATCATTTAAAACATACAAATATGCTTGAGATATTCAAATATTAAGATCTGGGCTAACACTAACATTAAACTTAAAATGCAAAGCAATACCAAACGCAATGTAATGTAGTTATTAAGCAATCAAACTGGGGAATAAAAATAAAAAGGTAGGTTGATAGACCTAGTACTAACATCTGGCTCCATATGGGGGTGGCATTCTCCCTGTGAGATGCCAAGAACTAAAGACCAAGTGCCATTAATAATCACCGTCAACCAGAAAAATAGAACTACTGATCTTTACAAATCCATTGTGCTAGAGTCTTATTCAACAAACTTGGAAACACACTGGTATCTACAATGAGACTAGGTCATCCAGGACCCTAGTAAGTGTAAAATTGTTTCAGAAATCGCCCATTGACTGGGCCTGCAAGTTCTTCTCCTTCTAGATTTTTTATCACAAATGTATTATTTCACCGAACCTTAACAATTTTGAAAGGACCCAACCATAAATGATCGAATTTTCCATGTTTATATTTGTCATCTCTGTGTGCATCCCATGTAAGAACCATATCACCAAAAAGGAAAGTGTCTTATTTGATCTTTTTATCAAACATTGCCTTTACTTTATCCCTGTGTGTCTAAGCTTTTTATGTTAGCAATTCTCTCTCCTGTTGCAGCTCAATTGACTAAAAAAATATTCTATGAACTTCATTGGTTTCTTCCATATCATCTTGCATGAATTTCATCACTTGAAGACCAAGTTGTATTGGAAAAACAACATCAATACCATAAACTAGTTGAAAGAGAGATGTGCCAATAGCCTTTTTAGTTGTCACCTGATTTGCTCAGAGAGCACATTTTAACTTGCTGTCACATGCTCTTTTATTCTGCAATAGAAACTTTTTTATATTATTGACTAGGATTTTATTGGTTGACTCAGCCAAACCATTACCTTGTGGGTAATATGGTGTGGATTTTTTAAGTATTATGTTATGCCTTTCACAAAAATGCACCATCTCATGAGACTTAAAGGCTGCAGCTTGTCAGTTACGAGCTCTCTTGGGTAGCCAAACCTTCTTAGGATATTCTCTTCTAGGAATTTAATTGTTACTTTATCAATTACCTTCCTAGTGGGAATTGCCTCTACCCATTTTGTGAAAAAATCAGTGGCTATCAAAATATATTTATGCTTCCCACTCGATGGAGGATTGATCTCTCCTACAAAATGCAATCCCCACTACTGAAAGGGTGCATTCACTACAATAGGTTTCATAGGAAGAGAAAGCAATTTCTGTTTACCTGCAAATTTTTGACACTCAACAGCAGATCTTACATGGAAATAAACATTAGGAAACACTGAAGGCCAATAATAGCATGCCCTCAAAATATTAAAAGAAGTAGATTTCCAATATCAATGCCTTCCACAATCACTGGCATGCAAATATGATGTTATTAAATCTACTTCATCTTTATCCACACATCGGAGAAGCATTCCCACGGGGTCTTTCCAAAATAAATTTCGTTCAACTATGTAGTAATTCATTGCTTTTAGCTTCAAGGACCTATATTTCCTCCTATCTATTTCTGGTGGACATTGAAGATATAAGAGAAAATATACTATATCTTTGTACCAGGAAGACTCAACATACTTATTGTAAATTTGTTCTCGTACTTGCTCTTACTGCAATTATGTTCGTGATGTCTGATTTAATACAAGAGTCAATCCCAAAGATTCACAATTTCAATCTGCTAACAACCTGGAAAGGCCCTGTCCTTTGACTAGCTTGGTACATTTTATTTCCACATCATACTCCATTATCTTTTCAATCAAACGTCCCCTCTTTCCTTCACTGTCAGGTTGTACAAGAACTTCTTTAATAGAGGCATTAGGCACATAAGCAATTATCTTGGAATGCAGAAGATAGATTCTAAAGAACTTAAGTGCTTTGACTAAAGCACAAGCCCGTTTTTCAATTATAATGTATTTAAGTTGTGAATCTCTTAATGTTTTTCTAAAGAAGGAGATAGGATTTTCCAAACCTTCATAATTCTTTTGCAACAATACTACAACAATAGTATCTTCATATGCAAAAGAAAATGTTAAGAAATATTTGAGAAAGCGGGACTTACCAACACTAGAGCTTCAGTAAGGGCCTGCTTATTTTTTTCAAAATATGACCTTGCTTCAGTTTTCCATTTAACTTCTTGATCTTTATTAAGCATCGTTGTGATTTGCTTGACAATCTTTAAAAAATTAGGAATAAACCACCTCAAAAAATTAATCTTCCTAATAAAAGATTGAATTTACTTTTTATTCTTGGGAATATTGATCTTGAAGATAGATTTAACTCGGTCGGGATCTATCTTAATTCCTTCAGCTGAGACTATATGGCCCAGGAGCTTACCTTCCTGCATAAAAAAATGAGATTTCTTCCGATTCAAAGATAACCCAAACCTTCTGTACTTAAGAAAATTATGTATTAGATTTCTAAGATGTTCTTCATCAAACTTAGGAAAAGTTGTGATGTCATCCAAACAAATTACCAAAAACCTTTCCTTTTCGCCCACAAAATATATGTCCATATCCCTTTGAAAGGTTGCACCTACATTCATGAGACTGAATGGAGTTTTTTCATATATGAACATCCCCCAAGGAGTGGTAAAAGTTGTTTTTTATCTATCATCTGCATCTACATCAATTTCATTATACCTTGAGAAGCCATCAATCATGGATATCCTTTGAGCACCAACTACTTTCTGCAAAATCTGATCAATCTTGGGAAGTGGGTAATTATCTTTGAGAGAAGATCTATTCAAATTCTGAAAGTCTACACATAGCCTTATTTCTCCATGTTGCTTACGCACAGGCACTAAATTTGCTACCCAAGTAGAGTATTTAAGAGGCATAATAACTTTTGCATCTAACAGTTTTTTTACCTCTTTTTCGATAACAATGAGCATTGTTGGATTCATCCGCCTCAAATTTTTCCTAAAAGGAATTGTGTTTGGTTTCAATGGAATCTTGTGTTGGATGATAATAGTATCATAAGTCCTCAAGTATTCATAAGACCAAGCAAAAATATCAACAAAATATTTCAGCAGCTTAACATATCTTCTTCTTTACTCATCTAAAAGTGTTTTGGATAACTTTATCAATCTTGGCTCAGTAGGAGTTCCAATGTTACAATCTATCACATTCTCCTTAGATGAATGTACAGTAGGCTTTAGCAAGATATAATTATTAGAAAACAGTCACTCCAATGGCACAAGACCTTTCGGGATGAAATTTCCCTTTAATTCAATTATATCATGATTAGCAATTGAATTTTTTCAACAAGAAACATCCTCATCTATCTCAGCATCATCATCATGATCAAGTAGTGAAGTGGAAAACTCACCTGTCAGTTCGAGAAATTTATTAATATCCTAATCATCATGAAATACCCTCCAGTGCATAATATTATCTGGAACTGATGGTATGTATTTGACTTCAACTGGATACCTAAGCTGAGTCTGTTTAGGAATTCTGAAATAAGTGGCTGCTAAAGCCAGTGAGTCTGTTGTCTGATTATGATCTCTTGGAATAAAGGATATATTAAATGTTAAAAATAATTTTTCAACAAGGTCCCATACCTCATTTATGTAAACTTTTAGTAGTTGTCGTTTCACTTGATAAACATTTTTAAATTGTTGAACCACTAATTCAGAGTCGCCAAAAACAGTGAGCTGCTGAATATTTAGATCTTTTATAGACTTCAGACCAAGTATCAAAGCCTTGTATTTAGTAGTATTATTTTTTGTCTGAAACTCGAGCTTGTACATTAGGGAAATTATCTCACCTCCTGGAGAAATCAATACAATTATTTCCCCTACTCCCTCTTTAGATGATGAACCATCAAAATACATTTGCCACAATCTCTCCTGCACCTATATACTTTGGGAAACTGAAACCTATTTCTTCACTTGTATAGATCTTGTAACCTAATCATTCAAATGCAACATACATGACCCTATATATTCCTAAACTACATAAATCGGATCGTTTGTTGGATTTTCATGGTCACTAACCAAGTAAGAAAGTTGTACTTCCCTATATAGTCTTCTTTGTTCACCTCCAAACACCGAGATAGTTGCATAAGAAAGATCCATTTGCAAGTACCACCAAGATTTTTATTTTAGGATCTTGACAGGAGCATTCCATATTTAGGAGGGATATCAACACCCATAATATCCATCAAAATCGTTTTTATGGGAAGTTGTGTAAGACTAACTACAATATATTTTATAACTCAAAGACACTTGACTGCTCTTGAATCAAAAGAATACAGATCATGATATGGTTTGGTGATATATTTTAACCCTAGATCCTCCATGACTACTTTTGGCATCAAATTGTGGGAAGCACTAGAATCTAAAAGAAAATTGTGTAGCATCTTATCATGGACAATAAGGGTAATAAAGAAAGGTGGAGGAAAATCTGATTTTTCCTCTATCTTAGGACCAAATATAATAGTAGCATGCTCATCTTGCAGATTAACAGTATTAAAGAGAGAGGTGATTCTTCTATGAATTGAGAAGCTTAAGGGAAGGTTCCCTATAATTCTGGTTCTTCATAAGTTCAACTAATGGAACAGGTATCTTGATTTTTTTAATTTCATTCTCAAGATTGAAACTAGAAGAACTTTTACTCAACTTTTTAGTATCGAGTAACTTGTCCTTATCCATCTGCTAATTTGACTTCTTGTCTGGAGTATTCATCTGCACTTGCTTGGTAGGAGAAACTAATTTTTTATGCTAATTTTGAGGAACATGATTTACCCCGGATCTCAAATCATAACTTCGTTTTGGAGCAGTCTGGAAAATTTATGTTGAATCTGAAGAGTCTTGTTCATGTAATTTTTTTGCTTCCCGATAAACACCATAGAATATTGATAATCAGACTTAGTTAGGAAACCAAAAGAGGATCCCCCCTCCAAATTGTTCATTTCCTGATCTTGATCCTCCATTTCAACTTCATCCATTTCTTTCGGTTCATTTACCATATTATTTTGAAGGGGAGGTTGAATCCTTTGGTCATCATTGTTTCTCCTTTCTCTAGGTCAAAACCTTGGATTAAAGGGCCTTCTAAATTTATTTTGATTTCGATTATCAGCCTCTTGAGCAGGTCTATTATGAGATTTTTTTTTCAATCTCCAACTTAGCAAGTTTGGAAGAAATATTTTTAATTATTTTACTCATGTCATCAATTTTGTTTACAGCTGACTTTAGACCTAAAGTAAAAGATTTTACCTCTTTCATTTTCTTCTTTTCTCCCTCATGATACTGTGTTTTAACCTTGAGTTTATCAGTTGCCATAAAATTTGATTCCACTTCTAAGGTTGCTTATTGCATATTCGCAAGAGTGATGGATCTTCTTTCTCTTAGTAATAAAGTGTCACGTCCCCTTCCATCAGTCTAATGCAAGGGAGGGAACATGACTGAACATACCGGGCTTAATTGGTAAACCCAACCCCATACATTACTAAGAATATCATAATAAATAAAAACTTGTGTATACAATTTCATACTCAATATGAACACAGCGGAATTAATCAAATTTGCAAACACACAAATAGTAATGCATCAGCACATTTAACTCAAGAAAATGATGAATCAACAGGCAGAGAATCCATCCCATTCTCATGATATGCACAGACTTCATATCAGTTCCATTAACATGAATAATTATTATTCATAATTAATACATTGCAAAACACAGATTGCATATAATTTAAACACGGAGAACACTTATCTTTGAGTTGAAAATGTCCAAACAACTGGCTATGTAAGAGCAACGTTCCACCCAACCATAGATCTCTATCCAACCAATATTCTTTCAGCTGAGAGATCACCACCGACTTGGGTTGTGTATCCACTAAGGAGGAACTAAATGGGCTCACTCACAGCCATGGTTTCACTCAACAACTATGCTAAGCCAACACACAGTTGGGTTTATCAAGCATACAAATGACAAATGAGGAGGATGTTAAGCCAGTGAGCTCATCCACAGAGCTGTAGGCATCTCAAGCTAATTCAACAGTCAAGGCACCCACATTACCTACCCATCCAACACAAGGAAGGTCCCCTTCTCTGCTGCACAATCCCTCAGGCGTCCCTTCCCTTCAGTGCTCTTCAGGATGGGAATAGAAAGGTCCAACTGCTAATTCCTTGAGATTCTATCCTTCACTAGGTTTATCAAGCAAACGCAACCTCTGCTCAGTCATTCACACTTGGATTTCTCACAAATCTGTCATCCAATAACTCAATCCCGTCACTTGATTTCTGGGTTGTAAAAACTGGGTTTTCCAATGGATTTTGGGGTATCTAATACTCTCAAATTCACCACAAGGTTCAAATCTATGGATCCCCCATTGGATTTTACTGTCAAATACCAATTTTGGGTGTTTATGGCTCTTCAAAACGTGGGTTCTTGCAAAGTTGCGATTTCTAGTTTTCCTCACTGTTGGGAATTCGTTTTTGGATGACGATTGATGTTGGGATCTTCCACACTGGAATGGGAATGAGAAAGAAGCAACAACTATGAGGTAGGGTGACTTGTGGTACAAGAAAACAGAGCCCATACTCTACCATACGAATTTCTGGGCTGCCCATGCTCCATTGAAGCCATGGACTGAATTCTTCAACAACTTCCTTACAACATAAATAAATGTCATCAAGGAAAGTCAAATGGGTTCGCACAATGACATTTGGTAGCATATGGTTCATCTCCACAGCCCCCTCACCACTCCCTAGTGGATACACATGGCCCCTTCTCATTTGTTACTCCCATAGCCAGTTTTTGTATTTTATTGCAATATTAAATATTTACATCAATTTACAATATTCCATGGCTTGATAGCACATGGTTCACAAAATGTCAAATGCTTGTCCATTTTAAATATAATCCGAACATACACTAGAGGGGCCTTGGCCTTGAGTTCCACGCTAGGAAAATATACATTACATGTATACAATATTTATATTAAAAGTCAATATTTCATAAGGGTCAAAATTGGGGTATTACATAAAGATAATTCAACATCAAAGGCATTGGCATAAGTGATTTTTGCTAATGACTGGTTTGGTTTTATCTCCGCAAAGATCTTACTATACGTTTTATTGAAACGTTTTGTAAAATCAGTGACTGACTCATCATAATTTTTCTTCAATGCTCCAAATTCTGTGATATAATAAAGGTAATCTTTGGTATTCCCACACTCTTTCATGAAAGCTTCCTCTAGAGCTCTTCTTACATCTATAGAACTAGCTGGCAATTCCCTGAACCATTTTCTAACCTCTCCGTCCAAACTCTAAACAAAGACTTTCATCCAAACATCTTCATGCTCAAACTTTTGTTATCAACATGACTAAAATATGCATTCCAATGTTCTTCTGATGTAACATCACCATGTCCATTAAACCTTGGAAGATATTTCTGATAATCACCACCAAGAAGTACATTGAGAGGTTGTGGCAGGACTAATGGGGCATATCTAGCTGCCACAATGGCATCCATCCTATTAGGAGGATGATGAGCCACCTAGGACTTAGTCTAATAAGATGAAGGAACATATGTCTTCACTTGTAGTTGACTAATAGGAATCCTACTAGTAAGTGGTGTATAGGGTGATATGCATTAGAACAATTTCTATAAAGTAAAACAATCCATAACCATATCATTCATCCATATGCAACAAAAAATTGAAGTAAACCCATAATCTTACTATACCTCAAACTTCAGTACAAGATTGATTCTGCAATAATTAACACTCAAAAAAATAGATAAATAAATAATAAAAAGAATCCATAGTATATCTCTTTATACTGCATAGCTTACCTACCAAAACTAAGTTGCATACATACATACATACATACATACATGCATACTAGTTTGTGCAACTTAGGTAGACCCAACTCTTAGATTTACCTTGGGTCCACTTATGGCTATTTACGAAACTATGGTCATGCCCATATGGAGTGGCATGACTCTCAAGAAACCCGCATGCAAGTGTGGGCCCCAAAAAAATGCAATAGAAATTACCATAATTTTGTACTTCATCAATGCAACATAGATAGAAGATACTAACACAAATAGATCTCCATTCTAATAGATAATATATATGATACAAAGGGATTTGGTTGATTTATCTCTATCTTGGGGTTTGCTTACTACCATTACATAGAAAATGTTCCTAAGAGGAAAGGAAATGGTAGTGTAGAGTTGTTGGCTCACCTTTATCCCTCACCATTTCCTGAAAAGTAAGCTAGAATGACACAAGGGATTGATTCACAACTAGTGTTATGACATTCTTCATTAAATCTCTTGTAAAATGGAACACATTGGTTATTAATAGGGAAACATGTCTCTTTTATAATCCAATATGGCATCCGGGCTCATATATTGATTACAATATACCTCTTGAGCATAAAAAAGAAAAAGAATGATGGAAGAAAGGAGGATAATGAGAATAATTACTTGCTTTGTGAAAAAAGAGTGGTATTCTAGGAAAATTTTCAACATCTGATGTCTTCGTTCTTTATATAATCCACTTCTATAGCTAGTTTGAACCTCTAATCCTTTATAGCAATAAAAATTTGCATTTTATGGACAACTAGGATAGATATGTGAGCCCAACAAATTGGTTAGAACAACTTCATTTTAACGAGTAAGAAGGCTGGCTTGATGATTTGTGTCATATTTAGTTAGAAAAGAAGCTTCTATCCAATTAACTTAGTCTTTTTCCAAATTTGTGGTCACACTAATTTGGTTCTTCTAGTGTTTATGTTGTATTCTTTTGTATGGTTGGAGCATCCCTTTCGAAGTGGGAAAGAATAGAACTGAACACCTCTTTTCCGTCCATTATTTATTGCACTTTGTTATCAAAAAATTATAAACCCGTGTTAACTTTATAATATAAAGTCACCTTATGATCAACACTAAACCAAATACTTAATGTTAAAATCCTTTTTAAGCATTAGATTAAAATAGTGGGAAATGGTTTTAAGTTGGCAAATTGGTAGTCTCGTATTTCCTCCCTTGGCCTTTTTCTCTATATGATTAGAACTTTCATTAACCTCCCTTTTCCTTTTACAAAACCCACTTGCAAGGAATAGAATCCACAACCTCTCTTTTCCCATTTATAAAACCCACTTGCACATTTTCATGAGTGTTAAAAGCACTTTAAACAAGCTTAAAATATTTTTTGTAATCACTTTATGAGCACTTTAAACAAGCTTAAAATATTTTTTGTAATCACTTTATGATATTGCAAAGTGAAGGTTAAGTTGTGCCTATTTTAGGATGGGTAAAAAATAGTTTTTATATGCCCAAAGGAAGTACACGAATCACATGAGCACACTCACCTTTTATTTCACTCCAACAAGCACCCCCATTGATGGCTTTTGGGCCATAGATCTTATATGGGTAGGTGAGAATCCACCATTTAGGACACCTTAGAAATTATGCCATCCCATGTCCACGAAGTATGTGCGAACACCTCTCAACTATCCAATCAAAACTTGATGGAGAAATAGGATACATTTGTGGCCAATTTTGACCCAAGATGCTCCCTGATGTTTCCTTTAATTTAGTGAAATTGACAACCTTCTACCCCATTGAATCAAACACCGATCACAAAGCGGAGTTCCCATAGCCTAAACAATCTTCATGCAAAATAAAATTATGCAAAACAATTCATTATGCAACTTGTGAAAGAGAATATGCAAAACAATGCATTGTGCAACTTGTGAAAGAGAATAATGACTGCAAGTTTCATCTACTCATTATGGGAAGGAGATGCTTCCTTTAATTTAGTGAAATTGACAACCTTCTACCCCATTGAATCAAACACCGATCACAAAGCGGAGTTCCCATAGCCTAAACAATCTTGATGCAAAATAAAATAATGCAAAACAATGCATTATGCAACTTGTGAAAGAGAATATGCAAAATAATGCATTGTGCAACTTGTGAAAGAGAATAATGACTGCAAGTTTCATCTACTCATTATGGGAAGGAGAGGGAGATATGGTTGATTTTATACTATGAAATTTTAGTCATAGCTTAGTCTTGAGATGATTTAGTATTTTTCTGGAGGATTTCTCAATTATCAAAGAAAAAATAAAGAATTTTTTAGTTGAAATTGGAAAAAAAATATTTGTATGCAAAAACTACATATGCAATATTTTCCATCTATAATACATTTTAGCCCCTAAAAATTAAGATAAATCATTGTCATGAGAAAACATAGAAAACTCTATGACCATTTTGGATTATGGGTACTGAAACATGAGAAATAATAATGTGAGAATAGCTTATGTTTCAATTATTATTTTTGTGCACTTTTCAAGGGTTTGAAATAACTATGCCATAAGTATCCCCTACCCTCATCAACAATCTTTTAAAATGATTTCTCAATTGGAAAATTGGTGAGAGATAATTGTCTAATTGAATTTTCATAGAAAAATACTCAAAAATTCATTAAAGTCGTGTCCCTTCTTAGTTCTTGAGATTCATATACCTATATTTTCCACATAATAAATCATAATGATGTCCCATTAGAAGAGATGCATAAAAGACATAGAGGGATTCACATTGACTGAATACACTATAGCTTTTTATGCCTCTCTGATATACTTCTTTTAATATACATGAAACTAGACATTTTGGTGGGATTTTTAACAAGCGTTTTTTAATACTTTTGGACCTCATAATTAATTTATATCAACTCCGTTATGATCAATGAGATTAAAAATGTCCAAGCACTCCCTATATTAAAATTCCACATTTTGTTGTTAAGGATAATTTGACCAAAGAAGATAGCATAGGAAAAATCAAGTATGGATCTTTTGGATCTTGGAATTCAATTCTATCAACTCTATGATGATCAATTGCCCCAATAAATATGTCTAATCCACTCCTAGCATTCAAATACACCACTTGACATCTATGCATAATTTTTCCAAAGGAAGTTCCCATGGACAAAAACCATGTTTGGGTAAATAACCTTTTATGTCAACAACGGTGGGGTTATAGTTGGTTTTAAAAGTACTTCAATTAGGTTTCAAATGATATTGAATGGACAAAAATACAATATAGAACTAGGAAAAAAATGGTATTCCCTTTAGTTAACTATGGGTTCTAAATATTGGAATGAAAGAAAACCAAATTGAAGTAAAATGGGAATGTGCAAGGATGCTACTTTGGCTAAGAAGCTACCAAACACCTACATTAATATTTGAGAATAGTTGAGGTTCTTGAGATGTTCCAAAGTGTTAGATAAGGTTTCAATGTTTGAGAGAATAAGATTTGGAACCTAAAAGAAGACAGAAAGTAGGTGCTTATAGAGAAGGAAACAATGCATGGTTATCAAGAAAGCAATGAGTTAACTATTGGGTAAAATATACATCATGAATCTTAATCCTTAGGTTTGATTGAAAAAGAATTAGTTTAACTAAGCATGCCTTTGTTTATCCCTAAAATAAATATGTTGACATTGGGGACCCTCAAAGGAGTCTCAAACTAATCAAGGGATAAAATCTAAGCATGCATACCAAAGTTGATCCAACTAAAAAGAAAATATTTAATATAAGAACCACAAAAGGATAAATAAGGAAAATAATGATTTAGAACAACGTGATAAGAAATGCGCCTTTGGAACAAAAATTAAAAAGAGGGAAGCCACTACCATACACCTAGACCTTGGCAAGGGAATACACATGGAAGGATCACATATGAATTATCACGAGCAATGGAAAGACTCTTGTTATCCAAATGTGTTGACTATATGAAAAGGCCATAACAAATATCTCACATGTTGTTATGGTATAAGGTATGGGTGTATTATGTGAAGCGAGCAAGAAATCCAAGCACCGAAATATAATCCATTATTTTTACAAGAGTGCAAATCCTAAGCAGTGACGTTAGAGTAATGAATTTGATGGAAGTTTTGGGTTGAGTTGTGTTGTTCACTTACAACTTACTAATACATATTTAGAATGGGCTACAAATACATATTTATACAATTTACACTATGCTAATCGATTTCTTAAATGTATTTTCCAACAAAATATAATCTATTATTTTTACAAGAGTGCAAATACTAAGCAATGACATTAGAGTAATGAATTTGATTAAAGTTTTGAGTTGATTTGTGTTATTCACTTACAACTCACTAAAAAATTAGAATGAGCTACAAATACATATTTATACAATTTACACTATACTAATTGATTCCTTAAATGTATTTTCCAACAAAATATATTCCGTTATGTTTACACGAATGCAAATTCTAAGCAGTAACATTAGAATAATGAATTTGATTAGAGTTTTGAGTTAAATTGTGTTGTTGACTTAATATTCACTAAAAAATTAGAATGAACTATAAATATATATTTATACACTATACACTATACTAATTGATTCTTTAAGTATATTTTCCAACAAATACATATTTATACAATTTACCCTCTGCTAATCGATTCCTTAAATGTATTTTCCAAAGTGAATCTTAATAATGAAACTTTGAAATTTTGATAATTTTGATTATCAATAATCATCAAACATGGATTGAGATTCCTTAATTCTAAACTAACATAAAAATATGACTTTGTCAACTTTGATCATGTACTCTGTATTTGTATTGAAGTAAAATGAATAAACTCACCATTCCTACCTTGGATTTTGGATTTTGGGTTATAGGTGCACTAATTTTCAGATTTTAGTTACTAAACTAAACATGTGTTAATCACGCATGTTGAGGGCACATTTGTGAACTTCAAAATACTTTGAAGGAACCATGCCAAACTTGACTAAAGAGGATTTTATGGATTGTTTAACCAATATCTTTCATATGACAAAACACTATTTAATATGTGATTGAGGAAAAAAATAAGTTTTGAAAAATCGAACTTGAAGTGGCAAACACTAATTTTTTTTATCTTAAATGCTCGAAGTGGCAAATCAATGTTTTTAAATACTTGCATTGATTCAATCAATGTTTTAATAAATGTGTTAAATCAATGTCAGGCTACCAAGGGACAAAGTATAAAGTGTTCAAAGTAGGACAAAGTATAAAGTGTTCAAAGTAAAGATATTAAATTATAAGAACTTTCTAAGGTCAACCATATGGTGATGATTATGTGGATTGTGTTGCTAATGGCACTTATCCTCTATTGTTATGCCTTATAACAATACACAAATATAATATCTTATCTAGAAAGCACCAAGGCACCAATAATGCTATACATTCCATTACCATTCATGGCGTACTTGTGAAAACTCATCATCACTTGGGAGGATTTACATTGTTTTCATCGTTTCTTTCTGACGAATCCAATATTATAATTAATGCTCATTCAAATCCCACTCCTTAAAAGGGACGCCACTGCCCATATTCTGTTTGGGGTAGTATAATATGACATAAACAATATGGTAGTTATCTAGTAGGTGGGAGGCACTAGTTGTTTTCGATATCATATAATACTTTTTAAATAAATGATATGTTTTGCCATAGTACTTGCAGGCATGTAATGGAGTGACATACAGTTTTATATTGTTGAGGTGGAGGAAATTGGACAATGGCAAGCAACATTTATGGTCATGGTGGGAGCATTTGCTTTTAAGTTCCTTTCATGTTTCATGTCCCATGTATTTTGTTGTGACAAATCATATGTTTGTCTCGTTAAAGACATTGCACGATCAGTCAATGGCTTGTAAAAGTTGGTTCAAACACGTAATGTCAATGTTTTTTAAAAGCTCCACACAATAAAAGAAAGTTCCACTTTGCAAATAAAATAGAGATTGCATTATACTATGCATTTGACAATATAATAGCAATTGACATATAATTGTCCCATAAGGTGTAATGGTACGAAAGGAAAAAAATAAATGTAAAGTATCTAGATGTGATGAAGTGGAAAAGAATAATGAACACCTTTAACAATAGTAAACTACTTCATTGTAAATGTTACAAGTTAATCTTAAAGTATTTTGAAATATTAATGATAAGATACATCACAAGTTAGATATCATTAAGAACCAATTAATTTAAAGGATATAAAAAACCATGTATAAGTATGTATTCATGTTGACATTGAAATTGATATATTTAGGAACCAAATTTGAACCCAACAAATATTTGTATTTTTTTTGTTTGAAACCATATACATAAAATATATGTAATACTAATGACTTGATTAGGATACAAGTTGTGTTAAGAAGGTACGGGTACAAATGGAGGAGACCATCAATAGGCATTGGCCTAGCAAAATAATACAACATTAAAGCGTGGAACAAATGTTTAGGACAAGGGGATAATGAAAACATTATTTACAATAAAGTTTATGTACAAGGCTTCAAATATTAAAAATACAAAATATAGCTTATGTGTATATCCATTTACATTTATTAATAAAAGTAGAAGGAAATATGTGATGGAACACATGGTAGTGTAGTAGGGAAGATATATTTAATCTATAATGATGAATATCTCAATGAATTTGTACTTGCATATTATATGTACAAGCATCTTTATAAATAGACTTGAATCATTCTTAACAACAAAATATAGATATTGCAAGGTTGATTTATTTTTTAAAAGTTAGAGCCATGTATTTATCCTCCTAATAATGGGATTTCATTTATGGAAAGTAAACAACAATATTAAAGTGACAGGAACAAGCCACAAAGCAACACATCATTTTCTAATGTGCAGTCAATGAAAAAAACAAGAGCAATATAACATGACCTTCCCTCAAGTTGATATCACTTGCATGCACTATCGCTTGTGACCATGAAGGGCCAAAAACTCATAATAAGAGAGGGGTTGCATAAGCCATGTGTATACCATTCAATATATGGTAACAACTACCTCAAACCAAACTTTTTCATGTTAATTTAGAGTTATAGTTGGTAGCTCTTGGGTTTTGGCATGGCTTGATGACTTAAAGATAGTAATAAAATTTGAAAAGAATCATAGCATAGTGTCGTTATGTGCCTCTTATGTTTGGATTAAAGTATAAATGTCGCACAATTATATATGAATCATATATATAAAGAATTTATAGAAGTGTAATGTGGCTTTCAGGAAACAATTGACTTTGTTGTTTGCTTGTTGGATGACCCAAACGTACAATTAAATTAAGTGAAGGGATGGGACACCCAAATAATTAACAAGAAATTGTACAACCATGAGAAAATTAAAGAAAAAAAAAAACATCTCAGCCTTGTTGATATCACCCACAAAAACCTTCAAAAATAATTGCAAGCACAATTGAAATGATTTGATTTAAAGGGTTGTGGCGATGATAAATGAGAAATGGGATATATATGGGGAGAAATACTTAAACGAGTTATCTATACAATATATCTATGTATGAAGCTATAAGGAAACATTGAACTTATTCCAAATTGATAAATTAGGTTAAGTAGATATCATGTCTCTTTGTTATATTAGTAAAGGTATAATGGAAACTTCCACGATATCGCATTTAAATAATACTAAATAGAAAGGAGTGGGAACACATTCAATTATAACCAAATAACTCTAGGAACCAATGAACCATAAGTCCATAAGAATCTTGTGACATAAAGTTCCAATTCAAACAATCAACCAATCTAAACATCCATTTTAATGAGCATACCCTATATATTTTGTTGATTAAAATAAATAATAACATCTTAGTTATAATTATGTCTTCCAATAGTTTATTCCCAAAGACAAATTCTCTTTGTGATAATGAAACTATTAGGTGCCAATGGCAATTTTCCATAACTTAGGACATAATTTTATAAATGATGTTGAATAAAGCAATGGGGACACGAGTGATTAATATAGCATTAAAACCCTTTGAGTTAATTCCTACCCCACCATGATTAGTCTACAAATGGAAAGCCATGGTCTAAAATGTGCTAATGGAGATCAAATTTCCACGTAAACCATCCAAACCCAAGGAAATGCCAACATTCCATGTTATACCTCCTTGATAATTGGGTTTTTATGGTTTGCAATGATCAAAGAGGGAATAATATGAGAGAGGTATTGATGTGGTTTTTGTTGTGTGGTGTAAGGGGTGGTTGAATTAAAGTTTGTATGAATTATTATGTTAACTCACTTGTGATCTCTTGGTTTGATTTTAAAATTTTCATTTCAAAGGAAGGGAATTCTATTACAATTCTAAAATTTCATGGTTGTTTCGAAGAAGTTGTTTTGTATTTATATTGCTTCACTTAGCCACCATATGTGGAAATTTTGACTCTATAAAATCTCCAATTTCCCCTCCAAACCCTCCACCTAATGAATAAGTTATTTTTCATTTTGACTTAGAGGTTCAAGGATTACTTGGTAATTGGTAAGTGTGCAATTGTTATATCTACCTATATATGTATCTCTTCTAAGATATATAGAAAATATTTTCTTATTCTAGATGACAATTTCAAAACAATGTGATTGTTATGCCACTTGAAATTTACATCTTTCCTTGATAATTGAAACTTAAACATTCATTAAAACATTCATAACTGAAATTTAAACATTAAATTTTTTATAAATATAAAAAATTAAACTATATTTCATAAACATTATATAAAATAAATCTTAAATAAGGGTGTAGCCAATGTCTTCCCAGTGGCAGTAGCCAATGTATCAAAGTGTGTTTTTTTGTTTATAAATAAGAATTCTTTAAAATTTTGTTTTACTAAAATTTAAAATACATGGGCAATTTTCAAGTAAAATGCATGTGAAAACATAACTTTTCTGGAAACTGTTGTAAACTCTTAGGTGGGAGCAATCCTGGTGATCAGGTGAAAAGAAGGTATTCCAAAAATACTAGCAAAAAGAGCTTTATTTGGAATATATACAAGCAACTCATTCTAAATTCATCTTATATTTAAACAAAATATTTTGAACTCCATAATGAGTAGCAATAGACAAATCACATGTCAATGTAATAGATATTTGTAGATTTCTTTGAAAGGACAGAGGATGCCATCATTCTTCAAGTAGGACAAGCATTTCGAGAAATGAAATATATAAACTCCATTAACATAAATCTAAAACTTTGTTATGAATAATTACAACAGATAAGATAAACATGACAAAGAAAACTTTAATTGGGAATTGGAAAATCTATAGTAATTCATTCAAATTCACCTTAGATTTCCTAGTTGAAACATTTTCAAGCCACATAGTGAAGAGAAACATACAAACCGCTTGTCAACTTTCAAGTTCTTCAAAAAACGAAAAGATGACATTTTTCTGCTGGAAGGAGCATGGTTTCGAAAAAGGAAATGTGCAAAAGGTATAAAATAATAACTATGAATCCAAAAAATTTGCCATTAGTACTCACATCTGGTAAAATTAATGGTGTCAATGTCAAGCCTTCTGGGCCTTCTGGCTTTTGTTTGTTATCTATGTGGTGTCCACAATTGCAAGTTATTAATACACTTGCATATCCTCTTGGTGAGATTTCGTTCCAGGCTAACAAACTTAGTCGGATTCTACTCTTACTCTTACATGCTAAAGGAAACTTAAAAGCTCTGGAACATAAAAGAGTTTTTTCATGCTTCTAAAATTTTTCTAACTGTAACATTGCTAGTCAAAACAAATCTCTGTCTTATGATTGATTGGAGCCCATAATTTGTTTCAATAAGCGTTGAGGCCCTTTTCTGCTAAATATTAGCATGACTTTGAAACAAAATAGGATATGCATTTTACTTGCTCCTAATAACCAATAGTTTGCATAGTGTACTACATAACATCGCCACAAACATAGAAGAAAAGGATAGGCGCATTATGGTCGATGGTTAGAAACTAAAGATGAAATATACACATTCCCTCTTGATTTTAGCAAGACATATGGAAACATAATAATATAGGAGGCTTAATTGTTTCCTTTAAGAACAGTTCTTTGTGTTGAAGCGAAAGAAAATCACTCAGTACTTTTTCTAATCAATCTAAGCCCTTCTCTTTTCTAATCAAGTAGTTGCACAAGGTATCAGAGTAATCTTTGATAAATTTAGAATCCTTTACGCTCAAAATCCGGAAACAACATCCAGCACTTTCCCAATATTTATATGTTTGCTCAATGCTTGCTTTTCCACTGAGCATAGAATGATCCTTAGCAAGCATAGAGCCCTGTGCATTCTGAGAATTCTTTAAAGAATTGGATGAACTGCCACTAGGAAGACATTGGCTACATCCTTATTTAAAGAATTTGATACAACTAAAGCGAGAGTTTCTGGTGCAAAACACTGACAAGCAATCTTATCCAAAAAAACGTGATTACCTGCTAGAAGAGAATATTCAACAGAGTGCAGTTTTGATAAAGAAAGCCACTTCTTAAAGATCCTAAATAAAACCCTAATATTTATTAAATTTTCACATACTAATCACATGGTCTCCATAAAAAATTACTTTTCAGTAGCAAATATTTAGATTTTCATTTTAGAAGAATTTCTCATAAATATAAGACTTCTTGATTTTCTCAAATTTTAAGGTTATGTCTTGTGCAAATGTCATTCACCGCGTTGCGTGTACAGACTTCAACTACCTTAAGCAACACGTTGCAGGAATCAAAGAAATGGAAACAGCAGATCGCAGACACGAAACATCCAAACTAAATTTAACAGACATTTTCATTAAGTTCATAAGGTATTAAGAAAAAAGAATATTCCGAAAGTAAAACATCCAAATTTTAAGACATTTTTATTAAATACACAAGATTTAAAAACAGCATATACGAAACATCCATATTAATTAATACAATCAATTTCATTAAATTCACAAGATGTAAAAACCTAGAGATAAAGTTCAAATTACCTTAAAAGCAACCGTTTTGTGTGCACACAGAAAATGCGTCCCCTGAAAACAAGCAATTGACCAAAGAATCTAAACAACCGATTAATAAAGACTTGTTCAAAATGAAAACGAACAAACAAATAAAAATAAAGGGAAGTGATCAAAACCTGGTCCTCCGAGGGAAGTTGGTAACGTAAAAGGAACACAAAAGTTTTTGATGTAAACAGAACACCATAAACATCTTACAAGCTATTTGTCCATCGACTTATCCACCGACTTAGCTACATTCAATTGCCAATCTACTGCCTCTTACTTACCTGCATTAAATTGTGGACTCTTACCTGCATTCAATTTCCTGCAAATGTTGCTAGGGTGCTGTGGAGAATCAGGCTAGCGGGTCTGGCAGTGATGGGCTAGAACCTCACCCTCAATGTTGTGGAGAAGGGATTCCCAATCTCCATCTACAACCGCATAGCAAGTTGCGTGGATGAAACCATGGAGCACGCCCGAGATGAAGGCGACCTGCCACTCAAGGGCTGCTACAATCCCAAGGACTTCGTGCTGACGATCAAGAAGCTGAGGTCAGTGATCATTCTCGTCAAGGCCAGGGTACTAGTGGACCAAACAATCTACACACTATCCAACTACATGGAGCCCGGTGATTGCATCATTGATGGGGGGAACGAGTGGTGCGAGAACACGGAACGGAGGGCAAGGCAGGTGGTCGAGAAGGGCTTGTTGCATTTGGGAAAAGGGGTCTCTAGTGATCATTAGGAGGGGGATCTCTATGGCCCTTCTCTAATTCCTGACGACACCATCGAGGCTTACAGGTGAGTTAAATTTTAATGCCTGGCTAGTTCATATAATAGCTGCCAACATAGATCATCTATTGAAAATGGTATGCCCCCAATATTTTTAATCAGATCAAATGATTAAATTTCCCATTCTTTCTGCAATGGCTTCTCTAAAACTGCCATTTCTTCTTCTATGGCTCCTTCAAAACTTTTACTCTACTACAGGTACATCAAAGTCATGGTCACCAAGGTCGTCGCGCAGGTCAATGACAAGCCCTGCGTTACCTATGTGGGAAATGGGAGGGTCAGGAATTTTGTGAAAATGGTTCACAATGGCATAGAGTATGGAGACATGCAGTTGATATCCAAGGTTTATGATGTGCTGAAATATTTTGGGGGATGACCAATCAAGATCTAGCGAAGACCTTTGCAGAGTGACAGAGGTGAGCTTGAGAGTTTTCTCGTTGAGATAACTGCCAATATTTTCACTGTGAAGGATGATTATGGTAGTGGGGAGCTTTTGGATAAGATATTGGACAAGACGGGAATGAAGGGGACCGGGAAATGGACTGTGCAACAGGCTGCAGAGCTCTCTATTATAGCACCCATGATTGATGCCTCGCTTAATTGCAGGTATCGCAGTGGCTTGAAGGAGGAGCGCAAGGCCACTGCCAATATTTTTAAAGGAGAAGGTGACCTAAAGCAGCTCGACGTTTCAAGCAATTGCAGAAAATGATGGAGAGAAGGTGTGTAGCAAAGGTGCGAGAGAGAAGAAGGTGTGCGGTAGAGGAGAAGGCGTGTAGCAGAGGCGTTGGTGGATCTGACGGACATGTGGTAAGGTGAGGTGACGTGGCATTAATCTATTGACTGACTAAGTAAATATACCTGGAAGCATTCCATTGGCTCAATGAGCGAGGAATCTAGCTATAGTGGCATGGATTGTCTTTTGTTGTTTGAACGCCTATGGTGTAATTATAGATGGATGGTATTTTTGAATATTATATATATTTTAGTATGGATGAGATATAAAGTTAATAATTTAAATGAAATAAAATATTATATTCATAATATAAAAAGGAAAATGTTTTGAAATTAATTATTATATCATGTGTTAACTATTTTTGTATTTTTTTGGATGTATTGGTTTGTAGGGTCCATTTTATGTGAAGGTATCACTTTGATGATTCAAGGTATAGAACTTCCTGGAGTCCATTTGAGGCTTTAAACAACCTTTTTGGTGTCAAAAATTTGCAAGCATAGCACGCAGTCCCTTGACAATGTTACACACATTGAGACCTTTCTGATCATGCAAACATAGCCTCAATTGTACTTCATATGAAAAAATGTATGCCTCACATAAGTTGACCTTTCATGTTGACCACCGTGATATCAACTAGATGACATGTTAGCTCACATTACTCACACACATGGATCTAGTCATGCGCGGGATTTCAAGAAGATTCTAGAGGATCCAAAACCCTAACATTAATTGGTGGTTGAGGCATGTAAAAACACTAACAATAAATCTAGACAACTATCAAGCTATGTTAAATATTAGGTTGCTGGGAAAATTCGTATTATATTGTATATTGTTACATAGTAGAGAAAAATAGTTGGGAGTGAGATGTTGAAGCTTAATAGAGGAAGTATATCTTATAGAATCGATATTGGCCACAAAGTCAATGGCAACTCCATAATGAGTTCCTCCTTTTTAGTATTTGCATTATATTGCTAAGAAGAAAAGAGTAGAGCATAGGCCTCACCTTCAACATGGGTTTTTCCCATATTATATTTTCCAAGGGCATATCTTGTGTTATTATGTGGATGCTTTGTAATGTTCTTGCTTCTTTCTTTTATGTTTTGGCTAGTTTATATTTATTTTAATATTAAGTGTTAAATTTTGAGCATTAATTCACAATACTCTAGGATCTTTGCTGAGAGAATAACATATACAGTATATCAATGCATGACAATCACAATATGACAAGCATCACAAGAATCAAAAGCATAAGAGACAAGAGACACAGAGTTTCTGTGGGGAAAACCCTAAGGTGAAAAACCCCACAACTTCCTCAGAGATAGAGAGAGCAATGGCTCAAGCAAAGTACAACCAAAATACACTGAGATAGTCTCCTAGTAGCAGATGATCCTCCTCCTCACTATTGCGCCACTTTCTGAGTGAGAGTGAGTTACTTTTCTGAGTGAGTAAAATAGAGATCTCTGATCTCTATTTATGCTAACCTTTTATCCCAGTGACCTTATGGGGCCGACTTGTCTAGCTAGGTACATCCACATTATAATATATATAATTTAGGGCCGACCCCACATGGTGGTCTAATAACCCATCGACAAGTACACACACTTGCGACACTTGTCAATCTACATGATGACACTTCCTTATACAGGAATGACACATCTCTTATAAGGGTACAATAAATATATATATATAATACACAGATGAAATACATTATGAAGTTACATATACATCAACACTCCCTCTTAACTAGGAAGGTATTTCTCGACACAGATCTGCTAGACAAGTCTTCTTCTCGGGATCATCGTCATCGATGCATCATCATCGTCATCATCACTGCTGCTGCTATCTCAACCAATCTCTGACTCTACTCTTCATAGGAAGTTCTACAGAGACAGCCCTTTTTCATACTGGATGTAGGCCCACCACCTGCAGGTCTTCATCATCACTGGCCATACTGTGGAATCCTCAGGAATTATTACGTGCGTCACAAAACCTCAAAAGAGCATCTGCCAGATATCCCAGGGAAACGAATTACATGCCATAGGAAAAACCTTGAAAGACTATCTGCAGATCTCCCAGGGCCATATTATATGTGACCTCACCACAAAACCTCGCAAGAGCATCCCAAGATGTTACGAGCACACAGCTCTACCTATAGGATCTCCCAGGGCACGAATTACATGTGGTCATGGCAAAACCTCGCAAGAGCATCCCAGGACTGATTATGGGCACACAACCCAACCTATTGGATCTCCTAGGGACACGAATTATATGCCATAGGACAAAACCTCGAAAGAGCATCTGCCAGATATCCCAGGGAAATGAATTACATGCCATAGGCAAAACCTCGTAAGACTATCTACAGATCTCCCAGGGAAACGAATTATATGTCCTCCCAAAGCAAAACCTCGAAAGAGCATTTGCCAGATATCCCAGGGCACCGAATTACATGCCATAGGAAAAACCTCGAAAGACTATCTGCAAATCTCCCATGGCAACAAATTATATGCTCATCTGCACAACCTGATCCACGGCCATAGAGTATCAACCTGATACTCACCATACATCATCCTGATGTACACATGATCATCCTGATCATCATCACTGCAACATCCTGTTGCATGTCATCTGGAGCAACATCCTGAAGCTCGTCATCCATGATCATCCTGATCATACAATGCATCTACCTGATGCATACCAAGTATCTACCTGATACATATCATCATACATGATCCACCTGATCATACAAAGTATCCACCTGATACAAATACAAATACATGATACATATCACCATATATGATCCACCTGATCATACAATGTATCCACCTGATACATATACAGATACATGGTCCAAGCATCCAACATGATGCATATATAAGAATACATACACATTATCCAACCGATCATATCCAGCATCCAACATGATGCATACATACATATAAATGATCCAACTGATCATATCCAACATCCAACATGATGCATACATACATACATAAAAACGATCCAACTGATCATATCCAGTAGAAACCAGAACATCATCCTGATGCTCATCATCCAACGCTTACATCCACAGCCATGTGAAGGATCCTCCTTCCAACATGCTTGGAATGGATTCAGCAGATGTGTCCATCACTTCTTCCTCGAAGTGTCCTCGATCTGAAGAACGCCAAGCCTCTCTCTGAAGTACTCAAACTTCACCCTAGCTAGTGGCTTCGTCAGCACATCTGCACTCTGCTCGTCCGTCGCAACATACAGGAGCTTCACAGCTCCTCTCTGCACCATATCCCTGATATAGTGATATTTGATCTCTATGTGTTTTGACCTGTCATGAAACACTGGGTTCTCAGATAGCTTCACACAACTCTGGTTATCACAGAAGATACCAGTAGCATCCAACGGGAGATCAAATAACTCAAACAGTAGCTTCCATAGCCATACTGCCTCACAACTAGCTGAGCAGGCTGCAACATACTCTGCCTCAGCTGTACTCAGTGCTACACAGGACTACTTCCTACTAACCCAAGAGATCACACCTGATCCCATACTGAAGCACCACCCAGATGTGCTCTTCCTATCTGCAGCACTTCCATCCCAATCTGAATCAACATAACCCTGAAGGTTAAACTTTTGATTCGCCTCATACTTGAGCCCATAATCCATTGTACCCTTCAGGTACCTCAGAACATGCTTTACAGCAACCAGGTGAACACTCCTTGGATCTGTCAAGAACTGACTCAATGTGTTCACAGCAAAGCAAATGTCTGGTCTCATGTTCGTCAGGTACATCAAGGACCCAATCATCTGATGATACATAGAGACATCAACTGGCTCAGATGAAGCATCACATAGAAGCTTCAGATTCGATGCCATAGGTGTGGCCATGTCCTTGCAATCCACCATCCCAAATCTCTTCAGGATATCCACTGTGTACTTCCCTTGACCAAGGAAGATCCCACCTGCACTCTACCACACCTCCATACCTAGGAAATAGTGCATCATTCCCAAATCTTTCATATCGAATTCAGCATCAAGCTTCCTCTTAGTATCTGCAATCAGTTTGTCATCTCCTGTTACAAATAAGTCATCCACATATAGGAGTAGAATCACAGGATTCCCTTCCTCAACCTT
The DNA here is from genome assembly GCA_027924585.1 of Larix kaempferi. Lineage (NCBI taxonomy): Eukaryota > Viridiplantae > Streptophyta > Pinopsida > Pinales > Pinaceae > Larix > Larix kaempferi. Next base: position 2,101,868 of record BSBM01000962.1, on the reverse strand, counting down.
GTAGTAAAGGTTGGAATCCACTTTACTCTTGGTAAAGCCCAAACTAGATAGGAAACTGTCCATCCTACCATACCAAGTTCTGGGAGCTTGTTTCAAGCCATACAAGGCTTTCTTCAATCTGCACACATATGACTCCCTGTCATGTATTTCAAAACCGAGTGGTTGCTCCAAATATACTTCCTCTTCAACTACACCATTCAAGAAAGCAGTCTTGACATCCATCTAGTGTATTTTCCATTTCATAGTTGCATCCAAGGCAAGTATTGTTCTGATGGAAGTATACCTGGCTACAGGTGCAAAAGTTTCTTCATAATCTATTCCCTCTTTCTGAGAGAAGCCACGAGCTACGAATCTTGCCTTGTATTTCTCTACACTGCCATCTGCAGCATGCTTGATTTTGAAGATCCATTTAGAAGTCACAATAGACTTCTCTTTAGGTCTTGGGACAACATTCCAAACATCATTCTTCATTATTGATTGGTATTCCTCAACCATGGCATCCTTCCATTCTTTCTTTTCCACTGCTTCTTCATAATTGGAAGGCTCTTTGTTCATAATGTCACAGAGTAAAGCAACATAGCTGGTATGTGATCTGGTTCTCTTCTTTACTCTATGTTCTTCTTCTGGAATGCCAAATATTTCTACATCTTGAATGAGCTCTCTAGCCCATGCAGGTTTCCTCTTGTGAGAGTTATCCTCACGGGTGGATCTATAGGTTCTTGCGGATCTTCAAACTCACGAACAACTTCTGGAACTGCTTCAGTCATGGTAGTGTCTTGAAATCTAGTTTCCTTAGGTTCTTCATAAACTTTGATAGGTGCCTTCCTTGATTTGATGAATGCTGAGTTTTCATCAAATGTTACATCCCTGCTGACATCGATCTTCTTGAACCCTAGAAAGTATATTCTGCAGGCCTTCGAGCTTTCACTGTAACCCACAAAGATACCCTTCTTTCCTGAAGGATCTAGTTTAGTCCTCTTTTCCTTTGGGACATGAGTGTATACTGGACAACCAAATATTCTGAGATGGTTGACTTCAGGTTTCTTACCAGAAAAGACCTCTTCTAGTGTCTTGTTGTCCAATATCTTGTGGGGTGTTCTGTTCTGCACATATACAGCTGTTCTAGCTACTTCTGCCCATAGATGCATAGGTAGATCCTGGTCATGCAGCATTGCTCTTGCTGCTTCCATGATAGTTCTGTTCTTCCTTTCTGCAACTCCATTTTGTTGAGGATTATAAGGAGCAGTCAACTCCCTCTTAATCTCTAAATCACTACAAAGCTTCTTGAAGTCACTTGAGGTGAATTCTCCACCATTGTCGGATCTGAATGTTTTGATCTTCTTGTCAGTTTGATTCTCCATCAAGGTTTTGAATTCCTTGAATTTATCAAACACCTCATCTTTTCTCTTCAAGAAGTATACCCAAGTCTTCCTGGAGAAGTCATCAATAAATGAGACATAGTAAACATACCCACTCAGGGAAATGGATGACATAGGACCACATACATCTGAGTGGATGATTTCCAGGATATCTTTTGCCTTGCTTTCACTGCTTGGGAAAGCCTTCTTAATGTTCTTACCTTTTGCACATCCTTTGCAAACACCTTCATGTTTGGTCTTGATTTCAGGAAGACCCTCTACAGCCTTGCTTGCAATTGGAAGTGCTCTATAGTGCATATGAGCAAGTCTTCTATGCCAAAGTTCACTTGGCTCCATGGATTCATGCACCATGGCATGTTCAGGTTGTCCCTTCAATTTATACAAACCTCCCTCTTGTTCTCCAATCACTACTGCATCATCTATGTTCTTTCCCTTTGGCCACATTAGGACTTGGCCATCCACAAATGCAACCCTCATACCTTTTGCATCCAATGCAGAGATGGAGAGTAAGTTCTTCTTGAGCCCAGTTACATAAAGGACTTCTTTCATCTTCAAAGATTTTCCAGAATCTAGGTTGTAGGAGGCTTCACCACTTCCTTTGATTGGGTATTGATAATCATCTCCAAGTTTCACCTTATGGGGTGATTCATGTTCAAATAGGTTCACAAAAGATTCCTTAAACCCAGTCATGTGTTTGGAAGCCCCACTGTCAATTAACCAATCATTACAACCATGGGAGATAGTACCTGTGAGAGCAGAGATCAGAACATACTCTTCTTCACTTGATGAGTCATCATCACTATCACTTTCTTCCCTAGCCTTCTTCTTTGGGGGTTCATCATCTTCGGCAGCATGAGCATGAAACCTTCTTTTGCTGCCCTTCTTCTTCTTACTGGAGTTGTTGTTATTATCCCTTTTGTTCTTGGGACAATCTGAAGCAAAGTGACCCCTCTCATTGCATGTGAAGCATCTGAGGTCCTTCTTACTCTTTTGATAGGATCTATTGTGGCGAGAGTGCTCCTTCTTGGTTTTGCTTCTTTTGGTGTGAGATGAAAGAGCTTGATCTTCACCTGCCATCTTTTCCTCACGAGCTATAAGTCTAGCTTCTTCTTGAGATCATTCTTCCCACAATCTGTTGAAGGAGATCAACTTCTTCCTTGCACAAATTCCTTGAATGAAGGAATCCCATGACCTGGGTAGGCCATTTAGAGTGGTCATCACCACTTCACCATTCTCCACCATTTCATCCACTACTTCTAGTTGTTCCTTGATCTAGGAGACCCTTGAAAAATAATATTGAATGGTTTCTCCATTCTGAAACTTTACTCCTTTCAATTGGTTCCGCAGGGTCATCTTCCGATTTATGTTCTTCCCTTCAAATAGCTTGGTCAAAGAGTCAAACATCTCTTTGGGTGTCTTAAGAGAAGACACATGGAGTATTAGATGGTCTTTGATAGAATCAGCAATGATTCTTTTTTCCTTGACCAAATTCTTCTTATGCAATACCTTGACCTCTTCATCCTCTGGAATAGGGATGTCTTCTTTCACATATGAGTCCAACTCATTCTCTTCTAGGATTAACCCAATCCTATACTTCCAGGCTCGGAAGTTATCAGCCCCTTCAAGATTATCCTCAAGCTTGGTGTGGAGAGACATCTTAAAGAGTACTTCAAATGGAAATAGAAAAGATTTAGGTCTTACCACTTGAAATGCTAAAAACTGGATCTGGTCCCGGATTAGGGTTTGTCGAAAAAACCCTAAAATTTCAAAATGTGAATTTCAAATTTCTCAAAGGATAGAAAGATGCGCTTTGATGAGTGGATCAGCCTGGTGCATTTAGAATTTGAGATCAGCAAAGTTTTACCCTTCAGATTTGATCTTTTGTCCTCCCGGGTTCACTAGGGAGAGCCCTGAATTAGAGTTTGAGTTTCCCGGAGATCTACCCAGCCAAAAATCTCGATCCAAAGCTCTAAACTTCGATTTTTGCAAGGAGCTTCCAGCTGTGTCTTCAGATTCCAGAAATTCCTATTTTTGTGGAAACCCTAATTTTTAGGGCCAAATCTGAAAATGCTCGGAATTGAATTCTGATTGGACAGATAGATGCGCCTTGATGAGTAGAGTCAATCTACTATACTGATTTTCAAAAATATGTGGAGAGAAACCCAATAAACAAGAAACTCAAGTTTTCGTCACTGCAAAATGTCTTCTTCTCAGGTTAGCTCTGATACCATGTTAAATTTTGAGCATTAATTCACAATACTCTAGGATCTTTGCTGAGAGAATAACATATACAGTATATCAATGCATGACAATCATAATATGACAAGCATCACAAGAATCAAAAGCATAAGAGACAAGAGACACAGAGTTTCCGTGGGGAAAACCCTAAGGTGAAAAACCCCACAACTTCCTCAGAGATAGAGAGAGCAATGGCTCAACCAAAGTACAACCAAAATACACTAAGATAGACTCCTAGTAGCAGATGATCCTCCTTCTCACTAGTGCGCCACTTTCTGAGTGAGAGAGAGTTACTTTTTCGAGTGAGTAAAATAGAGATCTCTGATCTCTATTTATACTAACCTTTTTGCCCAGTGACCTTATGGGGCCGACTTTTCTATCTAGGTACATCCGCATTATAATATATATAATTTAGGGCCGACCCCACATGGTGGTCTAATAACCCATCGGCAAGTATACACACTTGCAACACTTGTCAATCTACATGACGACACTTCCTTATAGAGGATTGACACATCTCTTATAAGGGTACAATAAATATGTATATATAATACACAGATGAAATACATTCCGAAGTTACATATACATCAACATTAAGTTGAGTAAAATCATGAATCTGGGTGTCTATTCGATGAGAATTGGATCACAAAACTCATAGTCAAAAACTTTTCGATAAATTTTTTTACTTTTTTCAACCGAGTTATTTATTATTTTCAGCCAAAACATTTATACTAACTTTTGGGTGAAACAATATTTTCGGTCAAAAGTTAAAGTTAATGATGCTCTCATTTTTTGTGCCTAGGTGCTTGCGAGACAAGAAAATTGCCTCATGATAAATTTTTGGAATGCATTTTCAGCTGAAAAGCTGAAAAACGTTTTTGGCCAAAAAGTTGTCTATATATATTAACAATTGATGCCATTGTTGTTCATTTTGTAATTATTGTGGCGATGTACGTTGCGATCCACCACCCTTTGTGATTGATCTGCCACACTTCGTGATTGATTTTCCACCCTTCCCGATTAATTCCCCACCACCCTTTATGATTGATCTGCCACCATGTGTGATTGATCTATCACCTTTGCGACCCTTGTAGTTGTTTATGTTAAGTTTTTTCTTGGCTGCAGTGATTGAGCAATGGGTTCTAGTCGGTGATCAAGAGATTTGCAGTTCCACTCATTGAGCATTGGGTTCCAAACATTGAGCAGGAGATTCACGGTTTCGGTCATTGAGCATTTGGTTTGTTGTTCCGGTCATGTAGTTGGTTCTCTTACGGTCGTCATCGTTTAGGTTGGTAGTTGATTATGATCAGGGCTCATTTGAAAGATTGGTTGCAAAGAGTTTTATCTTTTTTATTTGAACTATGTGTTTGCTAAAGGCTTGCATATAGATTCGGGTTTTGTTCTATTTTCCTTTCTCTCCCCTACTTGCCTATGTTAGCAGCCCACTTTGTCTAGTTGTCTTTTTTTGTCTTGCATTTGAATGCATATGTATTCAATGGATACCTACATTATTATATGGGTTCAACTATCTCATTTTTTATTTGAGAGGAGGTGTTATATATCTAAACCAAGCCTAAGATCTAATCCAAGGTTTGATTTTAAAATTAGAAAAAATCTTAGGGGATTAATAATATCATTCAAGAAAAAAGTGAAAATTGACTAGCCTGATGACATGTCACTCACACAGATCAACCATGAATAAATAACTTGATAGATTGAGGAAAACACATATCCTTATAATATAAGTTGAGTGTCTTATGTCTTAGATATCTTGACTAGGATTTTTATAGGTCTAGTCCTTCCTTTCAGTGAATGGGTTGTACGAGGTTTCTTTTCTTCATCGATGGGTCCAGGAAAAATAAATCATTTTAAGTTAACTCCATATTGTAATTAATGGTCTTCTATTATTTAGTTGAATGTATAAATGAAATTGAAAATCTAGTTCAATGTTCTCATAAATATTTCATGTGCCATTTTTGCATTTCCATTTTTTTAATGTGTTCCAAATGTTTATAGCTCTTAAATGAGCTTGTTTTCCATTTAGAATTTAAACTATCTCTACCATTATAGTAATACATAGATGTAGATCATAGCATAAAACCATACATGATGGGTATAAGGGTAAAATCAAATAAACTTTGAGTATTTGGAGATCTAATAATCATTTCAAAAAACAAATTGCTTGAAGGTTGGTGTGGAGACATAAAAAACTTGTTGTTTAGTAAAATGGCGATCTCTGTGAACAAAACAAACCATGGAAAAATATACAAAATATTATATTTCATATTAACTTGACTACCATATATTGTCTTGATCAGTATCATTTAATAAGTAAAACATTTAGGAAGAACAAAATCCTAAAGGTATGAAATTAACAAGTATTGTGTGTTGATGTTTGTTGTGTACTAGGATATGGGTGCTTATGGTGACATATTGTGTTATGGGTGAAATATATGACTATTCGTAATCAACTTGTGGGTCTTCTTTTGAGGGTGTAAGCATGATTCATAAGGAAAGACTTGAATGGGATATTATCATGTTTAGATATGACTGTTCTATCAGATCTAAAGCTAGATCAATTGTTATTAAGATAAAGAAACATTATTGAAGGAATTTAAGTTAAATGTTGTTAGACTTGATTAATAATTTTTTAATTTGTAAATTTTATTTTAAATCATTAGCAAAGAAAACATAATGAGTAAAGTATAAGATTATAAATTGCATTATATATAGCAGTGTTTTTGTTTTGTAAAAAAAAACTTTATATTACTGCAGAGTCATAAGATACAAGGAATACATATCTCGCTTACAGCGGAGCAGAGTTATCAGACCAAAACCTAAAAAACTATTGAGCATTATGGATACAGAGCTGCAAAATGCGGAGCGAGTGTCCATGGATCCAGACCTCCTCAATACGCAACCATAAGTTTCCAGAGTGCCAAAACATTACATCCGTCCAACTAAAAAAGACATCATGCCTAACCAAACTACCTATTAACCATAACATACTGACATAAGACACCACAAAAATGAAAGAAACATCAGGAACCAGCTTAATCCCCAAACCTTTCATAGGCAGAGCAGACGATTCAGCAGGACTTTTCTCTGGCATCTTTACTTCCGCCATTTTCTTCGGAGGGATAGTTTCATCTTGAATAACAGCAACAGTTGGGCGGGGAGAACCATCCTTTGGAGAGCGGCTACTGGAAACTCGATTTCCTTGGGTATCCAGGCCCGGGTATGAGAACGAGAGGCCCATGTTCTTTGCTATGGCATCAATTTTACAGTGCATAAGCTTGTTTTCCGCTTTATGAGCTTTCCAAGCTTTAACCGGTTCTTTGTTGCCCTGTCTCTTTGCATTACCCTCCATCAGCACATGAGCAAGCAGGTTCTTGGTGACCCAGTACGTCAGCACCATTCTATCGTAGGCTGAGGCTCACCCAGCAGTAGTACCAGGGTCCGTGACCCACTCCTCTACCTCCATCCTGACATCCTCGATAGGGAGGCCATGAACGTTGGTCCAGAGTTTCTTCTCAATACTCATAATATCGTCCTTGATGGGATCAGGAAGATGCTCCCGGAAGAAAGAAGCCATAGACTGTGCCCTGATTTGGGCCCTTGTGACCCTTCCTGAGCCCCATCCCTTAACATTAATCTTCTCTTTACCTTTCAGAGTGGTGCGACCAGCGCCAGACCCCGAGGAGGCACCAGTATCATGCTTAGGAGCCATGGTGACACTTAATACAAAGGAAAGACCGAAATCAGGTGGCCGCATATGCGCTAACCACACTCTTTGAGGAATTCTGAAGAAACCAACAAAAAGGGCACATAGACAAGGAATGCCACCCTCGGAACAGGACATAATCCTTAGAATAGATGAGCCACCATATAAGGACCTCCTGCTCATGATGACGCCAACCGTGCCATAAATGGATAAGTCCTTTGAAGATCTGAGCCGACCCAGGTGCGTACCATCACCATTACATAGAATAATAGTGGTCATAATGAGAAAAGATTGAAATCTGTACAGATATTTTACGTGGATAGCAAGAAACCAAAATTCGTACTTCATCTGCCTTCCCGTCATAACTAACTTGTGGGAATTAAAAAGATTTGATCTAAAAGGCCCCATCATTAGTGCGTCAGCAGAATGACCACCATATTACGCCTGTCACTTCCATGGGATAGGTGTAGCGTACTCTCCACCATGTGGATTCTGCAAAAGTCCTCCTCTGCCAACTGTAAGCACTTATGGGCCCAGGAAGCATTCCGTAGATCCATCATAAGGCCGAATGTATGGCCACCTCCCCCACCCACACCCAAATTCGCCAGATAATCAACCACTTTGTTCGCTTCTCTTCTAACGTGGAGAAAAGATAGATGACTGTTGGAATGAACAAGATGTCGAAGGAGATCCAGGAGATGGGAAAGCCTCCAGTTGGAAGTCACTTGGTCAGTCAGCTTGCCCTATGCCAATCCTTTGGCCATGTGGATGATGATTATCGAGTCACCCTCTATGGTATCCGGAAAAGGACCACCATGAATAATCACCTGCAGACCATGGATAAGGCCATCAAGCTCCACAGAGTTATTCGTGTCATGGCCAAGATAGCCAAAGAACACATGAAGAATAACCCCATACGCATTTCTGCAAACCATGCCATAACCAACTTCCCCCGGATTGCCCCGTGAAGCCCCGTCAAAATTCATTTTGAATTCCTTCTGCCCCGGCGGAGACCAGATATTGGGGCTATTGGGTTTACAGATTTTGTTGCATCTTCTCAGGCCGAGCATATCCTCCCTACCAAGACCCCAGGCTTTTGCAATTAACATGTCTTCCTCGGAGAGGTTTTTGTCTTCACCATTCCATTGTCGGCTCCGGACGGTTTCCTGAATGTTGTGGATAAGAATTTCCCAAACTTCCTCCTTCTGGCGACTTTTGTCCCTGAAAATTATTCCATTTTGTTCTTTCCAAAGATTCCATCATAGCATTCTAGGGAACATCTGCCAGATGAGGGCAATTATAGGATTACTGAAAGTTTGGATATTCTAGTTTTTTAGCGTATGATCAGGATGGTCGTGAGCCCAATTGCTTCTACGGAACGTAATGGCTCCTTTGTCCCAAAGGAAAGAAGAAAAATTGCACTCATCGAGCAGATGGTTAGTAGTTTCCTCACTGTTCTTTCATAAGGAGCAACAAGAGGGACCTTGAATTCCCCATCTCCTAAGGTTTTCGCCGGTCAGAATTCTTTGCCAAATGATTAACCAGCAAAAAATTGTAGTTTTTTGCCACGGGTTCATTCTCCAAATTTTTTCCCAAGGGGTGGTATCATTAGCCTCCTCCCTGTTTGAGTGCAAATCATAAGCTTCCTTTATGATGAATGTCCCTTTCTGCTTATATCCCCATCTAAGCTTATCTGGACCTATTATTCTGCGAATGTATCATTCATGGAGTAGTTCCCCAAAAGCTCTGCCATCGTCTTCATTAAGAATACCTATCCACCATTGCTGGTATAACCAAGATCTACCCAACTCTGACCACTGATTAGACCAAAAGTGGCATACCTTAATTCTCCCTTCAGACAACCCATGGTCTCTGATAATATACCACCTAGGATCACTCTCTATTTTAGGGAATTGATTCCAAGAATCATCCCAAAAATTAGCCAGCTCCCCATCACCAATTTCCCAGAAGCTGTGATCTTGGACCAACTTTCTCCCTTTTAGGGATTTTGACCAAATGTGAGAGCCCATAATTTCGGAATTGAAACGGATTAACTGATTGGTATGATGGTTCTTGGCATACTTGATATGCCAAAGCTTGGCCCAAGGTTCATTGTTATGGTTACACCACCTCCACCACGGCTTAGAACCCTGGATGTCACTTACCACTTTCGGATCTCTGAGCCCAAGGCCACCCTGAACCTTAGGCTGGCATAAGGAATCCCATCTAATCAAAGCAAATTTGGATTTGGACTCCTTTCCACCCCATAAGAAATTGCGTTGGATGCTTCTAATACCTTGAAGAACTGTTTTTGGCGCAGACAGAACAAAAAAAAGGTAGATAGGCATAGCCTGCAGGACGGATTTGACTAGCGTTAACTGGCTAGGGAAGTTTAAAGGTCTATTTATCCAGTTATTGAGTCCACCCTTGATGCGATTCAACAAGTCTTGCCACAAGAACCCCCGAAGAGTGCCCTCAGAGAGCAGTGCCCCCATAAATTTAGTAGGGAAGGAACCTTTGGAAAAATTCAGGATGCGAATGATATTGCGTTGAGTTATACTGGGAGTATTAAAAAAGAAGATTCGAGATTTATCCGGGTTGAATTCGAGCCCAGAGGCTTTAGCGAAAAGCTTTAAATTTTTTTTAAAATCATGGGCTTCTTGGACTGAAGGGTGCCCCATTAGCATGGTGTCATCAACAAATTGCTGGTGGGTCTATTTAGACAAACCCTCATGGAGGTTTAGGCCTCTGATTTTTCATTCCTCAGTGAGAGACTGAATCAGCCATCCAATCCCTTCCACCATGAGAATGAAGAGAAAGGGGGAAAGGGGATCACCTTTCCTGATGCCACGAGAAGAGTGAAGAAGTCTGGTTGGAGACCCATTAAGAAGAATAGAAAAGAAAGGCGTCGTAACCAGATTCATAACCCAATTAACCCAATCTTCTCCAAAGCCAAAGGCCTCCAACATACTCCGCATGTATTGCCAATTTAATTTATCGTAGGATTTTGCAATGTCAAGCTTGATCATCATACCAGGTTTCTTGGTGGATTTCAAAGAATGAATAGTTTCATGGGCTAAGATGATTCCATCAAGGACCTACCTGCCCTCCACAAAGCCCGATTGTTTTGGGCTAATCAAAATCGAGAGCAAAGGTTTCAGGCCATTCGCAATCACCTTCGTAATGATATTGTAGATGACATTACATAAAGCAATAGGTCGAAACTTGCTGGGGTCCTCGGCCCCCTCCTCCTTGGGAATTAAGGTAAAAAAAGTGGCATTGAAGGCTCTCAGAACACCACCACTTCTTCGGGATTCTTCCATAATGTCTGCCACCTCATGTTTAATTAGATCCCAAAAGAAATGGAAAAAATTACCAGTGAAGCCATCAGGGTCAGGGGCTTTTCCCAAATCCATTTGCTACATGGATTCTTCAACCTCCTAGAGAGTGACATGTTTTTTCAGAAGAGTATTATGCTCCTCAGTGACCAGTCTTGGCATGTGTCTAGTAATCCTAGCTATGGCATTGCTACGATCCACCTGATCCTCCTTGAGAATGTCTTCAAAGTGATGGACAAGTTCATCTTCAATGTCCTACCGGGACTCTTCTTGACAACCATCAACTTTGCGGATCTTGAATATCTTGTATTTATGCCGATTATGGACCACCGCATTGTGGAAGAATTTAGTGTTCCTATCCCCTTCTTGGAGCCACTGATTTCTAGATTTTTGCCTCCAGAAAATCTCTTCGTGTTTTTCTCTGGCTTCCAGTTGATTCATCAAATTATATTCATTCTCTTTGAGCTCATCCGTCCATCCTTCATCCATCCCCCTTTTGTTCAGCAACACCAGTTCTACCACCACCTTTGCTTTGTCCTGAAAAATGTGCCCAAAGTCAGATTTGTTCCAAGATTTTATCCTGACTTTGAGAACTTTTAATTTCTGTTGGAACTGAAACATCCCTATCCCCCTGGGAGGGACAATTTCCTGCCACCACTGGCCCACTAGTTCTTTGAAATATTTATGTTCTAACCAGAATTGTTCAAACCTGAAAGGTTTGAACGGAGAAGCATTAGACCATTCCCATTGGAGGCAAATGGACCAATGGTCAGAGCTAGCCGACGGAAGGACAACAACGTGGGCCTCTCCACCATCTCTGAACAAATTCTCTGTAGTCAGGAAATGGTCAATCCTCGAAGCAACCAAATGGGTCCCCCCTATTTTGTTGTTCCAAGTATATAAACCATTGCCAGTCTCAATATCAATGAAGGGGCTATGGCAGATGAAATCTCCAAAGGCTTCCCCGAATTTATCCAAGACCCTCCTGCACCCTTTTTTTTCCTCAAGTGACGAGATCATATTAAAGTCTCCCCCTAAAATCCAAGAGCCTACTAAGGCTTGGGATCTCAGCCATTCTAAGTGTTGAAGGAAAGCATTTTTCTGAGGGAAAGCACTTGGTCCATATATATTAACAAGCCTACCAGTGGAACCAGTCACCCGATCTGTGAACTAAGCACTCAAAGAGAAGAGGTTAGCCCACCAATCAGAGGGACATAAAGAGTCTAGCTGCCAAAAGATCGCTAGTCCTCCGGCAATCCCTGAAGCATCAATAGACATAACTTCACCTCCTCGCCATATTTTCTATTTAGCTTGCTCCAGAAAATGGGAATTGCATTTAGTCTCTTGAATAAAAATGATGTCAAGTTTTTCCTGTTTGATCTTTCTAGCCAGGGTCTTAATCTTCCTGGGGTGATTGTACCCTCTGATATTCCAAGAGATCAGCTTCATTGAGTAACCTTATTGACTTCAGAGAGGGCAGCTAGTATTGTGGGATACTTCCCAGACTCGATTAACTTCACACCTATCTCTGCAATTCTTTTTTTATTCGTCTTCCTGCCTCTTTTCAGATCTTCTTTGGGAGATTTCCTCTTGCTCCCTTTTTGTGCTTCAGATTCTATACCTAATTGTATGGGGACTTTGGCATTGATGATAGCCACCTGGAGAAGTTCCAATTGTTTCCGAGTAACATATCCTTTCCCCTTCTTGTCACATTCTCTCTTGATCTCGTCAAGATTTAATACTCCTAGCTCCATCTCCTCTTCCCCATATTCAACCATAGGCACCACTTGGTTATCCCCATTCTGATGTTGCTCAACTTCTTCGAGAATGCCCTCCATATGATCAGACTTTTCTTTGCCCTTGGTTTCGATAAACTCCTTCTCATCCTGAGAATCTTCCAAGACCTGGAAGGAGTTGGAAGTTGCAGCTCCTTTTCTGCGATTCTCCTTGACTGCCTTGTTCTGCCCTGCCATTTTATTTTTCCTCCTGTTACAAACCTGCGTAAACCCTTCCTTATCCATATCCCCTGTCTGGCCACTTTTGGGAGGGGATGATAGTGGCCTTATCTTAGGACAATTTCTGTTCAAATAGCTATATTCATGGCACTGGCGATAGCGAAATGGGAGTTGTTCATAATCCAAAGGTTGGATCCATTCCTCATCCTCCCAATTAAGACTTATCGCCTCCGGAAGCTCCTTTGACAATTTCATGTAGACACATATCTGGGCATACGCAGTATATCTTTTCTATTTAGTCTGGTCTACAACTTTCACGAATTCACCTAGAGTGTTTCCAATGTCCTGTAGAATCTTAGGATCCCAGTATTCACATGGCAGGGAGAAGAGCCTGATCTAGACAGGGGAAACCGTGACATCCTCTGTCTCAAGATTAAACCTTTCCTTCCATGGTCTAAGATACAGTCCAGCCGAAAAAAGGAAATAGGGGCCACCTTCCAAATTCTATCCCGATCTGCTACATTGAAGAATATAATGGTGAAAAAACCCTTGGCACCCAAATGCAGATCGTAATGTCCCTTAGGTTTCCAATTAGTGTTGATCCAGTTCACCAGATCTCGTTCTTTGGGCCAAACCTCCACAAATTTTCCAATGAGGGCTTTCTCTCGCCATTCCTCAATACGTTCCCGAATCTTCTCAGATTTGACTTGAATGGCCGTAATTTTCAAGGATTTAAGGAGGCAGCCTCCCGGACCAGATCACCGTTTGGATCCTTTCTCGGCCTCTAAGGCTACGACCGTTGAAACGCTAGCAGCATCATTAGACAACAGCGGCCCCATGGGGTTGCTAGACCCCATCTTGGAAGCTTGGGGAGAGGGCCCCTGCCCAGATTTGATAGATCTGTCAGATCCACAGCCAGCACACACCATCCTCCACCAAACCCAAACCCTGGAAGCACTGCGGCGTCGTCTTCACCAAACCTCGCACCAAGGGTTTTCCATGATAGCTCCCGTCTCCATAACACGATTCTCCTTAGATGTGATTCATATATAGCAGTGTTATGTATGCTTGAAATTGATATTTTGTTACATAATTATATTTTGTTTGCATGATTTAAAATTAAAATACAAGAAATTATAAAAATATTTTTTGTTATATTGAACTTTAACCTTCAATCTTAAATTCTAAAAATACCATTACAATCAAATATATATATATATATATATATATATATATATCCTTTTAATACTTATGTACATATTTCTATGGGGTAAAATTGAAAACATATAATATATAATTTAAACCATTACTACAATATACAAATAACCTATAACAAAGAGGGTAAATATACCATCAAATGAACTATAGAGGATTGGGGAGCACGAATAAACATAAGCCACCAAGGATATTATCAAATTAGAGAAACCAATTTAGAGATTTAAATCTAGTTCTAGATCATGAAAAAAACGGCAATGATTTCAACCTCCTTCTGCTCAAAATTACACTTAACCCCGACCTTATTGATAGAGGATAATTCATTTCTAAGTAATAATGCATACATTTCAAAGCAGCCTTAAAATTAACTAGTAGTAGTCAATGTTCTCTTTACACAACAAGGGTTATTGATATTAGTGTGATCAAATCAAGTTCATGTAGAGAAATAAATAAAATTATTTATACTATTAAAATTTTACAAATATTTATAGAAAATTTTATTGAATAAGCACTGGTAGAAAAATAGGTGATAAATCAAGTGACCAAAAAAGTTGGTTATTAAGTGAAATAAAGAACTAAACCATCAAAAAATTGGTCACTACAATGCTTTTAAATGAAATATGACCAAATTTGAGTAATTTTAAGTGATCAAAACTAATTTAGTGACTAAAATAAATGACTAATTTAGTCATTGGGTAAAACAATATAACTAGACAGTCTAACTTAATAATTATATAAAGTGTCCATTGTTAAAATTTATGAAATTGTAAAATTTTATTGTCAAAATTACAATTATCCATTATCGGATTTCGTTAGATAACTTACCAAAAAGGGAAGAATATTGCTCCATGATATTTAGCTTGTGCTCCATCTACTTGGATATAGAGCACCTCGATACTCTCGACATAATAGAAGAGACCAGTCAAAACTTGAAGCATCGATTTAATAATATATAGTTATATATATTAATAATATATAGTTAATATATTAATATACTATATAATATTAATATCATATTAATATACTATATCAATATTAATATATTATACAATTTTTTTAATATTATATAGTTATTATATCTAATATATGTAATGTATTAATTTTAATGTATTAATTTTAATGCTAACAAATTTAAAAGAAAACAAGAATATATACAATAAAATAAATATAATAAAGAAAAAAACAAATATAATAAAGAAAATGAAAGTAAATAAAAAGAGTATAAAGGAGGGAAAAGAAAATGAGGGGGAAAATAAATGAAAATAGGACATTTGTCAAAAGTAAACTCAAATTAAAGAAAGGATTCAACATCATCGTTTAATTCTTTGTATTTGGGCCTAAATGAAAACCATGTTCTCATATCCCCACAAAATTTGCATAATGGATAGCATGCTAATAAATAATTTGATCACTTCGGCTGTTGGAATGAAAGGAAGTCACCAAAAAGCTCACAATTTCCAATGGTGAATCATGCAAAGAGTTCTGCACTTTTGCAACAGCAACGGCACTTTTGGCCAAACAAAATGGGATGGGCAGAGCGTGAAAAGGTTATTAAAAAATTAGGGGCATAGCATTCGGAGGATGTGATGCAAATATAACTATTATGCAAAGGTCAATGCCATCGAGTCTCAATGTCAATTTATTCAGTCTTCTTGGTGCTTAGAAGAGGTAGAGTTTTACACGCATGTAATTGGGGTTTTTAGATTGTTGGGAATGCTTTGTCTCAAACTACCTCTGGTTGTTTCATTTGGATCTATTGTCATTTCATTGGATGAATTTGGGAAAGAGTTAACCAAATTGGCAGAGACTGCCGTAAATGTTGAGCAAGTGTTTGGGTTTGGAGAAAGGGTCTCTTAAGAGGACCTTGGAAAGCGGGGATGGACCTAACCATAAGGATTTACTTGGCACTAAAATCTTCCGTTATCTGCCCTATTCAAGATCATATCTCATCAAAGGTCTCTACACACACAAACATAAGAAGGTGGTCTCATTCTACTTTCCAAGATTATGTGTTGCGAGGTCTTCAGGTTCTTGATAACACTGGCCATTGGCCTATTGGATCAATGCACCACCAATGAAAGACTCATTAGTTACTGACATTGGTGACCTTCATTAATTTGAATGAATACCTTATTCTCCTCAACATTGTGTTACAGGTACCCAAGATTCTATGTTTTCTATTTGCATTTTTCCTTTATTTATGGGATTTCCTTAGCATTTGGTTATATCTATTTTTACTGCTATTTTTGTTTCAAGGTCAACGACTATTTTCCTACTCTGGGTGATTATGGTCTAAGGAAATCAATTGAAGACAGTTTTGGGAAGCAGTGCCTCATTCTCATTGGAAATTCAAATGGGCACTTGTGGCAGGAGTTGAAATAAACCCTAATACTGGATACTTTAGAATTCACTCATCAAAGTGACATTGCAGATGGTTGGGACCTTTGGTATCATATGAACAATGTTGCTAAGATCCAATTTTACAAGGAAACTTAGCGCAATTTCTAACTTTATTCTATGAAAATTTCTAACATTATAACATTATTTTATTGTGGTTTGTAACTAAGCACAATTTCTAACATTATATTATCAATTTTTATTCTCGATATTATTGAGAGATGTGAATTTGTGGAGCTTAAATTAGGAAGGTTAAGGAGAGTTGTGGTACACACGAGAGGCACTTCAATGCTTCTGTGTATTTATGATTAGTTTTAATATGTTTTAATTTCATTCAAACATTATTGTAAGCTTTCTGCACTAGTAGATTTGAATTACTTTACAATGGAAGAATGGAAGATTATAAGCTTTCTACACTACTAGATTTGAATTACAGTGGAAGATTGGTAGATAAAAAAAAGAAACGAAAGGATATAATGGAAATTACTAATGTCATCGAGTATATTTGTGAACTGGGTGTTTCCATAAAGATGAGTAACACTTTTTGGCCAAAAGTGACGATGAAAATTGAAGTTTTTACTCATTCATTAAATCAAAGTCTTCAAAACTCATATATGCCTTCCAAATTTCAACACATAACAAAAAAACAAATTGTAGGGAATTGTGTTATCTTTCCACGTATATTTTTTAATAATAATAATAAAATTATTTAATAGTCAAAGTTTCATTTAATGATAGGGTTTTTTTTGTAAATTTCAGCAAAAGTTTACAAGTGGCTTGTGTGGACGTGAAATAATTTAGTGATAAATACTTAGTTTCTGAAGAAGAAAAAAATAATAACATAATGTACACAAAATGCACTAGGGTGCACATTTTTTTTTAAATTTATGATGGAAATTTTTATTTTTTTAATTTACAAAACCGACCATTAAAAATTTTAAATTCATTTCGTACACATGTGTGTACGTCAACTTTTTTTTACTACTTACAAAAATTGAAAAATAAAAAATACCCTTTTGAAGAGAACAAGTTGGTCTAGGGAATATGTATTTTTGAAAATTTTTAGTTATGTATTTTTTATGTTGTTGATTTATCTTTGCGCTAATTCGAAATTGTGGACATGGTTTTGCAAGTATAAGTTTCATAAGAAAATAACAAAATATTATCAGATGAGCTTAGAAATTTGCAAATTTTATACCAACGAATAGCTGATTCGTTGACGGATCCACTGGTATGAATTCTACCATCTAAGTTGTTTCCTAGGATAGGGTTTATGTCTGGTAGAAAGAGCAAGAAAAAATTTATTCAAAAACAAGGGCTAAAAGCCTATTTTTAAGCCCTTGATCGAGCTATATCGTGTGATCAAGGTTTTTAGAAAGCTCGATTGAGCATGTCTTTTAAATAGCTCAATCAAGGGTTTAATTGCAATTAAGCAAAGGCTCAATCGAGCTAATATCTCGATCGAGATATTAGATCGATTGAGCATTTGAATAACGCTAGATCGAGCTAATATCTCAATAAAAATAATGTCTCAATCGAGAAATTAGATCGATCAAACTATTGTGCAAGAGAAGGAGAATCCAATGCATTCTGTTTGTGACTTTACTTAACACCACTGCCCCATTCCCTTATATTCTAGTAGGGGGAGGGAAATTATGTAAAAACATATGATAACATGGTCAATCCATTCCACATATTCCCTAATCTATTGGTCACAATTATGTACAAACTAGTAATAATGATAATTTATATCATAACTACGACATTTTAATAGTACAAATAAAGCTACTTGTAACATGTGGTTTAGCATAGTTATGCTTGAATAGCAGTATTATAGATAAGACAACTAATTCAACCTTCTTTAGTAGTAATTATCTCAGGATCAATCAACCACAATATAATATAATGGAATCGATGTCCCTCTTTAATAAGTACGAATTTTATGAGCATATGCCCATCATGAAGCATTTTACCCATCAAAATATTGTTAAATTTTTTAACAAACTGTCTCAAAGAATGGTATTGGCCTGTATTCCAATAATGACTTTGACAACCTTTATATCATGGCCATTTATATCTTTTCCCTTCATTTTGGTGTTGTAATGATTGAACATACCTTGTGCATTTCCAACCATATGAGTATTTTATCTAGGTTTGTAATATCTCTCTTGACCCCTACCTTGTTTTAATCAAAATGTAACTGTAATTATGTACTAGTTCCTGGAGAGGAGCTCAATGCCAAGTCCCAACCAATGAATGTTATATTATTTTCATGATTTCATAAGTCAAACCATGTGTTAATTAAAGCATGGTTATGTATGATGTAAACTGAAATAAAAAAATAATGCAAGTAGACCTAGGAGACTGAACGTGTGATGCAAAAAAACAATGGGGGAAACATAATCCACTAAGGGATGAGCTGAAGGATAGAGGAGCCTTTGGTGATTAAGGAATGATGAAGGGATTCCATATATATGCCTAAGACTTCTAACAGAACCTAATTCAAATAATTAACATATGAACATTTATGCTCAATGTCACGTCCCATTCCATCCATTCGACCGACGGAGGGAACATGATGGATCCGTGGGGTATTAAAATTCCCTTCTAAGGTCGTATTATCAATTCATGAACATTTAAATGTGTGTGCAATGCATATCAAAAATACACAAAGTAATTAAAATTAATTACACACACATCATGCATATATCAGCATGTTCATCACATGCATAACAATAAACTCATGCACAGAAATATACTCATCTTATGCTATTCACAGGCATTCAATTACAACAATTCAAATTGGCTAATTCATTCAATTTAACATAAGAAAACAGTCACTCATAATACATAAAAAATTTCATAATTAAAAACAACATTGAACACTTATCTTTTTAATGGAAATTGTCCAAGCAACTATCTATGGAGGAGCAAAGTTCCACCCAACCATAGGCCTCTTTCCATCCTATATTACTTCAGCTAAGAGACCACCCCCGAGCTAGACTATGCATCCATTAAGGAGGAACTAATCAAGATCACTCACTGCCATAATCACAAATGCTCATGCTAAGCCAGCACACAACTGGGTTTTTCAATCATGTAGGGAGATAGGGAATGATAATGCTAATCCAGTGAGCTCAACCACAGAGCTACAGGTATCTAAACTGATATCAGACATCCTTAGAACACACAATACCTACGACAACCAACACAAGGAAGGTCCCCTTCTCTGCTACACAGTCCCTCAAGCACCCCTTACCTCTAATGCTCTTCAGGGTGGGCATAGAAAGGTCCAAGCTACTAGAGCCACAAAGATTCTTTCCTTCACTGGGTTTATCAATTAATTCCAACCTCTGATCTCTTCCCCAATTCGTTCCACTCTTGGATTTTTCCTAATTCTGGCCACGTGACTCCCAAAAATGGAATTGAATTTCCTAGCTTCCAAATATGAGTTTTCCTATGGATTTATGGGCATTTGGCACTCTAAAATTCTCCCTAGGGTTTATGTCTACGGATTCCCCATTGGATTTTGTTGCTCACAACAAATTCTAGGCATTTTTGGCACTCAAAATCGTGGCTTATTTCTTGGTTACGATTTATGCAATTATTCACTGTTGGGCATGCATAATGGCTGAGAATTCATGTCTGGTTGTTAAACAATGGAGTGGGAATGATGGAAAAACGAATTTCCATGAGGAAGTTAAATTTTGGCCCAAGTAAATTGAGCCCATAACTTGCCATATGAATTTATGAACTTTCCCATGCTCCATTAATTTCATAAGATGATTTCTCAGTTGTCTCTTCCTAACATAATTAAATATCAGCATACTAGTCAAGATGGGTTCTCAAAATGACACTTGGCAACAAAGGATTGAATCCCCCAACTCCTCACCTCTCCCTAGTGGATACATTCACGCCCCTCATTTTTAGTTGTTTCCATAGCCAGTTCTTGGAATTTCATTTACATTCTAAATATTTACATGATTTTTACAATTCCCATGCTTTACTAGCACATGGTTCCCAAAATATAAAATACTTTCCTTTACAATTCGTGCATTTGTTAATGAAGCCTTGGCCTTGAGCTCCACCCTAGGAACAATAGAGTGCATATTTACAATATTTACACATTAAGCCAATAATTCCACGGGTCAAAATGGGGGTATGACATTCCCCTCCCCCTTAGAACAACATTGTCCTCACTTTTTTCAAAACTAAACAAAAATGGGTATGACTCTTTCATGGCATCCTCCAACTTCCATGTAGCCTCATTGGGACCAAGGTGCTTCCATTGCACCTTTACCTACCTGATGGCTCGGTTCCAAAACAATGTTATTTTCTTTTCGAGGATGTGCATGGGTTCCACTTGGAACTCTCCCTAGGGTTCCACCTGTATCACATTCCAATCAATTATGTGATTAGTATCATGTACATTCTTCTTAAGCAAAGAAACCTGAAAAACATTGTGAGCTCTCATGTTAGCAAGCAATGCAATCCTATATGCAACTGGCCCTATCCTATCAAGGAATTCAAATGGACCACAATATCTTGGTGCTAACTTGGCACAACTTCCCAACTTTAGGGAACTTATTCTTGTCTTTACTCTTAAATAAACATGATCCCCAATTTTAAATTCCTTGTGCACTCTTTTTAAATTTGCATAAATCTTCTTCCTATCATGGGATGCCTTTAAATTTTTCCTGATCTTAACAATTTCTTGCTCCATTTCCTTAAGCATTTATGGTCCAAGCACTACTATGTTCATTGGGCTATCCCAATTCACCATAATTTTGCAACCTTTTCCATACAATGCTTCAAATGGACTCATTCCTAATGATGCTTGATGTCCATTATTGTGTGCAAATTCTACCAAGTGTAGGTAATCCTCCCACTTGGATGGTATATCCATCATATACATTCTCAACATATCTTCAAAAACTTGATTCACCCTCTTGGTTTGAACATATGTTTGAGGATGATACACTATACTAAAATTCAATTGAGTTCCCAAATCCTGAAATAATTCTTTCCAAAAATTGGATGTGAACTTTGCATCTCGATCGGAAACTACTGTTTTGTGTAATCCATGCAATCTGAATATTTCCTTCATGAAGATGTTTGTTATTTCACTTGTTTTATAAGTGGACTTGACTGGAATAAAATTATTTTTCTTAGAAATATTTTCCACCACAACCATAATCGAATCATGCTTCCTCACTTTCATTGGAAAACATGTTATAAAGTCTATGGAAAATACTTCCCACTTCCATTCGAGAATGGGTAAAGGATGCAATAGTCCTCCGGGATGTTGTTTCCCTGCCTTGACTTGTTGGCACTTTTGACACCGAACAATGTATTCTGCTGTATCCTTCTTCATTCCATGCCAAAATTATTGTTTCCTTGCTGTTGTTATTGTCTTTTGATATCATGGATATCCGGAGTACGTCATTTTATGAATTTCATCCATTACCACCTATTTCAAATCTACACAATTTGGGATGTACAGTCTGCCATATCATCTTCTCCAAGATGGTACCCTTCACATTTTTAATCTAATTTTCCTTGCTGCAATTTATCTTTTACCTAAGGTAAGTTCCATCGCTATTTTGGATTCAAGAACTCTTGTTCTCAAATCTGATTTGCAAATACTTAATATTGCTACATTAAATTTTCTGCTAAGGGCGTCTGCAACTTTATTTTATTTCCCTTTTACATGTTTGATTTCAAAATATAACTCACATAGGAATTCCATCCATATTGCTTGCCTGACATTTAAGATTGGTTGATCAAACAAATATTTTAAGCTCATGTGATCGATTCTAAGCTCAAATATTCTTCCCAACAAATAATGTTTCCACATTTTGAGAGCATAAACTATGGCTGCTAATTCTAAATCATGAGTTGCATGTCAAATTTTTAGTATTAAATCACAATACTATAGGATCTTTGCTGAGAGAATAACATCTACAGTATATCAATGCATGACAATCATAATATGACAAGCATCACAAGCATCACAAGAATCAAAAGCATAGAGACAAGAGACACAGAGTTTCCGTGGGGAAAACCCTAAGGTGAAAAACCCCACAACTTCCTCAGAGATAGAGAGAGCAATGGCTCAACCAAAATACAACCAAATAACACTGAGATAGTCTCCTAGCAGATGATCCTCCTCCTCCTCACTAGTGCGCCACTTTTCAGAGAGAGATCTAGTTACTTTTTTGAGTGAGTAAAATAGAGATCTCCTATCTCTATTTATACTCACCTTTTTTCCCAGTGACCTACTGGGGCCGACTTGTCTACTTGGATACATCCACATTATATTATATATTAATTAGGGCCGACCCCATAAGGTGGTCTAATAACCCATCGGCAAGTACACACACTTGCGACACTTGTCAATCCACATGACGACACTTCCTT
Source organism: Larix kaempferi (assembly GCA_027924585.1). Classification (NCBI taxonomy): domain Eukaryota; kingdom Viridiplantae; phylum Streptophyta; class Pinopsida; order Pinales; family Pinaceae; genus Larix; species Larix kaempferi. The sequence continues at coordinate 2,079,202 of BSBM01000962.1, read as the reverse complement.
ATAGAGGAATAACACATCTCTTATAAGGGTACAATAAATATATATATAATACACAGATGAAATACATTCCGAAGTTACATATACATCAACACTCCCTCTTAACTAGGAAGGTATTTCTCGACACAGATCTGCTAGACAAGTCTTCTTCTCTGGATCATTGTCATCGATGCATCGTCATCATCATCGTCACTGCTGCTACTATCTCAACCAATCTCTGACTCTACTCGTCATAGGAAGTTCTACAGAGCCAGTCCTTTTTCATACTGGATGTAGGCCCACCACCTGCAGGTCTTCGTCATCACTGGCCATACTGTGGAATCCTCAGGACTTATTACGTGCGTCACAAAACCTCGAAAGAGCATCCCAGGATGTTACGGGTACACAACTCCGACCTGTAGGATCTCCCAGGGCGCTATTACATGTGACCCCACCACAAAACCTCGAAAGAGCATCTCAGGATGTTACGGGTACACAACTCCGACCTGAAATCTCCCAGGGCACAAATTACATGTGGTCCACCACAAAACCTAGCAAGAGCATCTCAGGATGTTACGGGTACACAAATCTGACCTGAAATCTCCCAGGGCACAAATTACATGTGGTCATGGCAAAACCTTGCAAGAGCATCTCAGGATGTTACGGGTACACAACTCCGACCTGAAATCTCCCAGGGCCCAAATTACATGCCATAGGAGAAAACCTCGCAAGAGCATCTCAGGATGTTACGGGTACACAACTCCAACCTGAGATCTCCCAGGGCGCTATTACATGTCCTCCCAGAGCAATGCCTCGAAAGAGCATCCCAGGCTGTTACAGGTACACAACTCCGACCTATAGGATCTCCCAGACATGCTCATCTGCACAACCTGATCCACGGCCATAGAGTATCAACCTGATACTCACCATACATCATCCTGATGTACTCATGATCGTCCTGATCATCATCACTGCAACGTCCTGCTGTATGTCATCTGAAGCAACATCCTAAAGCTCATCATCCATGATCATCCTAATCATCACTGCAACATCCTGCTGCATGTTATCTGGAGCAACATCCTGAAGCTCATCATCCATGATCATCCTGATCATCACTGCAACATCCTGCTGCATGTCATCTGGAGCAACATCCTGAAGCTCATCATCCATGATCATCCTGATCATCAATGCATCCACCTGATGCATACCAAGTATCTACCTGATACATATCATCATACATGATCCACCTGATCATCAATGCATCCACCTGATGCATACCAAGTATCTACCTGATACATGATACATATCACCATACATGATCCACCTGATCATACAATGTATCCACCTGATACATATACAGATACATGGTCCAAGCATCCAACATGATGCACATACATACATAAATGATCCACCTGATCATATCCAGCATCCAACATGATGCATACATACATAAATGATCCAACTGATCATATCCAGCATCCAACATGATGCGTACATACATACATAAAAATGATCCAACTGATCATATCCAGCATCCAACATGATGTGTACATACATACATAAAAATGATCCAACTGATCATATCCATCATCCAACATGATGCGTACATACATACATAAAAAAGATCCAACTGATCATATCCATCAGAAACCAAAACATCATCCTGATGCCCATTATCCAGCGCTTACATCCACAGCCATGTGAAGGATCCTCCTTCCAACATGCTTGGAATGGCTTCAGCAAATGTGTCCATCACTTCTTCCTCGAAGTGTCCTCGATATGAAGAATGCCAAGCCTCTCTCTGAAGTACTCGAACTTTACTCTGGCTAGTGGCTTCGTCAGCACATCTGCAATCTGCTCGTCCGTCGCAACTTACAGAAGCTTCACAGCTCCTCTCTGCACCATATCCCTGATATAGTGATATTTGATCTCTATGTGTTTCGACCTGTCATGAAACACTGGGTTCTCGGACAGCTTCACACAATTCTGGTTATCACAGAAGATACCAGTAGCCTCCAACGGGAGATCAAATAACTCAGACGGTAGCTTCCGTAGCCATACTGCCTCACAACTAGCTGAGCAGGCTGCAACATACTCTGCCTCAGCTGTACTCAGTGCTACGCAGGACTGCTTCCTGCTAAACCAAGAGATCACACCTGATCCCATACTAAAGTAACACCCAGATGTGCTCTTCCTATCTGCAGCACTGCCAGCCCAATCTGAATCAACATAACCCTGCAGGTTAAACTTTTGATTCGCCTCATACCTGAGCCCATAATCCACTGTACCCTTCAGGTACCTCAGAACATGCTTTATAGCAACCAGGTGAACACTCCTTGGATCCGTCAGGAACTGGATCAATGTGTTCACAGCAAAGCAAATGTCTGGTCTCGTGTTTGTCAGGTACATCAAGGACCCAATCATCTGACGATACATAGAGACATCAACTGGCTCAGATGAAGCTTCAGATTTGATGCCATAGGTGTGGCCATGGCCTTGCAATCCATCATCCCGAACCTCTTCAGGATCTCTACTGCATACTTCCCTTGTCCAAGGAAGATTCCTTCTGCACTCTGCCACACCTCCATGCCAAAAACAAATAGTGCATCATCCCCAAGTTCTTCATCTCGAACTCGGTAGTAAGCTTCCACTGCGTGTCGACAATCAATCTATCTTCACCATACCAAGTTCTGCACATATATGATTTCCTATCATGTGTCTCAGAACCAAGTGGCTGCTCCACATACACTTCTTCTTCAACTACACCATTCAAGGAAGCTGTCTTGAATCCATCTGGTGTATCTTCTATTTCATTACTTTTATATTTCTCTATGCTGCCATCTGCAACATGCTTGATCTGATAGTTCCATTTGGAAGTCACAACAGACTTCCCTTCATCTTTTGGGACCGCATTTCAAACATGGTTCTTCATGTTCAACGGATCATGGCATTCTTCCCGTATCCTGGGAACTCAATATCTTCAATAGATAATTTTGTTGCTGAACAAATGTTGTAGTTCTTCTTTTGTAGGTGATGGCATACGATCTTTCCTACACAATAAGTTAAACTGCATGATTAGAAAACATCTCATAGTTTTCAGAACAAATTCTTACACATAAATAAATATGTCATACAGTCATGCAATTATCTTAGCCAATGCTTCAATACAACATTTATCCATATTCCGTAACTTTCTAGATGCCTTCCAATCTCTACCAGAACATTGTTCAGAGTGTGCACAACCCCCAACATGTCAGCAAAGAGGTTTCATTCTAGATAAGTAGCAATGGAATGTTGTATAGTGCCATAGGCCACTTACCCATGTATATTAGTAATATACTGTTCATTAATGAAACTATTCTAATATGCACAATACATATCCTAAGTCTAGGAACATGAGCATATACATCATTGAACAATTTTATTTAAACAAACAAATATGCAAGAAATTATAATTGAAATACTTATCTTTGTTTGTTTGTTTGGGTGGACTCCCTCTGAGTCTTTGCTTCCTGGTAGGAGCTGCTGAAGTAGCTTCTTCTACACCTTTCTGTTGTGGAATGTAGTAAGATGGTCAACTCCCTCTGAAGATCTGCATCCTTGCAGGAGCTGCTGGAGTGTGCTCCCTTTTGATCTTTGCTTCCTAGATTACCTGTCCTTATATTCATCTTTGCTGACATCAATATTCTTGAACCCAGAAAAGACCTCTTCTGGTGTCTTGTTGTCCAATATCTTGTGGGGAGTTCTGTTCTGCACATATACAACTGTTCTAATTGCCTTTGCCCATAGATGCATAGGTAGATCCTGGTCATAAAGCATTGCCCTTGCTGCTTCCATGACTGTTCTGTTCTTCCTTTCTGCAACTCCATTCTGTTGAGGATTATAAGGAGCAGTCAACTCCCTCTTAATCCCTGAATCACTGCAAAGCTTCTTGAAGTCATGTGAGGTGAATTCTCCACCATTGTCAGATCTGAATGTCTTGATTTTCTTGTCAGTTTGATTCTCCATCAAGGTTTTGAATTCCTTGAATTTATCAAGCACCTCATCTTCAAGAAGTATACCCAATTCTTCCTGGAGAAGTCATCGATAAATGATACATAGTAAACATACCCACTCAGGGAGCTGGATGACATAGGGCCACATACATCTGAGTGGATGATTTCCAGGATGTCTTTTGCCTTGCTTTCAATGCTTGGGAAAGCCTTCTTAATGTTCTTACCTTTTGCACATCCTTTGCAAACACCTTCATGTTTGGTCTTGATTTCAAGAAGACCCTCTACTGCCTTGCTTGCAATTGGAAGTGCCCTATAGTGCATATGAGCAAGTCTTCTATGCCAAAGTTCACTTGGCTCCATGGATTCATGTACCATGGCATGTTCAAGTTGTCCCTTCAATTTATACAAGCCTCCCTCTTGCTCTCCAATCACTACTGCATCATCTATTGTCTTTCCCTTTTGCCACATTAGGACTTGGCCATCCACAAATGCAACCCTCATACCTTTTGCATCCAATGCAGAGATGGAGAGTAAGTTCTTCTTGAGCCCAGGTACATAAAGTACTTCTTTCATCTTCAATGATTTTCCAGAATCTAGGTTGTAGGAGGCTTCACCACTTCCTTTGATTGGGTATTGATAATCATCCCCAAGTTTCACCTTATGGGGTGATTCATGTTCAGATAGGTTCACAAAGGATTCTTTAAACCCAGTCATGTGTTTGGAAGCCCCACTATCAATCAACCAATCATTACATCCATGGGAGATGGTACCTGTAAGAGCAGAAATTAGAACATATTCTTCTTCACTTGATGAGTCATCATCACTACTACTTTCTGCCCTAGCCTTCTTCTTTGGAGGTTCATCATCTTCGGCAGCATGAGCATGAAACCTTCTTTTGCTGCCCTTCTTCTTCTTACTGGAGCTGTTGTTATTATCCCTTTTGTTCTTGGGACAATCTGAAGCAAAGTGACCCTTCTCATTGCACGTGAAGCATCTTAGGTCCTTCTTACTCTTTTGATGGAATCTTTTGTGGTGAGAGTGATCCTTCTTGGTTTTGCTTCTCTTGGTGTGAGCTGCAAGAGCTTGATCTTCTCCTCCCATCTTTTCCTCACGAGCTATGAGTCTAGCTTCTTCTTGAGAGAATTCTTCCCTCAATCTGTTGAAGGAGATCAATTTCTTCCTTGCACAAATTCCTTGAATAAAGGAATCCCATGACCTGGGTAGGCCATTTAGAGTGGTCATCACCACTTCACCATTCTCCACCGTTTCATCTACTGCTTCTAATTGTTCCTTGATCTGGGAGACCCCTGAAAAGTAAGATTGAATGGTTTCTCCATTCTGAAACTTCACTGCTTTCAATTGGTTCCGCAGGGTCATCTTCCGATTTATGTTCTTTCCTTCAAATAGCTTGTTCAAGGATTCAAACATCTCTTTGGGTGTCTTAAGAGAAGACACATGAGGTATGAGATGGTCTTTGATAGAATCAGCAATGATTCTCTTTGCCTTGACCAAGTTCTTCTTGTGCAATGCCTTGGCGTCTTCATCCTCTGGGATAGGGATGTCTTCTTTCACATATGAGTCCAACTCATTCTCTTCCAGGATTAACCCAATCCTATACTTCCAGGCTCGGAAGTTGTCAGCCCCTTCAAGCTTATCCTCAAGCTTAGTGTGGAGAGACATCTTTAAGAGTACTTCAAATGGAAATAGAAAATATTTAGGACTTACCACTTGAAGTGCTGAAAACTGGATCTGGTCCCGGATTAGGGTTTGTTAGAGAAACCCTAAAAATTCAAAATGTGAATTTCAAAATTCTGAAAGGATAGAAAGATGCGCCTTGGAGAGCTGATCAGCCTAGTACATTCAGAATTTGAGATCAACAAAGTCTTGCCCTTCAAAATTGCCTTTTTGTCCTCCCGGGTTCACTGGGGAGAGCCCTGAATTAGGGTTTGAGTTTCCCGGAGATCTACCCAGCCAAAAATCTCGATCCAAAGCTCTAACCTTCGATTTTTGCAAGGAGCTTCCAGCTGTGCCTTCAATTTCCAGAAATTCCTATTTTTGTGGAAACCCTAATTTTTAGGGCCAAATCTGAAAATGATCGGAACTGAATTCGGATTGGACAGATAGATGCGCCTTAATGAGTAGATCCAATCTACTATACTGAATTTCAAAAATCTGTGGAGAGAAACCCAATAAACAAGGAATACAAACTTCCGTCACTGCAAAATGTCTTCTTCTCAGTTAAGCTCTGATACCATGTTAAATTTTTAGTATTAAATCACAATACTATAGGATCTTTGCTGAGAGAATAACATCTACAGTATATCAATGCATGACAATCATAATATGACAAGCATCACAAGCATCACAAGAATCAAAAGCATAGAGACAAGAGACACAGAGTTTCCGTGGGGAAAACCCTAAGGTGAAAAACCCCACAACTTCCTCAGAGATAGAGAGAGCAATGGCTCAACCAAAATACAACCAAATAACACTGAGATAGTCTCCTAGCAGATGATCCTCCTCGTCCTCACTAGTGCGCCACTTTTCAGAGAGAGAGATAGTTACTTTTCCGAGTGAGTAAAATAGAGATCTCCTATCTCTATTTATACTCACCTTTTTTCCCAGTGACCTACTGGGGCCGACTTGTCTACTTGGATACATCCACATTATATTATATATTAATTAGGGCCGACCCCATAAGGTGGTCTAATAACCCATCGGAAAGTACACACACTTGCGACACTTGTCAATCCACATGACGACACTTCCTTATAGAGGAATAACACATCTCTTATAAGAGTACAATAAATATATATATAATACACAGATGAAATACATTCCGAAGTTACATATACATCAACATTGCATAATTATTTTCATTCTCTTTTAATTTTCTGGACTCATAGAAAATCACAAAGCCTTCTTGCATAAGCACTCCACTCAATCCTTTAATGCAAGAATCCATGAACACTACAAAATATTTCTTTGGATCTGCAATCTTTAAAACATGAGCACTAGTGAGTAACTTCTTTAGTTGTTGAAATATTTCTTCACATTTTTCAGACCACACAAACTTTACATTCTTCCTCTGCAGTGATGTGATTGGATGAGCGATCTTGGAGAATCCCTCAATGAACCTTCTATAGTATCCCGCAAGACCCATAAAATACCTAACATCTGTAACATTCTTTGGAGTAGATCAATTCATTATGGCTTCAATATTTTCCGGATCCACTGCAATTCCTTCTTCTGAATTTACACATGCTAAGTTTTGCGTATAATTTGTGTTCTCTAAGAACTTGCAACACCATTCTTAAATGTTCCTCATGCTCTTCTTCATTTATGGAATAAACAAGAATGTCATCCAAGAACACTAATACGAGCTTGTCCAAATTTTTTATAAAAACACTATTCATGAGGCACATGAATGTGGCGGGTGCATTGGTAAGTCCAAATTGCACCACCGTGAACTCATAATGACTATATCTTGTCCAGAAAGATGTCTTGTGAATGTATTCTTCTTTTATTCTCACTTGATGATAACCGGATCTCAAGTCAATTTTTGAAAACACTTTGGCTTCCTTTATTTGATCGAACAAATCATCAATTATGGGCAATGGGTACTTATTCTTGACTATCACTTTATTTAACTGACTGTAATCAATACACAACCTCAAAGCTCCATCTTTTTTCTTAACAAATAACATAAGTGCTTCCCAAAGAGACACACTTGGCCTTATATACTTCTTGTCCATCAATTCATGCAGTTGCATCTTTAATTATACCAATTCTAGCGTGCTCATTCTATAAGGAGCTTTGGAAACTGGCGCTTCCCCAGGAACAAGGTCAATTGTAAGATCACTGTCCCTCTTTGGTGGTAGTCCTCACACTTCATCTAGAAACACATCTTTGAACTCTTGTAACAACTGATAATATTCTATTCTTAGGCCTTTTCTCTCTAAGGAATATGATATGTGGGATGCATATAATTGACAACCCTTATTGTAAAAATTTCTTAACTGCAAGGTTGAAATCTGCCTTACCAAAACATTCTTGGGAATTCATTTTATGAATCTCGGTCTTCCCTCTTCATAAATGCATTCAATAACTTTTTCATAGAAATCTACCTTGACTCTATGCTTTTCCAACCAGTCCATACAAATAAGAGCATCATAAGATCCTAATGGTAGGACATTTAAATTTACTTTGGTGAGAAATCCATTCAACTCTAGGGGACATTCCAACACTACTTCACTCACTTTTCTTTTTGTTCCCATGGCTAATTGAACTAACCACGACTTATTATGCTTCATTTTTCCAAGAGAAAAACTTTCAACCACTTTTGGAGAAACATAACTATGAGTAGATCTTGGATCAATCAAAACATAAATAGATTTTTTAGCAATCTTACCTTCAACTTCTACTACTGTTGATTGATGGTCTGCTTGATGATTATTCAACGCTGCATAGATTTGGGTAGTTACTCTTTCTATATCCTCCATTGTAACTGCTACTATTAAGTTATGCAATATTTGAGGGTTCACTCTCCGAAGTGGGAAATCCTTAAGAATGTGGTTCTCTCCACATCCTTAACATTGAAGCGGTCCTTTTGTCCCTTTTTTTATTGCTATTGCTGGCTTAATTCCACTTCGTGCTTGTTGTCCTGGTTGGAAATTCCTTGGCTGATTTTTAAATGGAGGTTTCAATCCACTTATCCTTTGGTCAAACCTTCCTTTTAGATTTCCTTTCCATGTTGGATTAACCTCTAATTTTCCTTTTCTCTTCTCATACAATGCATCGCCATCCTAATGGATTCATCAAGAGTTGGTGGATTGACAAACTCAATCCTGTCTCTGAAATTTTGTGCATACTTCCAAGGAAACATTGGATTTTCACTCTTTCATCTTTGATGTAATCCAATTACCTCAACAATTCCAAAAACTTATGGACATGTTATTCCATACATTTATGTCCCAATGTTAGTTCATTGAACTCCTTCGTCTTGTTATCATAGTACCTAACAGAAAGGTATTTCTCCTTGAAATTGTTAGATTTTCAGAATTTACTTCAATCTGATCTAGGATCTTAACTGAGAAAACAACATGTACAACAAATCTACAACATATCAATCATGGACAAAATAATGCAAGCACACAAGAGACACAGAGTTTACTTGGGGAAAACCATAAAGGTGAAAAACCTCAATAAATTCCTCAGAGATAGATAGAACAATGATACAACCAGAATACAAGAGATAGTCTTCTCCTAGCAGTAGAGCCTCCTCCTCACAAGTGCACCACTTTTCGAATGAGAGAAGTGTGTGAATGAATGATCAAATAGAGATCTCCCGATCTCTATTTATACTTATCCTGTCCTACCTAATAAACTAATGGGGCCTACATGTCTAGCTTAACCTATGGTTAACTTAATCCGGGCCGACCCCACACTTGGTGATCTAATAACCCTTTGACCCACATGGCCGACCCCCAATAGGGTGGTCTAATAACCCTTCAACCCACATGACTTATACAGGGCCGACCCCAACAAGGTGGTCTAATAACCCATCAAGTATAAGTTACGACACTTACAATATAAATGATGACACTTCCGTATAGAGGAATAATAACATCTCTATAGGAATACAAACACTTATGTATAGAGGAATAATACCATCTCTATAGGAGTAAAAAATACATATATGAAATACATGGGTGAAATACATTCCGATGTTACATATACATCAACACTCCCTCTTAACTAGGAAGGTATTTCTCAACACAGATCTACTAGCACAAGTCTTCTTCTCTGGATCATCATCAGCGAATCATCATCCTCGAATCACCGTCATCATCACTGCTACTGCTATCTTAATCAATCTCTGAATCTACTCGTCACAGGAAGTTCTACAGAGCCAGTCCTTTTTCATACTGGATGTAGGTCCACCACCTGCAGGTCTTCATCATCACTGGCCATACTGTGGAATCCTCAGGACTTATTACGTGCGTCACAAAACCTTAAAAGAGTCTTTTGACTAGAAAGAACCCTAAAGAGCATCTGAGGCCTTTTTCATCCTATCCAGATCTCTAGGACTTATTACATGTGACTGTCACAAAACCTTAAAAGAGTGTCCCAGGAATGTTTATGTGCATAGCACGACCGACAAGAACTCTAAAGAGCATCCCAGGAACATTTATGTTCCTAAGCACGACCGGCAAGATCTCCAAGATTGATTACATGTGACCTCTGCTACAAAGCCTCGAAAGAGCATCCCAGGACTCATTACGGGCACACAGCCCAACCTATCGGATCTCCCAGGTCTTACATGTAGCAACCCACCACAAACCCTCGAAAGAGCATCCCAGGACTTATTATGGGCACACAGCCCAACCTATCAGATCTCCCAGGTCTTACATGTGGCCCACTATCACAAACCCTCGAAAGAGCATCCCATGCTATTACGGGTACACAACTCCAACCTATAGGATCTCTCAAGTCTTACATGTGATACACAGTGCCAGTCCTTTTTCATACTGGATGTGACCTAGAACAAATCTAGGATTTCCTTTGCACAACCTGTCCACGGCCACAGAGTATCATCCTGATACTCATCATACATCATCCTAATGTACACATGATCATCCTGATCATCATCACTGCAACATCCTGCTGCATGTCATCTAGCGCAACATCCTGAAGCTCGTCATCTATGATCATCCTGATCATACACTGCATCTACCTGATGCATACCAAGTATCTACCTGATACATATCATCATACATGATCCACTTGATCATACAATGTATCCACCTGATACAAATACAAATACATGATCCACCTGATCATACCTAATACATATCAACATACATGATCTACCTGATCATACAATGTATCCACCTGATACATATACAGATACATGGGCCAAGCATCCAACATGATGCATATACAAAATACATACAAATGATCCAACTGATCATATCCAACATCAAACATGATGCGTACATATACATATAGAGCAGTAACTAGAGCATCGTCTTGATGCTCATCATCCATGATCCTCCTGATCATCATAGCATCGTCTTCTTCAGATCATCTCATCATCCACAAAGCACAGCCCAGATGCACATCATCCAGTACTTACACCACCGACATGGGATAACACATCTACCACCATTCGGGGAAGGCTCCAGCCATTACTTTTTCACCATGGGAGAACACATCTACCACCATGTGAAAAATGGCTTCAGCCCTTACATCTACACCATGGGAGAACACATCTACCACCATGTGAGAATGGCTCAGCAATTACATCACAACCATGGGAGAACACATCAACCATGTCAGAAAAGCTCATGTGCATCTGCATCTTCCAAACTCATCACTTCCCTTTGGAATGAACCTCGATCTAAAGTGCACCAAGCCTCTCTCTGAAATACTCAAACATCACTCTGGCCAACGGCTTGGTCAATACATCTGCAACCTGCTCAGCCGTCACAACATATTCTGCTTCGGTTGTACTCAGTGCTACGCAGTACTGCTTTCTGCTAAACCAAGAGATCATACTTGATCCCATACTGAAGCAACACCCATAAGTGCTCTTCCTATCTGCAGCACTACCTGCCCAATCAACATAACCCTGCAAGTTAAACTTTTGATTCACATCATACTTGAGCCCATAATCAACCGTACCCTTCAGGTACCTCAAAATATGCTTTACAACAACCAGGTGAACACCTCTCGGATCCATCAGGAACTGGCTCAATGTGTTCACCGCAAAGTAAATATATGGTCTTGTGTTCGTCAGGTACATCAAGGACCCAATCATCTGACGATACATCGTGACATCAACCGGATCAGATGAAGCATCACACAGAAGCTTCAGGTTCAATGCCATAGGTGTGGCCATAGCCTTGCAGTCCATCATCCCAAACCTCTTCAGGATCTCTACTGCATACTTCCCTTGTCCAAGGAAGATTCCATCTGCACTCTGCCACACCTCCATGCCAAAAACAAATAGTGCATCATCCCCAAGTTATTCATCTCGAATTCGGAAACAAGCTTCCGCTGCGTGTCGGCAATCAATCTATCTTCATTTGTAATAAACAGGTCATCCATATACAAAAGTAGTATCACTAGATTGCCTTCCTCAACCTTGTAGTAAAGGTTGGAATCTTCTTTACTCTTGGTAAAGGCCAAACTGGATAGAAAGCTGTCTATCCTACCATACCAAGTTCTGCACGTATATGACTCCCTGTCATGTGTCTCAGAACCAAGTGGCTGCTCCACATACACTTCTTCTTCAACTACACCATTCAAGAAAGCTGTCTTGAAATCCATCTGGTGTATCTTCCATTTCATCACTGCAGCCAGAGCAAGTACGGATCTAATGGAAGTGTATCTGGCTACAGGATCAAAAGTCTCTATGCTACCACCTGCAGCATGCTTGATCTTGTAGATCCTCTTGGAAGTCCCTACAGACTCCCCTTCAAGTCTTGGGACTGCATCCCAAACATATTCATGATCGACTGGTACTCCTCGATCATGGCATTCTTCCCAGATCCTGGGAACTTCAATATCTTCAATATTTTCAATAGATAACTTTATTGCTTGAACAAATTGTGTAGTCCTTCTTTTGTAGGTGATGGTATACGATCTTTCCTACAAAATAAGTTAAATTGCATGATTAGAAAACATCTCATAGTTTTCAGAACAAATTCTTACACATAAATAAATATGTCATACAGTCATGCAATTATTTTAGCCAATGCTTCAATACAACATTTATCCATATCCCGTAACTTTCTAGATGCCTTCCAATCTCTACCAGAACATTGTTAAGAGTGTGCACAACTCCCAACATGTCAGCAAAGAGGTTTCATTCTAGATAAGTAGCAATGGAATGTTGTACAGTGCCATAGGCCACTTACCCATGTAAATTAGTAGTATACTGTTCATCAATGCAACTATTCTAATATGCATAATACACAACCTAATTCTAGGAACATCAATATATACATTATTGAACAGTATTATTTAAACAAACAAATATGTAAGAAATGACAATTCAAATACTTATCTTTGTTTGGTTGCTGGGTGGACTCCCTCTAAATATTTGCAACTCCATTCAGATGTGGATTGTGAGAAGTGGTCAACTCCCTCTGAATATCTGCATCCTTGCAGAGACTACTGAAGTGTGCTCCTTTGCTTTCTTGCAGGAACAACTGGAGTGTGCTCCCTCTTGATCTTTGCTTCCTGGATTACCTGTCCTTGAACTTATATCCATCCTTAATCACTATGCATGCTTATTAGTATCATCATTGTGTTATCCTTGAGGTCTCATACATAATCACACATTTATTAGCATAATCTTAATACTATCAAAACACAATCATCTTAAACATGTATAGTCATGATCATTCATAGATAACAAACATTAGTATTCAAGGTTTCAGGGAAGTCTTCTTTTATTCGTGCATATTGTTATTTGATCATAGGACTCTTCTGATTAGTTAAATCATCAATGCATAAACCCGTGATTACTCAAACTATACCTTCATGATTCTTCCGGTTAGTCATATCATCAATTATGGTAAGAAACATAACATGCATACAACCATGACTATTCAAACCTATGACTTCATGAATAATCATTATCAACAACACAACAGTATAAAATCCTAACACAAGGTAGGATTCTAGCTTGATATAGGAAAAACATACCTGGATTAGCATGCTAGCTAGTTATGTCTGACATACCCGCATAATGTCTTCTCTTGTGCTAGTAATCTACATGTCTCATAAGTTAACCATTGTAGAACCAAGTTATACATACCACGTAAGTAGATCTTCTAAGTGATCCATGACAATGGATGAATCTTTGTCTTCATGTCATCATGATCATATGTTCTAGAACATGATTTGTCTTTCTTGGTGTACCTTTCATGTTAGCGGACAACATAAACCTCATACAACACCATAATGCATTAGTACAATCATAAGTGTCAACACCCTAATGAATGCATTCATAATTTTGTTAAGGTGATACGACAAGTCTAAAATCAAGATTGTTCTAACCATAATAACATGAATACAAACATATCATAAACTTGATCATGAACAAATCTCGAGACATACATGGATGAGTCATACTTGTCGATATTGCTTGTAATCTTCTTATGTAAGGCCTTAGCCTCATCTCCCTCTGAAACAGGAACTTCTTCACTTATGCAGGTGACCAATCCATCTTCTTCTAGGATTAACCCAATCCACTTGAATTGCAAGAACTGGACCTCGAGCTGGATTAGGGTTTGTCAAAGAAACCCCAAAAATTCAAACTTTGAATTTCAAACTTTTGAAATGATAGAATTATGCGCCTTGATGAGCTGATCAAGCTAGTATATTCAGAATTTGAAAACTGCAAAGTTTCACTCCCCAATTTTTCCTTTGAAACTTTCGGATTCACTAGACGTGACCCTGAACTAGGGTTTGATGAAGCCCACTCATCTGCCCAATCAAAAGGTTTGATCCAAATCTCTAAGCTTCTATTTTTCTGAGGAGCTTCCAGCCGTGGTCACAGATTTCAAAAATTCTCATTTTTGTAGAAGCCCTAATTTTCCACTTTTGCAATCAAAGTCCTGAACTAGGGTCTGATCAAGCTCGGTCTTCTGCCCAACCAAAAATTCTAATCTTGGTCTCTAAATTTCTATTTTGATGAGTGGCATTCATCCGTAGTCTCCGATTACAAAAATTCCAACTTTCTCCGAAACCCTAAATTCCGGAAGCCATGAATGAAGGTGCTCAAAAATAATTTTGTTATGATAGAAATATGTACCTGATTGTTTCTAGTGTAACTCCAAACTTTTCGATCCACATGGTCTGAAAACGTTTCCTTCCATAGACCGACCTATTATCTTTCCATCCCGACAGGTCTGACCTCAATTGGATTCTCTGAGAGAGAGTTATGCCAAGTGTCGCAACGTGACCTGTTTATGGGATAAAACAGGAGATTGAATTTGTACAGCATTCCACGTGTCATTGGTTCAACTTTGGCCTATGAAAAAGTTTCCTGAGATAGTATAGTCTGTGTACTACCTATCACTTATTATGAAATTGTATTTGGAGCTTCCTAGCCCAAGTTATGACCTTTTTTCCAAGGTCACCTGTTTATGACTGAGATCTGGAAGAGGCAGAAACCTTATATTGTACAAATCATAAATCACAAAGTAAAACGAATTAGAGATTGTCCTTTGGACACAAGGTACATCGGGATTTGATCTTCGACCTGTAAAAGTTTCAGATCCAAAAACTTTTCCAAAATGGATTTATAACGAAAGTTCTACGATGACTGGTTTTTGCTATATCAAGCCCTAGCATTGCAAGTGCAGCAAGTGTCATACATGCCATATCATGCCTTCTTTTAGGCTAGCTCTGATACCATGTTAAATTTTCAGAATTTACTTCAATCTGATCTAGGATCTTAACTGAGAGAACAACATGTACAAAAAATCTATAGCATATCAATCATGGACACAATAATGCAAGCACACAAGAGACACAGAGTTTACTTGGGGAAAACCATAAAGGTGAAAAACCCCAATAACCTCCTTAGAGATAGATAGAGAAATGATAGAACCAGAATACAAGAGATAGTCTTCTCCTAGCAGCAGAGCCTCCTCCTCACAAGTGCGCCACTTTTCGAATGAGAGAAGTGTGTGAATGAATGATCAAATAGAGATCTCTTGATCTCTATTTATACTTGTCCTGTCCTGCCCAATAAACTAATGGGGCCTACATGTCTAGCTTAACCCATGGTTAACTTAATCCGGGCCGACCCCACACTTGGTGGTCTAATAACCCTTTGACCCACATGGCCGACCCCCAATAGGGTGGTCTAACAACCCTTCAACCCACATGACTTATACAGGGCCGACCCCAACAAGGTGGTCTAATAACCTGTCAAGTATAAGTTACGACACTTACAATATAAATGACGACACTTCCGTATAGAGGAATAATAACATCTCTATAGGAATACAAACACTTATGTATAGAGGAATAATACCATCTCTATAGGAGTACAAAATACATATATGAAATACATGGGTGAAATACATTCCAAAGTTACATATACATCAACATAAATATTTCTTAAATCGCTCCTAGATTATCCTTCTTTCCTTGATTCCTTTTACTTTCATGAGGTGCTCCCACCAAATTGACACTCAAACATTTATATTGTAGATAGAAATTATGGCCTTCTCATTTCCTGTGTAATCATAAATTCTAAAATACTTATTCATCCCAAGAAGCCAAGCTTCCGCTTGCTGACTGGTCTTACTTTCTCCATCAAATGTGGGAGGCCTTTCCTTCCTAAATTCACCCTGTGAAATCGTTTTATAATACATAGGAAAGGCCTTACGACACCTTCAACATTTCCCCCACCAACAAAGCCTTTCTTCGTCATGAAGAAAACAAATAAATATGTATCAACATGCTGGGTTTCTGCTCCTGCAGAAGTAGTCCTCACTGTGCATCAACCATGCATACCGGTCTACATAGATAACTTAGCCACAACAACCGCCAGCTTGATAGGAAAACACACGTGTACAAGGATCTACTGTAACTGGTTACTCTTCAGCCTCCATAGTCAATTTGGTAGTAGTCCATCGAAGTCTCACCTACTCACAACGGCGGTTGACTATCCTCTTCCACAACGAGGTATTTTGGTTTAAAGCCTCACCCTGGATCATTTGGTTGGCACTCATCTCCATCGGCTCAGGCATGTGGGCCCTTTTGGATCTTTGACTTTCTATGCCATTTCTCTATCTTCTGGCTTTTCGAGGTCACAAGCTAGGAACATCTTTGCAATACAGCACCAGGGGGTTCAATGAATTCAAATGTTCTGATGTCATCATCTAGCATTAAGCTCTTCTTCTGTGTGTTGTAAGGTGTCTTCTGCTTGAATGTTTTCATCGTCGACTTCATCTGTAGTGAGGCTTCCTACAAGTTTGTAAATTTTTCTCTACTTGTGGTCGATGCCGACTATTAGATATTGGTCATGGCCGACTGAATTGACTCAACTTGACTTACCATGGTGGAGACCAACGACTTGTAGTTCGACTGAATTGACTATGAGTCGACTAGGGATCGACTGAATTACAAATTCAGAGGGTATCGCCTTCCTCAGGAGAGACTCACATTTAACCCCCTCTTGACTTCAAATCAGAGTCACTTATATGACTCAATGACTTCAAAATAGATCACCGTAGACTCTTATTACATTATTTAAAAGGGACTCAGCCAAATACGTCGA
The DNA here is from genome assembly GCA_027924585.1 of Larix kaempferi. Taxonomy (NCBI): domain Eukaryota; kingdom Viridiplantae; phylum Streptophyta; class Pinopsida; order Pinales; family Pinaceae; genus Larix; species Larix kaempferi. The sequence goes on along the minus strand of BSBM01000962.1, from coordinate 2,061,922 downwards.
CATCGACTAACTTTACATAACCATTGACCACTTTTTGCTTCGACTATAATTAGCATACCGACCAAATTTAAAGTCCTGACTAAGCCTACTACATTGACCAATTGGAGTTTGTGTGCCCAACCATTTTTAACATTAAGAATTGACCAACCAACCAAATTTAAGTGATTCGACCAAAATTTACAAAAGATAGACATTGACTTCATTTATAATGCCGACCACTTTAACATTTCGTAGACTTCATCAACCAAATTTTCAAAACCAAGACTCGTCGACCACAATTGCTATACATCAACCATATTAATAAGAGAATCGACCAAATACAATATCAACCAATTAAAGTGTCGACTTCGACCAAAATAAGAGTGTACCATTACGATATCAACCAAAACTTATGACTTTGTCGAAGTAAAATAAGATCAACCATATTTTAAAGGGTTTGCATTACCTACTCAAGTCAAGTCGAAGTATTAGACTACGGTCACATTGCCATGACTAATCGACTCAATCAATAATGACTCCATTTATAATTATAATAACCTCAAATTATATAGAACAACGTGTCACCTTAAGCAATGGCTACGACTTTAAATATGGTTCGATCGATAGGCCGCTGACAACGAGCTTTCTCGATGATGAGCAGGCAATGAAAACTCGACTTGTAAATAATCAATGTTCTCATCCTCATCATTGTTCGACGAATAAACCTTAATTGGTCGATTGTATTTGTGTAGAATATCATAGTCGACAGCATTTTCTCATGATACAAATACTTCCTCAATCCCTTGTATTTTAGCTCGACCGAGTTATTTTGTAATGGAACCATTTTTCTGTCGGAATTATTCTCTCATTTTTCTCCAAATCGTGGAATGTAGTGATTGGTGTAACTGTCCAGTTAACATGGTATTAGCATGTTGCAGTCGGCGCGGTGTAGTCGACAACGACCAACTACTAGTCAATCAATGTTCAAGTCGACGGGTTTGGTCGATATCAATGCTTAGGTCCGTAATCTTCAACTTAAGTTGGAAACTCAACATGTCAGGTTGACAGTCGACTACACAACATAAGTGCTATTACCGAGATACCATCGTACAAGTCTTTCATTACATAAACTCTTAAAAACAAGTCTTGTTCAATTAGCCATAAGAATTGGCATCAACGGATGTGCAACTATGTAGGAAAACTCCTCCTCCATCATGAAAATGTACATCGACCAAACTAAGTCATTAGTTTCTATGCATATTCAACGTGTGCGAACAGGCTCACTACTTCATCCCTCGACTGAGTCACTCCATATAACAGAACCGTGCATAGTCGAGCATATGTATAGCAACAGGTCGACGTTTGACAGGCCAAACATGGCATCCATATCTTTCAGTCAGTGCAATCGAACAACGAACAGTATTCTTGGTGTAAACCGACACTACCATCCACAGATAACTGGTAGTGGGATTGAATTTTTGAATATATCATCTCGTTGGTCTCCACTAGCGTGCAAGAGAAACATTCGTCCTCATGATAGAATAGTCGATAAGAAAATCAAAATAACTAACTGGCTTCGTGAAAGTGCGCAATCGGTGGCTGCGTTGGTCAACAGGTGATTGTCTAAGTGAGTAAGCCTTTCTTTTTACGAGCAATCTTTCTGGAAGACTTCTTTATGTACGCACAATCAATATTTCTTGTGGGATCTTCACACAGAATCTACTTCAGGTTCGAACCATTCTCCATGCGACGCAGTCTTTTTTATTACGGGTTCTCTATACCAGCATCTCACGATTTCTTCCAGGTTTGAACAGCTTCCATCCGTTGCTGCAAGCACTTCCGATAGACAGCAATCATCAACGGAAAACCCACTGTAAAGAGGCAACCGAATTCACTAGTCGGTGAACTATGGTCGGCGGATAATCAAATAGAAAAATTATGGTCAGCAGATAATCAAATGGAAAATGGTCAGCGTGGCAAGGAATCTCTTCTTAAATTCTCGACAGACAGCAGTAATTTCTAATAAGTTTTGTAAATAATAAATACGTTGAGCATTGAGAAACTTTTAAAACTTATCTTGGCTCTTGGATTTCTTTACACATGGATTTTTCGGAATAACACAGAACGACCCTGTTTCTTGTAGGTCGCTTCATTTATTTCCAGACAGGTTCAGAGACTCTCCATCCACTGAGATTCTCTCTACAAGCAACTCCACACACAGACTTCGTTCATTAAAATATTCAACAACACCTCACGAGCGTGCAACATTTTTCTTCTGAATCTTTTCTTACATCTTGTAGGGCAATTTCTTCATCGACAGGTTCGAGCCACCTCCCATCTGTTGCTGCTATCACCCAGACCATATGGGAGCGGCCACGGCACCACTATTGTATTCAAGCAGACATAAGCATTATACACAGAATTAATCAAGATACATAGAATGAGTCGAATGCATTCAACCGCTTATTATTCATATTGATGGTATTATTTATGCATGAAGAGATGAAGAGAGAAGTTGGATCAATTACACCCGCTCCAACTTCTCATGCATTATATCTTTAACTAATACATTCATTTGATGATAATGATTACATAGGAAAGGCCTTACAGCCCCCTCAACAATCCCTTCTTATTTCAAACCTATTGTAAGTACATTTTGGAATGCTTTGGGAACTTTGGGAATCACATGACCTCCTAGAAGAATATCTTGGCGAAGATATATCACGTTTCATTCTCAACGAACAAATTATGGGACTTGGAGTCCTCTTTCTATTGCGACTCCTTGAGCGACTCTTGTTAAAATTCAATATGCTAAGACAGAAAATAGCAGCATTACATTCTATTTCACAATAATAGCATATACAGGATCACTGAAGAAACAACAAGCATAACATAAACACAAGAGACACAGATTTATCCTGGGAAACCCTCATGGGGTAGAAAACCCAGCAAAGCTTTCCTCAATAAGATGATAAACCAAAATACAAGATGTGCTCCCTCCTTCTAATCCTCCTTAGCAAATATCCCAGACAAGTGCTCCTCTTTTCAAGTGTGTGAGTGTATCAAATGAGGAACACACCTCCTCTATTTATACACTACACTGACATATATTTTACACAGGTACATGTAGGCTCGTATTTAATCATTAGGTTAAATACCCTATTGTAACTGACTGGGCCGACCCCCACATGGTGGGTCTAATAACCCTAGTTACCACAACTTCTCGGAGGAATAAACATCTCCGTATTCATAGTATAATCACATCGGAGGTATGGAACATCTCCAGAATAAATAATGTACAAATATAATATTCTTAGAAGTTACAATATTCAACACTCCCCCTTAACGAGAAGGATATTATAACAACATCTGCAGGAGCAAGGAGTCATTGACTACATCATCTATATATCATCGGAAGCTTTCTTCAATTCATCATCAGTAACTCAACTAGTTACTGGAACATCAACATCATCAAAGTTGATATTACTCGATCATCAGCATCGTCATCATCATCTTCATCACACGATCACACGATCATCAGCATCGTCATCACATGATCATCAGCATCGTCATCACACGATCATCAGCATCCTCATCACACGATCAACAGCATCGTCATCATATGATCAACATCATCATCACACGATCGGTAGCATCATCATCACACGATTAGCATCGTCATCATACGATCAACATCGTCATCACATGATCGGCAGCATCGTCATGACACAATCAGCATCGTCATCACACGATCAACAGCATCGTCATCACACGATCAACATCGTCATCACACGATCAGCAGCATCGTCATCACATGATCATATTACAGGATGATCAATCCTGCTCTCTTTAGGACATAGGTCCATGGATGATGAAATCTAGATCAAGTTCCAGGATGATCAATCCTTATCTCTTTAAGACAAGTCTCATGTCTAGGGACGATCCAATCCCAACCACAGTGCCAGTCCTTTTTCATACTGGATGTGACCTAGATCAGATCTAGGATTTACCGCCACAGAGCCAGTCCTTTTTCATACTGGATGTGTCACATCTACAGAGCCAGCCCTGTTTCATGCTGGATGTATCACATCTACAGAGCCAGCCCTGTTTCATGCTGGATGTATCACATCTACAGAGCCAACCCTGTTTCATGCTGGATGTATCACGTCTACAGAGCCAGCCCTGTTTCATGTTGGATGTATAAAATCTACAGAGCTAGCCCTGTTTCATGCTGTATGTATCACATCTACAGAGCCAGCCCTGTTTCATGCTGGATGTATCACATCTACAGAGCTAGCCCTGTTTCATGCTGGATGTATCACATCTATAGAGCCAGCCCTGTTTCATGCTGGATGTATCATATCTACAGAGCCAGCCCTGTTTCATGCTGGATGTATCATATCTACAGAGCCAGCCCCGTTTCATGCTGGATGTAACCTAGAACAATTCTAGGATTTGTCATGTACATTTTGAACCGAGGTCCAGGGACGATCCAGTCCTATCATGTACCTTTTGAACCGAAGCTCAGGGACGATCCAGTCCTATCATGTACCTTTTGAACCGAAGCTCAGGGACGATCCAGTCCTATTCAATTCTCGGAGACCTCATGTCTATGGTTTAATTCACAGGACCAAAGTCCGAGGACGATCCAATCCCCTTACCTGTTCATTCAGGATTTTGTTCTCGGAGACATCATGTCTACGGCTCTCTTTAGGACTGAAGTCCAGGGATGATCCAATCCCCTCAATTCCACTAAGGACTTCATTCTCGAAGACATACGTCTACGGCTCTCTTTAGGACTGAAGTCCGGGGATGATCCAATCCCCTCAAGTCCACCAAGGACTTCATTCTCGAAGACATATGTCTACGGCTCTTCTTTCGGACTGAATTCCAGGGATGATCCAATCCCCTCACATGTTCACCAAGAACTTCATTCTCGAAGACATACGTCTATGGCTCTTCTTTCGGACTGAAGTCCAGGGATGATCCAATCCCCTCAAGTCCACCAAGGACTTCATTCTCGAAGACATACGTCTACGGCTCTTCTTTCGGACTGAAGTCCAGGGATGATCCAATCCCCTCACATGTTCACCAAGAACTTCATTCTCGAAGACATACGTCTACGGCTCTTCTTTCAGACTGAAGTCCAGGGATGATCCAATCCCCTCAAGTCCACCAAGGACTTCATTCTCGAAGACATACGTCTACGGCTCTCTTTAGGACTGAAGTCCAGGGATGATCCAATCCCCTCAAGTCCACCAAGGACTTCATTCTCGAAGACATATGTCTATGGCTCTTCTTTTGGACTGAAGTCTAGGGATGATCCAATCCCCTCACATGTTTACCAAGAACTTCATCAAAACATGTGTCAATCATGTATCCTCATCATCAAAACATGTATCCTCATCATCAAAACATGTATAACAAAACATGTATCCTCATCATCAAAACATGTATCCTCATCATAAAAACATGTATAACAAAACATGTATCCTCATCATCAAAACATGTATAACAAAACATGTATCCTCATCATCAAAACATGCATAACATCTATCATCAAAAGCATGTATACATCTATCATCAAAAGAAAAAATATAATATTCCTAAATCTAAATAATTCTAAGTAACTAGGTGCAGTAAATAGGTAACCTCATCATTGATGAGACAGACTTGTTATCAGATACTATGCTACTCCCCTTTTCGAGGAGGGTCCTTCTGGAATATACCAAGCTTGTCTCGGAAGTATTCAAACTTTACTCGAGACAGAGGTTTAGTCAAGATATTAGCAATCTGATCCTAAGTGCTTATATACTCGAGCTTGATAGCTCCTCTCTGCACCATATCTCGTATATAGAAGTATCGGATCTCTATGTGTTTTTTACTTATCGTGGAATACAAGATTTTCTATCTTGATGCAGTTTTGAATGTCACACATAATCATAGTGGAATTCATTTCTAAGTCAAACACTCCATATAATAGCTTCTGAAGCCACACTGCTTCACAGCTGGCAGAGCAGACAACTATATATATATTCTGCTTCAGCAGTACTGAGAGCCACACTAGATTTTTCCTTACTGAACCATGAGATCATGGCATATTCAAGACTATAACATCCACCTGATGTACTCTTTCTGTCTGAGGCACTTCCTGCCCAATCAGAATCTAAGTAACCATGTAAACGGAGTTCATGACCTCCAAGATAATATAGACCAAAATCTAATGTACCTTTCAGGTACCTCACTGCATGCTTTGTAGTTATTAAGTGAACCTTTCTAGGTTCTACTAGATACTGACTTAGGGTATTTGCAGCAATGCATATATGTGGCCTAGTATTTGTTAAATAGATCAATGACCCAATGATTTGTCTATATAGGGTTAGGTCCACTAAATACGATGAGTCATTAACTAACAACTTCAAGTTGGACTCCATGGGAGTGGCCATGGCTTTATACTCCAACATATCAAATCTTTTTTAGAAACTTCACAGCATACTTACCTTGAATTAAAAGATTCCTTTTGGATCTTGCCATACTTCTAGACCTAAGAAGTAGTGCATTAATCCGAGATCTTTCATTTTCATTTCTGCAGCCATTTTCATGACCTGTTTCTCATTCCTTGTCAGAAAGAGATCATCGTCATACAATAATGGTATGATAGGTTCATCATCCACAACCTTAAGGTAAAGGTTAGGAACAGCTTTACTTCTGGTAAAGCCCAAGCTTTGTCATGAAGCTGTCAATTGTCCATTATTCACACTCAGCATTGAGTGATCTTCTGCATATCTATCTGTGCCATCTCTCGTCAGATGGGTCTACTAATATGAGCCTCAAAATCATTCGAACTCCGTGGTGAGTTCCTTCTTGCATCCATGTCATATGTGTATAGAACCCATATTCAACCTTGTAGCAAAGGTTGAGATCCACATCACCCATGATGATCATTAAGCTCATAATTTGACTACAGATCCTGGGAACCCATACAGAACCTGATTACATTATTAAGAGAATGGTCTTATCTAGTCCCTTGGAGAAAAACATCTCATCATGATTCTCTTCCTACAAATCAAAATTAAGTACATGATTAGTAATACTTCATAATCATCAAATCTTATTGACATGATAACCTATTATGCATACAGATATCATTTACATAGTTATGCAACCATTTTGACCAATACTTTGGCACAACACTTTCCCATATCCTGTATGCATATAGTATCTATCTAGATGCCTTCCATCCTTACCAGAACATACTATCGAGAGTGTGCACAGCTCTCAGCATGTCAGCAAAGAGGTTTCATTCTAGACAAGCAACAATGGAATGTTTGTCCAACTTACCAATCATATGCATATTAGTAGTATACTGTTCAATGCTTTATGAATGTTTACACTCAGCATGATATATTCTAGGAATACAAATATGCATACAAGCAATATCATTTACTATTTCTAATAACAACTCAAATACTTATCTTTTATGTTTATGTGGTTGCCTCCCGCTTGATCTTCTGTATGTCTTCTGAACTTCTATTCATTCTGTACCACTGTGCATGCTCAAGTGTACACTAGTGTCATCCTCATGATCTCATACACAAACATACATTCATTAGTATATTCTCAATATTATCAAAACATTCTAATTCTAAATAATCTTGAATATGTACAGTCATGATCATTAGTATTCAGGGTTTCAAGGAAGTCTTCTTTTACTCATGCATATTCTTGTTTGATCTATTTAGTTAAATCATCAACCAAGATAAGAGACATAATATGCATAAACCCTTGATTACTAACCAATCATACCAAGTATACTTACACAAGGTAAGATTCTAACATGACATAGGAAAACATACCTGGCTTAGTACACCTGCTTAGTTATGTACAACATACCTAAACAATCTCTTCAATGATTTAGAGATCCTGAGCTAGAACCTGCATGTCTCGTAGGTTAAACATAATATAACAAAGTCATACATACCTCGTGAGTCTTTGTCTTCATGTTGTCATGGTCATGGAACTTGATTTGTCTTTTGTAATGTACCTGTGTCTAAACCTCCTTAAGTCATACCTGTCGAGACTTTTTGTAGTCTTCTTATGTAAGGCCTTAGCCTCAACTCCCCCTGAAACTTGATCTGGAGCTTGATTAGGGTTTGCTAGAGAAACCCTAAAAATTCAATCTTTGACTTTCATACTTCTGAATGGATGGAAGAATGTGTCTTGCTGAGCTGATCAACTTAGCATTCTTCAATTTTGAAATCTCCAAAATTTGACCCCTCAAAATTGCCTTCGAAACTTCTGGATCTTCTGGACAGGAACCCGAACTAGGGTTTGATGAAGCCCACCCTTCTGTCCAATCAAAAGGTTTGATCCAAGGCTCTGAACTCTTATTTTTCTGAGGAGCTTCCAGCCGTGGTTACAGACTTCAAAAAATTCCAACTTTCTCTGAAACCCTAAATTCTGGAAGCCATGAATAAAGGTGCTAAAAATAATTCTGTTTTGACAGAAATATGCACCTGATTGCTTCTGCTATAACTCTGAAATTTTTGCTCCACAGGGTCTGAAACCTTTTTCTGCAGTAGCCTGACCTGTCATATTTCCATCCTCATAGGTCTGACCTCAATTGGATTTTCTGAGAGAGAGTTATGCCAAGTGTCGCAACGTGACCTGTTTATGGGATAAAACATGAGAGCAAACTTGTACGGCGTGCCACATGTCACTGGTTCACCTTCGGCCTCTGAAAACGTTTTCTGAGATAGTACAGTCTGTGTACTACCTGTTTCTTTTTACGAAATTTCATTTGGAGCTTCCTATCCCAAGTTATGACCTTTTTTCCAAGGTCACCTGATTTTTACTGAGATCTGGAAGAGGCAGAAACCCTAACTTGTACTGATCATAACTCATAAAGTACAACGAATATGAGGGTGCCCTTTGGACACAAGGTACCTAGGAATGTTATCTTCTACCTGTAAACTTTTCAGACCCTGAACCTTCGCAGAAATGGATTTATAGTGAAAGTTCCACGATGACTGGTTTTTGCTATGTAAAACCCTAACCTTCAAATTGTCGTAAGTAAAGCAAGTGTCGTAAGTGCCATACCTTGTCTTCCTTCAGGTTAGCTCTGATACCATGTTAAAATTCAATATGCTAAGACAGAAAATAGCAGCATTACATTCCATTTCACAATAATATCATATACAGTATCACTGAAGAAACAACAAGCATAACATAAACACAAGAGACACAGATTTATCCTGGGAAACCCTCATGGGGTAGAAAACCCAGCAAAGCTTTCCTCAATAAGATGATAAACCAAAATACAAGATGTGCTCCCTCCTTCTAATCCTCCTTAGCAAATATCCCAGACAAGTGCTCCTCTTTTCAAGTGTGTGAGTGTATCAAATGAGGAACACACCTCCTCTATTTATACACTACACTGACATATATTTTACACAGGTACATGTAGGCTCGTATTTAATCATTAGGTTAAATACCCTATTGTAACTAACTGGCCCACATGGTGGGTCTAATAACCCTAGTTACCACAACTTCTCGGAGGAATAAACATCTCCGGATTCATAGTATAATCACATCGGAGGTATGGAACATCTCCGGAATAAATAATGTACAAATATAATATTCTTAGAAGTTACAATATTCAACAACTCTCTGCACTTCTTCTTTCTTTCCCACCATTTCTTGGATTAGATCTAAGATGAGCTATCTTCTTAATATCAATGAGACTTTGGAGGGTTTCAACATTAATTTGGTTCTGCTCTTCTTGAGCCTTGATCAATCTCTCATTGAAACTTCTCATTATTTCAACCAAATTTTGAGGAGTGATCTGCTCCCTTCTCCCTTTTGACTCTGTTTCATCATTTTCGTCTTGCATATTCTCTCCCAAAGCATCCTCATCATGTTCATAGGGGTCTTGTGCATCATTCATGGTTACCATTTTCTCTTGAAAATTCTTTCCCTTTGCATGTTGCCCTCTGTTGCAATTGTTCAAAGCTTATCAACTGCAAACATTGTACATTATAGAGATATTTATTATACATATTATAAATTCATGCAACAGAACATAAAACATTATGATTCAGATTCACTAGAATTTGTAATGTCCACAATTTGGAATTTTACCCAATTTGGCCAATTTTCGAACCTTGGACTAGTGAAACTCCAAACTGTCCCAAACGATCCCAAGCGGTTTCAAATTATGTATAGAGTGGATTGAGGTCTATTAAAACACATTAATGCAGCTATTATATGCTTGGTCACTTTCTAAATACTTCGGCAACTTGCATTTACAATTAGAGAATGAAAGGCAGAATTACTAGGAAAATCAATGTTCAAACCCCCAAGGGTAGATGGCTCGAAAAGACTCCTAAGGATTTCGAATTGGGTATGATATTGTTTGAAGGGTATTAGTACATAAAAATGAACCTAATGGGTTCTTATACACTATCAAAATACTTCTACAACATTCATTTAAGTTCAAGAGAAAATAGAGAAATTTTCTAGTAAATTGGAGGTTCAAATCCCGAAGGGTAGAGGTCACTAATGGCTTTCCAAATGAAGTAAGAACCTCCCAAATTTAAGAAAAGAGACATGTATTAGTTATATGAATTCAATGGGAACCCAAATGCATCATTAATCAGTTCCTAAAGGCTGTTGCAACTTCCATAAATCATAGATTTGTAAACATGTCTTAACATAGGGGGAAATGAGAGAAAAACGCTATAACTTGCTATGAAATTTGAGAGAAATGTTACAAGGACTTGCATAAGGTGTATGGAAATTATTCAATATATTAATGTATCTCCAAACAACAATAAAACCATAGATATTTACTGATACAAGACGATACCAAACAACTTCAATCTCTCTCCACAAGATATATGGGAAAATGGCACCATTCATATATAGTTTGGCATTTTTACATGGTTTTACTTGGATATTCGATATGAGGTATATCTGAGAATCAAATACAGAGTGTGTAAATAATATTACAAATAAATGGTGCCCCTTGGATTCCCCCAAATATATCAACATCTCTCCATGTGCGCCCTTCCTCCTAGAGCAAGAATATAGAGAGAAAATTGTAAGAGATGTGGGAGGAAGTTGAAGAAGAGACGATCATGAGAAAACCTGTAGCTTCAACCTGAAATAAATGACTCCATTGTAGCTCCAAATGAAATGTCTGAATGGCCTCTCCAATTTCCAATTAGGATGGGAATCGTGTACCCTCGAAATTGGTACTAAGGCAAGTAGAGTAAACACTCCACTGGCATGGACAAGCTATGCTCTATAATTTGCAAAATGAAAAATGATCAAAATATGCTCTCTTTATTTCCTCTTGTCCATATTTTATAATTCATATCCTCCTACTCCATTCTGATTTAGGATGTGGGATTTATACTCTTTCAAAAGTGCCGACTTCGCCCAATTCAACACTTTTTTCCACAGGTGCAATTAGTCGTAACGGCCAACTTCATCTATTTGTAGAAGTAAATCTAGAGAGAAATAGAAAAAAAATTATACTGGAAAACTTAGTCCATATAACAAGTATCACTCAGAAACTTTTGAACCTTCGATTCGATGCACCAGTCACCTTCTATAAAATTTTGGGTTTGAGTACTTTTGACTTTTGGAACTTTTTCAAAATCTTGAAATTTTTGGCAAACATGGCTATCTTCCAAACTAAGAATTTCTGGAAAAACTTCATCTAATAGAAGTTTCTTGTTTTAATGAGTAGATAACATGTCGACATCATAAATTTTCTTGGTTTTGACAACTAAGGTCACTTTTTCATTCTGAAAGATTTTTAAAATCCCTAAAAAGTGTTGAATATTGTAACTTCTAAGAATATTATATTTATACATTATTTATTTCGGAGATGTTCCATCCCTCTGAGGTGATTTTATTATGTATCCGAAGATGTTTATTCCTCCGAGAAGTTGTGGTAACTAGGGTTATTAGACCCACCATGTGGGGGTCGGCCCAGTCAGTTATAATAGGGTATTTAACCTAATGGTTAAATACGAGCCTACATGTACTTGTGTAAAATATATGTCAGAGTAGTGTATAAATAGAGGAGGTGTGTTCCTCATTTGATACACTCACTCACTTATGAAAAGAGGCGCACTTGTCTGGGAGATTTGCTAAGGAGGATTAGAAGGAGGGAGCACATCTTGTATTTTGGTTTATCATCTTATTGAGGAAAGCTTTGCTGGGTTTTCTACCCCATGAGGGTTTCCCAGGATAAATCTGTGTCTCTTGTGTTTATGCTATGCTTGTTGTTTCTACAGTGATCCTGTATATGCTATTATTGTGAAATGGAATGTAATACTGCTATTTTATGTCTTAGCATATTGAATTTTAAGATGGTATCAGAGCTAACCTGAAGGAAGGCAATGTATGGCACTTACGACACTTGCTTCTCTTGCGACAATTTGAAGGTTAGGGTTTTATATAGCAAAAACCAGTCATCGTGGAACTTTCGCTATAAATCCATTTGTACGAAGTTTCAGGATTTGAAAAGTTTACAGGTCATAGATAACATCCCCAGGTACCTTGTTTCCAAAGGGCACCCTCAGATTCGTTGTACTTTGTGAGTTATGATCAGTACAAGTTAGGGTTTCTGCCTCTTCCAAATCTCAGTCAAAATCAGGTGACCTAGGAAAAATGGTCATAACTTGGGCTAGGAAGCTCCAAATGAAATTTCGTAAAAAGTGACAGGTATTACACAGACTGTAATATCTCAGCAAACATTTACAGAGGCCGAAACTGAACCAGTGACACATGGAACGCCATACAAGTTTGCTCTCCTGTTTTATTCCATAAACAGGTCACATTGCGACACTTGGCATAACTCTCTCTTAGAGATTCCAATTGAGGTCAGACCTGTCAGGATGGAAATATAAGAGGGCGAGCTATCTCAAGAAAATGTTTCAGAGGCCGAAGTTCAAATAGTGACACGTGGCACGCCGTACAAGTTCGGTCTCCTGTTTTAACCTATAAACAGGTCACGTTGCGACACTTGGCATAACTCTCTCTCAAAGAGTCCAATTGAGGTCAGACCTGTCAGGATGGAAAGATAACAGGCCAGGCTATCTCAGGGAACTTTTTCAGACCCTATGGATCGAAAAATTCATAGTTACAGCAGAAACAATCAGGTACATATTTCTGTCAAAACATAATTATTTTTTGAGCACATTCATTCACGGCTTCCGGAATTTAGGGTTTCGGAGAAAGTTGGAATTTTTGGAATCGGAGTCCACGGCTGAATGCTACTTAGGAAAATCAAAATTTAGAGACCAAGATCAAATTTTTTGGTTGAGTAGAAGACTGGGCTTGATCAAACCCTAGTTCGGGATTTTGATCAGAAAGATGGAAAATTAAGGCTTCAGCAAAAGTTGGAATTTTTGAAGTCTGTAACCACGAATGGAATCTCCTCAGAAAAATAAGAGTTTAGAGCCTTGGATCGAACCTTTTGATTGGACAGAAGGGTGGGCTTCATCAAGCCCTAGTTCGGGTTCCTGTCCAGAAGATCCAGAAATTTTGAAGGCAATTTTGAGGGGTCAAATTTTGGAAATTTCAAAATTGAAGTATGCTAGTTTGATCAGCTCAGCAAGACACATCCTTCCATCCATTCAGAAGTATGAAAGTCAAAGATTGAATTTTTAGGGTTTCTCTAGCAAACCCTAATCAAGCTCCAGATCAAGTTTCAGGGGGAGTTGAGGCTAAGGCCTTACATAAGAAGACTACAAGAAGTCTTGACAGGTATGACTTAAGGAGGTTCAGGTATGTCTTGAAATCTGATTCTTGATTAAGTTCATAATGTGTTTGTCTTCATGTTATTTAGTACAATCTTGATTAATGTTAGAATTGTATTATCACCCTATCAACAGTATGAATATGATCGAAGACATTCATTGATTAGAGCTATATGATTGTACTTATGCATTATGGTGTTGTGTGAGGTTGATGTTGTCTGCTAACAAGATACAGGTACATCACAAAAGACAAATCAAGTTCCATGACCATGACAACATGAAGACAAAGACTCATCCACTTACGAGTGGTACAGAATGAATAGAAGTTCAGAAGATCAAGCAGGAGGCAACCACACAAACATAAAAGATAAGTATTTGAGTTGTTATTAGAAATAGTAAATGATATTGCTTGTATGCATATTTGTATTCCTAGAATATATCATGCTGAGTGTAAACATTCATAAAGCATTGAACAGTATACTACTAATATGCATATGATTGGTAAGTTGGACAAACATTCCATTGTTGCTTGTCTAGAATGAAACCTCTTTGCTGACATGCTGAGAGCTGTGCACACTCTCGATAGTATGTTCTGGTAGAGATGGAAGGCATCTAGATAGCCACTGTATGCATACAGGATATGGGAAAGTGTTGTGCCAAATTATTGGTCAAAATAGTTGCATAACTATGTAAATGATATCTGTATGCATAATAGGTTATCATGTCAATATGATTTGATGATTATGAAGTATTACTAATCATGTACTTAATTTTGATTTGTAGGAAAGATCATGATGAATGATGAACACTGAACAAGCGATGGATGTTCAACAAAAGTTTTACAAATCAAACACACTATAGAAGGCTTGTGGCTAGAAGATTCTCTTAGAAAGAGGAAGAGAATCATGATGAGATGTTTTGCTCCAAGTGGCTAGATAAGACCATTCTCTTAATGGTGTAATTAAAGAAGAAGTGTGAATCAGGTTCTGTATGGGTACCCAGGATTGGTAGTCAATTGATGAGCTTAATGATCATCATGGGTAATGTGGATATCAACCTTTGCTACAAGGTTGAATATGGCTTCTATACACATATGACATGGATGCAAGAAGGAACTCACCGCAGAGTTTGAATGATTTTGAGGCTCATATTAGTAGACCCATCTAACGAGAGATGGCACAGATAGATATGCAGAAGATCACTCAATGCAGAGTGTGAATAATGGACAATTGACAGCTTCATGACAAAGCTTGGGCTTTACCAGAAGTAAAGTTGATCCTAACCTTTACCTTAAGGTTGTGGATGATGAACCTATCATACCATTATTGTATGACGATGATCTCTTTCTGATAAGGAATGAGAAACAGATCATGAAAATGGCTACAGAAATGAAAATGAAAGATCTCGGATTAATGCACTACTTCTTAGGTTTAGAAGTATGGCAAGATCCAAAAGGAATCTTTTAAATCAAGGTAAGTATGCTGTGAAGTTTCTAAAAAGATTTGATATGTTGGAGTATAAAGCCATGGCCACTCCCATGGACTCCAACTTGAAGTTATTAGTTAATGACTCATCGAATTTAGTGGCCCTAACCCTATATAGACAAATCATTGGGTCATTGATGTATTTAACAAATACTAGGCCAGATATATGCTTTGCTGCAAATACCCTAAGTCAGTATCTAGTAGAACCTAGAAAGGTTCACTTAATAGCTACAAAGCATGTAGTGAGGTACCTAAAAGGTACATTAGATTTTGGTCTATATTATCTTGGAGGTCATGAACTCCGTTTACATGGTTACTCAGATTCTGATTGGGCAGGAAGTGCCTTAGACAGAAAGAGTACATCAGGTGGACGTTATAGTCTTGAATCTGCCATGATCTCATGGTTCAGCAAGAAACAATCTAGTGTGGCTCTCAGTACTGCTGAAGCAGAATATATATAGATGTATGCTCTGCCAGCTGTGAAGCAGTGTGGCTTCAGAAGCTATTATATGGAGTGTTTGACTTAGAAATGGATTCCACTATGATTATGTGTGACATTCAAAACTGCATCAAGATAGAAAATCTTGTATTCCACGATAAGTCAAAAACACATAGAGATCCGATACTTCTATATACGATATATGGTGCAGAGAGGAGCTATCAAGATCGAGTATATAAGCACTGAGGATCAGATTGCTGATATCTTGACTAAACCTCTGTCTCGAGTAAAGTTTGAATACTTCCGAGACAAGCTTGGTATAGTCCAGAAGGACCCTACTCGAAAGGGGGAGTAGCATAGTATCTGATAACAAGTCTGTCTCATCAATGATGAGGTTACCTATTTACTGCACCTAGTTACTTAGAATTATTTAGATTTAGGAATCTTATATTTTTTCTTTTGATGATAGATGTATACATGATTTTGATGATAGATGTATACATGCTTTTGATGATAGATGTTATGCATGTTTTGATGATGAGGATACATGTTTTGTTATACATGTTTTGATGATGAGGATACATGTTTTGTTATACATGTTTTGATGATGAGGATACATGTTTTGTTATACATGTTTTGAAGATGAGGATACATGATTGACACATGCTTTGATGAAGTTCTTGGTGAACATGTGAGGGGATTGGATCATCCCTGGACTTCAGTCCGAAAGAAGAGCCGTAGACATATGTCTTCGAGAATGAAGTTCTTGGTGAACATGTGAGGGGATTGGATCATCCCTGGACTTCAGTCCGAAAGAAGAGTTGTAGACGTATGTCTTCGTGAATGAAGTTCTTGGTGAACATGTGAGGGGATTGGATCATCCCTAGACTTCAGTCCGAAAGAAGAGCCGTAGACGTATGTCTTTGAGAATGAAGTTCTTGGTGAACATGTGAGGGGATTGGATCATCCCTGGACTTCAGTCCGAAAGAAGAGTCGTAGACATATGTCTTCTAGAATGAAGTTCTTGGTGAACATGTGAAGGGATTGGATCATCCCTGGACTTCAGTCCGAAAGAAGAGACGTAGACGTATGTCTTCGTGAATGAAGTTCTTGGTGAACATGTGAGGGGATTGGATCATCCCTGGACTTCATTCCGAAAGAAGAGTCGTAGGCGTATGTCTTCATGAATGAAGTTCTTGGTGAACATGTGAGGGGATTGTATCATCCCTGGACTTCAGTCTAAAAGAAGAGCCGTAGACGTATGTCTTCGTGAATGAAGTTCTTGGTGAACATGTGAGGGGATTGGATCATCCCTGGACTTCAGTCCGAAAGAAGAGCCGTAGACGTATGTATTCGAGAATGAAGTTCTTGGTGAACATGTGAGGGGATTGGATCATCCCTGGACTTCAGTCCGAAAGAAGAGCCGTAGACGTATGTCTTCGAGAATGAAGTTCTTGGTGAACATGTGAGGGGATTGGATCATCCCTGGACTTCAGTCCGAAAGAAGAGCCGTAGACGTATGTCTTCGAGAATGAAGTCCTTGGTGGACGGTTGAGGATTAAGTTATCCTTGGACGTAGTCCTAAATGTACGGTGGAGGATTAAGTCATCCTTGGACGTAGTCCTAAATGTACGGTGGAGGATTAAGTCATCCTTGGATGTGGTCCTAAATGTACGGTTGAGGATTAAGTCATCCTTGGACGTGGTCCTAAATGTACGGTGGAGGATTAAGTCATCCTTGGACGTGGTCCTAAATGTACGGTGGAGGATTAAGTCATCCTTGGACGTAGTCCTAAATGTACGGTGGAGGATTAAGTCATCCTTGGACGTGGTCCTAAATGTACGGTTGAGGATTAAGTCATCCTTGGACGTGGTCCTAAATGTACGGTGGAGGATTAAGTCATCCTTGGACGTGGTCCTAAATGTACGGTGGAGGATTAAGTCATCCTTGGACGTAGTCCTAAATGTACGGTGGAGGATTAAGTCATCCTTGGACGTGGTCCTAAATGTACGGTTGAGGATTAAGTCATCCTTGGACGTGGTCCTAAATGTACGGTGGAGGATTAAGTCATCCTTGGACGTAGTCCTAAATGTACGGTGGAGGATTAAATCATCCTTGGACGTAGTCCTAAATGTACGGTGGAGGATTAAGTCATCCTTGGACGTGGTCCTAAATGTACGGTGGAGGATTAAGTCATCCTTGGACGTAGTCCTAAATGTACGGTGGAGGATTAAGTCATCCTTGGATGTAGTCTTAAATGTACGGTTGAGGATTAAGTCATCCTTGGACGTGGTCCTAAATGTACGGTAAGGATTGGATCATCCTTGGACTTTGGTCCTGTGAATTGAGCCGTAGACATGAGGTCTCCGAAAATTGATTGGATCGTCCCTGGACTTCGGTTCAAAAGGTACATGACAGGACTGGATTGTCCCTGGACTTTGGTTCAAAAGGTACATGTTAGGACTGGATCGTCCCTGGACTTCGGTTCAAAAGGTACATGATAGGACTGGATCGTCCCTGGACTTTGGTTCAAAAGGTACATGATAGGACTGGATCGTCCCTGGACTTCGGTTCAAAAGGTACATGACTAGATTGCATCATCCTTGGACATAGGTCCTAAAGAGAACTGGATTGATCATGTGATGACGATGCTGCTGATCGTGTGATAACGATGTTGTTGATCGTATGATGACGATGTTGATGATCGTGTAATGACGATGCTGCTGATCGTATGATGATGATGTTGATTATGATGATGATGATCGTGTGATGATGATGCTGATGATCGTATGATGACAATGTTGTTGATCGTGTGATGACGATGCTGATGATTGAGTACTATCAACTTTGATGATGTTGATGTTCCAGTAACTAGTCAAGTTACTGATGATGATGAATTGAAGAAAGCTTCCGATGATATATAGATGATGTAATGAATGACTCCTTGCTCCTGCAGATGTTGTTATAATATCCTTCTCGTTAAGGGGGAGTGTTGAATATTGTAACTTCTAAGAATATTATATTTATACATTATTTATTTCGGAGATGTTCCATCCCTCCGAGGTGATTTTATTATGTATCCGTAGATGTTTATTCCTCCGAGAAGTTGTGGTAACTAGGGTTATTAGACCCACCATGTGGGGGTTGGCCCAGTTAGTTATAATAGGGTATTTAACCTAATGGTTAAATACGAGCCTACATGTACTTGTGTAAAATATATGTCAGAGTAGTGTATAAATAGAGGAGGTGTGTTCCTCATTTGATACACTCACTCACTTATGAAAAGAGCCGCACTTGTCTGGGACATTTGCTAAGGAGGATTAGAAGGAGGGAGCACATCTTGTATTTTGGTTTATCATCTTCTTGAGGAAAGCTTTGCTGGGTTTTCTACCCCATGAGGGTTTCTCAGGATAAATCTGTGTCTCTTGTGTTTATGCTATGCTTGTTGTTTCTTCAGTGATCCTGTATATGCTATTATTGTGAAATGGAATGTAATGCTGCTATTTTATGTCTTAGCATATTGAGTACTTTTGACTTTTGGAACTTTTTCAAAATCTTGAAATTTTTGGCAAAAATGGCTATCTTCCAAACTAAGAATTTTTGGAAAAACTTCATCTAATAGAAGTTTCTTGTTTTAATGAGTAGATAACATGTCGACTTCATAAATTTTCTTGGTTTTGACAACTAAGGTCACTTTTTCATTCTGCGAGATTTTTAAAATCCCTAAAAAGTGCTCCGGAGTAGTGCATTTTGGCCTTCTTTCACACCTCGGCTTCACACATTTTGGAATTTGGACCCAGTATTCCAAATTTAGTTGTGTTCCTAGTCCATTAACGTACCATACCAAATTCGGCCTGAATCGAGCTTCCATGTGGTCTCGGGATACTAGTCTTTAAAAATACTTAATTCAAAATTTCCGCCAAATCGAAGCACAGCTGGCTCGGGTCTCTCACTTCTATTTTCCTGAACTTCTCAAATGGAATCCCAATTCCAAAGGTATCATCCAATTTTGATTTGAATTTCTCCTTCTATGGCCGAAACAATATTCGGGCTCTATACTTATTTTTTTCTTGATGTACCGACCCTGACTTGGCCGATCCCGACCTCTTTGAATCCAACTATTACCATCCATACGTTGGGATTCAAAATTCGGAAATACCAACCAACCTATGCAACCTTCTCCAATCTCCCGACTCCAACTACGGTGTCCCGCAAGTCAGGAGTCGCAATTTGGCACTGCCAACCGATCTCCACAACTTCCCCCGACCTCCCAACTCCAACTACAGTCTTCCGCAAGTCTTGAGTCGGAAATCGGCACCACAATGCCAATTCTGACTCATCACCCCCAACTTCCCGACTTCGACTACCACCCTTCTCACGTCGGGAGTTGGAAGTTGGAACCGCAACTCCAATTCTAACCTGTTGCCCCCGACTTCTTGACTCCAATTGCTTCCCTCCACACATTAGGAGTCAGAAGTCGGCACGCACAGCACTGGTCTTTACAACCACCCTGACCTCACGAATCTGAATTCCATATGTCAAGAGACGGAATTTGGAACCACTAACTTCGACCTCCTATGACAGCGTTGATGCCTATATCTTTCA
This sequence comes from Larix kaempferi, assembly GCA_027924585.1. Lineage (NCBI taxonomy): Eukaryota > Viridiplantae > Streptophyta > Pinopsida > Pinales > Pinaceae > Larix > Larix kaempferi. The sequence continues at coordinate 2,041,640 of BSBM01000962.1, read as the reverse complement.
TCTCCGAAGTCCATTTTTGATGAAATTGGTATCATTGGAGATCTCTCGGCGATCTCTACATAGTGGCATGATCCTCTGCAATAGTTGAAGACTTTGATTTTTTTCCATAGTTTATCCCACAATTTCACCAAACAGTCACCAACACCTCCTGTGCATTTCTGGTATTCTGCCTGTAGGTGTAGGTTTCGGCTCAAATAGCCCAAGTGCTGCAACCATTAGCTCTGATACTACCATGTCATGTCCCCTTCCATCCTTTCAACTGATGGAGGGAACATGATGGATCCGTGGGGTGTTAAAATTCCCTTCTAATGCCATATTATCAAATTCATGAACATTTAAATGTGTGTGCAATGCATATAAAAAAGACAACGGAATTAAAATCAATTAAACACACAGCATGCATGTACCAGCATGTTCATCACAGGCATAAAAATAAACTCATGCAAAAAATATACTCATCTTATGCTATTCATAGGCATTCAATTGCAACAATTCAAATTGGCTCATTCATTCAATTTAACATAAGCAAATAGTCACTCATAATACATAAATTTTGGCATAATAAAAAAAACATTGAACACTTATCTTTTTAATGAAAATTGTCCAAGAAACTAGATATGGCGGATCAACTTTCCACCCAACCATAGGTCTCTGTCCAGCCTATATTACTTCAGATGAGAAGCCACCCCGAGATGGGCTATCCATCCACTAAGGAGGAACTACTCAAGCTCACTCACTGCCATAATCACAAATGCTCATGATAAGTTAGCACACAGCTGGTATTTTCAAGCATGTAGGGAGATAGGGAAGGAGAATGCTAATCCAATGAGCTCAACCATAGAGCTACATGTATCTCAATTGATCTTAGAAAACCTTGACACCCACAATACCTACCACACCCAACACAAGGAAGGTCCCCTTCTCTGCTACACTGTCCCTCGGGTGCCCCTTCCCTCCAGTGCTCTTCAAGGTGGGCACATAAATTTCCAAGATACTAGATCTATAGAGATTCTAACCTTCAATAGCTTTATCAAGCAATTCTGACTTATTATCTCTTCCTCAATTCATTCCACTCTTGGTTTTTTCCCAATTCTAGCCACGTGACTCCCAAAAACGGAATTGAATTTCCAAGCTTCCAAATCTGAGTTTTCCTATGGATTTCTGGGCATTTGGCACTCTCAAATTTTTTGATGTATTTGTAACTTCGGAAGATATTCACTTATATATTGTATGTATTAAATTTATACTTTATTGTATCCCCTACAGAGATGTATTATTCCTCCAGTTGGAAGTGTCGTCATTTGTATTTGCAAGTGTCGCAAGTTACATTGTAAGTATGATAACTTATATTTGATGGGTTATTAGACCACCTTGGTGGGGTCGGCCCTATATGAGTCATGTGGGTTAAAGGGTTATTAGACCACCCTAGTGGGGTCGGCCCAGTAACAAGTGGTAATGGGTTATTAGACTCTCCTAAGGGAGGTCGACCCAGTTAGAGTAAAAGGAAAGTCAAGTCATTGTATAAATAGAGAGTGTGTCTCTCTCATTCTATTCATTCACTCACTTCACATTAGTGAGAGAGAGGAGGAGTGTGCACAAGTGGAGGAGGATTAGCTGGTGCAGACATTTATCTTTTGGGGATTCATCTTGGTGATCTTTGTATTGGTGCTTATTCTATCTCTGAGGAAGTTGCGGGGGTTTTCACCTTCTTGGTTTTCCCCGGTGAAATGCTTTGTGTCTCTTGTCTCTTGTCTCTTATGTTTGATATGTTGTGCATGTTGTTCTCTCAGTTAAGATCCTAGATCAAATTGAATTGAATGCTGAAAAATTAACATGGTATCATATCTAGACTGAAGGAAGGCATTGCATGGCATTTATGACACTTGTTGCACTTGCGACAAATTGGAAGCTAGGGCTTGGTATAGTAAAAACTAGTCATCGTGGAACTTTCTCTATAAATCCGTTTTGGTGAAGTTTTAGGATCTGAAACATTTACAGATTGAAGATGCAATGTCCATGTACCTTATGTCTGAAGGACAGCCTCAGATTCATTGTACTTTCTGAGATATGATCCATACAAGTTAGGGTTACTGCCTCTCCCAAAATGCAGTCCTAAACATGTGACCTAGGAAAAAAGGTCATATCCCGGGCTAGGAAGCTCCAAATGGAATTCCGTAAAAATTGACAATTAGGGAACGGACTGTAGTTTCACGAGTATGGATTTCATAGGCTGAAGTTGAAACAGTGACATGTGGAACTCCGTACAAGTTCGCTATACTGTTTCATCCCATAAACAGGTCACGTTGTGACACTTGGCATATCTCTCTCTTAGAGAATCCATTCAATCTCATATCTGTGGGGTTGGAAATATGACAAGTCATTTTACCATAGACTGAAGTTTTAGACCCCAAGGATTCACAATGTCAGACATACATCAGAAACAATATGGCATATATTTATGTCCAAATAGAATTGGATTCTGAGCACTTTCATTTTTGGATCGTCACTGCTGCGGGAAATTAGGGTTCCTACAAAAGTTGGAATTTTTGGAATTTGAGACCACAGCTGGATGCTCCTCATCAAAATCAAAATTTAGAGACCAATATCGAATTTTTTGGTTGGGTAGAACCCTGGGCTCTATCAAACCCTAGTTCAGGATTTTGACTAGAAAAACCAGAAAACCAGAATTTGACAGAAGCTACAGATCCGAAACTCGCAGGTCAATTTTGAGGGGTCAATTTTTGGAGTTTTCAAAATATGAGCACACCAACTTGCTCGCCTCAATCATCTGCATCTCCCTGTCCAGACAGAAGTTTGAAATTCCAAGTTTGGATTTTTAGGGTTTCTTTGACAAACCCTAGCCATCTCCAGATCCAGATTCTGTAAGTCAAGTGGATTGGGTTAATCATAAAAGAGAATGAATTGGACACCTACATAAGTGAAGAGGTTTTAGTTCTAGAGGGAGATGAGGCTAAGGCCTTATATGAGAAGAACTTGGTCAAGGCCAAGAGAATCATTGCAAATTCTATCAAAGACCATCTCATATCTCATGTGTCTTCTCTAAAGACACCCAAGGAGATGTTTGATTGATTGACCAAGTTGCTTGAAGGAAAGAACATAAATCAGGTATGAGTTGAGGAGATACAGGTATGTGTCAAAAAAAATTTCATTTATCTGATGATTAATTTCATGATATGTTTATCTTATTATTGAGGTTAGTACAATCTTGATTATTTTTAGATTGAATGATCGCCTTAGTAAAAGTATGAATGCATGTAAATGATATAAGACATTCATTGATTAGGGTTATGACACTTATGATTGTACTAATTCACTGTGGTGTTGTATGAGGATGATGTCCGCTAACATGAAAGGTACATCAAATCAAGTTCTAGATCGAGAACATATGACCATGGTGACATGAAGACAAAGACTCATCCATAGCCATTGATCACATAAAAGCTCTACTTACAAGGTATGTATAATCTGGTTCTACAATGCTTAACTTATGAGATATACATGTTACTAGCACAAGGTTGAAGAGAACAAGAAGACATTGTTTGGGTATGTTAGACAAGCATAATAATCTAGGTATTTTTTTCTATATCGAGTTAGAACCCTACTTTGTGTTAGGATTTTAGATAAGTATATGTTTGTATGATTGATAATGATTATTCATGAAGAGTAATCGTGGTTCTATGCATGTTATGATTCTTAGTTTGATTAATGATATGACAAACTAGAAGAGTCCTATGGTCAAATAAGAATATGCATGAGTAAAAGTACTCCCTGAAACCTTGAATACTAATGCTTGTGATAAATTACCTGTATATGGAATAATCATGACCTTACATGTTTAAGATTATTTAGAATCATAATGTTTTGATAGTATTGAGATTATACTAATGCATGTATGATTATGTATGAGATCTTGAGGATGACACAATGATGACACTTGTGCACACTTAAGCGTGCATAGTGGTCTAGGATGGATATAAGTTCAAAGACAGATAATCCAGGAAGCAAAGATAAAGAGGGAGAACACTCCAGTAGTTCCTGCTGGAAGCAAAGATCAAGAGGGAGCACACTCCAGTAGTTCCTGCAAGGAAGCAAAGATTGAGAGTGAGTCCACCCAACAAGCAAACAAAGATAAGTATTTGAATTGTTATTTCTTGTATATGATTACTTAAATGATGTTTTTCAGTCATGTATATACTTATGTTCCTAGATTTAGGATGTATATTATGCATTTTAGAAAAGTTGCATTAATGAACAAGATACTACTAATATGCAAGTAATGGGTAAGTGGCCTATGTTACTGTACAACATTCCATTGCTACTTATCTAGAATGAAACCTCTTTGCTGACATGTTGGGAGTTGTGCACACTCTTAACAATGTTCTGGTAGATATGGAAGGCATCTAGAAAGTTACGAGATATGGATAAATGTTGTATTGGAGCATTGGCTAAGATAATTGCATGATTGTATGACATATGTCCTTATGTGTAAGATTTTGTTTTGAAAACTATGAGAAGTTTCTAATCATGCAATTGAATTTGACTTGTAGGAAAGATCATGTACAATCACCTACAAAACAAGGACAATGACATTTGTTCCAGCGACGAAGTTCAAGAAAAATACCTATTGAAGATATTGAAGAATCTGAAGTTCCCAGGATTAGGGATACAGTAATGGAAGGATGCCATGATCGAGGAATACCAATCGATCATGAAGAATGATGTTTGGGATGTGGTCCTAAGACTAGAAGGGAAGTCTATTGTGACTTCCAAGTAGATCTACAAGATCAAGCATGTTGCAGATGGCAGCATAGAGAAATCCAAGGCAAGGTTTGTGGCTCGTGGGTTCTCCTAGAAAGAAGGGATAGATTATGAAGAGACCTTTGAACATGTAGCCAGATACACTTCCATCAGAACAGTACTTGCTTTGGTTACAGTAATGAAGTGGAAGATACACCAGATGGATGTCAAGACAACTTTCTTGAATGGTGTAGTTGAAGAGGAAGTGTATGTGGAGCAGCCACTCGATTTTGAGACACATGACAGGGATTCATACGTTTACAGATTGAAGAAAGCCTTGTATGACTTGAAGCAAGCACCCAGGACATGGTATGGCAGGATAGATAGATAGCTTCCTATCCAGTTTGGGCTTTACTAAGAGTAAAGCGGATTCCAACCTTTACTACAAGGTTAAGGAAGGCAATCCAATGATACTCCTACTATATGTGGATGACCTGTTTGTGACAGGTGAGGATAGGTTGATTGCCAACACGAAGAGGAAGCTTGTTGCTGAGTTCGAGATGAAGGACTTGGGTATGATGCATTACTTTCTAGGTATGGTGGTGTGGCAGAGTGTAGATGGAATCTTCCTTGGACAAGGGAAGTATGCAATAGAGATCCTGAAGCGGTTCAGGATGATTGATTGCAAGGCCATGACCACACCTATGGCATCGAACCTGAATCTATTGAGTGATGCTTCATCAGAGTCGGTTGATGCCACGATGTATCGTCAGATGATTGGGTCCTTGATGTACCTCAAAAACACAAGACCAGATATTTGCTTTGCAGTGAACAACTTGAGCCAGTTTCTAACAGATCCTAGACATGGTCATCTGATTGATGTAAAGCATATTCTGAGGTACCTGAAGGGTACGGTTGATTATGGGATTAGGTATGATGCGAATCAAAAGTTTAACATGGAGGGTTATGTTGATTCAGATTGGGCAGGCAGTGATGCATTTAGGAAGAGCACTTCGGGGTGCTGCTTCAGTATGGGATCAGGTGTGATCTCTTGGTTTAGTAGGAAGTAATCCTGCGTATCACTGAGTACAGCCGAAGCAGAGTATGTCGCAGCTTGTTCGGCTAGTTGTGAGGCAGTATGGCTAAGGAAGCTACAATCTGATTTATTTAATCTCCAGTTGGATGCTACTTGTATCTATTGTGACAACCAAAGTTGTGTGAAGTTGTCAGAGAACCCGGTGTTCCATGACAAGCCGAAGCATATCGAGATCAAATATCACTATATCAGGGATATGGTGCAGAGAGGAGCAGTGAAGCTCCAGTATGTTGTGACAGATGAGAAGATTGCAGATATGTTGATCAAACCACTAGCCAGAGTGAAGTTCTAGTACTTCAGAGAGAGGCTTGGTGTTCTTCAGATAGAAGATACTTCGAGGAGGAAGTGATGGGACACATTTGCAGGAGCCATTCCAAGCATGGTGGTAGGAGGATCCTTCCCATGGCTGTGGATATAAGCGCTATATGTTGAGCATCAGGATGATGCTCCAGATGATATGCATCAGGACGATGCTATGATGCTAATCAGGATGATCATGTGATGATGATAAGCATCAGAACGATGGTCCAGATGATGTGCATCAAGATGATGCTATGTATATGATCAGGATGATCATGTGATGATGATTAGCATCAGAACGATGCTCCAGATTATGTGCATCAGGATGATGCTATGTATATGATCAGGGTGATCATGTGATGATGATGTGCATAAGGATGATGTACTGTATGATGATGATCAGTATGATCATGAGTATCAGGTTGATACTCTGTGGCCGTGGATAGGATATGCAATTGCATAGAAAAGATCCTGGAGATCCAGACAGGTTGTGCTAGGCACATAAAAGATCTTGGGATGCTCTTTAGAGATCTTACGGGATGCAAGATACTCTTTTAAGGTTTTGCAAAGGTCACATAGAAAAGATCCTGGAGATCCAGACAGGTTGTGCTAGGCACGAAAAATATCCTGGGATGCTCTTTATAGATTTTGCAGGATGCAAGATACTCTTTTAAGGTTTTGCGAGTTCACATGTAAAAGATCCTGGAGATCCGGACAGGTTGTGTTAGGCATGGAAAAGATCCTAGGATGCTCTTTAGAGATCTTGCAGGTTGCAAGATACTCTTTTAAGGTTTTGTGAAGGTCACAAGTAAAATATCCTGGGAGATCTGATAGGTTGATCAACAAGCTCGTAAAAGTCCTGGGATGCTCTTTCGAGGTTTTGTTGACGCACGTAATCAACCCTAAGGATTCCACAGGATGGCCAGATATGATGAAGACCTACAGGAAGCTAGGCCTACAACCAACATGAAAAAGGGTTGGCTCTATAGAACTTCCTATGATGAGAAGAATTGAGAGATAGCACCAGTGATCGAGATGACGAGTACAACAGAAGTGACGATGATCCAGCTCCAGAATTGAAGACTTATGCCTTTATGTATTGATGGCATGTGTCAAGAGAATACCTTCCTAGTAAGAGGGAGTGTTGATGTATTTGTAACTTCAGAAAATATTCACTTATATATTGTATGTATTACATTTGTACTTTATTGTATCCCCAATAGAGATGTATTATTCCTCCGGTTGGAAGTGTCGTCATTTGTATTTGTAAGTGTCGCAAGTTACATTGTAAGTATCGTAAATTATATTTGATGGGTTATTAGACCACCTTGGTGGGGTTGACCCTGTATGAGTCATGTGGGTTAAAGGGTTATTAGACCACCCTAGTGGGGTTGGCCCAGTAACAAGTGGTAACGGGTTATTAGACTCTCCTAAGGGAGGTCAGCCCAGTTAGAGTAAAAGGAAAGTCAAGTCATTGTATCAATAGAGAGTGTGTCTCTCTCATTCTATTCATTCACTCATTCACTCACTTCACATTAGTGAGAGAGAGGAGGAGTGCACACAAGTGGAGGAGGAGTACCTGCTGCAGACATTTATCTTTTGGGGATTCATCTTGGTGATCTTTGTATTGGTGCTTATTCTATCTCTGAGGAAGTTGCGGGGTGTTTCACCTTCTTGGTTTTCCCCGGTGAAATGCTTTGTGTCTCTTGTCTCTTGTCTCTTATGTTTGATATGTTGTACATGTTGTTCTCTCAGTTAAGATCCTAGATCAGATTGAATTAAAAGCTGAAAAACTAACAAAATTCGCCCCAAGGTTTATGTCTATGGATTCCCCATTGGATTTTGTTGCTCACAACAAATTTTGGGCGTTTTTGGCACTCAAAATCGTGGCTTCTTCCTAGTTACGATTTATGCAATTCTTCACTAGTGGGAATGCATAATGGAAGAGAAATCATGTATGGTTGTTCAACAATGGAATGGAGATAATAAAAAAATGAATAAGGAACTTAATTTATGGTCCAAGTAAACTGAGCCCATAACCTACCATACGAATTTCCGAACTTGCCCATGCTCCATTAATTTCATGAGATGATTTCTCAGTTGTCTCTTCCTAACAGAATTAAATGTCAGCATACTAGTCAAAATGGGTTCTCAAAATGACACTTGGAAACAAAGGATTGAATCCCACAACCCCTCACCTCTCCCTAGTGGATACATTCATCCCCCTCATTTTTAGTTGCTTCCATAGCCAGTTCTTGGAATTTTATTTACATTCTAAATATTTACATGATTTTTACAATTCCCATGGTTTACTAACACATGGTTCCCAAAATATAAAATACTTTCCTTTCCAAGCAGTGCATTCGTTAGCGAGGCCTTGGCCTTGAGATCCATGCTAGGAACCATAGACAACATATTTACAATATTTACACATTAAGCTATTAATTCCAAGGGTCAAAATGGGGGTTTTACACTCAAGATGAGACTAGTTAGTATCTCTCATTCCTTGGCATTAGTAACCAACTTAAAGACATAAGACTTTCCTAACACATGAAAGTAATTAATTATGAATATAATGACGGGAATAATTCAGTGACCTTCATTACAAGAAGTTGATCTCCTTATAAGTTTTAATATTAAAATAAAAATCATCACATAAATTATTATAAGAATATCTTATGTAAAGATATTATGTACTCAAGAAGGCGGGCTTGAGTTTAGGGGTTTCTCTTATTGTTGAACAAGCAAATAGTTGTTTTGATTAATTCCTTAAATATATGAGGTATATGAGAGAAACCCTAGTGGTTAGGGATTGTTTATGGAATCGAAATTCAATTCACTTTGTGGAACAAGAGCCCCCTCTTTATGGAGGGATTTTTGGTTGTGAGCGGTTAAGGGGAGAAAAAAAAACGAGAGACTTTTAAGGTAGGGATACAACTCTTGAGGTGGGGGGATAAATAAAACACATGACTGTATAGAATTGAAGGGAGATATGGATAGGCTATAAAATATATTGTGGACTATTAGAATCGATTTACACCAGTTTCCACGAAGGTTGGATTAAATGCATAATGGATCCAGGGATAACTAGAAGAAGGTCGCATGCACTATTCTTGGTTTTATTGTTGGTAAGAGTGAAGATGTTCTTGTTTCTATCCTTGACAGGTAAGAATTTCAAGTTTTTTCGAATTGAATTCATGTGTTTAGTCCCCTCCTATTTGTAATATTTTATGTAATGGTAAAATATAAATGGTTGAGTGTGGCACCAACTTATACCCATGTCTTTTGAGAAGCCTGTATATTTTGATGGTATCACAAGTCGACTGAGATTGGAGTCCATACACCGTTCTCATTGAGTGACCTCCATTCTTTTTGCATATCTTGAGATTCCCTCTTTAAATCCCTTTTTCTCCTCTTCAAGGAACCCGTATAATTGTGATAAAGCTTATATCTATACAATAAAAAGGAGAGGGACAACTCCTCTTTTTTTATTGATCAGTGTTGGAAAGAGTATAGTTAAAGTATGCATGATAGAGTGGTCTCCCATGGAGAATCCATCTCCATTGTTTTTCAATAGTTTTGATTTATATAATGTGGATACGTGTGGTTTGAATTCCATTCACCGTATTCGTTTTACTTTGCACTTTTCGTTAAATTGTTTAGCAAACATTGTGTTATTGATGAGTGGTCTCATTGAAAATATTCGAATCCAAAATTTACATCAATATGTATGTATTATGTTAAAAACACCTGCTCATTTATGTATTTATTTGTGAGCACAACCTATTCATTTTATCGTAGGGAGATGAAGGCTCTATCTACACCTTGTACTGCATAAGGGTGAAGAGTATATAATGGCTCAAAACTTTCTAACTATTATATGTAACTTACAAAATGTAGCACTCTATCTAATTACTATTTATTAAGAACCAAAACTCTAAGAGAATAAGTCAAACGTCATTCTTTTCTTTGTTGGAAATCACATTAGTCAAGATCCTTATGATATAGCTTTGTAGCTACTTGAGAACTGTACTATATCATCCATGATCTTGAGCTTATAATTTGTGATGCTAAGCTTATGGATTATAAAGTCGAGTTTTTATATTAATGAAGCCAAACTTGTTAATTGTGAAGCAAAACTTTTAATTACAATGCTAAGTTTATTATTTAAGATCAAGTTTGGGATCTATCCATGGCCATGGTCACGCTGAGGAATTAGGAGGCTTTGTTGGGGAGACTTTGTAAGGATTTCAATGATCCTTCACCTTAGTGGATTTGTTTCCCTAGCTCGAGGGTGGTAGTAGTGTTGAAAGATTAATGAACACAGTTGGCTTATGGTAGGGTGGAAATTTGCATCCACACATTCAGTCGCTAGGCCATTTATTTGAGTTAAGTTTTCTTTTCATGTTTAATCTTATTGTTTTCCCTATAATTGTAAAATATGTCATTCAATTTATAATGTTTATGTTTGTTTGAGCCAGATATGGAAATCTTGTGATAAGTATGACATTGCATTACTTAGGTGTAAATCATATGAACCTCATGTGCAATGATGTGCATGAGCATGAAGCTCTAGACAATGTTGTCCTTGCAAATCATGAGTCTTTGGAAGCCCTCCGACAATGTGTGCTCAAAAATTTCTTTCAAGTGAGGAACATGAGGGAACAAAACCGACTCTTACAACTATTGATTAGCTTATGGGACCCAAATGAAGAATAATTTATGCTTGATGGAAATACTCTAAAAATAGAGGTTGATGACATCTACTTTCTCATTGGGTTATCTAGTCAAGGAGAGTTATTGAGCTTCAAAGCTCGTAGTTTTAGTGGTATGACCATCGGCGAGTATATTGTTGTTTACTGAATGGAGGGGACTCAAAATATTGGTACGCAAATACCATTAAAGTACATTAGGAGTATGGGACTCAAAATCATTGTTTCAACCATTGTATTTAGCCTATGGTTTTTTATTGGTGCACTTTTTACTGGGATGTGTGAAATCCCAATTATTGGCATGCAAAAATGGAAAGTTGAAGACATTTGGATATGGAAGTATTATAGGTAGCTACTTCTTTGACAGAGTACATGTTACTAGTTTGCAGGTATATATAGATCCGCATAGCCTTTATAAGCCTACTATGACTAGATGGACATGTTTGATAATATGACTTGGAGGTGGGTGAGCTAGTAGCCCATTCAACAATGACATATTTTCTTGGTGGTAGCGCCAAGTTAAAGGCATCAAAGAATACCAATACCATGGTATTTATTTCAGCATGGATCTGGATATGGTAGTACCCCCGGGATGTGCACATGGTGCGATTGGTAAGTCTCTCTTTTTATCATTTTAGTATTTATTTAATTTTTATGTTTTCTTATTCTTTAAAGAGAAATGAAAACACATATTTTTTAGAGTGAATACTGGTCATGGTTATGCAATATAATTTATAGATATAGCACCTTCTTGTCCAAAGGGGCTCCCTTTCTATCACCGTAGGACTCGGGAGGGGGATTCTGTTGATGCTGCAGTGACACTGGAGAGAGTCAGGGAGAACCTAACTCAATTGACCACTATTATTCCAAAGACCAAGGTCGATGATTTACCATTGGTGGTGAAAAGGCAGGTTGTAAGTGTACCCACAGGTTGGGTTAAGATATTCAGGAGGGAAGCTACTGCTTATATATACTACTAGAGAGGATAGGGTGTAGGTGCCTCCTAGGCGTATTAAAGATTGCACAGTATGAGGCATGTAGTGCCTAGTTTTGGACATGATCAAACTCATTAGTTTGATGTTATGTACTTTTTATGAGACTTTATATGTGTGTGTGTGTGTGTGTGTGTGTGTGTGTGTGTGTGGTTTTTTTCCTTGATTTACATGTTTGTATACAAAAAATTATTTATAATGATGTGTTTTTCTTATGTTATCGATGACGTAAATGCAAATCTAAAATGTAATTAGCATATGATTAAGCTAGTATAGTGTATCTTCTTGAAATATGAATGTATGTGATATAATCAAAAATTCGTTCTAGTAAACGTATTCTTAAAACCTGATGAAAAAGCGTAGGGTCACAAACCTAGTATTCACCATTCAATTGGGATATGATTAGTTGCGAATATACATGGAATTCTAGGCATAGGATTCCATTAGTAATAAAATTTCTAAGAAGATCAATTATAACACTATACTCAACCATGTTGTCTGTAGTGGTCCTAAACAGGCACCTCCAGATAGAAATAACTAACTGATAGGTGAGTAAATCACCCATGCAACTAAGGCAAGATTACGGGTATGGCGACTAGTTCCATCAACAAACCCCACATAAAGTATCACTCATGATCTAACAACACAAGAAACAATCTTAAGATAAGCGATAAATCAATACAAGATTGTACAAATGTACAACTATATACATAAAAAAGTACTTGAACTATGTATAGTACTTCTTTAGATAGATCCCATTTCTAGGCTTCAACAACTTTATTCCTTTGTATTATGCTATCTCATAAGACCATTTTTATAAGACATGTGTCACGATATATGATCCAGGACACATATTATTAAATATCCTTGCCCCAAAGGTTCTTTATCCTAGTCGTAGACTAAGACAAGGTCACCTTAGGAGAATATGTTGTGAGGAAAATGCACCTATAGTTCAGTGGAGAAACTACCAACTTACAGTGATAAAGATAGACTTACAAGCATTCTACAAGTACAACAAATAAGTGAAGATATTAGGGTTTCGAGATGTATGCGCCTTATTCAGAAGGTTGATCCTAGCTTTGCCTCCCTCGCTCGTCAATGCTTATCCAGTGTCGCAATGCCCAGACCTACAAAATGACTTGATACCTTTCTCAAATGCATTTGACTACTTATATAAGACTAATATTCATGACAGAAGAAGACATTAGACTATAATCAAACAGTAATCAAATCTAAGACACGTTAATAGGTCATATTTGGAAAGAGAAGAACGTATGATCTTTATTAATGAATGAAAGCAAGTACATAAAGTTATACGTTCTTTAAAGCTTGGCACTTCATGAAACCTAGACTCAAGGTCTCCTACTTCTGTTCTCCAAGGATCCGAACCTCTAATCAGTTGTGCTAGGGTTTATGAGAAACTGAGGCACAACAGAGGGGGATGCGGGTCTCCATTCCTCCAGCATAACAATGTTATAGGCTTGGTCCCTTCACAAGGCCCTTCTACCTTCCTTATATAGTCAATGAAGGAGAAGAAAAGAAGTTATAACCGATCAGGAGATTCCCTAACCAACTTAACTTACCCAAAAATCAAGATTTGGACTAGAACAGGAATGTTCCCTACTCTACAGTAGACAAACTAGCGCATATATGAAGGTGTGCGCTACTTTAATGAAGCAAAGTAACGCATATGCCCTACTATCATGCCTATGTACCAGAGCACATGTTAAAAAATGGCCAAAAACAGGCTTTTCTGCTCGTTTTCAGGAGATGGTTTGGTATGGAAAAATGTTCCTAAGGGTCATAAACATCAAATGGGCCAAGAGTGAGGTAATTTCATCCATTTTTAGTGTCCCAAATGACCCCTCAATCCACAAGTGTCCTGTTGTGTAACTAATCTTCATCTAAAGAAGTGTCGTCATGCGATTAAGGGATGCAAGTGTCGTCACGGACGGAGAGGTGTCATTTTAAGCTATAACAGATGCCCCCTAATGTATGAGGTCAGAGGGGGTGAAGGAAACAATGGCCGAAATACATTATAAATAAAAAAGAGTTGAATCATGGAGGAATTGGAGAAACCAAGAATCATAGGCTCAAATGAAGTACCTGAAAGCAAAGGCAATGTCAGACAATCTCATCCTTGGGGTAACTATCCATGTTCAAATAGTGGAACATGACCTCCAAGAGGATACACTAATGATCAAAATACAGATGCATATATCATGGCCACTAGAATACAAGCGTGGATCCATGAGAAACATAAGTGTAAACAAAGCCACATAAATACAAGGTGGATCTATGTCAAAACTGGAGAACACAGCCATAGAGAACAAGCTGGATCTATGTCTCATCAAGAGCCAAAAAGAGTGTGGCTCAGTCTTGCGCAACTTGGGAGATAACATAAATGAGGTGATGCTATGCAGGATCCCAAGGTCTTCATCCAAAAACAACCCAAGGTACAAACCTATCCATGCGAATAAATGAGTTGATGTCGAACATGGGAGATATCGTTTGATTACCGGTCATCGATGTATACCATTAACAAATGCGAGGGTGTCCACCAATAATGAAAATGGAACCCAAGGTACCTAGTACATTCAAGCAAGTGAAAATAAATGGTCTTGCTGTCAAACACTTGAAGAATCCATCAGATAGGAGACATTGATGTATTCCCATCTATCCAATAGCGAGGGAAACTACCACTAATGACTGCAATCCCCAAGGTACTAACCGAAACTCTAAACTTCATTCCCAGAGCACAATGAGTTGAAGTTGATGGGAAGAAGTCCGTTGGAAGGGAGGCATTAATGCATCCTCCATCATCCAACACGAGGGACACTCAACAGGTATGAGCTGATTTGGAGTAGGACTGAACACATGATGAAACATACTGACACCAAGGAATGGCCGACACATGGGGTCAAGGAAACTGCAGAATGGCCGACATAGGTTATATCCTTGAACAGTGAGCACAACACAAGAGTGGCTTAGGCAGCTTTTAACACAAAGAGACCACGATGCAAATCTGCGATGTAGGAGACATTAAATGATTCTCCATATGATTGGAAGACTAACCAAATGGAGGAGTAAGAACTCTAAGATCAGGTTTACCCTAAGGCCAACACTAGAACCCAACTTATTTGATAGACTCAAAACAGGTGCTTTGTTCAAGGAAATAGTTGACTTGGTTCCATCATATTGAAAGATATTTTAACATTCTGCCCTTCCCTTTCCTTTTTCATTTTTTAACGAGCTTGACAAAGAACTAAAGCATGCTCGATGGTATTTTCATATTTAAGGAGTCTGAAAAACCTAGAAGAAAACTCCATACACCTATCCATGGATTTTATATCAAGCCCGGATTGGTCTGTGCTCGGCAGTGTTTTCTTGCTTATAGAGTTGAAAAACTTACACAGTCCTCTATCAACCATCTCGTGGATTTTACATCGAACCCGAGTAGGTGAATGCTCGCTTGGTGTTTTCACATTTCGAGAGTCTGAAAACCCTAAAGACGACTCCAAAGGTACTTTTTCGTAAAGTTAGTCTCCTTCCCCGAAAAAGTGTAAAATAATGGAAGAAGAACTCTTCTAGTGCATACCAGAGTATACCTAGAGTATACCTTTGCCGTAAATTATCCACCAAGGCCCGGAAAAGGGGTAATTCTATACCTTAGTGGATGCCAGTTCAGTTATTTTAACGAGCCCAAAAAGACAACTATGCTCGAAAAACTTTTCCTATTTAAGGAGTCTAAAAAGGGATTAAAATAACTCCATAGGGATTTTTTCCGTAAAGATTTAACAAGTCCGAAAAAGTAAACTCATGACTTCCTTACTGTTTTTAACGAGCTCAAAGGAGATACAGAAAATGCTCACAACTTCCTTACTGTTTTTAATGAGCTCGAAGTGAAGATGAAAGAAATGCTCATATCCTCCTTACTATTTTTAACGAGCTCGAAGGGAAGGTGGAAGACTTCTCATAACCTACTTATTGTTTTTAACAAGCTCGAAGTAAAGTTAGAAGAATGCTCGTAACCTACTTACTGTTTTTAACGATCTCGAAGTAAAAGAAGAATGCTCGCTTGGGAGGAGACGAGTGTCAGGGACATGCAAAACTAGCTCCAAAAGCATGGAACAAAGCTATGCCTAACGCAAGGAACATGAGCAAGATAAGGACACTCAAGGTGTGTCTCCTCTAGGTAAAAGGTGTCAAACTGCGAAGGCAAAATGATACAGGGCTTAGCATAAATGAGATCGGAGATGGAGGCTTATACAACGAGCTAAAAGCATAGAAGCCAGCATTAGGCTCATTAGCACAAGTGGGATCATAACAGATGCATATGAAACTTGAACACAAAGATGGGAGCATTATTAGGGATGGCAAGAAATATATGAGGAAGAAATATATGAGGCTTCTTCTCAAAGTCATGGTAAATCTAAAAAGGCTCCCGAGCCTATGAGAAAAACTCAGCATGGGCACCAAAATGGCATAAGGGTGCTGACTAGGGTGACCCATGTTAGGTAGGCTCTGCTGTCAGACTGGTGCACAATGCATAAAGAGATGGCTAACACACCAATATCCAATAGGTTTGACCCTATAGCGAATTCGGATGGAAAAAGGTTCAAATGCAACATAACAACGGGGAAGCCTAAACCTACATGCAAGGTTCCGAATATACCTGACATGGTCGCACAAGGTGTCGAAAAGGACCAGTAAGCAAGTATACATCCAGCTAAGAATCCTGTCTCCAAGAAACATCAGTACCAAGATCATATCTAAAACATATGTAAAGAAAGACCCGATACAAGTCATTGTGGTAGAAATACTTTCAACTTCACTATCATCAACAACAGGCATAAACAAGGCAGAGTTTTCAAATGAAGACTCTATGGTACCCAAGCCCGAGGACTTACAATCAACAAGATCAACTTCAGGATGAAGATCAAAGTTGAAGGACATGATGAAATCTGCATAAACAAATTCATCATCACAGGAGTTGAAAATTCTAGAAGCAGAATCAAACTCAGCAGGAACACCGATTTGCAGATCTATAGGAGAGTCCAAAGACTCAACAGTAGGAAGATCAGACTTTAAGGTCAAACCGGGGCTACACATAACTGTGACTGGATCAACATCCAAATGAATGGTAGACTGTATTATGGACTCTAGGAAAACTTCGTTGGAAGGAATTATATCATCCCAGATAGAACACATATCTAAACAATGAGATGGAGGTGTCACTTGGTCAAAAGCTAGGACTAAATCCCGAGAAGGTAAGCATAAACTCAGAGAATTATTCTCAGTAGCAGTTGAACTCAAGGAACAATATGCCACATAACTTTCATGTGACATAGTAGTGCCTAATGACGAGGGATCTGACTAGTCTACAGTTGCGTAATAAGGAGGATCAACGAATGCAAGCTGGTCGATAGTGACGATGCTTTCATTATGAGGGAAATGCATCACACGAAAGAGCGTAGACACCACAGCATGCATAGAATAAACGTAATCACGCCCGAGGATCATATCAAAATCCACAGGGCCCTTTAAAACCATAAAATCAACTAAGACTGTTTTTCCACCCAAAGTAACAGGTGCCTGACAGAGGAATCCGAACGGTTCACTAGGTCTTCTATCAAAGGTCAACGACCAATTAACAGCTGGAATAACATTAGGGAAACCCAAATATCTCCAAGCATAAGCGGACAAGATATTGACAGAAGCTCCTTCATCAACAATGCATCGATCAACCATATGGTTCCTAATATCAACCTTTATCTGGAAAGGTGTCGAAGAAGGAAGACAAGACTCGACTAGACTATTCCAATCAAAGGAAACGGTCCTAGGGCTTGGTAGGGATTCACATGGCACAGATGAAGTGCCCCCTTTTTCAGAAACATCCAAACTAGTAATGCAGAAGACATTAGGGACAAGTGCATCAGTCTCCAAAGGACTGATGGGATCGGTCGAAGATTGCATCGATTCGATCACTTCACTCTCCGAAGGAAGAGTGGGGTCAACCAAAGATTGCATTGGTTCAACCACTTTATCAACCAAAGGTTTATCTAACTATAGGGAATCTATAGACAACTCAGGAACATAGGTTCCTTCAGACATGGACCACACTCTTCGTGCCTCTGGAATGGCAGGGCATCGGTGAGTAAGGTGATCTCCCTTACAAATTTTACAAGGAAACTTTGGTTTCCATCCTATAGGTCGAGACTCCTTTACAACGTTGGTATTCTCAACATGACTAGAATTGGCTGACAGCTTTCCCCCAGCATGACTTGCAGTGGCTAGTTGCTCAGGACCACACTTTTTGCACTTCTGGAAGTACAGGGCACAAGTAAGTAAGGTGATCTCCCTCGCAAAACTTACAAGGGAACTTAAGCTTTTGTTTGTTGGGTTTTTCGACAATGTCAACTCCCTCAGCATGACTTGCAATGGTTGATCAAGTGTCTCTAGTATGACTCACAGGAACTGGTGACTTGTCATTAATATGACTAGCAATGATCAATGACATGTCCTCAACATGACTAATAGTGGTTGAAGACAAAACTTCAGTATGATTTTCAGTGACTAAAATTTTTCTCCCAGCATGACCCCCAGAGGCTGGGTAGGTGCCCTCTGCATGATTTGCAGAGGCAGGGTGGTTTCCCCTAGCATTAACTCTAAACGTTGGGTAGGTTCCCCCTGCATGATTTATAGAGGCAGGGTGCTTGCCCCCAACATGACTTACAAAGGCTGGGTTGCTGCCCCCTTGTTTTGTCATCTTCTTCCCATTCTTCCTCCGTCTATTCCTTTTAGACTGCTGGTTACTAGTATTGCTACTTTCGGCACATGAGGTAGAAGGAGGAGGAGAAGATGTTACTGGAAAGGGAGGCACAGGCTTCTGATGCTCTTGATTTGAGGTGCTTACAAAAGAAGAATCAGGAGCATGCAAGGCATTCGGAGTGGAAAACAACCAAACCGACAGCCCTATGGTGAATCCAAGAAGATTCAAAGTAGCCATTAAGCGAGAGCCAATGTTTCCAATGAATGGAATATCACAAGGATCCCCCAGAACAGGGGTACCTTGATTGGCACTCGCCGGAACGCTAGACATAGTTTCCTGCTCAAATGAACAAGAAGTTTTCTAAGGAAAAGTAAGACAAGTAGCACAAAGAGCACACCACTACAAAAGGTCCTAGGTAAATCAAACCAGGAAAATAGATGCCTTTCGGAGAAGAGTCTGGGATGATGAGGGCCCAAAATAGATCAACGAAGGATGAAGAACAGTTACCCGGGGTCCACAATACAATGACTAAGGATGCAAGCGCCGGAATCACCAACCGCCCTCCCAAAGACCTGCAAGGGATTTCCTCCCACGTATGTCCTATGTACAAGAGATATAACCCTCCGCCATCACCTGTGTATGAACCTATGGTCAAATACTAAGGATACCACCACACCGAAAACTCCTGGGGGAACAGTCTCTGGTCGAATCAGAACGCTCGGGCAGGGTAACTGAGCCCGAAACTCAAAAGAGTCCCCAAACGCAATCCAATCCTGGTATATGCTCGAAACAAAAAGTAGGAGGTGTATTCCCAACATTCTGATCTCACAAGACCTACTGCATAGATCCCAGGCAAGTTTTGAATGAAGTGGGTTTACCTGCGATAGTCGAACTACGATTTTTGCGTAATGTGTGATCTTGGGTGGTTTAAGGTGTTTTAAACCAAAGATCCTAACCAAGACTAGTTGGTGTATAGTGTAACCTAGAAAAGAAAATGTTACTAGTACATTTTATTAGGGTTCATTTTAAAGGTTACTTGCTTACTCAAAAAGGTAATGGGTGTGTGAGAGTGGTTATAATAGAAATAGAATACTAAAATGAAATGCTTACCACTAAACAAATCTTTTCTTTTCAATGCAAGTCTTAAAATTATGATCTAGAATGCATATGAAAATGCAATTTTTAATCTTTCGAATGCAAAAAGGTAAAAATGAAGCCTAGATGTACAAAATTGAACTCAAAACCTAAGAATGCAGCTACTCAAGCAAATAGGTATGCAAAAGAAAACTTGTTCTTTTTGAATGCAAAGCACTCTTAAATCCTTTAAGACACTTGCAAGGTACTCCACTCAAAAAATAAATGAAAATTGTTTTTATGCTTTTCAATGGTAAGAAACAAAACTAAAACTAACCTAGTATCAAAGCAAAAGCAAAGAACTTTCAGGTTTCCTTATTGAAACAGTAAAAGCTACCAATACGACTTTCAGATTCTTATTGATGTAAGCATGCGAACCATTGGGAAAAGAGTATGAAAACTACTTTTAGACCCAAACGCAGCAGATGACCTACAAAGAAGTATGGTTTGGTAAAGTTAGGTCTGCAGATTAACAATGCAAACAAGGTCTTGAACAACAGCCAAAACACTTGAGCTTTCACTACAAAAGAAAACTAAAAGCATAAGGGAGGAGAAGAAACCAATCTAAAGAGAAATTTCACTCAAATAGATACAAACAGGGTCAAGTAGACTCAGTAGGTTTCAATCCAGTGGAAATGGAGCAAGTAGGTTCAATCAGACTCAAATTAGGGTACAAAACACCAAACTGGTCCACAACCCCCCAACTTGGGTCCACAAGCCCCAAAAATTTCCAAGCAAGCCCAAATTGATCAAAAGAGGTTCAAATCATGA
The DNA here is from genome assembly GCA_027924585.1 of Larix kaempferi. Taxonomy (NCBI): domain Eukaryota; kingdom Viridiplantae; phylum Streptophyta; class Pinopsida; order Pinales; family Pinaceae; genus Larix; species Larix kaempferi. The sequence goes on along the minus strand of BSBM01000962.1, from coordinate 2,021,105 downwards.
ATGTAGGAACAATACAAGGATGGGATACCACTTATGGTGGTTTAACTCATACCTAGGGTCATCGGGGACCCCAAAAATGCAGCCACAACCCTCAAATTTGGGTCCACAACCCAAAAACTCAGAAATTTCAAACCCAGATTGTATGCACTACTGTGTATGAAGGGAACCAGCACCCATAACAGGGGAGGGTGCTACTGTACTGTACAGCAGTAGCGCACAGGTGGAAAAAGTTGGAAAAATGGGGTTAAAACCCCCCGCACCTGGGTCCACAAGGGTTTGCAAGGGCTGGGAAGGGTCTGTAAAAGACCAGGAGGGTCAAACAGAGCCTAATAATTGATTCTAATCAAGAAAATGAACAAAGAACATCAAACAAGACTAAAGAAATTACCATGGATGCCCCTAAGAAGATAGGATTTCCCCAGTGGAGTCGCCATTCTGTTGTGAGGAAAATGCACCTATAGTTCAAGGGAGAAACTACCAACTTACGGTGATAAAGATAGACTTACAAGCATTCTGCAAGTACAACAAATAAGTTAAGAGAATAGTTTTTAGAGATGTATGCACCTTATTCAGAAGGTTGATCCTAGCTTTGCCTCCCTCGCTCTTCAATGCTTATCCAGTGTCGCAATGCCCAGACCTGCAAAACGACTTGATACCTTTCTCAAATACATTTTATACTTATATAAGACTGATATTCATGACAGAAGAAGACATCAGACTATAATCAAACAGTAATCAAATCTAAGACACATTAATAGGTCATATTTGGAAAGAGAAGAACATCTGATCTTTATTAATGAATGAAAGCAAGTACATAAAGTTATACCTTCTTTCAAGCTTGGCACTTCACGAAACCTAGATGCAAGGTCTCCTGCTTCTGTTCTCCAAGGATCCCAACCTCTAATCAGCTGTGCTAGGATTTATGAGAAACTGAGGCACAAGAGAGGGGGATGAGGGTCTCCATTCCTCCAGCATAACAATGTTATAGGCTTGGTCCCTTCACAAGGCCCTTATACCTTCCTTATATAGTTAATGAAGGAGAAGAAAAGAAATTATAACCGATCAGGAGGTTCCCTAACCAAATTAACTTACCCAAAAATCGAGATTTGGACTAGAATAGGAATGTGCCCTACTCTATAGTAGACAAACTAGCGCATATCTGAAGGTGTCCGCTACTTTAATGAAGCAAAGTAACGCATATGCCCTACTATCATTCCTGTGTACCATCGCACATGTGAAAAATGGCCAAAAACAGGCTTTTCTGCTCATTTTCAGGAGATGGTTTGATTTGGAAAAATGTTGCTAAGGGTCATAAACATCAAATGGTCCAAGAATGAGGTAATTTCAACCATTTTTAGTCTCCCAAATGACCCCTAAATCAACAAGTGTCCTGTTGTGTAACTAAACTTGATCTCAAGAAGTGTCATCATGCGACCAAGGGATGCAAGTGTCGTCACGGAGGGAGAGGTGTCATTTTAAGCTATAACAGATGCCCCCTAATGTATGAGGTCAGAGGGAGTGAAGGAAATGATGGCCAAAATACATTATAAATAACAAAGAGTTGAATCATGGAGGAACTGGAGAAACTAAGAATCATAGGCTCAAATGAAGTACCTGAAAGCAAAAGCAATGTCAAACAATCTCATCCTTGGGGTAACTATCCATGTTCAAATAGTGGAACATGACCTCCAAGCGGATACACTAATGATCAAAATACAGATGCATATATCATGGCCACTAGAATACAAGTGTGGATCCATGAGAAACATAAGTGTAAACATAGCAACATAAATACAAGGTGGATCTATGTCAAAACTGGAGAACATAGCCATAGAGAACAAGCTAGATCTATGTCTCATCAAGAGCCAAAAAGAGTGTGGCTCAATCTTGCGCAACTTGGGCGATAACATAAATGAGGTGATGCTATCGAGGATCCCAAGGTCTTCATCCAAAAACAACCCAAGGTACAAACCTATCCATGCGAATAAATGAGTTGATGTCGAACATGGGAGATATCGTTTGATTACCGGTCATTGATGTATACTGTTAACAAACGTGAGGGTGTCCACCAATAATGAAAATGGAACCCAAGGTACCTAGTACATTCAAGCAAGTGCAAATAAATGGTCTTGCCGTCGAACACTTGAAGAATCCATCGGATAGGAGACATTGATGTATTCCCATCTATCCAATAGCGAGGAAAACTACCACTAATGACTGCAATCCCCAAGGTACTAACCGAAACTCTAAACTTCGTTCCCAGAGCATAATGAGTTGAAGTCAATGGGAAGAAGTCCATTGGAAGGGAGGCCTTAATGCATCCTCCATCATCCAACACGAGGGACACTCAATAGGTATGAGCTGATTTGGAGTAGGAATGAACACATGATGAAACATATTGACACCAAGGAATGGCCGACACATGAGGTCAAGGCAACTGCAGAATGGTCGACACAGGTTATATCCTTGAACAGTGAGCACAACACAAGAGTGACTTAGGAAGTTTTTAACACAAAGAGACCACGATGAAAATCTGTGATGTAGGAGACATTAACAGATTCTCCATATGATTGGAAGACTAACCAAACGGAGGAGTAAGAATTCTGAGATCAGGTTTACCCTAAGGCCAACACTAGAACCCAACTTATTTGATAGACTGAAAACAGGTGCTTTGTTCAAGAAATAGTTGACTTGCTGCCATCATATTGAAAGATAGTTTAACATTCTTCCCTTCCCTTTCCTTTTTCATTTTTTAACGAGCTTGACAAAGAACTAAAGCATGCTCAACTATATTTTCATATTTAAGGAGTCTGAAAAATGTCACGTCCCCTCCCATCCTAGCAGCTAGATGGAGAGGATCGTGAGGTTAAACCGGGCATCTAGCCCCATAAATCAGTCATTAAACATTCAATTTAAGAAGAAGATGGACATATGCAATTGAATAAACCTTTGAATACACAGCGGGAGTAAATTCATTTAACCCATCCACATACATTCATAATATTCATCAAATGGTAGTTTCAATTTAATACAAGAGAATACTTATCTTATGCGAAAGTAGTCCCAACAACCAGCTACGCTTCTGCAACGTTCCACCCAACCGTAGGCTAGTGTGCTCTAAATCTCTCAACACCACTGCCACCCCCGAGCTGGGCATGATCTCCACAAGGAAAAGGGGAAAACAGGCTCTCACATAGCCAAAGGTATATCAAAATCAGCCAAGCCAATCAGCAATTGGGTTTCTCAGGCTGTTAAGAGATGGATGCATGCATCATCAAAAGCATAAGTGTTGGGCATGAGAAAAATGCCTATACAGTGAAGTTTCCAACAGTGGGTTTCTACCAGTTCCAGAAAAACGTGGGTAGACTCAAAACGAATTTGTAACTAGGAAAATCGACTGGGAGAGCAACCCATTTCAGAAAAATGCCCCAAGGGCAAAAACGACCTCTCCCTCAGTCCAAAATCGCATCCCTCCTTCCCCAGCTGCTCCAAAATACCAAAACGAGTTGCTGGGCATGGAAAAACGCAGGGTTATGACCAAAAAACGTGAGGATAAACTTCAGGGAGCTCAGACTGCGTGAGAGGAAGAGTGGCCATGGGTGAAGAATGGCTTTGGGCCAATTTCGTGGGGGTTTTCTTGCCCCACAAGCAAAAACACGATTTTCCAAGTTGATGGCTTTCCCATGCACGAAAATTGACAGCCATACCTCTCCCATCCCAAGGCATTTATTGTCTCAACCAATCTTTGGAAGAAGTAAATGATTGGGTGCATGAGACAAAATGGGTAGTTGGTGGTTTATGGGTTTCCCCATTGACACATGGATTAATACCATTGGTTTAAGGGTTTGAATAATTCCCCTCCCTATTCCTTGTAAAGATCATGCCCCCATCTCTTTGTTGCATTGCGTAGCCGGTTGTGGGTTCTTTTTCATTAAATTCGTATTTACATGATGTCTTATTTACATCGTGCCCTTCTAGCACAAGAACCATAGGAATCTATCTCTTAATTTTTGGTACATAAAACGACAAATCAATGGTGGGGCCTTGGCCTTGAGCTCCTCACCATGATTAAGTTACAATAATTACATCATTTACGCTTTAGTGAAAAAGGGGGTCAAAATGGGGACGTGACATACCCCTCCCCTTGGAATAACACCGTCCTCGGTGTTCCAACACTTTGGAAAATAAATACCCACTTACATATGTCCAAAGTTCACAAAAACTTTGCAGATCTGCCCTGCATTCTGTTCTTTACATTGAACTTTTAGGACCAAGTCCTCTGATCTTCACGAGCTGCTCCTACTGATTCGGATCTTCTAGCTCATCCATAAGTCTGAAAACTTTATGGCTGCTACCCTCTTGAGGTTCTCTTGTTGGGTAGTTGCGGAGGTAATGATCCCCCTCACAATTCCAACACTTCACGGGTTGCTTCATCTTTATCTGCTCAACTTCCTTTGAGTCTTCCCACCTAGAGTGTTTCTTAATCGGTCGATTGGATGAATGCTTCTTCACTGATACACTTTTCTTTTCCTTGTTGATTGCTTTCATAATGCTTTTTACCTCTTTCTGCAGACGAATAGAGTCCTGCAAGACCTTTTGGTTCATCTTGTTCTGCTGCTTTTGCATCTTGAGCATCTCTCCAAGATTTTCTTGGGTCTTGGCAATTGTTTGAAGAAGACTTCCAGCCAATCCTAATAGCCCTTGGTCTGCCGCCATGGTCAATGGAAACAACTGATCACACTTTGCTCACTAGCACACCTACCTGTACCGACTGCAACCAATTGATTCAATTTCACCTGTGAAATTCATCATTACAATTCTCGTTAGGTCAAGCATAACCCAAAACATTAAAAATCAGTCAATGGTTTTTCCCCAGTTGACATGGATAGTCCATGCTTTACTCATGAGACTCCCACACTTTTTATGTTTTCCCAACATACACATGAATTCCTTCATGTTTATCCATTCACAGGGAATTCATTACTTAGCATTCACAATTCACTTTAATCAAATAAACACACTTTTACTTTCAGTCATGCATGCATTCAGCATTTTTCTAATTTTATAATTGCATCAATAAAAAGGGAAAGAGAGAGAGCAGTAAGAGTTTCTCCTCTTAGTCTTGTTCCATTCTGGAACCCACACCACCACTGTGGTTTTCCTGCTCCTGTCCTCTTTCACTTCAACGTGAATGCTTGACCTTCTCTTTTGGCTATGACACGTAGTGTCTATGGTTTATTCTAGACCTCTCAACCATGGAGTTCCTCCACTTGGTTGGTCTAACTCTTGGCCGCTAGGACTCACACAGCTCCACTAGCCCCATCTTTCATTACTGCTCATGATGAGCTCTTTAGGGTGGTTACATGTCCACAGGCATCCTTAAGATGCTTCAAGGTTCTTGCTTCCAACAATACCTATGTTGGATGTCTTCGCTTTATTCCATAGGACCCTTCTTTGCTCTACAAGCCTTGGATCTCCTATGGGTACAATAACGAATGTTGGGATAGCACGCAGGCTACTTCTCAACATCAATTAATCAATGCTTAACCAGCCACTTTCTAGATTTACCAAGCAGCTTTCAGTTCTTTCAGGATCCCTGCTTCCTGCATTGACCAAGGTTTCCAACAGAGAAACAATAATGCATCAGCTCACTGTTGCAATATTTATGCTTGAAACTTTCAGTTTTTCAAATAAGAAATGAATGAAATTGAATACTTATCTGTATTGGGCATTTCCTCGTTACTCCATAGGTTTCCTTCTCTGCTTTACAAGCCTTGGATCACCTGTGGGGTGGATGCTTGGCCAGCACACATGCTGCTCCATAACATCATCCGAATAGGAAATGCCAAGCCTGTACGCCGACTGGGTTTATCAGGCATCCCTAAAATCAGTATGCTAAGCCAGTACGCTGACTGGGTTTATCAAGCATTTCAAAATCAGTATGCTAAGCCAGTACGCGGACTGGGTTATCAAGCATTTCAAAATCAGTATGCTAAGCCAGTACGCTGACTGGGTTTATCAAGCATACAGTAACCATTTCCAAGCCAGTTCTCCGACTGGGTTTGTCAGGAAATAACACACTTCATCAATACCTCCACAACATGCAAATCACCAATGCCAAGCCAGTACACCGACTGGGTTTGTCAGGCATTAATTTAATAACATGCCAAGCCAGTACACCGACTGGGTTTATCAGGCATCCAGCAACCTTTCACCACAACTCCCGAATAACCAATGCCAAGCCAGTACACCGACTGGGTTTATCAGGCATCCAACAACCATTCGTCACAACTCCCAAATAACCAATGCCAAGCCAGTACGCCGACTGGGTTTATCAGGCATACAACAATCATTCGTCACAACTCCCAAATAACCAATGCCAAGCCAGTACGCCGACTGGGTTTATCAGGCATACAACAACCATTTCCAAGCCAGTGCATCGACTGGGTTTATCATTCAATAGGAACAACATAATATGATTACGTGGCTCCTTCTCTTGTGCAACCAGCGGTTCCCTCCAGGAACTCCATAGGTGACTCACTTGACTGCAGGCTAGCATGGCCCCACAATACCCACTCACACTACACAAGGATGATACCCCTTTTCTGCCACATAGCTCCCCGGGCCTATCCATCCCTTCTAGTGTCCTTTGGTGTGAGCGTAGAAAGGTTACCACTTCCCATACAGTCCTCTTTGAGCACCCTTTCTTCACTTTGCCTCTTATGTGCAACACCAAATTGCATCTATGTAAGCTGATAGCACAAGAAGGATAAGCAGACTCATCAGTATTGTTGCTCAAAAATCGTAATCATATTTCATATCATTCCCTATCAAGTATTGAAACACCAGGAATGCGTCCATTCCCTTAGGGTGTAGTCAATATTGAAAACCCTATCATGACTCAGCACCAGAAAAGGTGTGCACCCCCTTTCCGATGTGTGCCATGTAGGCGCTAATCACACTCAAGCAGTCTGCAATGGTATAAATAAGATAGAACATGCTCTGCATATTAACCCTAAAAATTTAGACATGAATGTTCTTGTCTAGGGTCACAGAATACTCATTCATTTTGCAGATGTGTCTCACATGCCTTTTGGGCATAGTCTTACCATCTCACTTTCATGGTTTACCGTCGTGCGGTTTGGCTAAGACAGTATCAATGGCGCTTCACCCGAAGCCCACTTCCAAGCATGGGGTCTTTCCCATCTGGTTTGGCTTCTGCAGGCCATCACACATGATCTTCCTGCAATGTGTCATCCTGGCACACTTTATCAAATAGCCAAACCGTCAGCAACATTTAGCAATAAGCAATCAATAGCTTCAAATACGATTGTTCCATAACCAATCAATAGCATTCATAAATAAATTCAATATGAATTTACAATTCTGTCTCCTACAGAAATTAGTTTTCTTATCCATGAGGTTATCCTCATATTGTTTGGCTCCTGTAAGGGACACCACTCTGCCCGTTATGGTCTTATGCTTGCTGCCCTACATGAGCATCCACTTACAGCATGTCCTCCTGACACATTTTCGTATAAGCCAAACAATCATTAGCAATTATTAGCAAAATTTCAAATCCGAAATATTTACCAATCTGAGATTTACAACTGTTCCTACTAACAGAACTTAGAGCTCTCAACCATGAGATTCCTTCTCATAAGCTCTAGATCAAATTTCATAGTCATATCATTCATACAACCCTGTCCTTTCACAGAGCATTCTAGCAGCCCATCGATCATGATAGGGATCTTCCTGCACTTACTATTCTGCATTCATAACAGCCCATGAAATGGTCCTAGAATTATCATCAATTCATCATTTCATTCATTATCTATTTTGCAACGACATATGTATCATCCCTATGCATTCATACAATGCATCACAAGATTTATAAAATCTCTTAATGCACATCTACTCAATGCTACTTTGCATTGTTTCATGAGTACTATGCGTTCCAGCATATTATGATCGAAACATGACTATCTCATATATCTTGCATTTCCATAATCAGGACCACCAGTCCTCACTTGCTTTGGTTATCAAGCACATAACAATCATACACATGGCATGATACAAATTCATATGAATGCTTTGAGATTTCTAAACGGTCATAGGGAGTAAGGATCATTCTCTTCACTTACCCACACCTCACCAAGCTTGGTAGGTTAACAGCCCCAAGCGGTATTTAATATCATATGCAAACTGTCTCAACATAACTCAGACATAGTTGAAGGGATCTTACCAAATCCTTTTTTCAACATTCATGCAATTTGGCACCAATAACCATTACCTATATGGTTACCATTAACATCGTCTGAAGTTACCTGATCAGTTGGCCTCTTACCAAGGCTGCTCAGTCCTTTTCCAACTTTATGATCCTAGACTCGTTGCACCATCCTTTATGCATAAGGTTGTTGGCTTTATGCAACAACATCCTCAACACATTTAGCCATGCTCTTTGTTATCTTTGGTCCTACACCAATACCAACATCAATAGTGATTATCAACCACGATATTCTCCATTAGTGGTTCATTGCATATGCATACTTCATTATTCTACCAATATGCAATATCCCATTTATGCACAAGCATTTCTATATGCACTATGCAAGGTTTGTTAAGATGCCATCTAGTGCATATACATCTATGTAATCCTTTACATTTTTCACATTTTTATGCCCTATGACAATTTCATAATTATAAGTATGATAACAAGCAGGGGTTTAAAGAATTCTTCCCTTTTCGATCCCTCATTGCAACATGGAATTCCCCTTCCATATCATGCAATTGTGGAAATTACCCATATCGACAACAAGATTTGTTTATCAAAACAGCCGCTGGCACTCTTCTGCACTAAATATCTACGATATATGTAGACCTCATTCAAAATCTGGTCCGGCATCATTGTTCCCTGCTGGACAAGCTTTCCAATGTTTGTCTCCATGCTCCATTCCGACATCAGGTGCGGAAACTGCATCTCTTAAAAAATGACAACTTTCACTCCTATTCTGCATATTTTACACAGCTGCATTACATTCTCAGAATTCACAAAGTACTTCATGCACGTGGGAAAACATTACGTTGACAATCATAGAATTCTATTACAACCAACAACATACGAGGAGAAAACAAAAGGGGGTCAAGGGGGCTTGGGGTCGAGGGCAGCGCCCTCGTTTTTTTTTTTTTTTTTTTTTTACGAATCATGCCTCATCGGGCAATTCACTGAATCCTGCCGCAACGGGCAGTTCGCGAAATCCGGCCGCGACGGGTGGTTCACTACTTGCTCCCGCAACTGCGGGGCGGTTCACGGTATGCTCCTGCAACTGCAGGGCGGTTGGCCTTCCGCAATGGGCGGGGCGTTTGTCTGAAGGTTGCCGCAACTGCGGGGTGGTTCGGCGACGGCTTCCGCAATTGCCGAGCAGTTCGCCGAACGCTTCCGCAATTGCGGGGTGATTTTCCGAGCGGAGCCATTCGGCGAAGGCTTCCGCAGTTGCGGAGCCATTCGGCGAATGCTCCCGCAATTGCGGAGCCATTTGGCGAAGGCTTCCGCAGTACCGGAGCCGTTCGCGGAATGCTTCCGCCAGAATGCTTCCCCGATTTCGGGTGTTTTTTCGGAATGATTCGGCGAAGTCTTCCGCAGTTGCGGAACGATTCACCGAAGTCTTCCGCAGTTGCGGAACGATTCGCCGAAGTCTTCCGCAACTTCGGAATGACTCACCGAACTCTTCCGCGTTTCGGAACGATTCGCGGAATCCTTCCGAAATTTCGGAAGAGAATTTCTTCCGCAATTTCGGAAGAGAATTCTTTCCGAAAAAATTCCGATACTTAGAAAATTTTTCCACTTAAAAACATTTTTCTCCGCTGTTTCGGAGCCATTGACTGAATTCTTCCGCAATTTTGGGAAGGTTCGCGGAATCCTTCCGCAATTTCGGGAAGGTTCGCCGAACTCAGGTTCGCGAAACCTTTCCGAAATTTCGGAACGACTTCCCGAAACGGCTTAAAACACAATTTTTTTTTTCAAAACTCATAAGACAACAATTTTATTGTAATTACTTATCATATTTGGCCCATAGAGGCCCAATGCTGCAACGCAGCTCTGATACCATTCTGTCACGTCCCCTCCCATCCTACCAGCTAGATGGAGAGGATCGTGAGGTTAAACAGGGCATCTAGCCCCATAAATCAGTCATTAAACATTCAATTTAAGAAGAAGATGGACATATGCAATTGAATAAACCTTTGAATACACAGCGGGAGTAAATTCATTTAACCCATCCACATACATTCATAATATTCATCAAATGGTAGTTTCAATTTAATACAAGAGAATACTTATCTTATGCGAAAGTAGTCCCAACAACCAGCTACGCTTCTGCAACGTTCCACCCAACCGTAGGCTAGTGTGCTCTAAATCTCTCAGCACCACTGCCCCCCCCCGAGATGGGCATGATCTCCACAAGGAAAAGGGGAAAACAGGCTCTCACATAGCCAAAGGTATATCAAAATCAGCCAAGCCAATCAGCAATTGGGTTTCTCAGGCTATTAAGAGATGGATGCATGCATCATCAAAAGCATAAGTGTTGGGCATGAGAAAAATGCCTATACAGTGAAGTTTCCAACAGTGGGTTTCTACCAGTTCTAGAAAAACGTGGGTAGACTCAAAACGAATTTGTAACTAGGAAAATCGACTCGGAGAGCAACCCATTTCAGAAAAACGCCCCAAGGGCAAAAACGACCTCTCCCTCAGTCCAAAATCGCATCCCTCCTTCCCCAGCTGCTCCAAAATACCAAAATGAGTTGCTGGGCATGGAAAAACGCAGGGTTATGACCAAAAAACGTGAGGATAAACTTCAGGGAGCTCAGACTGCGTGAGAGGAAGAGTGGCCATGGGTGAAGAATGGCTTTGGGCCAATTTCGTGGGGGTTTTCTTGCCCCACAAGAAAAAACACGATTTTCCAAGTTGATGGCTTGCCCATGCACGAAAATTGACAGCCATACCTCTCCCATCCCAAGGAATTTATTGTCTCAACCAATCTTTGGAAGAAGTAAATGATTGGGTGCATGAGACAAAATGGGTAGTTGGTGGTTTATGGGTTTCCCCATTGACACATGGATTAATACCATTGGTTTAAGGGTTTGAATAATTCCCCTCCCTATTCCTTGTAAAGATCATGCCCCCATCTCTTTGTTGCATTGCGTAGCCGGTTGTGGGTTCTTTTTCATTAAATTCATATTTACATGATGTCTTATTTACATCGTGCCCTTCTAGCACAAGAACCATAGGAATCTATCTCTTAATTTTCGGTACATAAAACGACAAATCAATGGTGGGGCCTTGGCCTTGAGCTCCTCACCATGATTAAGTTACAATAATTACATCATTTACACTTTAGTGAAAAAGGGGGTCAAAATGGGGACGTGACAAAAAACCTAGAAGAAAACTCCATACACCTATCCGTGGATTTTATATCGAGCCTGGATTGGTCTGTGCTTGGCAGTGTTTTCTTGCTTATAGAGTTGAAAAACTTAAACAGTCCTCTATCAACCATCTCATGGATTTTACATCGAGCCTAAGTAGGTGAATGCTCGCTTGGTGTTTTCACATTTCGAGAGTCTGAAAACCGTAAAGACGACTCCAAAGGTCCTTTTTTGTAAAGTTAGTCTCCTTCCCCGAAAAAGTGTAAAATAATGGAAGAAGAACTCTTCTAGTGCATACCAGAGTATACCTAGAGTATACCTTTTCCGTAAATTATCCACCAAGGCCCAAAAAAGGGGTAATTCTATACCTAAGTGGATGCCAATTCAGTTATTTTAACGAGCCCGAAATGACAACTATGCTCGGCAAACTTTTCCTATTTAAGGAGTCTGAAAAAGGGCTTAAAATAACTCCATAGGGATCTTTTCCGTAAAGGTTTAACGAGTCCGAAAAAGTAAACTCATGACCTCCTTACTATTTTTAACGAGCTCAAAGGAGATACAGAAAATGCTCACAACTTCCTTACTGTTGTTAATGAGCTCGAAGTGAAGATGAAAGAAATGCTCATATCCTCCTTACTATTTTTAACGAGCTCGAAGGGAAGGTGGAAGACTTCTCATAACCTACTTATTGTTTTTAACGAGCTTGAAGTAAAGGTAGAAGAATGCTCGTAACCTACTTACTGTTTTTAACGATCTCGAAGTAAAAGAAGAATGCTCGTTTGGCAGGAGACGAGTGTCAAGGACATGCGAAACTAGCTCCAAGTGCATGGAACAAAGCTATGCCTAATGCAAGGAACATGAGCAAGATAAGGACACTCAGGGTGTGTCTCCTCCAGGTAAAAGGTGTCAAACTGCGAAGGAAAAATGATACAGGGCTTAGCGGAAATGAGATTGGGGATGGAGGCTTATACAACGAGCTAAAAGCATAGAAGTCGGCATCAGGCTCATTAGCGCAAGCGGGATCATAACAGATGCATATGCAACTTGAACACAAAGATGGGAGCCTTATCAGGGATGGTCAGAAATATATGAGGAAGAAAGATATGAGGCTTCTTCTCAAAGTCATGGTAAATCTAAAAAGGCTCCCGAGCCTATGAGAAAAAATCATCATGGGAACCAAAATGGCATAAGGGTGCTGACTACGGTAACCCATGTTAGGTAGGCTCTGCTGTCGGATTGGTGCACAATTCATAAAGAGATGGCTAACACAACAATATCCAACAGGTTCGACCCTATGGCGAATTCAGATGGCAAAAGTTTCAAATGCAACATAACGGCGGGGAAGCCTAAACCTACATGCAAGGTTCCGAATATACCTGACATGGTCGCACAAGGTGTCAAAAAGGACCAGTAAGCAAGTATACATCCAGCTAAGAATCCTTTCGGAAAGAAACATCAGTACCAGGATCATATCTAAAACATATGTAAAGAAAGACTCGATACAAGTCATTGTGGTAGAAATACTTTCAACTTCACTATCATCAACAATAGGCATAAACAAGGCAGAGTTTTCAAATGAAGACTCTATGGTACCCAAGCCCGAGGACTTACAATCAACAAGATCAACTTCAGGATGAAGATCAAAGTTGAAGGACATGATGGAATCTGCAGAAACAAATTCATCATCATGGGAGTTGAAAATTCTAGAAGCAGAATCAAACTCAGCAGGAACACTGATTTGCGGATCTATAGGAGAGTCGAAAGACTCAACAGTAGGAAGATCAGACTTTAAGGTCAAACCGGGGCTGGACATAACTGTGACTAGATCAACATCCAAACGAATGGCAGAATGTACTATGGACTCTAGGAAAACTTCATTGGAAGGAAGTATATCATCCTAGATAGAACACATATCTAAACATTCAGATGGAGGTGTCACTTGGTCAAAAGCTGGGACTAAATCCCGAGAAGGTAAGCATGAACTCAGAGACTTCTTCTCAGTAGCAGTCGAACTCAAGGAACAATATGCCACATAAATTTCATGTGACATAGTAGTGCCTAATGACAAGTGATCTGACTGGTCTACAGTTGGGTAATAAGGAGGATCAACGAATGCAAGCTAGTCGATAGTGACGATGCTTTCGTTATGAGAGAAATGCATCACACGAAAGAGCGTAGACACCATAGCATGCATAATATAAACGTAATCACGCCCGAGGATCATATCAAAATCCATAGGGTCCTTTAAAACCATAAAATCAACTAAGACTGTTTTTCCACCCAAAGTAACAGGTGCCTGATGGAGGAATCCGAACGGTTCACTAGGTCTTCTATCAAAGGTCAACGACCAATTAACAGCCGGAATAACATTAGGGAAACCCAAATCTCTCCAAGCATAAGCGGACAAGATACTAACAGAAGCTCCTTCATCAACAATGCATCAGTCAACCATATGGTTCCCAATATCAACCTTTATCTGGAAAGGTTTCGAAGAAGGAATATGAGGCTTGGCTAGACTATTCCAATCAAAGGAAACGGTCAAAGATTGCATCGATTCGATCACTTCACTCTCCGAAGGAAGAGTGGGGTTGACCAAATATTGCATTGGTTCAACCACTTTATCAACCAAAGGTTGATCTGACTGTAGGGAATCTATAGACCACTCAGGAACAGAGGTTCCTTCAGACATGGACCACACTCTTCGTGCCTCTGGAATGGCAGGGCATCGATGAGTAAGGTTATCTCCCTTACAAAGTTTACAAGGGAACTTTGGTTTCCGTCCTATAGGTTGAGACTCCTTTACAACGTTGGTATTCTCAACATGACTAGCATTGGCTGATAGCTTGCCCCCAACATGACTTGCAGTGGCTAGTTTCTCAGAAGCAGAAGACTTTTTAACTAAGGACCACACTTTTTGCACTTCTAGAAGTACAGGGCACAAGTAAGTAAGGTGATCTCCGTTGCAAAACTTACAAGGGAACTTAAGATTTTGTTTGTTGGGTTTTTCGACAATGTCAACTCCCTCAGCATGACTTGCAGTGGTTGATCTGGTGTCTCCAATATGACTCACAGGAACTGGTGACTTGTCATTAATATGACTAGCAGTGATCAATGACATGTCCTCAACATGACTGACAGTGGTTGAAGACAAACTTTCAATATGATTTTCCGTGACTAAAAATTTTCTCCCAGTATGTCCTCCATAGGATGGGTAGGTGCCCCCTGCATGATTTGCAGAGGCAGGGTGCTTGCCCCCAGTATGACTTACAGAGGCTGGGTTGCTACCCCCTTATTTTGGTATCTTCTTCCAATTCTTCCTCCGTCTATTCCTTTTAGACTGCTAGTTACTAGTATTGCTACTTTCACCACATGAGGTAGAAGTAGGAGGAGAAGATGTTACTGGAAAGGGAGGCACAGGGTTTTAATGCTCTTGATTTGAGGTGCTTACAAAAGAAGCCTCAGGAGCATACAAGGCATTCGGAGTGGAAAACAACCAAACCGGAATCCCTATGGTGAATCCAGGAAGATTCAGAGTAGCCATTAAGGGAGTGCCAATGTTTCCAATGAATGGAACAACACAAGGATCCTCCGGAACAGGGGTACCTTGATTGGCACTCGCCGGAATGCTATACATAGTTTCCTACTCAAATGAACAAGAAGTTCTCTAAGGAAAACTAAGACAAGTAGCACAAAGAGCACACTAAAAAAGGTCCTAGGTAAATCAAACCAGGCAAACAGATTCCTTCCGGAGAAGAGTCTGGGATGATGAGGGCCCAGAACAAATCAACGAAGGATGAAGAACAGTTACCTGGGGTCCACAATACAATGAGTAAGGGTGCAAGCGCTGGAATCACCCAACCGCCCTCCCAAATACCTCCAAGGGATTTCCTCCCACGTCTGTCCTAGGTACAACAGATATAACCCTCCGCCGTCACCTGTGTATGAACCTATGGTTAGATACTAAGGATACCACCACACCGAAAACTCTTGGGGGAACAGTCTTTGGTCGAATCAGAAGACGTGGGCAGGGTAACTAAGCTTGAAACTCAAAAGAGTCCCCAAACGTGATCCAATCCTGGTATATGCTTGAAACAGAAAGTAGGAGGTGTATTCCCAACAATCTGATCTCACAAGACCTACTGCATAGATCCCAGGCAAGTTTTGAATGAAGTAGGTTTACCTGCGATAGTCGAACAACGATTTTTGCGTAATGTGTGATATTGGGTGGTTTAAGGTGTTTTAAACCCCAAGATCCTAACCAAGACTAGTTGGTGTATAGTGTAACCTAGAAAAGAAAATGCTACTAGTACATTTTATTAGGGTTCATTTTAAAGGTTACTTGCTTACTCAAAAAGGTAGTGGGTGTGTGAGAGTGGTTATAACACAAATATAATACTGAAATGAAATGCTTACCACTAAACAAATCTTTTCTTTTCAATGCAAGTCATAAAATTACGATCTAGAATGCATATGCAAATGAAATTTTTAATCTTTCGAATGAAAAAAAGGTAAAAATAAAGCCTCAATGTACAAAATTAAACTCAAAACCTAAGAATGCAGCTACTCAAGCAAATAGGTATGCAAAAGAAAACTTGTTCTTTCTGAATGCAAGCACTCTTAAATCCTTTAAGTCACTTGCAAGGTACTGTACTCAGAAAATAAATCAATTTTTTTTTATGCTTTTCAATGGTAAGAAACAAAACTGAAACTAACCTACTATCAAAGCAAAAGCAAAGAACTTTCAGGTTTCCTTATTGAAACAGTAAAAGCTACCAATACAACTTTCAGATTCTTATTGATGTAAGCATGCCAACCATTGGGAAAAGAGTACGAAAACTACTTTTAGACCCAAATGCAGCAAATGACCTACAAAGAAGTATGGTTTGGTAAAGTCAGTTATGCACATAAACAATGCAAATAAGTTCTTGAACAACAGCCAAAACACTTGAGCTTTCACTACAAACGAAAACTAAAAGCATAAGGGAGGATAAGAAACCAATCTAAAGAGAAATTTCACTCAAATAGATACAAACAGGGTCAATTAGACTCAGTAGGTTTCAATCCAGTGGAAATGGAGCAAGTAGGTTTAATCAGACTAAAATTAGGGTACAAAACACCAAACTGGTCCACAACCCCCCAACTTGGGTCCACAAGCCCCAAAACTTTCCAAACAAGCCCAAATTGATCAAAAGAGGTTCAAATAATGAATGTAGGATCAGTACAAGGATGGGATACCACTTATAGTGGTTTAACTCAGACCTAGGGTCATCGGGGACCCCAAAAATGCAGCCACAGCCCCCAAATTTGGGTCCACAACCTAAAAACTCAAAAATTTCAAACCCAGATTGTTTGTGCTACTATGTATGAAGAAAACCGGTGCCCATAATAGGGGAGGGCATTACTGTACTGTACAATAGTAGCGTACAGGTGGAAAAAGTTGGAAAAATGGGGTTAAAACCCCCTACACCTGGGTCCACAAGGGTTTGCAAGGGTTGGGAAGGGTCTGTAAAACCCTAGGAGGGTCAAACAGAGCCTAATAATTGATTCTAATCATGAAAATGAACAAAGACCATCAAACAAGACTGAATAAATGACCTTGGATGCCCCTAAGCAGATAGGCTTTCCCCAGTGGAGTTGCCATTCTGTTGTGAGGAAAATGCACCTATAGTTCAGGGGAGAAACTACCAACTTACGGTGATAAAGATAGACTTACAAGCATTCTGCAAGTACAACAAATAAGTTAAGAGATTAGGGTTTGGAGATGTATGCACCTTATTCAGAAGGTTGATCCTAGATTTGCCTCCCTCGCTCTTCAATGCTTATCCAGTGTCGCAATGCCCAGACCTGCAAAACAAATTGATACCTTTCTCAAATACATTTGACTACTTATATAAGACTGATATTCATGACAGAAGAAGACATCAAACTATAATCAAACAGTAATCAAATCTAAGACACATTAATAGGTCATTTTTGGAAAGAGAAGAACGTCTGATCTTTATTAATGAATGAAAGCAAGTACATAAAGTTATACCTTCTTTCAAGCTTGGCACTTCACGAAACCTAGATTCAAGGTCTCCTGCTTCTGTTCTCCAAGGATCCCAACCTCTAATCGGTTGTACTAGGGTTTATGAGAAACTGAGGCACAAGAGAGGGGGATGAGGGTCTCCATTCCTCCAGCATAACAATGTTATAGGATTGGTCCCTTCACAAGGCCCTTCTACCTTCGTTATATAGTCAATGAAGGAGAAGAAAAGAATTTATAACCGATCAGGAGGTTCCCTAACCAACTAAACTTACCTAAAAATTGAGATTTGGACTAGAACTGGAATGTGCCCTACTCTACAGTAGACAAACTAGCACATATCTGAAGGTGTGTGCTACTTTAATGAAGCAAAGTAGTGCATATGCCCTACTATCATGCCTGTGTACTAGCGCACATGTGAAAAATGGCAAAAAATAGGCTTTTCTGCTCATTTTCAGGAGATGGTTTGGTCTAGAAAAATGTTCCTAAGGGTCATAAACATCAAATGGGCCAAGAGTGAGGTAATTTCAACCATTTTTAGTGTCCCAAATGACCCCTCAATCTACAAGTGTCCTGTTGTGTAACTAAACTTGATCTCAAGAAGTGTCGTCATGTGACCAAGGGATGCAAGTGTCGTCACGGACGGAGAGGTGTCATTTTAAGCTATAATAGAATACCATAGGTCGGAAAGATTTATCACATTATTTTTTGACCGTTTTCTTGTGTGCCTCATTATTTTTGGTTGCTTTGTTGGAATATTCATTGATACTGAGAGGGGGGGTGAATCAATATCATGTGTAGATTTACAAATTATTCACTTTTAAAACATGCACCCACTTCAATTTAACACCACATCAATAAAAACAAATTGTGTGCAAATATTTGAAGAAACTTTTTGTATATATGTATAAAATATAAATTTACAAAGAAATATGGGAGACACTGATCTCCACTAATGTGAGCATCGACTCACTGTTGAAGCCCCGGATATGTAAGTGCTAGAATGTTTTCCAAGGATACCAACAGAGGGTGGCAGCCCAATCTGAAATGCTTCAAACAACTCTGCGCAAGAGCAGTTCTATCCCCACACTGTTTGGTATGGTTGACTCCCACGGATATAATACCTCCACTGGAACTTAAGTGGGTTGATCCTGATGGATCTGTCTTCCTGTGAGGGAGGATGAAAAGTGTCATATCTGTAGAAGTGAGTAATGTTTACTTTAAAGGAAATCTAAACTAAGTTAGATCTAAATTAAAGGAATGTGTTTTGGTGTGCAGGGTAACCTAATCTGAAAATTAATAAGTGTTTCTCCAATTTATAGACATGTGAAGTGGATCTTTACTTATTAGCTTAAGACACAGTCAGAAAATGAAAATTGAATGATTATAGCTTAAGGGTTGAAGCACATGCATGATTATCCTGTTAGAACGTTCTAATTGAAAATTTGGCATTAATTTAATAATATATGTTTATCATTTGCAGAAATAGATAAATGTTTTAAATAAATAAATTCATTTAACACATGGGACACATAGATCATAAGTCAAGACAAATCTAAATTGCAGATCGATGTATTAATTATGATTTCAAAACAAAACAATGTTCATTCATGAGCTAAAGTGAAAATCAAAATCCATCAAACAAATTTGATAAATTAAAACAAAAGAGATAGCAAGAGAAAAATAACTGCATATCAATAGGCCTGCAAAAAATTACAGTCTTGAATGACACGGAGTATCTCCAGTCCTCTTTCGATGATTTTCTCCCTCCTCCCTTATGTGATCTCTACCCCTTTAATAATAATTACAATCAAGATACAAAGGGTGGACTTCCCATAAAACAGGGATTACAAAATCAATCTAATCTACGAATAACCAAGGGCACCTTTCCACTTGTCCCAAACTTCTAACAACTCATTCACATCAGGATACTTATCCAACTCGAGTCCTAACTAGGCATCACACGTGAAAGATTCAATCTCATTATTGCTTAATTTGTGCCAAGTACGCAAAAATATGTGGATCTTGTTCTCCAGACTGATAGGTTGCTTGATGAATTTGTCAACTTCTGAAATCCGTATGTGCTCGAGCTGCTGAATATGTTCTTTAACCAACGCAAACCTACTATCAACCTTCTCAATCATCAGCTTTAGTGGGAAAGCCTTCGCAATAAGGTCCAAAGTGGGAAATTGTAGCATGACCATGATGCTGTCTGCAGCATACCATATTCTTCCACAAATTGCTTGTGCCTTCTTAATTGTTTCTTCAACCATCTCACAAGCATTCTGCCAGGCATCTAAAGATGTTCTTATTCTCCTGAACTTGAAGCTATCCAAGACTGGGATATCCTCAAGCTTATCCTTGATATACCTTTGCTAATCAGTAATATCTTCAATAGCCTTGGAAGCTGGTTTCCTTTTATCAATATGTTGCTCAAGAATAACAGAAAGTTTCTCAAAAACATTATAAGTTTCCTAAATATCATTAAGGGAACTAAATAACTCATCCAAAATCTTGTGTTGCTCCTCATTAACTTCAAAGGCCAAATCCTTGAACTCTTCCTTAGAGAATCTAGGGAAAGAGGAAGTGGCTGCATTGGCAGCTTCATACTTCAGCTGTTGTTCCAATACTGTTATACTCTCAATATTTCCAGTATTTTGGACTTGTATATCCTACAATTGAACCTGGAGAGAAGCGTTTTGTTCTTGCAGATCCTTGAGCTGCATTTCATACTCATTCCTTAATTCATGAAGCTCAGATTTATGTTCTTCATTAATTGTGATCTGTTGCTCCTGGAGCTTCTTCAATTCTTCTTTATTGATGTCAATCTACTTATTCAGTGAAGTCACTAAATCATAATTGGCTCCAGCAAATACTCCCATTGCTGCAGCAGTGTCTAATGCCTCCTACTGGATGTCACCTAACTTTTTTGCCCAAACTATTTGATTCGGGACAGATGTTTGCAGCATAGTTGATTCCCTGCTTCTTTTATTACCTCTTTTCGCCACTGATTTGGCTAATCTACTGTAAAAGTATTTCCCAAGGGAACCCCACAGCATAATCTCCAGAATCAGCTGTCAACTCAGTTGAAGATGTGGAAATATTACATGTTGCAACTAATGGAGTTGTTTGGGTAACAGTGGAATTAGGGATGGACATAGTGATTTGGGAGGTAGATAGAGAAGCAAGGGTGGTTGTAGAAAATCAAGGTTCAGAAGTAGGAGAAGTAGTCGAAGTGACAACCTCAAGAAGGGAAGTAGGGGCAAAGGTAAGTAGGGGCAAAGGTAAGTGATGGTTGCAGAGAAACAGTTGGAAACTGCATCTCAGTAACTATTGGTGGTAAGATGACACGTGGAACTGGCAAGGTTGGATGTGAAATAGTGATGGAGGTTAATGTAGCAAATAATTTAGATATGGTGGATGGTGGTAGTGTAACCTCAACAGATGAGGTGTAAGGAAGCTCACCCGAAGCGAGTGGGGATGAAGGAGTTGATGTAACAGAAGATTTTATAACTTCAGGAAAATGAACCTCTGAAGTAGTATTGTCCATCACAATGCTATCAAGCAAATCAACAATAGTCCGGAAGACTCTAGTGACTTCTTGTAAAGCAGGTACAATGAGGAAAAGAGGAAGCCTTTCATCCTCTACATCACTGTCTTCAATATTCAGTGTGGGTATTTGAGACACAGGGGCTTGAATATTTTGTCTTTTTGTTGGGGTACTTTCAGCAATCACCTGATTATCAACCATTGCAGTCATGTGTGCCAGTTCCTTCCTCAGCTCATTAGCTGATTGAATCAAAATCTTCTTGACATGTTGAACATACTCCACAAGGCCTTTTCCTTTTCCTTCATCTAGGTAGGTTAACATCAAGGGATTACTTTCCTTTTGTGCATCCTTCTCTGCTCTAACCCTTTTGGCCTGTTCTTCAAGTGATAGTTCCATTTTTCTATAACTCAAGACCTTGGACTTGAGTTCCTATTGGTATTGGAGAATAAAACTTTGGTCTTCGTTAGATTTAGCCCTCATCAAGAATTCAAGAAACAAATTTAATCCCTGGTAAATGGAATCATTAGGGGAAGTCTCATGAACATAGGTAGTATTCATATGTTCCTGGGAAAAGTGGTTGGCCAGGAATGCCTTAGGGTCATGCATCCTTTTGGTATATTTTCCCAGCTTTAGTGAAGCATTTTTCATTCCCAAAACTGTAGCATGTGTTGAGTTCTGGATGACCAGAGGTCCAAGATTCAATGGAAATTTGGGCCATCCATTTCTTTTAGGTCCAGTTAGCTTGAGGAATACCCCATTTGTAACAGTTTGGTAAGCAATTTCTTCAAGCAACAATCTATCTGGGACTATCCTTGGCAGAAAATGAACTGTATTAATTCCCCAAAACCTGATAGAGGAGAAGGATTATCCTACATACCAATCACCAATAGTGGGGATGAGTATTTTGGCATGAGCAGAGAAGGCCGGTGCATCTTCTCTGAATATCCTGAGATAAATTGTTCCAAAGAAATTATCACAAATGCCATACAGCAGAGGCACATAGTTGTTTTCCCATAATACTGAATAGTATATGTGAACTGGATTTGTTGATAAGTTCCAATTCCATACCATGGAAGGGAACTAGAGTGTTGAACATAACACATCAATAACATAGGATGAATAGAAAAAAGGAGGTTTCTTTGAGGCTGGTGCCTTCTAGTAACGTTCTATTGCTGATTTTAACTCGACTGACAGTATCTGGGCCCAATTAAATGATTCCCCTATTGTGAGAATGTGATGAACCACAGGTTCCCATTCAGCTTTAAACACTGAACAATTGGGTAAGCTGTATAGCCTGCATAGCATGGCAGCTAGGAGAGAAAAGGGTTCCTTAAAACATGAAATAGGGTAAGAGTTATCGGCTTTGGGTATGAATTTGGTCGGGTTGTTCATCCAGTATTTGATCATCTCATCAAAATTAAACCGGGTCTTCACAGAATCTAGGAAAGCCGCATTGAGCAATTGGATGGTCGGCATAAGGGCATACTCTCTAACAAAAACTTCTGAGCGAAAATAAGCCACTGGGACCCTGCATTATCATTAAAGGAACGGTCTTTAGGGTCTACATGATCAATTATCCATTTCATGGCATCTGTGTATGGGAGAAGGACTGGTCTAGCTGTTATAGCATGTAATTGAGAATCCCTAATATTCTCATAAATAGATCGGTTATCCTGGATTTCTGATAGGTCATCGTTGTCAAATATTGCATAAATTTGTGACCAATCCAACTGATAGGTTTCAGACACTTTATCATCGGTATCGGTGAGAATGCCAAAATTAGGGTCTTTGTTTATCAAGTCTTTCTAGGTTGTCTTGGAACGGGTATTTCTCAACATGGTGGAAGACTGGTAATTCTGATAAATAAAATAAAACCAATCAAACATAGTTTGAAATTGAAGAAAATACGCAAACAACTAATAGGAAAAGGAAGAAAACCAACCTGTGTGGAAAAAAACGGTAGAAGAATGACCCTGGTAAACCGATAGTAAAAACCTTTGTCGCAGGTGAAATTCTCGAAAATGAAAATGGTAAAAGAAAATAAAGAAAATCGAAATATTTAACAAATTCGTGGGATGAAATTTGGATCGTAGATTCAAAACCAATTGACGACTAAGATGTAAAATGCAAGATGCGAAAGAAAAGTTGTGGAAATTTTTATTTTTTTGCAAAAATGTACATCCTTTCTGCAATCCACAATGCGGGTTGCGGAAACACACTCAAAATATAAATGCCAAAAGTTCCCGCAATCCGCAATTGCGGGTTGCGGGGACGCAAATGACACAATTAAAATCGATGTTCTTTCCGCATTCTGCAATCTGTAATTGCGGGTTGCGGGTTGCGGAAACGCAAAGGAAAATTTATTTTCAAACACTTTCTGCAATCCGCAATCTGCATTGCGAGTTGCGGAAACACAAAGTGCGAACTTATTTTTTGGAACTCTTTCCGCAATCCACAATCTACAATTGCGGGTTGCGGGTTGCGGAAAAGAATAACCCGTTTTATTCAAAAATCATTTCCGCCATCTGCAATCTGCAATTGCGGGTTGCGGAAAGAAGAAATTTCAAATCCGAATAAACAAGCTTCTGCAATTCGCATTGCGGATTGCGGGTTCTAGGTTGCGGAAAGGACAAATTTTGAAGAAAATTCATGCTTTCCGCAACTCACAAAAACACACAAAAATCCATGAATTTTGAAGGGAAAATTTATTAGTTGGATTGGAACATGACAACTAGATCAAATATATGATAAAACCATAACAACCCCAAAATGAGTAAGGGAATTGAAAATTACCTTGCAAAAATAAGAGTTGGGGCTCCCATTATTAAATGAAATAATGGGATCTATTGTGCCTACAACAAATGGAGACTGGCTGGGTGAAGCAGTTATCTCTGGAAATTTAATCCTTAGTTATGAGAGAGTTCTGTCAGCATGAAAGATGTTTCATACTGTAACTTCCAAAATGTTTTCATCAAAATACAACCAAACAATAGAGTTAAATCTCATGATTGATATGTTCCCATCCAAAATCAATTAATGATGATGTCTATTTGAAAACGCATCCTAGAAGTAAAGAAGTAATTCTGAACCATTATACAAACATAGGAGGGCGGCTTATGATAAACCTTGGAACAAAATTACAACCATTCCAGATCACCAGATCATGAGTCACCTTGACTTATTAAAGATTTGTTAATAGTATGTACAGATGCAATACTTAAAATATATACACTCCCCTTTTCTTCTTTTTTTCTTTTTTTTTAATAAAAATATACAGATAAGACTTTGTTGAAACAAGGCCATTGCCCTGACTTGGTAATCAGATTTTGGCAACACCATTCACAAACCTCATCTGGAAACTGAACAAGCTAGCTCTGTAAGGAGATTCCTTGTCTTTTAGCTTTTGACACTAAAAGCAACTATCATGGCTTGGTAACCATATGGTGATAATTCCAGTCCAACAAAAAGTTCATGGTCATGGTAGGGATGGCTTATGATAAAACCCCCCTGTACTTGAATGCAACAAGCTATCTTATGAAAAAGAAACAAAATTGATTGGTGTGTAAATTACAAGACACTACCATGGATTGGTGACCACCTTGTAGTAGTGTTACTCACTGATGTTTGCGGATCATGAATGGACTGACCTGTAATAGGATCTTCCACCTTTCAGCAGTAGTTGAAAGTCACCTCCCTAGATTTGTGACCAGATGTGGAGATGGCATTCCACTATACATCTATGAACATAATGGGATGGCTTGTGATAAGACCCCCCATCTTGCAATTCACATTTATTAGAATGTATTTTAATTTTCAAGGTGATCATAATGGGATCCAGAACAGCTAAAAGTTGATCAGGCGATAAGGGTTTGCTGCCAATCATTAATGAAACATAAGGTAAGAAAAAACCTAATCGCTTCTAAAACTTCAATTAACAAAATGAAACACCTATAAAGATAGTGATTAAGGTGGGGAAAGTATCAATTAAAGCTCTGCAAAATAATGGTTGTTAAATTCCATGAAAAAAGATTTTCAGATATGGAATAAGTAAAGTAAAACTGACAAGGCTACTCAAAAACTCCAGACTGTATTGATCTGAGACACACTGATCAACAGCCTCTGCCAAATGTGTGGACAATATTCAAAAAGGAAACAAAATGTAAAAGAAAAATAAACAAAGAAAATAAATAAAAGAAACCAAAGCACACTTATGTACAGGTAATCCAATATGCTCCTCTAAACAAAATAATTTTTATGCAGCTGGACATTCACTGGATAGGTTTCTGAAATACCTTCTAGTGTTTGCAACCGGACAAAACTAGGACCAATATTTTATGTAATAATGAATGGTCCTAACCATAAGTGTTTAAATTTGGTGTAATCATTCTTTTCTTTGTGCTTCTTATCCCACTTTAACACCAAATCTCCCACAGTGAACTCCCTCTCAGATGAGGACTTCTCATCAAACCATCTCTTCACTAGTTGTTGGTACTGATAAAACTTGTTCTTGGATTTTTCCCTATCCTCTTCCAACTTAAGTAATGTATCAATCCTTTGCTGGAGTGGGGAAGAATCATCCTCTTGTATTGAATGTGCTAATTGTAGTGAAGGAATCATAAGGTTGGATGGTAAGATGGCCTCCTTACCGTATACCAAATAGTAAGGGGATTTTTCAATGGTTTCTTTTGGGGTGACACGTCCTTCCCAAAGAGCATTATATAGTTGGGTGTGGCAATCTTTATGGTGGGTGGCTACTATATTCTTTAATATATTAATCAGGTTTTTGTTGGAAGACTCATCCAGCCCATTTCCTTGCGGATAGTAGTTGGCAGAATATTTCAGTTGTATCCCCTTTTCAAAGGAATATTGGGTAAGGTCGATGGAGGAAAAATAAGATGCATTGTCAAACACCAAAAACTCAGGTGCACCAAACCTAGTGACTATTTGACTTTCAAGAAAAGATATCACTTGGTTAGTGTTGGAAACTCTGAGAGGAACTGCCTCTACCCACCTAGTAAAATAGTTCATGGCTGTCAGGATATACTTATGTTGTAAGGAGAAGGAAGGGCTAATAGGTCCAAAAAAATCTAGGCCCCATTGTTGAAATGGAAACTGGACTGCAACTGGTTAGAGGGGAAATGCAGGCTTCTTAATTTTTCCAGCACACTTCTGACATGCTTCACATTTTATAACATAAGCATATGCATATTTGAATAAATTTGGCCAGTAGTAGCCTGCTCTCGGGATCTTATGGGCAGTAGTGTCTCCTGAGAAGTGCCCTCCCGCAAGTCCTGCATGAAATTCCAATAAAACGTTGTCACTTTCAGTTTTCTCCAAACATATAAGAAACACACCATCATATTTTTTCCTAAACAATACGCCATCAATAAACTAATATGGTGCATCCTTTAACCTTAAAGCTCTACCCTTTTTAAATCAAGGGTTTCGGGAGCAAACCCATGGGTTAGGAAGGACTTGATGTCATCATACCATTCGGATGTTTGAGTTGTAATGACATTAAAAGATCCTGTAGATGTACTTTCCTCTTGATCACACTCCATTTGTTGTTGTGCAGGGTCATTGCATTGAGCAGTGAGTAAGCATAAGCCTTGGCCTTTCACAATTTTTGCAGGTCTAATCTCGAGGTCATACTCCTGCAGAGCTTTCATCCAGTGAGCGTGTTTTTCACCCAGCTCCTTCTGGATCAGAACATTCTTGATGGTTGCATAAGGGACAATAACCTTAGTCCGAGATTTCAAGAGATGTGGCCTAAAGTGTTTTACTGATTTGTAGACCGCATAGGCTTATTTATCAATCTGGGAGTAGTTTAGTTTGACCCGTTTGAACGTGGAGCTCATGAATGAAATAGGAATTTCAACATCATCTGGATGTTTATGCATGAAAACAACTGCATAGGAGAAGTTAGTAGCAAATGTGTATAAAATAAAATCTTTGGTGAATTTGAGAGACATTAGAGTGGGAGATTCCACAATGGCCTTCCGAATTTCAACAAAGGAGTTTCTTTGTTCATCAAACCACTTATATTGCACATCCTTTTTAATCAGTTGTTGCAATGGTTTGACAATTTGCACAAAATTTGGAACAAATCTTCTAACAAAATTGATCTTACCTAAAAATGATTGCATGGATTTTTCGTGAACTGGGGAGGCCGATATTTGCAATAGCTTATGTGCGCTCTGGGTCAATGATCATGCTGTGCTTCGAAACAATGAAACCTAACAACTTACCTTTAGTGACTGCGAAGATAGATTTCTTCAGATTCAATGAAATTCCATATTTTCTGCAACGCTCGAATATTAGTTTAAGAGCAGACAAATTTTCATGCCTTTTTTTAGAATAAATCGTGATGTCATCTAAGTAAAGAACAACAAAATTATGAATTAATCCCCTGAAAGCTATATCCATAGCTCTCTAGAGAGTGGCACCTGCATTTATCAATCCAAAAGGCATCCGTCTATAGGCAAAAGTTCCCCAAGGGGTTCTGAAAGTTGTTTTCAATTGATCAACGGGATCAACTAGAACTTGGTTATATCCTAAGAAGCCATCAAGGAGAGAGAACATCTCAACACCTGCAACCTTTTTTAAAATATGCTCCATGGGGGGAACAGGGTAATTGTATTTTTCAGATGCTTTATTTAGGTTCCTGAAATCAACACACAGTCTAATTTCCCCATTCTTCTTCCGAACAAGTACCAAGTTTGCAATCCACTATGTGTGTCTGGCAAGAAAAACAATTCTTGCTACTAGCAGTTTCTCAAGCTCCTTTTTGACAGGTGGTTCCAGGCTGGGATGCATCTTTCTCAACTTTTGTTGGTAAGGTTTTACATCAGTTTTCATGGGTATGTTTTGATGCATGATGTTGGTATCAAAGGTTTTGAGCTCATCGTATGTCCAAGCGAACACATATTTGAACTTTTTGCACAATTTGATGAAAGATTTATTTTCCCCAAGAGAGCAATCAACCCCTAGATTGATTAACCGAGGATTTTGGTCAGTTCCCAGGTTGACAGGCTTGTAGTTTAGGAATGAACTTTGAGTTTTTCATTTTATCTTATGTTTGAAATCTTAGGGATGAACATGTCCTTTTCCACCTGGATGGATTCAGCAAAATCCTCCTGCAATTTATCTTTGTGTGCTAGTTTGAACCACATAGAAATAGGGATAGGTAAACCTTTAATGTAATAGGAAACCAGAAGTTCTTCTGCAGGAAGAACAGTGGTAGGAATCCTATTCTTCAAGTAGGAGAATATTTGGTCATAATCTTTGACTCTTTCTTTCCCCTTGATTTTCATTGAAGACAAATCTATGACCAGGTCCTATGGGGTTTTGTCATCTCCAAATTTCTGGATAAACATTTTTCAAATTCATCCTAGGAATAAATGGATCGGGCTTCCAGAGCAAAGTACCAAGTAGATTCCTTTCCCTCGAAGGTGTAAGTGAAAAATCTACAAACTACATCTTCATGTATGACACTCCTAAGTCTGATGAGCTGCATGAAAATTTTAATGTGGTCCAATGCAAGTGATTTATCATCGGGATTAAACTTAGGAAGCCACTTTTCATGGTTCTTAGGAAGTCTATGTTGTTCCCCAACAATTAAGACAACATCCTAGTCTAGCTAGGGTCTGTTTTGGCCTTCTTCCATAGGGATATCTTCTGAGGAAGAACTGGATGATGACTCACTGTCTGATGACTCGTCAGATGAGGATGATGATGATGAAGGAGATGTTGGCGGTGGTCCACCTATTGCAACGTTAGGTTGTGGAATTTGTAGATCTTGATATTTTTATTGAAATAATGAATCAAGGTTTAAATCAGGAAACAGTTCCTGTTGAGGTCTGTTTTGATTATCAGTCTTCTGGTTATCAGACTCTTGATTGTCAGAGTTAGTAACAATCCAAGAATTGCTCGTCTGTTGTCGTTGTTGAGATATTATTTGTCTCAAGGTTCGTTGATCTTCAAGTCATTGTTCCACCCAAGAAGTGATATCATGAGTACTTTTTATCAATTGATCAAGGGTGAGAGGCCCTCTAGTAGGTGATATAAAGATAATTTGAGGCCTAGTTGTTTCTTGTCTTGTTACAGAAGTAGCAGGTATTACAGTTGTATCTTGGGTTGTTTGTTCCATAGATGTAGATGCTTGTGTGTGGCTTCTGGTAACAACTGGTGATCTTGCTGGAGGAGGTCTACTAGTGTTTTTTCTAGGAATGACTGGTCTTCGCCCTCCTTCTAGCGCTATTTGTTGAAGCCCCGGGTGTGTAAATGCTAGAATGTTTTCCAAGGATAGCATCAGAGGGTGACAGCCCAATTTGAAAGGCTTCAAACAACTGTGTGCAAGAGCAGTTATATCCTCGGACTGTTTGGTATGGTTGACTCCCACGGATATAAGGCCTCCGCTGGCACTTAAGTGGGTTGATCTTGATCGATCTGTCTTCCTGTGAGGGAAGATCAAAAGTGTTCTATATCTAGAAGTGAGTAATGTTTACTTTAAAGGAAATCTAAACTAAGTTAGATCTAAATTAAAGGAATGTGTTTTGGTGTGCAGGGTAACCTGATCTGGAAATTAATAAGTGTTTCTCCAATTGACAGACATTTGAAGTGGATATTTAATTATTATCTTAAGACACAGTCAGAAAATGAAAATTGAATGATTGTAGCTTAAGGGTTGAAGACCATGCACGATTATCCTGTTGGAACATGCTAATTGAAAATTTGGCATTAATTTAATAATATATGTTTATCATTTGCAGAAATAGATAAATGTTTTAAATAAATAAATTAATTTAACACATGGGACACATAGATCATAAGTCAAGACAAATCTAAAATGAAGATCGATGTATTAATTATGATTGCAAAACAAAACAGTTTTCATTCATGAGCTGAAGCGAAAATCAAAATTCATCAAACAAATTTGATAAATTAAAACAAAAGAGATAACAAGAGAAAACTAACTGTATATCAATAGGCCTGCAAAAAATTACAAAGTCTTGAATGACACAGAGTATCTCCAGTCCTCTTTCGATGATTTCCTCCCTCCTCCCTTATGAGATCTCTACCCCTTCAATAATAATTACAATCAAGATACAAAGGGTGGACTTACCATAAAACATGGATTACAAAATCAATCTAATCTAAGAATAACCAAGGGCTCCTTGCCACTTGTCCCACACTTTTAACAACTCGTTCACATCAAGATACTTAGCTAACTCGAGTCCTAACTGGGCATCACACGTGAAAGATTCAATCGCATTCTTGCTTAATATGTGCCAAGTACACAGAAATATGTGGATCTTGTTCTCGAG
This sequence comes from Larix kaempferi, assembly GCA_027924585.1. Lineage (NCBI taxonomy): Eukaryota > Viridiplantae > Streptophyta > Pinopsida > Pinales > Pinaceae > Larix > Larix kaempferi. Next base: position 1,990,783 of record BSBM01000962.1, on the reverse strand, counting down.
ACTAACAGGTTGCTTGATGAATTTGTCAACTTCCGAAATTTGTATGTGCTCAAGTTGTTGAATCCGTTCTTTAACCTGCGCACACCTACTATCTACCTGCTCAATCATCAGCTTTGGTGGGAAAGCCTTCTCAATAAGGTCCAAAGTGGGAAATTGTAGCATGACCATGATGTTGTCTGCAGCATACCAACGTTTTCCACAAATTGCTTGTGCCTTCTTAATTGTTTCATCAACCATCTCACAAGCATTCTTTCAGGCATCTAAAGATGCTCTTAGTCTCCTGAAGTTGAAGCTATCCAAGACTAGGATATCATCAGGCTTATCCTTGATATACCTTTTCAAATCAGTAATATCTTCAATATCCTTAGAAGATTGTTTCCTTTTATCAATATGTTGCTCAAGAATAATAGAAAGTTTCTCAAAAACATTACAAGTTTCCTAAATATCAGTCAGGGAACTAAATAACTCATCCAAAATCTTGCAATGCTCCTCATTAACTTCAAAGGAAAACTCCTTGAACTCTTCCTTAGAGAATCTATGGAAAGAGGAAGTGCCTGCATTGGCAGCTGCATCCTTCAGTTGTTGTTCCAGTACTGTTGTCCTCTCAATATTTCCAATATTTTGGACTTGTATATCCTGCAATTGAACCTGGGGATAAGCGTCCTATTCTTGCAGATCCTTGAGCTAGATTTCATACTCATTCCTTAATTCATGGAGATCATATTTATGTTCTTCATTAATTTTGATCTATTGCTCCTGGATATTCTCGTATTCTTCTTTCTTGATGTCAATCTCTTATTGAGTGAAGTCATTGAATCATAATTAGCCCTAGCAAATGCTCCCATTGGTGCAGCAGTGTCTAATGTGTCCTGCTGGATGTCAACAGATTGTTTTTCCCAAATTATTTGATTGGGGGCAGGTGCTTGCAACATAGTTGATTCCCTGCTTCTTTTATTACCTCTTTTCACCATTGCTTTGGTTGATCTACTGTAAAATTATGTCCCAAGGGAAACCACAACATCATCTCCAGAATCAGCTGTCAACTCAGTTGAAGATGTGGCAATATTACATGTTGCAACTAATGGAGTTGTTTGGGTAAAAGTGGAATTGAGGATGGAGTTGATGTAACATAAGAGTTGATAACTTCAGGAAAATGAACCTATGAAGTAGTGTCGTCCATCACAATGTTATCAAGCAAATCAACAATAGTATAGGAGACTCCAGTGACTTCTTGTATAACAGGTACAGCAGGGAAAAGAGGAATCCTTTCATCCTCTACATCACTGTCTTCAATATTCAATGTGGATATTTGAGATGCAGGGGCTTGAATCTTCTATATTTTTGCTGGGGTACTTGGAACAATCACCTGAGTATCAACCATTGAATTCATGTGTGCCAGTTCCTCCTTTAGCTCATCAGTTGATTGAATCAAAATCTTCTTGACCTGTTGAACATCCTCCATAAGGCCTTCGCCTTTTCCTTCATCTGGGTAGGTTAACATCAAGGAAGTACTTTTTTTTTTGCATCTTTCTCTGCTCTATCCCTTTTGGCATGTTCTTCAAGTGATAGTTCCATTTTTCTGTAACTCAAGACCTTGGCCTTGAGTTCCTGTTGGTATTGGAGAATACAAATTTGTTCTTCTTTAGATTTAGCCCTAATCAGGACTTCAGGAAACAAATTTAATCCCTGGTAAATGGAATCATCGGGGGAAGTCTCATGAACATAGGTATTCTTCATATGTTCCTAGGAAAAGTGGTTGGCCAGGAATGCCTTAGGGTCATGCATCCTTTTGGGAGATTTTCCCAGCTTTAGTGAAGCAATTTTCTTTCCCAACACTGCAGCAATTTATTCAAGCAACACTCTATCTAGGACTATCCTTGGCAGCAAATGAACTGTATCACTTCCCCAAACACTGACATAGGAGAAGGATTCTCCTACATACCAATCACCAATAGTGGGGATGAGTATTTTGGCATTAGCAGAGAAGGATGGTGCATCTTATTTGAATATATTGAGATTGTTCTGAAGAAATGATCACATATGTCATACAGCAGAGGCACATAATTGTTTTCCCATAATGATGAACAGTATATGTGAACTGGAGGTGCTGATAAGGTCCAATTCCATCCCATGGAAGGGAACTAGAGTGTTGAACATAACACATCAATAACATAGGCCGAATAGAAAAAAGGAGGTTTCTTTGAGGCCGGTGTCTTCTGGTAACGTTCTATTGCTGATTTTAACTCGGCTGAAAGTATCTGGGCCCAATTAAATGATTCCCCTATTGTGATAATGTGACGAGCCACAGGTGCCCATTTAGCTTTAAACACAAAACAATTGGGTAAGTCGTATAACCTGCACAGCATGGCAACTAGGAGAGAAAAGGGTTCCTTGAACCATGAAATAGGGTAAGAGTTATCAACTTTGGGTATGAATTTGGTCGGGTTGTTCATCCAAGATTTTATCATCTCATCAAAATTAAACCGGGTCCTCATAGAATGTAGGAAAGACACATTGAGCAATTGAATGGTCGTCCTAAGGGCATACGCTCTAATAAAAACTTCTGAGTGGAAAGAAGCCACTTGGGACCCTGCATTATCATTAAAGGAACAATCTTTAGGGTATGCAAGATCAATTATCCATTTCACGGCATCTGTGTATGGGAGGATGGCTCGTCTAGCTGCTATAGCATGTAATTGAGAATCCTTGATATTCTCATAAACAGACCAGTTATCCTGGATTTCTGACAGGTCTTCATTGTCAAATATTGCGTAAATTCATGGCCAATCCAGCTGATAGGTTTCAGACACTCTATCACTGGTATCGGTGAGTATTCCAAAATTAGGGTCTTTGTTTATCAAGTCTTTTTGGGTTGTCTTGGAATGGGTATTTCGCGACATGGTGGAAGACTAGTAATTCTAATAAATAAAATAAAACCAATCAAAAATAGTTTGAAATTGAATAAAATCCGCAAACAACCAATAGGAAAAGGCAGAAAACCAACCTGTGGGGACGAAAAACGATAGAAGAACGACCCTGGTAAAAAACGGCAGTAAAAACCCTTGTCGCAGGTGAAATTCTCGAAAATGAAAATGGTAAAATAAAATAAAGAAAATCAAAATATTTAACAAATTCGTGGGATGAAATCTGGATCATAGGATCAAAACTAATCGATGGCTAAGATGTAAAATGCAAGATGTGGAAGAAAAGTTGCGGATTTTTTTTTTTTGCAAAAATGTACACCCTTTCCACAATCCGCAATCCGCAATGCAGGTTACGAGTTGCAGAAACACACTCAAAATATAAATTCCAAAAGTTCCCGCGATCCGAAATTGCGGGTTGCGTGGACACAAACAACAATTAAAATCGATGTTCTTTCCACATTCCGCAATCCGCAATTACGGGTTACGGGTTGCGGAAAAGCAAAGCACAGATTTATTTTCAAACACTTTCCGCAATCCGCAATCCACATTATGGGTTGCGGAAACACAAAGTGTGAACTTATGTTTTGGAACTCTCTCCGCAATCCGCAATTGCAGGTTGCGGGTTGCGGAAAAGAATAACCCATTTTATTCAAAAATCATTTCTTCCATCTGCAATCCGCAATTGCAGGTTGCGGGTTGCAGGAAGAAGAAATTTCAAATCCAAATAAACAAGCTTCTGCAATCCGCATTGCATTGTGGATTGCGGGTTGCAGGAAGGACACATTTTGAAGAAAATTCATGCTTTCCGCAAATCACAAAAACACACAAAATTCCATAAATTTTGTAGGGAAAAATTATTAGTTGGATTGGAACATGACAACTAGATCAAATATATGATAAAACCATAACAACCCCAAAATGAGTAAGGGAATTGAAAATTACCTTGCAAAAATTAGAGTTGGGGCTCCCATTATTAAATGAAATAATGGGATCTGTTGTGCCTACAACACTCACTCAGACACCCTTCTAATCGGTACATGAATCCCATTGGCAAGCACCAACTTGCATACTATAGGCCTCAACCTGTGAGGACACCAATCCTCCACACAAGCACCAACTTGTTGAACTAGGCTCCGACCTGTGAGGACACCAATCCTCTATGCAAGCACCAGCTCGTAGTGTTCAGGAATCAATGTGAGTGGAGACATTGATCTCCTTTCCTTTCCCTTTCTAGTCGCCCTGAGAAGTAGATAGTATAGATTCATGATTTAAGGTCTATGCACACAAATATTTGCACTCTACTTTACTGACTGTGCGCTCTTCCACTGGTTCAAATCAAGATGCTATTTCTATTACACTGTATTACACCATTGATCCACTCTACAACATATATTCTGCACACATATATATCCACATGCTTCTTGCGCCTTTTCACAAATGCTCAGATTTGCATGTATGCTCCTCGTGTTTCCGCATTTATTGTTTCCTTGCACACTTCATCAAATAATGTTTATTTTGATTCCCATGCGAATTTCATTTGACCGAATCTTGCCAATTCAAAATATTACTCCATGTGTCATTCCAAGCTTACCTCTTCACTCATAAACTTCACTTCTTATTTATACTCGCTTGTTCAAACAATGCATCCACAAGTTGGGGATTCTCTAAATGGTAACACCCCTTCTTCCTTTATTTTTTGACAAGCTTACCCAAGCTTCTTCCACTTGTCTTAACCCATGAAAAATGGGGTACCATGACTTTGTGGTTCCTGCCACACTAGTTCATTGGCTTGGTGGGACTTGCGCACTCGGGGACCATCACTAGGTGGGATTAAGGACTTGTGCACATGGTCTTATTCATTTATTCAAACCGGAACATAGACACTAAGTCCTCTTTGACATCAACTTTGGAGTACCATGACTAGGTGGGATTAAGGACTTGTGCACATAGTTTTATGTACCTATGCAAACTGGCACATAGACACTAAGTCCTCTTTGACATCAATTGCAACCAAAGTTCAACAATATCCCACTTTGGCATTGATGTCAACACCTTATGAAATTGTGCTTGTCTCGATCATGAATTCCTCTATTCTTCTTGCACATAATACAATGCTCCCCCTGTGTTCATGCTAGTTTAATACAATGCTACCCATGTGTTCATTCCAGTTTGATCCTTCGCTCTGTTGCGCAACCTTCGATCAATACTTCTCTACGTTTTTTCATTTCTTTGTTCTTCTTGCGCAGTTTCATAGTATTTCTCTCCCTTTGACATCAATAGCAAAGGGATTTGTACTGTTAGCGATAAAAATTTGAAACTTGTACCTACATAGTATATGCAATTTTCTCCCCCTAGACTTGTGATTCTCTCTAGATTAAATCCTGTGCAGTATCCCTTGTTTTAGAAAATATCATAGACTTATATTTTCTTTTTTCTCTTCTAGCTATAGCATTGTAGCGAATTGCTATAGGGATTCATATGTTGTTGCAACCTTTTTCCTTCATTTTTGCTTGTTTTCTTAATACTTCCTCTTCTACATTCTCACCAGTAGATAATTTAAGGGTTTTCATGCAGTCATCAACAGCTTCTCTAACTTCCCTTAGTATATGGGAAAATTGTTCTATGATTTGAAAGATTTCATCTTATAGTGGTTCAATCATGTTGCCTATTTTCTGATGTTCATCCTTGATCCTGCTTACTTTGTGCTATTGTTTCATGTATTCCCCCATTTTGTCCATTTTCTTAGTGGCTGGTAGTATGGCCAAGTTATCATGCATTTTTTTTCTAACTCTTGTGCAATCAGCAACTTCTGATCCACTTCCTTGAGTTGCTCGTCGGCAACCAACTTGCCCCACATCTATGCACTTTCTTCATGTAAATTTTCACATTTTAATTCCAAATTTATAATATTTCATATAGCACTATCCATCATTTTGCATCTACGTTCTTGCTCAGCTCTTAATTCTAGAGGTGTCCCTAGTTGTTGCTTTGTTGCGAGCTCCTCAATATAAATGAAAATACTTTGGATAACTTAACTTATCTTGATTACCTTTTCTTCTGAAGGGGCCCTATTTTCTATCTATGGATTTGGCAGCGTCTCACATACATCCTCAACTTCCTTCTATAGTTTGAAAATTTTCTATTGTATTTCCTTTACTTGCTTTTCCAAATTGTTGGTATTTTGCACAATTTCTTCCTTTTCTATTTGCATATTCTAACATTCCTCTTGCAATGATTCCTTTGCATTGAATATTTTTTACCCTTCTGTTGAAATGGATTCATGTTGTCTTCTAATTTCCTTCCCAAATATTTTGTACTATTTTGTTGAAATGGATTCATACCGTATTCTAATTTCTTGCCCAAAATATGAATGCAAAATATGTAACTCCTCCATGGGTATTTGTGACAAGATCATTTCTACTGGACTTATTGAAAACTATGATTCTTGCATCTCTTGAGTGGGAAACACCATCCCTTCAGCTGGAAACTTGAAACCTTGTTGTGATTCTGTTGTTTCTTTTAGCTATGCAGCTATCTATGCTTGCGTGCCAATTGTGTGTGTTTCTGAGGATGTTTATGCACTATTGTTTCCTTCTTCTTTCTTGGTCTTTGTTATCATATCTTTCATTGTTGCAAACTCTTCTTCAACTTTTAAGAGGATCCCTTCTTCTTTGTCATGAGTTCTTCCAGTTCCTCCTTTGTTGCCACCTTCTCCATAATCTCCTTTATGACATTTTTAACCTCCATTCCAATTTGATCCATATCATCTTCTGTTAAGACTCAAGTGATACTAGGATTATAATATTTTATCTTGTTTCTTGATGACTCTTCCATTTGTTCCTTTCCTATTCTTTTCCTTGTTTGCACAGTATACTCTATGGCATCAAGAAATATTTATACGCTTTTTCTTTCTGTATATTTATCCTATTGTGAATCATTTTGTTGTGTAGGCTTATCCTATTTTGTGACTTCATCTTCTTATGTCAAGGGAATTTTCCATGTCGGATCCCAATCATTTACTATCTATGCAATGTCTTCCTTTGATTAATAGAACATAGTGGGTAACCATTGTTTCTGGGGATCCCTCTTGTCTTGTACATAGATATGGAGCATTCCACTTTAAAGTTTGCAATTTCTTTTTACATATCAATTATTTGTGGGTGTGTGTGTGGTGTCTCATTTATGTTAACTCTAATTTCCTCATTGTATAGAAATAAAGTAATTTTTTTATCTACCTATATGCTCAGTCTCTTCATGCAAACCTACTGATGGATTCTTCATTTTGCAATGTCTCTCATGTTCCACCACTCTTTCTCATCTCTATCCTCTGCTTGCTTTGTAACTAATATCCTCAGTAGGAACTAGTATCTCACCTTTTGTATCGCTCAGATTTACCTTGATTTGATCCAAATACATTTACCCAAATTCTTCCATTGGTCATTAATGATGCCACATTTTTACTCTTGTCACTACACGTCCTATCATTAAATCTCATGATTTGTCATAGTCCTTCTCATAAATGCTCCTTATGCATGCACGAATTCTCTTGTAACCTCACGCAATGCCTTCTTTCTGCAAAAAACACACTATTTTTTTTTTATTTCTATATTAAGGTGTAAGAAGTATAAAGGATTTTGGTTCCAAACATAATTTTTAACCTAGTCTATTTTCAACTTTCCCTTTATTTTATGCACATGTAGTTAGTCCTTTTTTATCTGTCGGCATCATTCTCCACGCCTTTTTGCAGTTTCCATTTTCTTGATTTCCGGAAGAATTTATTCTATGGGTAGCGTGTAAAGTTGGCTGAGATTCTCCTTCTATATGTTGTTCTTTTCTTTTCTTCCAGAATTTGTACGAATTCTGTAAATTCTTACAGTTTTGAACCTTGTGACCAAAGATGTTACATTTTTAACATTCAACCTTATTACAGAACTTTGCAATATGTCCAGAATTATTGCACTTCCAGCATATAGCAAGTTCCTTAACTTTTTGACTTTGTTGTTCACAAAATTATAGTTCACTTGATCCACACGTGGCCAGGAAGCATGAGGGGGACAACAGTTCGACTGAATGAGTCGGCTTAGTTATGGCGGAATCATAAGAAAAAGAATAATCAAAGCAGGAATACACTACATAGATAAACATATACACATAGACAATATGCAAGAATGAAAACTGCTCTTCTCTACTACTGGAAAACAAGTTCGATAATATGTATGTTACAATATTATTCATGCTTATATAGAATGTTGAGACGTTTGGGTGCCTGCCCATTACGTTCAGTTACAAGATAAGTTAGAACGGTTTCAGAAGTTCAACCGTTACAGTCGACTGGAAAATAGAGAGTCAGTATGTCGAAGTTCGACAGTCATAAGTCGAGGCTGCATGTCGATGTCGTGAAACTGTTGAGGTCGATGAACTTGTTGAAGTCATGGATTTTGTTGAAGCTGTGTCGAAGTCAGAACTTGTCGAAGTCAGAACTTGTCAAAGTTGTGTCGACATCGATGACTTTTCACAGTCGATGTTAGCATTCAACAACAATTCCAACTGCGAATGGATCATACCTCCTTCTTTAAGAAACAATGGTCCCCATTGTTTGCTCGTGAAGGTGAGGAAACTTGTCGATTAGGTCAGTAGCAGAGTACCATTTTCCTCGTGGTGCGATCTATCTGGATTTAGCAACCTAAAACAAGGGAATTGTGTTCGTCCTTGTATGGTATACTTGTCGTCCCACAATGGTGTCGCAAGGAAGAGGCTCCTGAACATCTGGATGGATGTCGTCGGGTTCTGCTGTCTGCAAGTCATTATGTTCCAACAGTGGTGCATCGTATGGTCGAAGTAGATCCACATTGAATACTTGATGTATACCAAAGCATGCAGGGATGTCTAGCTAGAAAGCGTTTTCGCCAATCTGCTAAAGAATACTGTATGGACCACATCGCAAAGGTTTCAACTTATTGTATGATCCAATGAATTGTTCCTTCTTGAGATGTAACCAGACCTTATCCCCAATTTGGAATGAATGAGGGATACGATGCTTATCGTGTTGGGCCTTAGATTTTGCATTTTCGCGTTGCAACATGTTCTGTGCTTGTCGCTGGATGTCGCAAATTTGATCTCGAAACTTCAATGCTTTGTCAACTTCTCGCTGGTTGTAGTCGATGTCATTCGACTGTTTCAAGGAGATGATCAAGTCGATAGGCACTAAGGGTTGAAATCCCTAACAAATCTCAAATGGAATCTTTCCCGTAGAGCTGTGTTGAGCACGATTGTAGTTGTGTTGTATGTATGGAAGATTGTCATCCCATGTCCGTCGATGCTTATGGTTTTACATGCGAAGCAGTTGTACGACCAGACGATTCACAACTTTCGTCTGTCCATTGGTGTGAGGGTGGAAATATGTCAAAAATGAGAGTCTTGTATCGAGCTGCTGCTAAAGAGTCTTCCAAAAGATGCTAACAAATATGGCATCTCGGTCAGAAATGATGGTTGTCAGTAAACCACATTAGAGAAATTTTGAGGTAAAAAATGAGCCTCAAAGCAAAAGAAATGTACTATAAAAATCAACTAATAGGATTCAAGGTGATGATGTCAACCATGGGGGATGAATCACCATTTTTGGGTAAAAATGTAAAAAGGTGAAAAGGTCAAAGTGAAAAAACTACTTCTTCAATTCGTATTTTCAACTTATCTCCCTGTATATTCACTCAAATTTCGATCACGGGCATCCGTTGGATGGGGAATTCAATTATGCATCCAACGAGTACCCACTCAGAATCCTTTTAATGGACCCTGCTACCCAAAAAACAAGAAATACATGGAAACACATGATGGTGATGTATGCCAAGTCCATCAAAAGTATGTCGAGTGGGTACTCCTTGATGAGTCAATTACAAAACCCAAATATTTGATGATGCTCATCGCAAAGGAACATTTTTCCATGTTCAAGTAGAGTCGATGTTGCTGGAGAGTGTCGAGGACTTGTTGAAGCTGTCCGACATGTTCTTCCCATGATCAATTGAAAATCAGTATGTCGTCGAGATAGACAAATGACCCATTTTTCGATGAAAGGTCGAAGAATGTTATCCATGTATCACATGAAGGTCGCAGGTGCATGGTTAAGCCGAAAGGCATGACTAACCATTCAAACAATCCTTCCTTGGTCTTGAAAGCAATTTTCCATACATCTGAGGGCTCGATTGGAATCTGATGATATCTTGACTTGAGGTTGATTTTAGTAAAGAATTTAGCACCTTTCAGACAGTTGATGAGATCATCTATCCACGGCAGAGGTTACCGATTCTTCACTGAAATTTTGTTGAGTGCCTTGCAGTCGATGCACATGTGCCAAGTCCCATATTTCTTTGGAATAAGGACGACTGGACTTCCACAAGGAGAAGAGTTGGGTCGGATATGACCTTTGTCGATCAATTCTTGTATTTGTCTACGAATATCTTCATTTTTTAGAATGGACCTTCTGTAGACAGATGCGTTAGGTAATGAAGAAACATGAGCAAGTTCAAGAGAGTGTTTTACCTGGCAATGTAGATTTACTCCATCTGGAAATTAGAATAGGTTCTGGTACTCATCAAGAATATTGTCGATCTGATGCTTCTGTCGGGAGTTGCACTGGTCGGTGAATTGATTGGTTGTTGCAGTATTCCTAGAATGTTGTGGCTTTATCATAATCAATGCAAACTTATGAGCATGCTTGATGAGCTTCTTTGTCTGTTTAGAAGATATCATTGCAACTGTTGGTGTAGGTCGTCGCTCTGGAATGTTGTACCGTTGATTCCAAATTCTGACAATCACTTTTTGTGTTCGTGACTCTTATCTTCCATGGCGATCCCATAGGTAAGGCTTCCCAAACAGGGCGTCGGCTACGGAGAGTGGTGCCACGTCACAAAGTACTTCATCTTAAAAAGGATTTATGAAGTAGGAGAGCTTGCATTTTCGGGTGATTCTTAGCTCTTGTATGTCCTTCATCCAACCGATGTTGTAAGGCTAAGGATGCAGAGTGGTAACAAGACCTAGTTTCTTCACAAGTTCTTCAGAAAAAAATTTATTCTTGCTCCCATTTCCCACAATCAGATGCAATGGATTGTTTTGAACCCATATCTGCGTATGGAATAGGCGCTCTCGTTCCTACTCGTCGACAATAGTCGAGGCTGCTGGAGTTGTCGATGTCGATGTCAAAAGAGTCATTGCTTCTGGGTCAAATTCTATCACAGTCTTGTCGAACGCGTCGGATGTCGACACTTTTTCCAAAAAGGTATTCTGATCTTTGCATTCAGACGTATCATTCCAAGATTAGTGGTGGTAATTGCACCATTTCTCGGTAGGTTGCTTGCTACGTTCCCTTTTATGAAAAGGATTTTTGTTGTGATCTGGATTTGGCAGAGTCAACTGAGAAGATTTCAACTTCTCGAAGTCGACTGGTGCCTTCTTGTCGGGTGGTCGTCCTGATGTCGGCTTTGTTGCAAAACACACTTTTCCTTTCTGCTTGGTTTCAAGTTTGCTAGCATAGTGGAATGCATATGCGAGCGTATTGACAGTCAGAAACTCCATCTTCTGCTAAATGTACTGGGATAATCCGTTGACGTACTTCAGAACAAGCAATTTTTCTTCTTCTTCAACGCCAATTCTAGCCATGATTCGATAGAACTCGTCGGTGTAACTCGGTACTGACTGGTCTTTCCATTGCCTTAGCTGCTACCACTTCTTATACTGCTGCTCAAGATACTTGGGTAGGTAAAACTCCTTTTGGATGTATTCAAAAAATTTCTCCCATGTTTCGATGGGGCCTCCGTTTTTTTCCATCTTTGTCGAGAGGTTCTCCCACCAACAGTGCACAGATGTTGACATCTTTAAGGATGCAATGTTGATCTTGTCGGATTTCGAGATTTTATTCACAGAGTAATAGGGTTCCAATTGTTGTACCCAACTGTCTATGGATTCCGTGTCAATCTTTCCTTCTAGATTCGGTATGTCCAAATTCATTTGCACTTTAAAGGGGCTGATTTTTTCAGAGTTAGTTCTTGTAGGAAATGCACCTGACGTTGAAGCAAATCACGTGAGAATCTCATTGAACTGGTAAAACATCTCAGTTCGTGGTCGATCCAGTGCTTTCTCTATGAGCTTTTGTGTCTCGTCGATTGCATGTCTATCGCCTCTTTCTTCTTCCATCTCTAGAGGTAGTGTCTACTTGGATTGGTGAGTTTGCAAGCGTGTTTGAACTGGCATAAGTCAGGTAACTTCGCTGGAAGTGTCTACGCAAAACTTAAGCACGAAAAAAGATGATGCTCTCTGATGAAGCTTTCAATGAGCTCTGATGCCAATGATCTGCACGTGGCCAGGAAGCATGAGGGAGACAACAGTTCTACTAAATGAGTCGGCTCTGTTATGACAGAAGCATAAGAAAGAGAATAAGCAAAGCAGGAATACACTACATAGATAAACATATATACAGAGACAATATGCAGGAATGCGAACTGTTCTTCTCTATTACTAGAAAACAAGATCGATAAGATGTATGTTATAATATTATACATGATTATATAGAATGCTGATACGTTTGGGTTCCTTCCCATTACGTTCAATTACAAGAGAAGTTAGAACGGTTTTAGAAGTTCAACCGTTACAGTCGACTAGAAGATAGAGAGTCAGTCTGTCGAAGTTCGACAGTCGCAAGTCACAAGTCGAGGCTGCATGTCGACGTCGCGAAACTGTTGAGGTCGTTGAACTTGTTGAAGTCGCGAAGTTTCTCTAAGCAATGTCGAACTCAGAACTTGTCGACGTCGATGACTTGTCGCAGTTGATGTTAGCATTCGACAACAATGCCAATTGCGAATGTATCATCACTACTTTATGCCCATTTATTTTGCATGAGAAACTACAAATAGGAAAAGGATTTTCATACCAGAGTAATTGTTGTCCTCTTGATTGTACTGTCATAATGTATTTTCTTTTGTTAGTCTTTAAAGGATTTTCCTTTCCTTTCACGTTGATATCTTCCCTGATCTTTTCTTCATATGATTTAATATCTTCCTTAATATTATCTTGATGTTTGTCAAACCCAATACTAGTCTTGTCATGTGATAATCTCTAACAGTTAATTAGGATGTGTTACAGGATCATGGTACTTTTTTCAAAGTTCGATTTTGTTTCCATTCGAGTGACTATTTTCTCCAGTTCTTCCTTTAGTGAAAGAATCTCAAGCACTTTCCTTTCACAGGTTTCATCATTATCACACAGCTGTGTTGTTCAATTTTCTTTAACCTTCTTGGCTTCAAGTAGCTATTCCTTTTTTTCATCTATGATCTATGTCAGTTTCTTGTTAAATTTTTTATCTTTCTCTTGGTACCCTTGCAACCGTGTTTTTAGTGATAAATTCTCTTTTCTCAGAGAAGTAATATCAACTTATTGTTTTTGACATATTATTTCCTTCTTATTTAATTTATTTACTAGGAAATCCTTGGTACTCTTTGCTTCTTCCATTTGATCATTTTCTTCAAGTTGTACTAGCTATTCCATCAGCCCTTTATTTTCTCCTCACTTTTCTTAACTCATTTAAGGCACTTATTAATTCACTCTTCCAGTATTGTTCTTAATTTTCCTTATATTTAGACTCGAAGGCTCGTTCCTTTATGGAAGTACTACTCTTGTATGCTTCTTCTAATTATTTACTTCCTGCAATCGCTTCCTCCATCTTGTGAAGGTCTTTTAGCTTGTCACAAAGTTCTTTGGCTAAGAAACACTTTCAAACTTTACCTTTCATATGTTCAACCAGCCCTTCCATAATGGCATCCATTGCCAATTTGTTATCCATTTTCAACTTCCTTTTAGCATCATATTATATGATCCTTTTGAAGGAATGCATTCTTCGACAGTTTCCTTCCAAATGTCAAGTCTGTGTGATTAAAACTAAGCTTCCATTCTTATGCTCCACAATAGATAGTTTGTTCCAATGAATAGGGGATCTCTATCTGTATTCAGACCAAATTCCTCATAGGCCAGATCTTCATAGGAATCCTTCCAACTGTAAAGTTGTACTAAAGCAACCCGCTCTTATACCAATTACTAGAATATTCCATTATACTGAGAGGGGGGTGAATCAGTATCATGCACAAATTTACAAATTATTCACCTTTAAAACATGCACCAATTTCAATTTAACACCACATCAATAAAAACAAACTGTGCGCAAATATTTGAAGAAAATTTTTGTATATATGTATAAAATATAATTTATAGAGGAAAATGGGAGACACCGATCTCCAATGATGTGAGAAACGAATCACTCAGAAACCCCTATGATTGGGACACTAATCCCACTGGAAAGCACCAACTTTCATACTGCAGGCCTTAACCTATGAGGACATCAATCCTATGTGCAAGAACCAACTTGTTGAACCAAGCTTTGACCTATGAGGACACCAATCCTCTACTCAAGGACCAACTCACAATGTTCAGGAACCAACCTGAGTGCAGACATCAATATCCTTTCCTTTCCCTATCTAACCACCCTGAGAGGTAGATAGTACAGATTCCTAACTTTAGGTATACACGCACAAATATTTGCACTTTTCTTTACTGACTGGTCACTCTTCCACTGGTTCAACTCAAACTATTGTTTATCTTATACTGTATTAAACCACATATCCACTCTACAAAATAGATTATGTGCACATATATATATACACATGCTTCTTATTCATTTTCACAAATGCTCATACCTATGCATCTGCTCCTTGTGTTTCTACATTTCTTCTTGCCTCGTCCACTTCATCAAATCATGTTTCTTATGATTCCCTGAGCATTTCATATAAACGAAGATTTCCAATTCATAATATTACGTTGTGTGTTCTTCCAAGATTACCTCTTCACTCATCAACTTAACTTCTTATTTATACTCAACTTGTTCAAACAATGCATCCACAAGTTGGGGCTTCTCTAAATGGTAACACCCCTTCTTCCTTTCTTTTCGGGCAAGCTTACCCAAGCATCTGCGACTTGTCTTAACCCACAAAAATGGGGGTGCCATGACTTTGTGGGTTCTGCACACACTAGTGCATTGGCTTGGTGGGACTTGCGCACTAGGTGGGATCAGGAATTTTTCATGCATTTTAGTTATTTATTTCTAGTATAATTGTGAGTGGATTAATTTCAGCATTTCATTCAAATATCATATTTTGGTTTCAGCATGACCGTTTTCCCTATGTAGATATTTAGTATTGCGTCTGTAGTTTCGAAACACACTATCCATAGTCCTGTAGCTACCATCCGCATGAGCGACTTTTAGATCTTCATTTCCATTATTTTTTTACAGCATTCTCGGATAAGATCATATCTATATTTTTGTACTACGAAAATGACGGTTTGTGATTACAGTTAAATGGATCTTTGCTCCTTTAAGATTAGATTTATGTTCCTTAGGTTAAACTCTTACATACTTTAATTTCCTGCTTTGATAAAATAGATTTACATGCTTTCATTTCCTGCTTTGATAAAATAGATTTACATGCTTTCATTTCCTGCTTTGATAAAATAGATTTACATGCTTTCATTTCCTTCTTTGATAAAATAGATTTACATGCTTTCATTTCCTCCTTTAATAAAATAGGATTTCCATTCTTTCATAAAATAGGATTTACATGTCTTGATTCCTTCCTTTTACAGAATACTACATCTATCTTTCTTAGGTCATTTCATGTTTCGCAGTTTCCATAGAAAAATACTTCATGCTTTCTTAGATTATCCATTAGAATACATAGGACACTTAGAACGACGAAGATTATCTCATAATACACATACAGTGTTGAGTACCTCTCAAGTTTGTACGCTCCCTGGTCAATATTTAAAGTATACTTCTGGTATATATACCTCATTAAGGTACACATTCCTGGAGTCCACCACTTTTTGGCACCGTTTCTGAGGAGGTTCTTAAACTATAAGAGACATCTTATTAAAAAAAAAATACCATGAATGCCTCGACGAAAGAGGGATGAATTTGAACATTTTCTGCCTAACCGCCCTATGAGCAATAGTGATTCTGAACACTCTCAATTTGAATTCCTCAACTCCGATGAAGAATCTAATTCTAGCTACAACCCATACCGTGACAACTTCTTTGCTAGCTCTAATTCAAACACTACTATAGCGGATGAGGAGGAAGAACACAGAGAACTATTTACGTTCCCCATAAGTGTACCTATTGGGGATGCCAAAATGAAAAATATCAATCCCAATAATAAAGCAAATTTCCATGGCTTAACCTCAGAGGACCCTAACACATTCTTGTTTGAATTTGAGGTAGTCTGCAAGTCCTTTGGTTATACCACTGCTGCACAAAAACTTAGACTCTTTCCTTCTACATTAAAAGATTTATCACTGAGATGGTTTATGAGTCTAGAAGGAAACAATCCTGCCTGGAAAAATACAGGGACTACTATAAAGCAAAAGACACCAGGGATGAGATTTTCAAGATGCAATAGGGAGAAAAAGAATCCCTAGAAGACTATGCACAACGCTTTCAACTCAGTTATAAATGGGCTAGTCATTGTACCCTAGATCAGGAATCATTGAAACTATTACTTCTTATAGTAATAAAGGAGGAATATCTAGAAGTATTGAACCTGTTAGGTGATGGGGATCTATTCCAGAAAACCTATGGTCAAATCCTGCAAATATTCAAGAATTATTCTAGATCCAATAAAGGAAAAAATGGAATACGGGATACACATCCATTAGCAGGAGTATCATCCTTCTCAATCCCAAGCCTCACAAAATCCAAATTAGGAAACCTTCTAGACGATCTGAAGACAGACATCCTTTAGTCCTTATCTATTCATTTAGATGCACTCCAACTAAAAAAAAAACAAGACGAGATCAACCAGGCACTAGTAGTATTCTTCCCACGATGTAGAAAGAAACATGAAAAAGGACAATGCCCATAAATACAATAGATATTTTTTGGCTCTGCACCGATGATCATACCACAGATAAATGTCTTTTTCTACCATCATGTAAAGCATCCATATAGGGACCCACATCATAAGGTACTATGGAACAACTTTGTTTTGTTAACCAGCGAAGCAACAATTTTGTTAGGCCCTTCCAGTCCAACAACCAAACATATTTTAATCAAGGGAATAATCAACAGAATTGAAATCCTTCAGCACCATTTACATGGACCCCCCAATCAGTCCCAAGCCAATGGCATCAAAACCAAACACCATACCAACCGCCATATTACACCCATCCTTACTCTCCATACCCCCAACTTTTTCTCATCCACAAGTGAACTATGGAAATTCATATCCATATTCAGCAAATTGGAGGACGCCATTACAACAACCACTCATAATGCCACCTCCACAGAACTCACCGCCCCCCAGACCACCTCAAATCCCTGCTCAACATGTTCCAAACCCAAATAACAATAGGACAGGGAAACAACAACCCTACAACAATGAAGTAGTGCAATTTCCTACCTATTGTTGATGTATATGTAACTTCGGAATGTATTTCACATATATGTATATTGTATTCCTATAGAGATGGTATTATTCCTCTATAAGGAAGTGTCGTCATTTATATTGTAAGTGTTGTAACTTATACTTGATGGGTTATTAGACCACCTTATTTGGGGTCGGCCCTGTATAAGTCATGTGGGTCAAAGGGTTATTAGACCACCCTATTGGGGGTCGGCCATGTGGGTCAAAGGGTTATTAGACCACCCTATTGGGGGTCGGCCCACTCAGCATTATGTTATGTGGTAAAGTTCGAGCCTACATGAGTTAGGTAAAAAGGCAAGTCAAGTCAAGTATAAATAGAGTGCGGGAGGCACTCTATTTACTCACTCACTTCTCACACATGCTCTCAAGGAGGAGAGGCGCACTTATGGAGGAGGAGGATTGCTGCTAGGTTATGGCTATCTCTATTGGTTGGTTGTATCATTGCTCTATCTATCTCTGAGGAAGTTATTGGGGTTTTTCACCTTTATGGTTTTCCCCAAGTAAATCTTTGTGTCTCTTGTGTGCTTGCATTATTGTCTCCATGATTGATATGCTATAGATATGCTGTACATGTTGTTCTCTCAGTTAAGATCCTAGATCAGATTGAAGTAAATTCTGAAAATTTAACATGGTATCAGAGCTAGCCTGAAAGAAGGCATGATATGGCATGTATGACACTTGTTGCACTTACGATGCTAGGGCTTGATATAGCAAAAACCAGTCATCGTAGCACTTTCGCTATAAATCCATTTTGGCGAAGTTTTCGGATCTGAAATTGTTACAGGCCGAAGCTAAGATCTCCAGGTATCTTGTGTCCAAAGGAAAACCTCTAATTCGTTGTACTTTGTGATTTATGATCTGTACAATATAGGGTTTCTGCCTCTTCCAGATCTGAGTCAAAATCAGGTGACCTTGGGAAAAAGGTCATATCTTGGGCTAGGAAGCTCCAAATGAAATTTAGTAAAAAGTGACAGGTAGCACACAGTCTGAACTATCTCAGAAAACTTTTTCAGAGGCCGAAGTTAAAACAGTGACACGTGGCACGCCGTACAAGTTCGCTCTCCTGTTTTATCCCAAAACAGGTCACGTTGCGACACTTGGAATAACTATCTCTCAGAGAATCCAATTGAGGTCAGACCTGTCAGGATGGAAATATAACAGGCCGAGCTATCTCAGAAAACTTTTTCAGAGGCCGAAGTTGAAACAGTGACACGTGGCACGCCGTACAAGTTCGCTCTTCTGTTTTATCCCAAAACAGGTCACGTTGCGACATTTGGCATAACTCTCTCTCAGAAAATCCAATTAAGGTCAGACCTGTCAGGATGGAAAGCTAACAGGTCAGGCTATCTCAGGAAAATTTTTCAGACCTTGTGGATCAAAAATTTTGGAGTTACACCAGAAACAATCAGGTACATATTTCTGTCAAAACAGAATTATTTTTTTTGTACCTTCATTCATGGCTTCCGGAATTTAGGGCTTTGAAGAAAGTTGGAATTTTTGTAATCGGAGACCACGGCTGAATGCTACTCATCAAAATAAAAATTTAGAGACCAAAATCAGAATTTTTGGTTGATCAGACCCTAGTTCGGGACTTTGATCAGGAAAGTGGAAAATTAGGGCTTCTGTAAAAATGGGAATTTTTGAAATCTGAGACCACGGCTGGAAGCTCCTCAGAAAAATAGAAGCTTAGAGATTTGGATCAAACCTTTTGATTGGGAAAAAGAGTGGGATTCATCAAACCCCAGTTCAGGGTCACGTCCAGTGAATCCGGAAGTTTCAAAGGCAAAATTGAGGAGTGAAACTTTGCAGTTTTCAAATTATGAATATACCAATTTGATCAGCTCATCAAGGCGCATATTTCTATCCTTTCGGAAGTTTGAAATTCAAAGTTTGAATTTTTGGGGTTTCTCTGACAAACCCATATCCAGCTCCAGGTCCAGTTCTTGCACATCAAGTGGATTGGGTTAATCCTAGAAGAAGATGGATTGGTCACCTACATAGGTGAAGAAGTTCCTGTTTCAGAGGGAGATGAGGCTAAGGCCTTACATAAGAAGATTACAAGCAATCTCGACAGGTATGACTCATCGAGGTATGTTTTGATATTTGTCCATGATTAAGTTTATGGTATGTTTGTCTTCATGTTATTACAGTTAAGTACAATTTTGTTTTTAGATTTGTCGTATCACCTTAACAAAATTATGAATGCATGATAGAAGATATTCATTATTTAGGGAGTTGACACTTATGATTGTACTAATGCATTATGGTGTTGTATGAGGTTTATGTTGTCTACTAACATGAAAGGTACACCAAGAAAGACAAATCATGCTCCAGTTCAAGAACATATGATCATGGTGACATGAGGATAAAGACTCATCCATTGTCATGGATCTCATAGAAGATCCATTTACGAGGTATGTATAACTTGGTTTTATAATGGCTAACCATTGAGACATGCAGGTTACTAACACAAGTCATTGAAGAGAACCAAAATACATTATACGGGTATGTTAGACATAACTAGCTAGCATGCTAATCCAGGTATGTTTTTCCTATATCAAGCTAGAATCCTACCTTGTGTTAGGATCTTATACTATTGTGTTGTTGATAATGATTATTCACAAAGAGTCATAGGTTTGAATAATCATGGTTGTATGCATATTATGTTTCTTACCATAATTGATGATATGACTAACCAGAAGAATCATGAAGGTATAGCTTTTATGCATATTATATCTCTTATCTTGATTGATGATTCAACTAACCCGAAGAGTCATAGGTTTGAGTAATTACAGGTTTAGACATGTTATGTTTCTTATGATTTGACTAACCATAAGAATACTACATAAACCTTGAATGCTAATGCTTATTATTTCTGTTTGAAATGATCATGACTATACATGCTTGAGATTATTGTGTTTTAATAGTATACTAATGAATGTATGATTTTATATGAGTTCACAAGGATAACACAATCATGATACTAATAAGCATGCATAGGGACCAAGGATGAATATGAGTTCAAGAACAGGTAATTTAGGAAGCAAAGATCAAGAGGGAGCACACTCCAGTTGTTCCTGCAAGAAAGCAAAGGAGCACACTTCAGTAGTTTCTGCAAGGATGCAGATATTCAGAGGGAGTTGACCATCTCTCTACATTCCACAATAGAAAGGTGTAGAAGAAGCTACTTCAGATTAGGACTCCAGCAGCTCCTGCAAGGAAGCAAAGACTCAGAGGGAGTCCACCCAACGAACAAACAAAGATAAGTATTTTAAATTATCATTTCTTGCATATTTGTTTGTTTAAATAATACTGTTCAATAATGTATATACTGATGTTCCTAGAATTAGGTTGTGTATTATGCATATTAGAATAATTGCATTGATTAACAGTATACTCCTAATATGCATGGGTAAGTGGCCTATGGCACTGTACAACATTCCATTTCTACTTATCTAGAATGAAACCTCTTTGCTGACATGTTGGGAGTTGTGCACACTCTTAACAATGTTCTGGTAGAGATTGGAAGGCATCTAGAAAGTTACGGAATATGGATAAATGTTGTATTGAAGCATTGGCTAAGATAATTGCATGACTGTATGGCATATTTCTTTATGTGTAAGAATTTGTTCTGAAAACTATGAGATGTTTTCTAATCATGCAATTTAACTTGTTGTGTAGGAAAGATCGTATGCCATCTCCTACAAAAGAAGAACTACAACATTTGTTCCAGCAACAAAGATATATATTGAAGATATTGAAGTTTCCAGGATCTGGGATGAAGAAATGAAATGCCATGATCCGTCGATCATGAAGAATGATGTTTGGGATGTAATCCCAAGACATGAAGGGAAGTTTGCTATGACTTCCAAATGGAAATATCAGATCAAGCATGTTGCAGATGGCAACATTGAGAAACATAAAAGTGATGAAATAGAAGATGCACCAGATGGATTTCAAGACAGCATGGTGTAGTCACATATATGTGCAGATACTTGGTATGCATCAGGTAGATGCATTGATGATCAGGAGGATCATGTATGATGATATGTATCATGTGTTTGTATCAGGTGGATACATTGATGATCAGGAGGATCATGTATGATGATATGTATCATGTGTTTGTATCAGGTGGATACATTGATGATCAGGAGGATCATGTATGATACTTGGTATGCATCAGGTAGATGCATTGATGATCAGGTGGATCATGCAGCAGGATGTTGCAGTGATGATCAGGATGATCATAGATGACGAGCTTCAGGATGTTGCTCCAGATGACATGCAGCAGGACGTTGCAGTGATGATGATCAGGATGATCATGGATGGTGAGCTTCAGGATGTTGCTCCAGATGACATGTAGCAGGACGTTGCAGTGATGATGATCAGGATGATCATGGATGGTGAGCTTCAGGATGTTGCTCCAGATGACATGCAGCAGGACGTTGCAGTGATGATGATCAGGACGATCATGAGTACATCAGGATGATGTATGGTGAGTATCAGGTTGATACTCTGTGGCCGTGGATCAGGTTGTGCAGATGAGCATGTCTGGGAGATCCTTTAGGTCGGAGTTGTGTACCCGTAACAGCCTGGGATGCTCTTTCGAGACATTGCTCTGGGAGGACATGTAATTTGTGCCCTGGGAGATCTCAGGTCGGAGTTGTGTACCCGTAACATCCTGAGATGCTCTTGCGAGGTTTTGTCCTATGGCATGTAATTTGGGCCCTGGGAGATTTCAGGTCGGAGTTGTGTACCCGTAACATCCTGAGATGCTCTTTCGAGGTTTTGCCATGACCACATGTAATAGCGCCCTGGGAGATTTCAGGTCGGAGTTGTGTACCCGTAACATCCTGAGATGCTCTTTCGAGGTTTTGTGGTGGACCACATGTAATTTGTGCCCTGGGAGATTTCAGGTCGGAGTTGTGTACCTGTAACATCCTGAGATGCTCTTTCGAGGTTTTGTGGTGGGGTCACATGTAATAGCGCCCTGGGAGATCCTACAGGTCGGAGTTGTGTACCCGTAACATCCTGGGATGCTCTTTCGAGGTTTTGTGACGCACGTAATAAGTCCTGAGGATTCCACAGTATGGCCAGTGATGACGAAGACCTGCAGGTGGTGGGCCTACATCCAGTATGAAAAAGGACTGGCTCTGTAGAACTTCCTATGACGAGTAGATTCAGAGATTGATTGAGATAGCAGCAGCAGTGACGATGATGATGACTCGATGATGATTATCTAGTGACGATGATCCAGAGAAGATGACTTGTGCTAGAAGAACTATGCTGAGAAATACCTTCCTAGTTAAGAGGGAGTGTTGATGTATATGTAACTTCGGAATGTATTTCACATATATGTATATTGTATTCCTATAGAGATGGTATTATTCCTCTATAAGGAAGTGTCGTCATTTATATTGTAAGTGTTGTAACTTATACTTGATGGGTTATTAGACCACCTTATTTGGGGTCGGCCCTGTATAAGTCATGTGGGTCAAAGGGTTATTAGACCACCCTATTGGGGGTCGGCCATGTGGGTCAAAGGGTTATTAGACCACCCTATTGGGGGTCGGCCCACTCAGCATTATGTTATGTGGTAAAGTTCGAGCCTACATGAGTTAGGTAAAAAGGCAAGTCAAGTCAAGTATAAATAGAGTGCGGGAGGCACTCTATTTACTCACTCACTTCTCACACATGCTCTCAAGGAGGAGAGGCGCACTTATGGAGGAGGAGGATTGCTGCTAGGTTATGGCTATCTCTATTGGTTGGTTGTATCATTGCTCTATCTATCTCTGAGGAAGTTATTGGGGTTTTTCACCTTTATGGTTTTCCCCAAGTAAATCTTTGTGTCTCTTGTGTGCTTGCATTATTGTCTCCATGATTGATATGCTGTAGATATGCTGTACATGTTGTTCTCTCAGTTAAGATCCTAGATCAGATTGAAGTAAATTCTGAAAATTTAACACCTATGTCGTGGATGCACTAGAAATAAATGAAATCAATATCAGATATGGCAAGACACTGCAGGGATCCCAACCACAAAATAATCAAGAACATACACATCATAAACAACCCATATCTCTAGAACCCCAGCAACCCATAGTGATACACCACCAGGAAGAAGAAGATCAACCTCAATTACCAAAAAGAAACCCTCCATTCCCTAAGAAACTGAAACAAAATACCAAAGAAGAATCGGAAAAAGCTATACTTAATGAATTAAAACATTTAAGCATTCAAATTCCCATTTTACAAGCAATAAGGGATGTTCCAATATGTAATAAATTTATAAAACAAAATTGCTTAAAGAAACCTGGGCGAAGGAAACATGATCCACCAACCATAAAAGTGGTAGGCCAACTAGCAGACTTGATGTTGGGAATCATTGTTAACCCTAAATACCTTGAACCGGGAACCCTGTTGTCAATGTAACCATAAACAACAAACCTATTTCAAGCAGTCTAATCAACCTAGGAGCTGCAATCAACGTTATGACAAAGGATACAATGTTATCCTTAGGTCTCCAATCACTAATCAGATCAACAAGTACAATGCTACAACTTGCTAACACATCCACTATCAAACCTGAAGGAATCCTAGAGGATACTATCATCAACATTGAATCCTTGGAGTATCCATCCGACTTCATAGTTATAGAAGTCAAGAGCAAGCTCAGTGGGTACCCAATCATCCTAGGGAGGCCATGGCTGGCGACAGCAGACGCCTATATAGGTTGTCGATCTAGAAATATGACAATTACAAGTGGTCAAGCTAGGAAAAACATAACAATATACCCACCAGCAAAAGGGTCTACGACCATAGAATACCAAAATTGGACGGATAACTATGACGATATCAATGACCAATACATACAACCTGTGCTCACCATAGAAACAACTCTAACTCTAAAAGCTAACGATGAACATGGTCATTTAGCTAAATTTATTCAGAATGTTTATCCTAATCATGATATGCTTGAATAAATTTTTGAAACAGGGCAACAGCAGGAAGTGCTGAATTATCCTATCAATACTGATAGAATGTGGACAGAAATACTCTCCATTGAACAACATCCACCACAGGTTAAATTGTATATATCCTTCCTGGGAAAAAATTCAATATAAATGCAAATTTGGATCCAGAACAGGAGCAACAACTCATAAAAGTACTCTTAGAAAACAACAAGGCTTTTGCATGGAGCTATACGTATATGAGGGGTATACACCCAGATATTTGCAAGCATTATATATATATATATATATATATATATATATCAAAGAGGGAGACATACCTATCAGACAACCCCAAAGAAGGATGAATCCAACACTAAAAGATATATTTAGCATGGAACTACAAAATTTATTGGATGCAGGATTCATCTACCCTTGGTAATAGTCCCTAAGAAAGGAGGGAAGTGGAGGATCTGTGTAGATTACAGGGAACTTAATAAAGCAACTAAAAGAGACCACTTCCCTCTACCATTTATTTACCAAGTGTAGCTAGGGTTTTACCCCTAGCTTGTGCAAATGAGCACCTACTAAGGAGAATGGACTCCTTAGTAGCAGTTCAGTAAATGTAAATAATTAAGCTAAAATAGAAATAAAAACTACTCTAAAACATGTGCATGAAAAATAAACAACAATTTGTAAACAAGGGTTTTGTATTGATATTACCTCCAATGTGGAAGTTGATGAAGCTCCTTGCAATGTCCAAGAGGGTTGCTCCAAGCTCCAATGTGCTCCTTCTCTTTCTCCAATGGTGGGAATGGGCCAAAAGGGGCTCTCAAGGTGAAAGTAGTTCAATGGTGAACTAGGGTTTCGAGAGAGATTTTGACAGAGTAAGGGTATTTTTTATTGTGGATATGGAATAAGGGATCTCCATCACCTATTTATAGTTTTTTGGTGGTAGAGTGCTGACCCATGGTTTTAGGAAACACATGGTTTAGGGCAGCTGTATAGGGTTTTTTCCTCCTTTTCCTCATTATTTTATATTTTTTATTCCCTTTTTAGGCGGTTTTTGCTATTTTTGGAGGAAAAGGGGTTTTTTTTGCCTTTTTGAGGCTATTTTGAGGGTTTTGTGGCCTTTTGGAGGCATTTTAGGCCTTTTGGAGGCTTTTTAGTGGGATTTCTTGGGATTTTAAGGGAAATATGGTAGGAAAATGGACAAATGAGCCATATAATGTGGTATATGAGGTAGTGAACACTTTTTGGGTGTTAACAGATTGCCCCCTGATGTGCGAGGGCAGGAGCTCATCGTATGGCCGATGGACATCATAAGTCATGAATGGTTTTCCTGGGTGTGGAGAGAAGAGAAGAAACAAACTGAGGCCCGGAACAACGATCCCGAACAACTGCAAGAACTAAAAGTACATAACCTCAATAATGGATGAGGAATCATCTGATCATGTGGACGAGGCGGGCATACCCATGCTCGTATCAGGATATAATATAATAACAATGGGGTCCAAAAAATGGGGACCTAAAATATACATGACCTCAAATACTGACTGAGGAATAATCTCAATATATGGACGAGGCGGGCATACCCATGCTCATATCAAGATACATAAACAGAACTGTGAGGCCCGAAAAGGGGGACCTGTAAGATACATAGCCACTGTGTACATCATAAGAGTCCAGAGGGGACACAAAATCTGGGACATACTGCTGAGCTGATCATGTGGGAACTGAAGAACTAGTGCACTGGAACATCAACAGTGCAGCTGACTGGGGTACCAGAGGAACTGATGAGCTGCTGGATCATAATGACTGGGAGCCATAACCTCAATGGTACACTGAGCTGGAACTGAAATGGGTACTCAAGGAAGCAGATATCTGGATGGCTTCCGAATACAAACGCCTAACGCAATCCGGACATCCACGGGAACATATAACTAGGTGTTCCGAAGTGACTCACCAATGTGCTAGAGTCGGGGGAAATCCGGGGTCTTCGACAAATAATGTAAAGGATGTAACCCTACGCGATTCTCGACGATGCGATCAAGGTGCTGAAGTCGAGCATGTGAGAAACAACCACTCAGAGAGGCAATGATGACTCCTCTCAGAATGATCCGTAGGCACTTACCACAGATGGTGATAAGTCCAAGGCGTAGGGACCTCTGGGCCTATCCTCTGGAATAGAGGTGCTGTCGTCGACAGAGGGAGACCTGCAACTATCAAGGCAATGATGTTTCCTTGACAGGAGCACGTGGTGGAGAACCGAAATGTGATAGTACTGATGGCAGGACTGACCGAACTGTGGGGGGACAACTGGGCAAGGAGAGTGGGTGGACTCAAACTTCCTTTGTTCAGAGTATGATAATGGGAATGATCTGGCAGCATATGAAACTAACTGAGGGGAAAGGGATCATAGCTGTAATGGATCTGGGAGGATAACTGGGCTGAGGGAGACTCAAGCTGGTATAAAATGGCAGGAGACTGCAGAATACTCTGAACAAAGGCGACCTGATTGGGGGTGCTGCCGAGATGATCGATCATAGTGCCAGGAGGCACAGGAGGGTACTTCTTCATGGGTTAAGGAACTAGAAGAAGTGTGGGTAAAATGATACTGTCGTGTGGATTTATACGAGCCCAGGACAGTTCATGCTCGTGGTTGCTTTCAATTTTAAGGAGTCTGAAAGTGATAAGAAGACTCTGAAGTAATGGAACGGTACTGTCGTGTGGATTTTACGAGCCCAGGACAGTTCATGCTCATGGTTGCTTTCAATTTTAGAGAGTCTGAAAGCAAGTAAGAAGACTCCAGGGGGTTGCTTTTTCGTAGATTTAGTCTCCAAGGCCCAAAGAAACATAAAAGGATGCAATGAAGAAATCTTCTAGCCGGTGTGACTAGAGTATTCCTTTTTCGTAATTAGTCTACCAGGTCCGGAAAAGGGTTAAACTTATATTAGATAGACGCCCTTTCAGGTACTTTAACGAGCATGAAAGGAAGCAAGATTGCTCGGCGATCTTTTCATTCTTTTAGGAGTCAGAAAAGAGCTTAACGGAAACTCCCTAAGTGTCTTTTTCGTAAAGGACTTGTCCGGCCCGAAAAAGGGATAAAATTATACCGAACAAAAGGAATGGCCAGGCAAGGAGGAAGTGTTCAATCAAGGATCAGTAATGATGACCAAGAACGAGGGTAGGGGGGAACACTGGTGGGCCTCCTTGCGGGGTGGATGAAATGGTGGCAAAATAACGAAACATTTGCAGTATGACAGGAGTGGATGGCTCATGTAACAATGTGGAACAATCCGATGGCGGTCGATGTGGTGCACAAACCAAGGCAGCAAGGTGTCGGGACACAATGTTGAAATTGTACCAGGTGAGAGCGAGAAATGATCTCAAGCATCATCACGAGCTCGGAAAAATGAATCCAGCGATATAAAGGGTGTCAAAAATGGGTAACGACCGATGTGGCACGCACACCGAGGCGACGAGGGTGTTTTGGAAAAATACCTGAAAAATCGGGGGGTGAGAGTGAGAAATGATCTCAAGCATCATCACCAGCTCGAAATAATGAATCCGATGATATAAAATATGTGAAAAATGGAGAACGACCGATGTGGCACACAAACTGAGGGGACAAATGGTGTCTGAAAAATGGGCAAAAAATGACGGGGCAAGAAAAATGCAACGAGGTGACCATAATGACGGTCGCGTCGTGCTAATTCCAGTGGTGGAAACGGTGTAAGATGATGGTAAAAAATGTGGAAAACAAAAAGAGAGAAAACTGACAATGCGGACCAATGAGGCCGCGATTTCATTTAGGGGAAAAAACGCTTAAGATACAACCCATTACGGGGGTTGCGCAAAGGATGTCCTTCGGAGTCAGCTAAGATGTATGCCCCCTTGCCGAGGTAGGTCTGCACGATGTAAGGGCCTTGCCACATGGATTCAAATTTCTCTTTCCCAGTTTTTTCATGGGCTTGGTCATAGGCGAGGACGAGGTCCCCTTCATGGAAAGTTCAAGGGTGAACATGTTTGTCATAACCGGCTTTGGAGCGGTTCTTGGCAGCTTCGATGTTCTGGAGTGTGGCACGACGGTCTTCATCAGCTTGTTCGAGGGATAGTAGACGTTGTTCGAGTGGGGAGGTAAAGATATCACTGAACTCTTGGAAGAGTTGTTTGTAGTCCTCAATCTCCTGCTGGCTGCAGAAGGCTCCTAAAGTGATGAGTTTAGGGGTCTCAATCTTGCATTTAACAGCTGGGAACTTTGAGGGAGGAACGGGATGCTGTTTCTGATGAACGGGGGGGTACATCAGGCCATGTGTCAATGTGGTGTTCTATAATGGCGGGGTCAAGACCAGGCATTTCGGTATAGGACCAGGCAAAGACATCACGAAATTCTCTGAAAAGGTTTATGTAGTCCTCAATCTCTTGTTTACTGCAGAATGCTCCTAAAGTGATGAGTTCAGGGGCATGTCCTGGGGCAGCGATATCAACTTGGATGACGGGTGAAATGTTGGCCATGTTACCTTCCTCGAAGGCGTCAGGAGCAGGAATAGGGTCCTTGAACCAGTCGACCTTAGTGGTAAGGAATTCTTTGGATTCAACCGCAAATTGGGTAGCGGTGCTAGAGGAAGATGCTTCGGGGCTGAAGTAGGAACGATGATGCATATCATCCCAGGGATAATCCGGGGCGGTGAGGGCCTCAAGAATCTCCTCATCGGTACGGAAAGTTTGCGTCATCAAATCGATTGACAAGGGGGTAGTGGTTGAAGAGATCATATAGATGGTATTAACCTCTCCAAAAGGGGAATAGACCGGGGGGTAGATCTCCTCAATGGTGGGTGGTGTCGTCTCAAGATCCAGATTGTTCATCTCATAGAGAGCCGCTCTATAATCCGGGAGATCGGGACAATGATGGGAGTAATGCCCGTAAACACCGCATATAGCACAAGGGTGGTTGGTACGTACGGACTTGTCTTTAGGCTTAGGAGTGGGGTTTAGTTCGACAGTTGGGATGTTGGGGTCATCGTCGAGCATCTGCATGTGTTTCTGTAGGGCTAGTAACTGTGGACACTGGTGAGTCGCATGGCCCAACTCGTCGCACAGCGAGCATTTGGGAGGAGCATGAAATACTGGAGGGTTTTTTACTGTCTTGGGAGGTGGTACAGCAGTGTAAGGTTGTGGCCCTCTGCCCCCAGTGGGTTTGGGAGTAGGAGGGGGAGTCGTGGAGGACGAAGGGGTAGAGACACCGGGAGGTGGCTGAGTGGTAGTAGCCATGGGTTGCACCGGTTGGAGGATGATGTCTGGTGTCGGCGGGCGAACGGGAGGCGAGAGATACCATACGGGTAATCGCAAAGTTAACCCAGGGAGGCTAAGGGTAGCCATGACCGGGGTGCTTACTACGCCCGATGGAGGGACTAGGAAGGGGATAGTATGGATAGGTGTAACACCAATGTGGCTAGGTACCAATGGTGGTTTAGGCAACAAGGGTGGTTGGTTGTCATGGGACAAGGTACATAAGTCAGACACTTCGGTCGTAGATGACGGGGGAGGAATGGATTGAAAGGTGGAGGTCATCGGTGCGTCTGAGTAGACTCCAGGTCCCGTAGAGGAAACAAATGAGGTGGAGGCACAAGAAACAGGTTGTTCAACCATGGGGAGAACATTTTTGGGTGCCGCGGGAGCACTGGGATCATAGTAGGTGAGCTGGTCAACCTTGACCATGCGTCCCTCATGGGGGAACATCATGGTGCGAAAAATGGAAGAGGCAACCGCCCGCATGGCATACATGTAACTACGGCCAAGTAAAAGGTTATAATACAATTGGGCATTGATTACCTTAATGTCAATGAGTACAGTTTTGCCACCTAACTGGATGGGGACATTGGCTAGGAGGCCTTGGGGCTGAGCCGAACGACCGTCGTAGGCGCGTAATGTAGTGGTGGACTGCTGGAGAGTGGGGGATCCCAACTTCTGCCACACGAATGTAGACATGACGCATGTGGAGGCACCTTCATCGATGATGCATCGATGGATGACAAGATTCTGAATGGAAACAGAAACTTGGAATGCTAGGGTGGAAGGCAGGCGAGGTTCAGACTGGTCTAAATCAAATGCCATCAAATTTGAATCATTTGGGTCAATCCCCCCAATGGTGGAGAGTAAATTCTTGCGCTGGGAAGGGCAGTTCTTCAAGACTTCTAACGCAAACATGGCTGCGGGAGATTGGGCTAGGTCGTCTACAATGTTGTAGTTTGACGCAGCGCGCGCATTGGGGTTATTGTTGATACGGTGAAGTGGGAAACGAGGGGCTTTGGGAGCGCCATCTAGTGGAGGTGGAGGAATACGTAACGCTTGATCGGTGGGATGAGCATTAGTAGGTTTATCTATGGGAGGTGCTTCAGTGGTGGAGCCATATTGGTTCCAACGGGTCTGAAGGTTGACGTCAGCGGATGACATCATCAACAGGTGGTGGGTACCTGAGTCAAACATGGGTTGATCAAGAGCAGCGTATGTGATCTGTTGTTGGGGTTGCACGTTGGCTTGAGGGGGAGCCAACGGCTGAGCGTTCACGACGCCTTGGGTGGGTAAGGGGTTTTGCAGAACCAAAGGAGGCTGCTAAGGCTGAGAGGGGTTAGGTGGCGCCTGAGGAGCTGCATGCCCTTGGCGATGGGCATCATCAACCCAAAGTTGGCGAGGTCACTCTAAGTGTGGGCACGCATGCGTGTAGTGTCCATAGACCCCGCAGATAGAACAAGGATGGTTCATTCACAAATTAGGGTTTTTAGCCTGCTTGGGCAGGCGATCAGGGTTTTGGTTAGAGGGGGCCGCATTGTTATTGTCGGGGGGATTCGCCGGTTGACCAACGTGGTCTGCAAGTTGGTTGTTCCCACGATTATGGCCCTTGCCGCGGTTCTGTTGGCCCTGGTTACGTTGGTTATTTTGGTTTTGCTACGGGTTTTGTTGGACGTAAACTTGCCCTTGGGCAGCAGGTGGATTCTGAGGTTACACAGGTGCTGGAGCAGGCTGCGGTGGATGGTATGCAGGTTGAGGCTGAGCAGGTGTAGCAACTTAAGGGGGTTGCTGATATGGCTATGAAGCAGGTTGTGGGTTTGCCGCAGGGGCTGCTTGTGGCGGATAATAAGCAGGTTGGGCCTGTGAAGGCGCAGGAGCTGGGGAAGCCTGCTGGTGGTAGTAAGGCTGAGGTGCGACTGGGGGGGCATAAGTGGGAGTCGCATGACCGAAGCACTGAGGAGGACATGAGGGTCCATGGTGATGGTGATGTGTCATGGGAGCATATGAGTTGGTTGCTCCAGACTGTGAGGTAGCCCGCGAAAGGTCGGGGCCAGGGGTAGGACGTGTTATGGAAAATGGTTGAGGATGTGAAGAAACACGGCCAATGATACCGTCTGCAACGTGGGATGCCCCCGGCGCATCGTGCTGGGAGGACTCACCGCGAGGGGCATCAGGTATAATGGTATAAAGGTAACCCGACTGGGCGTAAATGAGGTCGAACTGTTGGGCCTTAAGGATGGCCTCTTCTTCCGACTGGGGTCTTTCTGATGCCACATCCTTAGCAATAATAGGGAGAAGGGATTTGAGGAACCAATCTAGGAAGATACAGTCGTCTAGTTTGATCTTGCATAAGCTACGGCGTCGACACCACTCATGGATGTGGTCCGTGATATGGGTAGCCGTGTTTTGTCTACAAGATAGGAGGATCTCAACGCCCACGTCATAGCGGACAGGCAACTGGAAGAACTGCAGGAAGGTCGAGGCAAGGGAAGCAAAGGTGGCATGGGTCCCATGAGGTTGCTCGATATACCACTTGGCTGCAGAGCCAGTGAAGGTGCGCTGTAAGAGACGGAGGCGAACAGAGTCGTCCACTATGGAGTTGGAGGAACACCATAGGTGGAAAGACATGATATGGTTTTGTGGGTCCTCACTGGCCTTGCCCTCGAACTTAGGGATGTCAGAGGGGAGCTTGGTAGGCATATGAGGCCACGTAGGGTCGTGTCGAATAGGATCGTTGGTCAATCTGGCCAGGTCAGGTAGGTTGAGGCTAGCCATGAATGGAAAACTGGAAGAAGGATGGGACACAGTAGTGGGTTGGACCAGGTTAGGGCCCATGCCCCCAAGTGGAGGGACAGGATTTGGGGTGGTGCCCCCAAGTGGGGGAACCAAGGTGGTGGAGGATGGTCCAGCACCACCATGGGTAGTGTGAGCCACTGATGTAGTGGGGATAGGGATTCCCGCTGTGGGAATAGGTACCGTGAGGGGAATGGTAGATGGGAGCCCCATGGAGGGCATACCCAAAACAGGTGTAGTAACTGGTGTAGTGGTGGATGTGCCACCAATGGTCCCTATAACAAAAGGAGTGGAAGTTGTGCCAGCCATGGGGCTAGTAGGGGCAGTGTAAATAGGGTTCTCAGACTCTTCGTCAGAATCGGAGGTAAAGTAAGGAGCATCAATATCTGGTGACGGGGTCCTATGTTGCTAACGAGTGGAGTCAAGTGACAAGGCTCTAGATCTGTGATGAGTGGTATCAACGGATGATGATCGGAATCTATGACGGGTGGTGTCAAGAGAACCGTGCTGTGGGGTCTCGCCCCTGAGGCACCGAGAATGTCTCGGGGACTCAATGGTGACGGATGGTGTCAAATCTCTGTGGGTTGAGGTGAATAGAAAAACAACTCAAAAAATCCTAATGCAACCGAGTAGGCAGAAGGAGAGCTAAAAAACAAGGCACTCAGGCCAACAACCAACTCAAAACACCCACTGCAACAGTTGTGCTACAATAGGTGGAGTATCAACAAAGATGGTCAGAATACCAACAAGCAGTAGGTTTCCTAAAAATAAAAAATGGTGGACTCACTAGACCAAAGGGAGGTAAAGGAGCATGCAAACACCTAACTAAAAGTATTCTGACTCAACTAAACATATCCTCTGCAAGGTGATGAAATCCAAGTCAGACAATATGAGTAGAAAATCCAAGTGGCTATGATATCCCCCTACCGGGAGGGACACCGGGTAGTCAATCCTAGAAGAATGGCAACTAAGATACCCCGTTCATGACACGTCCAGAAAGGTGAATCTGCCATTTAGTCTGTTTACCGCAATACCCCTATACAGGGATATCCCGCGAACCGCGAAAGGTAGCCCTTCGGTTACTGAATGGAGTGCGGTATTCCACTCAGGCCTCCGGAACCAGTCTCCCGACTTCAACCCTCCTAAGGGAGAGGCCCTCTGATAAACTGGTCGTGACCGTGCCAAAAAGTACTAGGGGATTTTGGTTCCCTATTTGGACAACAACTATGTCTCAAGTGAAAGTAACCGAGGGGTGTTATTGGAAGCCTATCCCCCCGATTCTACCTAACTACAATGATTCTTTTGTGTTCCCCAAGTGGGGTTAGAATGTTGGTTCAGTTAGGTACTTTTTAAGGCTCACTTGAATTATGTGACAGAGTGTGTGCTCGTGAGGTGATGAACCCAAAATAGAAGTGCCACAAGGGGGGGCAACTTCTTAACTATCAATAATACTAAAATTGAAACTTTAACTTGCAAAATTTTCTGATTTAAAAATACTGAAATTTTTAAAGAATTCTGTAAAGGGAACAGAAATTATGTTGCAGAAAGGTTGTAAGGAAGTGGGGTTGCAGGTAGGACAGAGGGCTGTTCAGATGCAGAAAATATTGCAGCAAAAGGGGCTGGGCTCAAATTAGAGAAAAATGCAGAAATCAGACCGCGGGTCTATGGCGAATCAGAACAGGCGGACCGCGGGTTTATGGGAAACAGACACGGTCAGGTCGCGGCTATAGGGACAACGGACGCAGTCGGGATGCAGGAAATATGGAAAAAGACGCAGTCGGGTCGCAGCAAAAAGGATAATAGACGCAGTCGGGACGCGGGAAAGAGGCTCAAAGCCGCATTCAGGATGCGGGAAAATGGCCGACAGGCGCAGTCAGATCGCAGCAAACAAGCTGATTAGCCGCGGTCGGATCGCAGGTAACAGACTTGAATCCACCGGCAGGGCGTCGGAAATAGTCTGAGAGCCGCGGTCGAGTCGCAGG
This sequence comes from Larix kaempferi, assembly GCA_027924585.1. Classification (NCBI taxonomy): domain Eukaryota; kingdom Viridiplantae; phylum Streptophyta; class Pinopsida; order Pinales; family Pinaceae; genus Larix; species Larix kaempferi. The sequence continues at coordinate 1,956,326 of BSBM01000962.1, read as the reverse complement.
TAAAGGCCTGAAAGACGCGGTCAGGACGCGACTGCAGAGGGAAAAAATGCGATGTGCGGCGGCCGAAAGGGACAGCCGAAAGGAAAAAAAAAATTTAAACGAAAACCAGAAATTCAAAATCTAGGGGAGTCGCCAAAACTGTAGCTAGGGTTTTACCCCTAGCTTGTGCAAATGAGCACCTACTAAGGAGAATGGACTCCTTAGTAGCAATTCAGTAAATGTAAATAATTAAGCTAAAACAAAAATAAAAACTACTCTAAAACATGTGCATGAAAAATAAACAACAATTTGTAAACAAGGGTTTTGTATTGATATTACCTCCAATGTGGAAGTTGATGAAGCTCCTTGCAATGTCCAAGAGGGTTGCTCCAAGCTCCAATGTGCTCCTTCTCTTTCTCCAATGGTGGGAATGGGCCAAAAGGGGCTCTCAAGGTGAAAGTAGTTCAATGGTGAACTAGGGTTTCGAGAGAGATTTTGGCAGAGTAAGGGTATTTTTTATTGTGGATATGGAATAAGGGATCTCCATCACCTATTTATAGTTTTTTGGTGGTGGAGTGCTGACCCATGGTTTTAGGAAACACATGGTTTAGGGCAGCTGTATAGGGTTTTTTCCTCCTTTTCCTCATTATTTTATATTTTTTATTCCCTTTTTAGGGGGTTTTTGTTATTTTTGGAGGAAAAAGGGGTTTTTTTTTGCCTTTTTGAGGCTATTTTGAGGGTTTTGTGGCCTTTTGGAGGCTTTTTAGTGGGATTTCTTGGGATTTTAAGGGAAATATAGTAGGAAAATGGACAAATGAGCCATATAATGTGGTAGATGAGGTAGTGAACACTTTTTGGGTGTTAACACCAAGTGTTGGACACCCTGGCTAGAAACAAGTTCTTCTCATTTTTGGATGGATTTAGTGGGTACAACCAGATCCAAATCCACCCTGTTGACCAGGATAAAACCACATTTACCTGCCCATGGGGCACATATGAATACATAGTACTACCTTTTGGAATCTGTAATTCCCCAACAACATTTCAAAGGGCCATTTTGAGTATATTCTCTGATTTTATCAATAACCAGATGGAAGTCTACATGGATGACTTCACATTGTATGGGAAAAAAATATTTCAAGCATTACAGCATCTAGAATTGGTCCTAAAAAAATGCATTGAAATGAGTTTATGCCTCAGCAATGATAAATCCAGGATGCTGATGCAAGAAGGCATAGTTCTGGGACACCATGTCTCCCAAAGCGGGATTGAAGTAGATCAAGCAAAAGTCACTGTCATTAAAACACTCCCCCCACTTGTCCAACAAAGGGATGTGTGCAACTTCCTTGGGAAAACAGGCTATATAGAAGGTTTATAGAAAGTTACAACAAAATTGTTGCACCTATGTTTTCCCTTTTGACAAAAGATGCAAAATTCATCTGGACCAAACATTGTATGTCAACATTTGATCAACTCAAAGAGAAAACAATCATGGCCTCAGTCCTTCAAGGACCCAACTGGACACTACCATTTCAAATCCATCGGGGAAGTCCTCGGGCAAGAAGAAGAAATAAACCTTATGCAATCTATTATATTAGCAAAAACTTGGCAGGAGCAGAAATCAATTATCCCGACACAGAAAAAGAATTTTTGGTTGTCATACATGTTATAAACAAATTCAGGCACTACATCACTGGATACCCATTCTTTGTCCATACAGATCATTATGCAATCAGGTACCTCATTAATAAATCAAATACAAGTGCTAGAATTATTAGATGGTTGCTCCTCTTGCAAGAATTTGACATAACAATCCTATACAAACCAGGCAAGCATAATGTGGTAGCTGATTTTCTGTCTAGACTGACACATGGACAGGACAATGAGTTGGTAAGTGACCACTTCCCCGATGAACACTTCTTTGAAATATCCACACAAAGCCCATGGTTTTCTGATATAGAAAACTATTTGGTATCTGGGAGATTTCCACAACATTATAGCTATAAAGAGAAGTATGGAATCATAAGGCAAAGTGCAACTTATACTTGGATACAAGGAATGCTCTTTAAGAAAGGACTAGACCAAATATTCAGGAGATGCATCCAAGAATATGAATTCCGTGACATACTCCATGATACTCACAATGAACCTTGTGGAGGCCATTTTGCAGCAAAAAGGACATCCTACAAAGTACTACAAACTGGATACTACTGGCCAACGCTACACAAGGACTCCTACGATTATGTATCACGTTGTGATGATTGTCAATGAATGGGGAAGCCTACACAAAGATAAGAAATGCCTCTACATCCCCAAATTTCTTTGAAATAATTTTAAAATTGGGGATTTGACTTTGTTGGTCCATTCAATCCCCCATCAAATTAGAAAAACTACATCCTAGTCTGCATAGAATACCTTACAAAATGGGATGAAGTTGCAGCACTTGCAGCAGCCAATGAAACAAATGTAGAAAAATTATTCACAGAACAAATCTTCCAGAGATTAGGAGTTCCCAGAGAATTAGTTTCTGACCAAGGGAAGCAGTTTACATCAAACCTCATTGAGGACCTACTCAAAAGAAACAAATTAAACATCGAATGTCCTCCTCCTACCACCCACAAGCTAATGGTCAAGCCGAAGTTACAAACAAATAACTTGAAAACATTCTCGCAAAAACAGTGCAGTTACATAAAAGGGATTGGGAAGATAGTTTAAGTGAAGCAGTTTGGGATTATAACACAAGTTGGAAAACAACCACAGGTTTTACCCCTTATGAGTTGGTATATGGGAAAAAATTAATTCTCCCTATTGAATTTGAAATCAAGACATTAAGAATGCCATCCCATCTAAACATGAAACTTTCATAAATCCAAGAAGAGCATATGCTCCAACTAAATCAGTTGGATGAGCATCGCCAACAAGCCCTCACCCACACTGAAGTTATCTAGCAACAAAGAAATAAATGGCATGATAAGAACATCAAACAAAAGAAATTCACAGAAGGAGATTGGGCACTGCTATATGATTCTCAGTATCAAATATTTCAAGGAAAACTCACCACAAGATGGCTCAAACCATACATTATTGATGCAATTTATGACAATGGCACAGTCAGAATCAAGACAATAGATGAAACAGAATTCCCCATGTTGGTGAATGGGCATAGACTCAAATTATATAAGAAACCACAATCAAGGGAGGAATTCACACAAACCCTCTATCAAAAAAATCTAATACTGATAGAGGACATACATGACCACTAATTATTTTTGAAAAAACAAAACAGAAAGAAAAAGAAAAAGAAAAAAAGAGAGAAAAAAATAAATATATATATATATATAAATGAAAAAAGAAAAAGAAGAAAGAAGAAAGAAACAAAAAATAGAAAATAGAAAATAGAAAATATCATTAGAAAATAGACCAACCCTACGAAAATAAAAGGAAGCAGGCTAGATTATCATACAACAACGAAAATCAAGCCAGTAGGCACTGGAAAAAAGAGGACAACATCCAGCCAAGCAAAGGAAAACATCAAGCGAGCCAGTACATAAGAATCAAGAATCAAATCCAGCAAAACAAAAGCAAACATCAAGCGAGCCAGCACACAAGACTCAAGAAGCAAATCCAGCAAGCAAAAGCAAACATCAAGCGAGTCATCACACAACTCAAGAAGCAAAAAATAATCCAAGCAAAACAAAACAAAAAACAAGCAATGCAACAAAAGAACATCATATAAGTGCAACTACAGATATGCCAAATAAAACTATAGACGAAGAATCAATCAACTACAGAACTCCACTCAATTGCAAAATATCCGCACCATCAAATTCAGGTAAGATAAAACATGAAAAGGTAATCACTAGATCTTTTGTCTCCATTATCATTCCAATTAAATTCTCCCTACAATAGGAATTATTCCAAGCTTAGGACATCTCTTTTCAAAATGACGGCGGCACATGGTTCAGAGAAACCATACCGAATAATGATTACCAAATCCAATTTGAAAATGACAACCTCCGTACCCCCATATCCGATTCATATCAAACCACCAGAACTACATAAAATGATGAATGAATAAGGTGAAACAACAGGAAAGACAGAAGAATAAAGACAAAAAGTGGGATATGAATAAGGACACAAATCTAACTGAAAGATACAAAAGCTTTAGATCTTCAGCAAGCGAACATAGAAACAAGGGTTCGGTGTTCAGTTAGCAACCGACGTCTGAATTAGAAGCAAGCAAGTAAGTCATCTGGTCCACCACCCTCAATTTTTATACTATTCAGTAATTTCAGAAAATGACAAAAGGGTTTCAAAGGAGTGAACCAGATGACCATACACCCATCTATCAAAAACCCCAAGTATTGGCCATACTCCGCACAGCTGGGTGGATGCCATTTATTACTGGGCTAAGAGGACATAACACCAAAATAGCCATAGAGTTCACCCAAAACCTGAAACATATAAAAGAAGAGCAATATGTAACTAGGGTGGAGTTACGCATTCGTTTGGATGAAGAATCAATTGCAACACATACAGGATTTCCAATGGGGATGCATTGGGGGAGAGAGGACAAAGAAGCCAACATGAGGGAAAAAGCGACTTTCTTTGGACAGGGTGAGAGCGACGAAGAGTATAAGAATGGTGTCAAAAGAGATACCATGCCAATACCATGGAACGAAGTAGTTGTTGTCGTCCTCAAATATATTTCCTGCTCGGGAAGGCTCAGCTACATTCCAACATTTCACTTCATAATTTTGGACCTCCTGAGGAATAGGGGGCATATAAGGTCGAACAACAACATTGGCATCCCCTTCTACCTACTTCAGTCCATCTGGGAGATGAGTAGGAAGGTGATACAGGGAAAGGAGGATGCGTTGGCCCATCATGGATTATCAAGCTGATCGAATTGAAGATCCAAGTCCCCGAACTCTCATGGGAAGAGTTTGTCCTTGTCTCGGTTGAATATGTCAAGGGGATGAAGGGCATACCAATTGTGGGCATAAACCTCGTCTTGGACCAGAAAGAGGAAAAATCAACCACTAAGTCAAGATCCAAAATAAAAATTGACTTAAACAGTGATAATGAGGTGGTGGTCGAGACCCTTGTCAACATAAAACACTCTCGCGATACCTCCCACCATAAAACCACAGGGGCACCTGCTAGCATGCAAGGGTTGAGGAGACAGAGTAGAAGGCTGAGATAGTAGACCAAATCCAGGGAGGAGAAGATCGAAGAAAAAGAAACAAGGCCCATACCACAAGACCTGTCAAACTCTAAGGATGATGAGGAATACCAAGGAAGCACTACTACACTTGTAGAAGAAGACACACCACCCCAGACCTTGAAAATGGAGAAATGAAAATCGGAAAGGATGATCAACTAGTCGAAGCATTGTCTGAGCTAGAAAAGGTTAGGGAAGAACTGGCCGCCATGAAAATCGAATCATGATTCCACAAAAGTTAGGCCGTGTCACCAGCTGCACCACCATTTATGCACGAGAAAACCCAAATTTTAAAAATGCAGCACGCGGTCCAATTAAAACAAGTGGAGCAGGAGAACCTAGCATTGAAAGAAAAATTAAACCAATCTCAGGAGGAATTGGCCCAGAAAGACCAACAAATCCTACAACTAGAGGACACTCTAGCCACTACTTCCAAGATATATGAAGAAATACTAGGGTACAAGCCTCCATCCCAAGTCTACGCAGTCTATCTTAAGGAAAAATGGTGTCGGTTCCAGTTGCAAAGGCTGAAGCAGGGTTTACCCTTGGATGTAATAACTCCTAAGTGGTTCGTAGATACTTCCCTAGAAAGCACCAAGCTAGAAAAGGACCAATTGTGTGAATTCTTCCTTCACAATCTAGTTGTACCTAGCTCTCTGAATTGGTCACCAAACCCCTATATGGGTGATTTCCAACTCAGGGCATTGTGCTCTTGGATGAATCACGAAGTGGAAAGGTCCCAGGATGTTCACCTCTACCAAGTGGAGGAATGGCAAAATCTGCTATGGATAAAGGTTGAAGCTACACACCCAGAAAAGGTGGTTTGGGATCACTCTGCTATAAATTCCGATGAGTATATGATCCCAATCCTTATCTAGAAACAGCAAGAAGCAATCGCACACTTCGACAACACCACCCAGTGCACAATCAGTGAAGTACAAGAAGCTATTAGTGATCAGTGAAAAATAATTTCAAAAGACTTAAAAGGACAAGAACCTCACTCCCCCTACAGGCTGGAGGTTGCACTAACTAAGGAAAGGTTGTATAGGGAATCCTTGATAAATAATCAACTCAAATGGATTAGTATGAAACTAAACCCACCTTTCTTTCTTCCTCTTGTTATTAAGGATCACATTGATGAGGACGAGGAAAGAAGGGCATGGACCAAAGAAGAACAGAGCCAAGGTTATTACAGACAAGCAGGGGCTCCTAAAGTTGCTTTCTGGGATATCAGAGAAGCCATTATGGAACAAAATGAGTCACCCAAGGATGGGTAACATCTTCAAGTCCAGGGGAGATTATGAGTTCAGGATATAGGTATTCCATAGACTCCATTATGCCACACCTTAGCAATGGAATGATCAGAAAGCACTCATTTATGTAAGGAAGAAGGCAATTTAATTGATAATGAGATGAAATGATTTAGTTATTATTCTTTCTTATGTTTTAGCATATTTTATTTAAACTCATAATATGAACAAACCATGTGTGGGCATAGAGCAGGAATAACAAGGATAGTGGCAGTGTCGAGCTCCAGATTGAAGACCACGAGGATCACTAGAGATGCAGTACTCTTGTTTTCTCTGATTTGTAGGGGATAATACCCTAATTTTTGGTTCATGGTTTCCAATGCAAAACCAGGATAAAAGATGTAATAAATAGAGACACCTGAGTAGCAAGGGGGCTGGAACATCTTTTGGAAAAATGATCTTTTAGCATTTTGACAGTTCATACGTTTAGTTCTACATTTTTTACCAGCCATGATGTGATTTATGAATTTATAATGAAGCTCCAGCGTCTTTCTAATTTCGTGAGTTTATAAGTTTCCTTTCCTCCTGTGATACGTGTTGGGAGGGCCCCCTCAATACATATCTCAGGAGTTATGCGTTTCGTTTCAGGTATTTTTCATGCATTTCAGTTATTTATTTCTAGTATAATTGCGTGTGGATTAATTTCAGCATTTCATTCAAATATCATACTTTGGTTTCATCGTGAGCAGTTTCCCTATGTAGTTATTTAGTATTGCATCTGTAGTTCCGAAACACACTGTTTGTAGTCCTGTAGCTACCATCCACATGAGCGAATTTTAGATCTTCATTTCCATTCTTTTTATACAGCATTCTCAGATAAGATCAGATCTATATTTTTGTACTGCGAAAATGACGGTTTGTGATTATAGTTAAATGGATCTTTGCTCCTTTCATATTAGATTTATGTTCCTTAGGTTAACCTTTTACATGCTTTTATTTCCTGCTTTGTGTTGGCAGGCGGTTTGATGAGTCAGCATCATAGATGCTGCACAAGGCCAAAGGTACCGCGAAAGGAGGAGAGCAGCGTGCAAGGCGACAGTAGTTTATGTATTTTTGGGTCATTGGGACCGCGTCATATGGATTTTGGGTCATTTGGACCTCGTCATGTGTATTTTGGGTCATTTGGACTGCATTATGCGGGTTTTGGGTCATCTTTTTGTAGATTTTGTTAAAAAGTAGTCAGGCAGTTGCCTAAGTGGACCATAAATGTAAAGGCATAAGCCTATAAATAGATGTATGATTGTAAGTGTTGGGACAGCAAGATATAGTTGAGAATTGAATATCTGATAGCGATTGAGAGATATATGAGCTGATGAAGGATTATCTTGTTGTATCTGGGTTTTTGCGAAGATGAATATGATATGACAGATTTTTTGAGCAGAATCATTGTATCTTTCATGTTTCTATGTGGTAAATGTATTATGTGATATGAATCTGTGAATGATGCGATGTTTCCTTACTGCGATTAATGCTTTACTGTTATATCTGTTGCACATTAGTAGTTCTGTCAATGATAAGATCTGTTGAATGATGATGCAATTGTGTTGAATGCCTGAGTTGAATGCTTAGATCTGTTTTTGAATGTCGCAATAAGTTGATTAGTTGATGCACAAAAATACTCCTTCATTTGGTGGAAATGTGGTTCCGCCAGCTCTCCCCTGAACATATCAGGTGAGACCTCATCTGCTTTGTAGGTGTTGCTAGACAGGGTAAAACTTGTTTGGGCAGGTGCTCAGGGAGATCGTGGTGGTTTGGGTGTCGATAGTGTGAGGAACCCCTGTTGACTGGGTTTGTGTCAAAAAATGGTTCCGTTGTTGGGACCGTAGCGCGAAGTGAAAGGAGGATATGTTGTGACATCCGACGAGACCGGAGACTCAATACTGGTTCGACCTAAAGTTGCAAGAGTTTCCGAAAAAGAAAATCAGAACCTTGGGTTGTCGATAGATTAGTGGTTGGCAAAGTACATTCACGACAATCCGCACGAATATTTTTTCTGCGAGTTCCCGATCATCCTGTATGAATGGTTAGAAAAATTGACCTATCAGAAGAGGAACATCCAACGTGGTGAGCCGACAGCTTGGACCCCAGAACTTATCCAGCAGCTACAAGAAGTCGACAACAAAGCATCACGGGTTGTTGAGGTCTGGGTCGACAGTATACTGAAAGGCTATATCATTGAGTTTGCGGTTGATACGACAAAGTCTTATAGCGTAGCAGAAAGAGAATTCTTCAACGGAACAAGAGGTAGGTTTCTGTTGTCGCTACAGTTGTCCATTAAGATGATCATTTGCGAAAAGGGCATACTGAAGATGCACCTAGACCAGTAAGAACCCTGGTGGGAGGAGGTTGTGGATACCACGATAGCATAGGGGCGGTACATGCAATGATACGGGGTATATGGGTGCAAGTTATGACGAGACTGTGAAGGAAGTCAAGGAAGAGAGTGGTCTTACAAGGGGAGGAGAAACGTTTCGACAGGAAAAGAGGCAGAGGACAGGAAAAGGTCCTGCTGCGATCGAAACGCAAAGTTGTGAAGGAAGACCACATGGGATGAAGCGACCTCACAATGCCGACAAGGACAACCAGGCTATGCCCAGGATAGAGGAAGGACCAAACCCCAGCAGTAACGTGCTCACACCTTCACTCACTATCTCTCAACCAAGAAGAAATACAACTTTGACACCACCGTGTTCATCGTTTCAACAGAACTTGATTGCTAATAGCTCAGCAACTGTAGGAAGGAAGCCCAGGATGGCGGGCTAAGATGCAAAGTTTCCGTTGTTCCACGGAAATGGAACAAATAAACACAAGCAATACTGGTTCTTATGTGAAGCAGTATGGACTGTCAAGCAAATTACTGATGATGAGGCCAAGAAAGGACAATTGGAAAAAACTCTTCGAGGCCTCACATTGGACTGGTTTATGAAGTTTGTTCAAGTTCCTGCAGGCACCCCAGAGAAGACGCAGGAAGAATTCAGAAAAGGATTGATTGCAGAATTCAGAAAACCCAAGTCTGAAGCATAGTATATTACATAACTAAAAGAGATTAAGCAGTATCCCAATGAAACTGTGTGGGATTTTGACCAACGATTCAAAACGTCGATGGCAAGGGTCAGCTTTGACATGAGCGATGTCCAGCATAAAGAATGGTTCATCGCGTAATTGCTCCCTCACATTTGACCACAGCTGATGCAACAGAACATTTCAACGCCGAGTGAGGCTCTGGAGATTGCAATGCGGTTAGAAGCTTCGCCAATTGGTGAAAACGCAGCAGGCATGTTGTAGATTCAGACACAGTTGGCTAACTTGACAATACAGCTGCAAGACCTTAAGAAGGGTAAAGAACATCGCAAAGAGGCTTGGTGTACAATATGTCGTGTAGAAGGACATACTAAGGATAGCTTTCCAGAATTCCGTAATTATCTAGTATCCGAAGCACCAAACCCATTGAGTGGCGGAGGTGAGTTGTGTTGTCGCATATGTCAGCTATATGGGCATCGACATGAGGAGTGTCAATACATGTAGAAGATGGTCACAAAACCTATGAATTTGTATTGTACATTCCGCAAGTCCATGGGACATGAAGATAAAGATTGTCGCGCCTATGGCCTTCTTCACAAGACAACGTATGACACATTCTATGTGAAGGATGACCAGCGTGCTATACAACAACCGCAACCATATCCACAGGCATCCCAACCGCTACCTCAACCGCAGACGCATTTTGTACCACAGCAGCAACCACAACAGTTTATTCCACAATATACTCAAATGCTGATGGCTCTGCAGCAGCCACAGTACATTCAATAGCCACAGTACGTTCAGCTAACACCATGCATTCATCCAGGAAAGTGTGTGCAAATGCAACCGAATCCCGTGCAACAGTAGTTTCCTCAACCATAGTATCAGCAGCAAGCGGGATTCCACAGAGGATTCCGAGGAGGACGGGGTGGAGACTTTGGTCGCGGAGGAGGACAAGGTCGCGAACCTGTCCAATATTATAATTGCAGAGTGTTGGGACACTACCAGAGGGATTTCCCACAATTGCAGACACAATGTACATTTTGTTTTGTTACTAATCACACTGTTGAAAACTGTCCACAGTTGATTGTGCGGTGGTAGGCAGGAAATATACCGTAGTTGCAGAATCATAACCAATTTCCAAATCAGAATCACATGCAGAACCAACACCAGCATCTGAATCAAAACACCAACTAGAATGTGAATCAACCTGGAAACCCACCATCGAACTAGAATCAGGGACCAACTGTTACAACAATTTTAGCAGAGCCAAGGATACAAGATGTTGTTGTTGTTGTTATCACTCGAGGAGGTGCAACGACAGGCAAAGATGGTTTGCATCCTCTGATCCGGCTGGCTGGGAAGAAGAAGGCGCAGTTTGACATTGATGCCAAGCGTGATGAATTATTCCAAGCACGTAATGCGATGGAAAAATATCAGGGTAAGTTAATTGTTTATGACATGCCCCCGGGTTTTGACTCAACGTCGGAAGCAGGACCGTCACATCAGTATGGCACATTGCATCACTTCTTGGAAAGTTGTTTATTACTGGCAAGAGATCCTGATGCCCTGGCTGAAATCGAGAGTCTGTTGCGTTGCTCGACTCAGGGATGGAGGGAGTCCGTGGTAAATTCCTTGCAAAGGAAGCAGATGGGCAAAGAAATGCGCATGAAGGTCCATATCGGGGATTAAGAGGTCGATTTCATTATTCTGGATTGTAATGTACCCACCCTTAGACCCAGTGCAAGGAAGGGAACCTGATGCCATTCTATGGGGATTTTCATAAAACTTAGCCAATTCATTAGATGCATACAGTTAAAAACAAATGTGTGTAGATGTAAATCAAACAAATATGCACAGCAGAAATAAAATCATCCACACACATGTTTTCATATGCACTCAATATATCAATAACAGTCATTAATTTAAACACTGCAGAGGCAAAACACATAGGCTAAAAAACACTTATCTTTGTTGTGCAATTGTCCAAAACATCTAGCTATGTCGCTGCAACGTTCCTCCCAACCATAGGTCTTTTCTCAGCCTATATTCTTTCAGCACTCAGAGACCACCCCCGAGCTGGGCATGATATCTACAAGAAAAAGGGAACCCTCAAGCACAACACAGCCCAAAGCAATGGATACCCACCTCAACCCCGGCATTCTCTTGCACCCAAAACTCAGATATGGGCTCTAGAACACACTTTCAGTAGTGGGACTTAGGAACTAGATGGACAAGGGTTTTCCCCAAAACGTAGGCACAACAAAAACGGATTTGTGAGAGGGAAAATCATCCATAGGGAAGAAAATGATTTCTCCCACAGATATACAAGCAATCAGTGAGTCAAAACAGCCTCTATGGTCCCCAAATCGATTTCCCTTTATTCCCCACTGTTACACAACACAAAAACGCCCTTCCCAGGTAGGATATTGAAGAAAGACACGGCAAAACCATGGAGAAAGACACCTAGGTAGCTCTAAACTCATGAGGGAGAAAGACTGATGGTTGAATAATGGCTTGGGGGAAATTTCATGGCTCCTTTCTTTCCCAAGAAGCCAAACACGAAAATCTAGGAAGGGTGGCTTGCCCATACTCGAATTTGGACAGCCATACCTCTCCATTCCCCAAGGCATTAACTACCTCAACCAACTCTTGGGAGAGTAAATGATTGGGTACAAAAGTCAGCATGGGTAGTTGAGAGTTTGATGGGTTCTCTCATTGACACTTGGCTTGACTTGATTGGCTCAAGGGTTTGAATATGTCCCTCCCAATTTCCTTGTAACATCATGCCCCCATCTCTTGTTGCATTGCATAGCTTTTTGTGGGATTTTATATTAAAATGCATATTTACAATTCCCATGGTTCACTAGCACATGGGTAGCATAATTTCAAATACTTGCCTCTTCTAGATCCAGCATTCACTAGCGGGGTCTTGGCCTTGAGCTCCACGCTAGGAATCATACATAATATGAATACATTATTTACATTATAGCCCAAAATATTACAAGGGTCAAAATGGGGGACATTACATCTAGGCTCTAATGTTAACATATTGACAAAGTAGGCATGGTAGAAGATGGGGAGTCCAACATTGAGCTGGTCTCCTATACAACTGTTATTGGCTAATCAGGCCAAGGTGACACCAATTGGGAGAGTTCCACGCCTTGTTGTGGATATTGAGGGGATGAAGACATATGCGGATTTTGATGTCATTGAGGTTGTCGAAGGTGGAAGCTCCTATCCTGTTTTATTGGGGATTGGATGGGCTAATGACAGCGTAGCAGTCATTAATTTTAAGAAGCGGGTGATGACCTTTGAAAATCAGGATCTCCGCGTCATCGCTCCGTTGGATCTGGCTGAAGGGAGATGATATATTAAACCTGTCAGAGATGAATTCAGAAGAGGATGGGATCATGCATATAATATTTCAAAAGATTACATCCATCCAACTGCTGTTGGAGAACTTGGTTGGCGCAGCTCCAACTCTGCGTCTTCCGACTTGGATGATGCTTTAGAAAATTGGTAGAATCGCCTGCATAAGGTATCGTTCCGGAAGTGTGGGTTGATCACACAGTTGCTACGGCGGGTTGCGACTGGAACTGTTGAGTTTCTAGTGTACGAAGGACTTCCTGGATTGTCTGAGTTTCTCGTTGCATTTGAAGCTAAGGTGTCAGAACCACAGCGATTGTTGGCATCGGAGGAATCCCTAAAGGCTACTCTAGCACGGTGGTGGGAAACCCATAAGAAGTCAATTACTGGTTGTTCGAAGTGTCGAAGGTTGATGATGGTTCACTTCAGCGACATAGAAATATACCACACCGGAATGTATGATGGGAAGAATGACCCTGGCAGTCATCTAATGGACTGTCAGACTTTGTGGGCTTCTCAACCAAGGGATGAATGGGTCCATGCTTTTATCCATACTCTGGATGAAATTACGCGATCATGGTATGCTACGGTTGAATTGTGAGGGGAGATTACCACTTGGTTAGAGTTGACAGTTTGCTTTACTCATACTTTTAGCTTCGCGGATGCCAACCCAAATGTCCATAATGCTTTCCAGCTCATCTGCGATCTTGTTTTGAAGGTTGTTCTAGTGGCATATCCTATGGATCCACATACGCGCTGTAAGATGCAGTCGATGATGGAATGTTATAATATCACTGGTGGGCCAGAGGATGGTGATGATCCACGGAATTTCAATATTCTGGAATCCGAGAAAATCACGACGTTGTAGCACCTGATGCACCGACTGATCCAATCAGTTAGCCGCTGAAGCTCTGGAAGGTCAACATTGGGACAGAGGAAATTCCAAAGTTTGCGAATGTTGGGGACTATTGGGATGACGAGATGATGGGGAAGGTCACATACCTGTTGCATGAGTTCCAAGACTTGTTCCCTACAAATTTTTCTGAGATGAAGGGAATCTTGGGGGATTTGGGGGAGATGAAGATCCCATTGAAACCAGATGCAAAATAAATAAGGCAGCGACCATATCAACTGAATCCGTGCCATAAGGAGAGGGTCAAAGTAGAACTTGACCGCATGTTGGATGCGGGCATCATTGAACCGGTTGAAGAATCAGATTGGATTAGTCCTATGGTGGTGCAGGACAAGAAGAAAGGAGAAGTGTGAATTTGTGTCGACTTGCGAAAGTTGAATGACACATGTCTGCATGATCCATTTCCGACACCATTCACTAATGAAGTATTGGAGGGCGTGGGTGGCCAAGAGATGTATTCATTCACAGATGGATTTTCTGGTTATCATCAGATCAGGATTGCGAAAGAGGACCGCCACAAAACAACATTCGAAACTGAATGTGGTTTTTTCCAGTACACGGTGATGTCGTTTGGGTTGAAGAACACACCAACGATATTCTCTCAGGTTGTTGTTGCTACCTTCAAGGATTTTATTCAAAAGTTTCTGCAAGTTTACATGGATGACTGGATAGTATATGGTTTGATCAGCAATCATTTGTAAAAGTTGTGACTCATGTTGGAGCACTATCGGTAGCATCAGATATCGTTGAACTTGAAGAAGTACACCTTCTGTGCACCATTTGGGATATTGTTCGGTCACATTGTTTTCAAGTAGGGATTGTTGGTCGACCCAAAAAATATTGCGCTCATTCTAAGCTTAAGACCGCCTTCCAATGTCAAACAGTTGAGAGCGACGTTGGGACACACCGGGTACTATCGCAAGTTTATCCAGGGTTATGCAACGATCATATCCCCTATGGAGAAGTTGTTGAAGAAGGATGTGGTATTCTTGTGGACTCCCAAATGTCAAGTCAGTTTTGAGACGTTGAAGGCTAAGATGGATTCTGCACCGGTCTTGGTATTTCCTGACTGGAGCAAGGAATTCCATGTTCATGTGGATGCATCATTGATTGCGCTAGGAGTATTGCTCACGCAACCAGGGGAGGGAGATCTGGATCACCCAATTGATTTTGCAAGTCGGAAGTTGTCGTCTGCGGAGAGGAACTATATGACCACAAAGAGGGAAGGTCTGGCAATGGTATATGTGCTGCAGAAGTTTAGGCATTACCTATTGGGGGGTCACTTTAAGATGTTCACAAACCATTCTGCCTTGAAATATTTGGTCAATAAGCGTGTGTTGGGGGGGAATATATGTCGTTGGTTACTTCTCTTCCAGGAGTTTGATTTCGAAGTGATTGTGAATCCAAGTCGCTTGAACACAGGGCCAGATCACCTGTCGCGAATTGGGACAGGGGAAGATCCAACTAATATTGAAGATGGGTTTCCAGATGCGCAACTGTTCAAGTTTGAAGTAGTTGATGACTACTATGAAGAAATCATTCAGTTTCTGGCAACAGGAACTGTACCAGAGGGGTTCACCACAAGTGAGAAGAAGTAGCTGGTGGTTAAGGCTGCAAATTTCCAGTTGATTGCAGGACATTTGTACAAACTGGGTTCAGACGAGATATTGAGGCATTGTGTCCTACCTCATGAGCAAGGGAAGATCTTGTCGGAAGCACATGCAAGAGTGGTTGGTGGATACTATGGCGGTCTTGCAACTGCCAGGAAGGTGCTTCGCGTAGGGATTTGGTGTCCCACTCTTCACAATGATGCGACGGATTATGTGCGGACCTGTGATGTTTTTCAATGGACTGGAAAACCATCCAGGACGGATGAGATGTCGCTAATACATCAAGTGACACTGCATCCATTTGATAAATGGGCAATGGATTTCGTGGGCCCTATCAACCCACCTGGGAAGTGCACTGATGCACGATACATAATCACAATGACAGATTATTTGACAATATGGGAGGAGGATCCACCAGTCATAGATTGCACCACTACAACATCAATGTGTTTCTTGTTCGACAACATTGTCACTCGTTTTGGCTGCCCGAAGGTCTTAATGAGTGATCAGGGTAGTCACTTCATCAATCGCACTGACATAAGAGCTTCAGATATAGCATAAGAAGAGTACACTATATCATCCGCAGGAAAATGGCACGGTGGAATATTTCAACAAAGTATTGGAGAATGCACTAAAAAAGGTTTGTAATGTGAACCGCGACGACTAGGATTTGAAGATTCCATCAGTCTTGTGGGCATATCGCACCACTTGTAAAAGGTTGACGGGACAGACACCCTTCAAATTGGTGTATGGGAAAGAGGCAGTTATGCCTATGGAGTACATTGTTCTGAGTCTGCGCATAGCGGCAGCGACAAGCATGAATGATGAGGTAGTGCTGAAAGAGTGACTGGAGCAGCTGGTACAGCTTGAGGAAGACCGCTTTATCGCTGGTTTTCACTAGTGCATGGAAAAGGATCAGAAAAAAGCTTGGCATGATCGCCATATAAAAAACAAACAGTTTCAGCAAGCTGTCTTGGTGCTATTGTATGACAGCAAGTTCATGAAGCACCCAGGGAAGTTACATATGCATGGGCTCAGCCCTTATCGCATCAGTGGCATAACTTCAGGAGGCGCGGTACAACTACAGCAGTTAGATGGAGCGATGCTCCCAAAGTTGGTGAATGGTAGCAAGTTGAAGCACTACCGGACAGGCTTGGAGCAGCGCGATGCCTGAGTCACATCAGGAAACAAAAAAAAAGAGAGAGAAAAAAAGAGTGACAGAGGCTGGGTGGCAGGATGGCGCACCAGCAGGAACAGGATGTGAAAGTCGGAGGACTTGTATCGCACTTTGGGGTCTGTGTTGCGACAGCTGCAAGGTCGCGACCCCGTCAAATCAGGAATAAATGTAGGAAGTTAAAGGCAGTTAATTATCGGCACATGATGAAATGATCGGCATTAATGGTGGATCCGGTCATTGGATTGACAGAATTGACAGCAGATGCGAGTAATTAAGGCATGCGTTGGTCTTAATGAATGGTTTGATTTGGTAATAATGGTTAAGGACCCGATTCGGCACTATAAGAAGGCGTTGAACGCAGTCGGAAGGGGCCATTGTGCAAAGTGTGAAGTTTAGCTTAGTGTTGCATTGTTGAGTCGAATTGCCAATTTAAGTGTAGTGTGGTTGCTAGTGTTATGTGGAATTCTGCCCTACGGATAAGTCAAAATTCCCTTAGGCTAAAGTAGACTTTAACTAACTCTAGGCTAAGAACAGACAAAACAAATGCAACCTTGAATCCCTAGATCTAACAAACATCTCAGAATTAAAATGTTGGAGAGAATAGAAGGAGTTTAACTGACCTTATGTCCAAATGCTTGTCTTTGATATTTGCTCCAAGTTCCAAGTCCTCACAAGTAAACCTGTTAACAATGGAACCAAAACACAAGCATGTACTATTCTCTAGCAATCTGAAAACATGAGTTATGATCTAAATCTGTGAGAGATACAAATCATATCATTAAAACAAGATTAACACAAATGATTTGGGAAAACAAGACAAGTTATTCCATTACAACTTGAAGATTACTTACAAAGGGTGCTTGATGCCCAAGCCAATCCTCCAACTCCAAGTGTCTTCTCCTCTAGCTATCTCCACAATGCTGCAAGACCATAAGTTTGGTGCTCTCAAGAGTCCTCCCCCTTTCCAATGGCATGCCTCTCTTTTATAGTGAATGGTGAGGTTAACCAACAAGAGAGATGAGTGGATCTAAGGAGGGATAAGTGGATCAGGGTTTCTAATTGAAGGAGATGAGTTGAGATCGAATCAAGGAACCCAATCTTCCATTATCTTCGAAAATCCAAGATCCCACAAGCCAAGGGCAAAAAACTATTAAAAGGGTGCCGCGCCTTGCAAAGTCTGCAGAACGCGGCACTGCCGCGCTTTGAGGAAAAAGTAGCACGCGGTAGTGTCTAGTGCCGCGTTTTGGGAACATAGCAAGGCGCGGTAGTGTGTAGAAATAAAGTCCAAGGTGGGTCAAAACTTGCCAGGGTGGATTTACCTTCAAGGTTGACTCATCATCTGTCTCTTCTGGATGGTTCAAAACAGTAGGGAAAGTGTCGTCAACTTGTTTTGTGATGGGGGTGCGACACCGTGAAATATAGAGGTATAACAGATGCCCCCTAAAGTGTGAGGTCAGAAGGGACTGATGGCCGAAAGACTTTACGAATAAAATGTGCAGAGATAGCATCGAGGAGGACGACACGGAGCTGAAATAGAAACAAAGTGTTAGATATACCACCGAGGCGGGCATTCCCATGCTCGGAAACAAATGACCCAAAGCATGGCTGCCGACCAATACATTGCAGATCCATGAGTACTGAGATAATGTAAACTGTGGACAGATCATGGCTACTATGAACAATCGTAGATCCATGAGACAGTAATGACACAGCCACGACCAATACAATAAGTGGATCTGTGTGACAATACAAGAGACATCTCCATCGCAGCCTGGACGCAGTCAAGATATAGTGATGCACCCAGGGTCTTCTACCCGATCGCATAAAGATACGAATCTAACCATGTGATTACAAGGTGGTGAAGTCGAACATGGAAGAAACCATTTGATTACCGGTCAATGATGTGGACCGTTAACAAATGCGAGGGAGATCACCAATAATGACAATGATTCCCAAGGTATCAATAGTACATCTCAACGAAATGCGAATGAATGAGTTGATGTCGAGCATCCGAGAGATTGCTTGATCAGAGGTCAATGAGGTGAACCTACTGTCAAACACGAGGAAACCTGCCATTGAGGCATGCAAGTACCAAGGTACTAATGGTTGATTCCTAAGTCTAATTCCTGGATAGTGATTTGGTGTCGACAGGAATAGACTCGTCGAAGGTGGGCCATAATGATTCCCACATCATCGACACGAAATCGGCATATATGATGGGATGATGAAGTAATGGAGTATGTATTGACACAGCGGAGGTCTGACACAATGAATGACTCAATACAATGCAACCCTTTGAACATATAACGGCATGTAACAAGACTCGGCAGCGGGTATTACTGATAAATAGAGGATAGACACCGGATGAGCGGACTCGTGGCCAGGGAGACGACCCATGATGATGACTATGACTCAATGAAAGGCGGATACCCAAATATAGACAAGAGATGGACACATGCCATGTTCAAAGGTAATGACTGACAAGCTGCCATAGATAAACTTGACTTGTTCCCCCATATTTCCCCGACATGATGGACGAGTACCTCTTTCTTGTTTTACGAGCTTGAAGAGGATAACAGATGCTCGGTGTAGCTCATCTTGTGGATGAGTCCAATCTCACATGTTTTACGAACCTGAGAAAGGAGGGGTTCGTCCCAAAGTGGGTCCTTCGATGTTAATATTTTAACGAGCCCACGGAAGGAAAACTCAGTAGTTTTTCATATTTAGAGAGCCTAAAAAACTTAAAGGAAGCTCCATAATGTACTTTTTCGTAAAATTTAGTCTCTCGATCCCGAAAAAGTGTAAAACGATTCCCGAGAGAACTCTCCCAGCCGAGATTGACTGAGGTATACCTTTCTCGTAAATAGTCTAGACGGGCCGAAAAAGGGGTAACCTATCACCGAATAGACGACCTTTCAAATACTTTTACAAGTGTGAAAGAGTCAAGATCACTTGGCAATCTTTTCAATTTTAAGGAGTCTGAAAAGAGCTTAACTATGGACTCCTATGGTCTTTTTCGTAAATTTTAAATTATTCTGGTCCGAAAAAAGAATAAAATACAACCAGGATAATACTTTCCTCATCGTTTAACGAGCATGAGTAAAGCTGACCGTACTCGACACCGTTTACTTGCGTTTGACAAGCACGACACAGGTGTGAAAGCGCTTGGAATCTTTTTCAAGTTTTAAATCCAGAGCACGAAAAAGATAAAGTGGGCTCAATATGAAGGTCAAACTACGAACAAATACCAGTATGAATGCATCCCATTTCTACCGCGGATCCTGTCAATGAATGCTCAAAAATCGGGCATTAGTAATATGAATAAAGGTTTATTAATTTGAAATAGTAATTAATTAATTAAAAAATATGAAAAAATGCTATATAAGGCATGGTAAAAATAGAAATTACTATTCATTTGTGATTTTTACCCAAAGGAGTCATTTTTACCCATTTTGGAGCAAAATTTCAAGGATCGATACCGAGAGTTCTGGGACACCATTTCGACCGTCGTCTGCGCCAGGTAAGAGTGCTTGAGCCCCTCTTTCATTTCATGCAAGAAATTTTTGTTTTCACCAGGGGAAAATTAATTTTTTGGGAAGCCCTTTTGGGCAAAAATCGCCTGCCGTACTGCCGCGCGGGTCCCCTATCGAAAAACGCGGCACTGTTGAACAGTGCCGCGCTGTATCCCCAAAATGAGGCGCGGCACCGTGGACTACCGCGTGATAAGGTGTCCTCCAGGCGCGGCACGTGCGAAAATTAAGTTCAAAAAATCAATTTTTCCTCAAATTTTTGCTGGAAGTAAGTTGTTAAATAGTTACTAATTACTTTGTTTGCCCTTTTGCAGGGATTTGCAACTTATTTGGAGCAAAATGGTGAGTTGGAAAGAGAGGGAGCATGAAGCGGATGATTTCACAGCCGAAAATGACCTACCAACCGTGACTGCATTGCGAGAATGTGGTTTGCTAAAGTTTTTCAAGACCAAAGGGATCCGCCAACAACCTAAGCTTCTTACTCACCTTGTTCAATTGTGGGACCCTGATATCGAAGCTTTCCGAG
Source organism: Larix kaempferi (assembly GCA_027924585.1). Lineage (NCBI taxonomy): Eukaryota > Viridiplantae > Streptophyta > Pinopsida > Pinales > Pinaceae > Larix > Larix kaempferi. The sequence continues at coordinate 1,935,667 of BSBM01000962.1, read as the reverse complement.
TGGGAGAGCATGTGCTTGAAATCCAACTTGAAGACATCTACTTTCTCACGGGCCTCTCGAAAAGAGGGGCCCGACCGAATCTTACCGGGTACAGTGCTTCAGACTCAAGCACGGATGATTTGATTGCTCGATATTGTCAGGCGGGTTCGAGTAAGAAGAGCGGGAAAGTGGCCATAAAAGAGGTCACAAATATTCCTTTTAAAACCTTGCTATTCACTATTACACGTGCAGCAGGAAGCGTGAGCCCACATCAGGCAACCCGCACACAGGTAAATCTCGCAGCAGAGTGCATGGGAGGGACAGTCTTCAACTGGTGTGAGACAGTGTTGTCCCACATGAAGGAACAGGTGCACAAATGTAGAACTGGGAAAAATACCCAATTTGGCTATGGGAGTATCTTGGTCACTTTCTTCCTGGCAAGGGTGCCATTACTGCGGCCATAGATATCTATGCATCCTCGTCCACCTACTGAGCCATGGATGGCTCGATGGAGTGACTACGCTGGACGCCTTGGGGGACCTCAGCGGTTAGCCTTTGGAGAGGACTTTTTCTCTTGGCTAGAGGAGCAGATAGTCATGATCGACGACTATCCCTATTCAAGGGTAGATTTCCGTGAGGATATCGACTTGGCTTTGCCAGAAGATGATGACTGGGACAACTCTGGTATGACCTTCATGGATATGTATTTTTTCTTTTTGAATATTTAATTTTTTAATGCTTTTTTAGAATGTGTAAAAGACTTCTAATGTATATTTGCATGCATGTTGCAGACCGTGGACCACAGAGGCCAGCCGGATACTCTCCACTACGTCGTGGCGGTGTCGATCGTCCAGCTGATCCTGTCGAAGAAGAAGATGAAGACGAGGCAGGGGGTGTCCGGGACATTGAGAGGAACCTGCAGGGATTGACCCATGGTATCCCTGCTATGCGGATGGATGATGTCCCCTACCACCTCCAGCGGCATACTGTGGGTGTACCTGGACGTATTAGTCGACTTCTTCGCAAGGTGGTTCGAGCTGTGATGTGTTACCACCGTCAGCAGGAGGAGTCCGATGAGGGACACGATAGGTCCCCTAGATCTCCATAGATGGTCTTTCGATCTTTTTGCGGCATGTACACGATATGTAGGCTTTGAGGGCCAATTTTTGCATATGGGATTTAATCCCTAATTTTGTCTTTGACACAAACTTTATGTATTTTGGAAAAAACACTTTTATATACAGTGATATGGACCTATTTATGATCTAAATATTTACAATGACTTGTGCATTTTATTTTTTATGATGTGTTTATGTATGGGCAAGATGCCAGTCCAAAATGTAATTAGCCAATGAATCGGCAATACAATTGAATTCTCTCGGTATGTGTTGATATGTGATAAAATCAAATGACCGTTCCAAGAGGCGTACTCTTCGAAATAAACGAAGTAATGTAGGATCGCGAACTGTGTAAACACGGTTTAGATGAGAAACCACGAGTTGGGAATCTAAAAAGACCGATAAGGAGTCAATCCCGAGTGAGGCAACCTCTGTCAAGAGACCAATGACTGCATGGTACTCTGCGATATTGTTGGTTGCGGGACCTAAACAATTGGCTCCCGAAGAAATCAACTCGCCAGTGGGGGAATAGATCACCCATGCTGCGGAAGCGAGATTCCGGGTATGTCGGCTTGCACCGTCGGCGAATCCAAAGTAGGTAGACATCTGCGCATAAAGGCACGGGTCAAAGTAAGAGTAGATACATAAGATCCACGCGCACACTAAAAAATAAAGCAAAAAGCAAACTAAGTACATTATGTACAAGAAGTAACCCGCGTGGGGTAACCTCACGCGTAGAAACGCTTGAGGTATAGCCCGTTGCGGGGTCGTGCCAATGGCGTACCATCACAGTCGACTAGTTCATAGGCTCCTTTTTCTAAGACACGTTTTATGATGAAGGGGCCGTACCACATAGATTCAAGCTTACCTTTTCCAAGTTTATCATGCATCTGATCATATGTAAGTACGAGGTCACCCTCATTGAAGATCCGAGGTTGAACGGATTTGTCGTATTGAGCTTTGACGCGTTTTTTGTGAGCTTCATTAGCCAAAGCGGCGTCGCGGCGAGTTTCATCTAGCTTAGCTAGGTGTAGAAACCGTTCTTCTTCAGAAGTAGTGTGTGGAAGTAGCTCTATGGCTATCTTGAGTGATGGAATTTCACATTCAATCGGGAGAATGGCTTCCAGGCCGTATACCAATTGAAATGGTGTGAACCCAGTAGCATTTTTCACTGAGGTTCGGTATGCCCATAGTGCTGAGAACAGAGCTGAGTGCCAATTGGATTTTTGGGTACCCACAATGCGCTGAATCATTCATTTCAGGACCTTATTGATGGCTTCAACTTGGCCATTAGCTTGTGGGTAATACGGGGTTGAGTTTTCGTGGCGAAAACCCAGTTTGGAACTTAGTTCTTCGATCATGTGATTCCTAAAATGGGAACCATGATCGGTCACAATAGACTGTGGGACACCGAATCTAGCTATGATATGATTGAATATGAAATGCGCTGCTGTTTTGCCGTCTTCAGCATACGTAGGCATCGCTTCAGCCCATTTTGTAAAATAGTCCACAGCTACTATGACATAGCTATGCCCCCCGGCTGAAGTGGGCTTACAGTGCATAAAATCAATGCCCCATTTGGAGAAGGGGCCGACGGCAATGACAGGATGGAGTGGAGCAGGATGCGAGCGTGCTTTGCTATGAAAGAATTGACATGGCGGACACTTCTTGACTGTTTCAATGCAGTCTTTGAAAATCGAGGGCCAGAAGTATCCTGCTCGCAGTATTTTCTGGGCCATAGCCATCCCAGAGAGATGACCACCACATGCTCCAGCATGGCAGTCATTGAGAACGCGTTCCGCCTCATCTAAGGTCAAACAGCGTCGAAGGACAGTGTCGACACCACGCCGATACAAAGTATCGTTCACTATAAGGTAGTATTTTGCGTGATGTCTGATACGTCGTCGTTCATCGCGGTTGAGGTCGGGACGGAAGCGTTGGGTTTGGAGATATAAGAGAATATCCCCATACCACGGATCAGACGTGCTAATGAGGAACAATGATTCGTCGGGAAGAGAATCAATGGGCTCGGATTGCTCAATAGCACGGGGCAAGTGACAAATTAACTCAGCGAAGACCAGAGATTTCTTAGACTTGGCTTTGACAAATTCCAAGTCAAACTCTTGAAGGATGACAATCCAACGGGAGTACTTGCCCCCAAGCACTTGTCATGTGAGGATATAGTACATCGGATTGAAATCAGCGATGACGGTGGTCCGACGGAGTAAGATGTAGTGACGGAATCTCTGGACAGCAAATACTGTTGCCAGAGCCAGCTTTTCAACATGTGAGTAGCGAGTTTCAGAGTCGAGAAGACTCTTGCTGAGATAGTACACCACATGCTCTACGCCGTTGTGATCTTCCTGGACTAACACCATACCAATGGTGGAAATCGAGGCTGCGAGATAAAGGATGTAGTCCTGTGTGTAATTGGGGGGTTGAATCACAGGATCTTTGGTTAAGGCTGCCTTTAAATTATCAAAGGAGCGTTGGGCTTCATCATCCCATATGAAGGGAACATTCTTCTTGAGAAGCCGCATGTAGCCTTTTGTTATCTCGGACAGATTACAGATAAAACGGCGTAGAAAGTTTGCATGCCCTTGCAAACATTGAAGTTCTGGAATATTGGTAGGTGAAGGCAGGGCTATGATAGCTGCTACCTTTGCGGGATCTAGACGTATCCCGTCTTTGGAGACTATGAAGCCCAACAGTTTTCCGGCTTCTACACAGAAAACGCACTTATGCGGGTTCAAACGTATATTGTAGCGCCGGCACCTTTCGAAAATGGCACTCAAGTGATCTGGATGTTCTTCCCGAGTTCGAGAATGAGCGGGAAGGTCATCGAGATATGGCTCTACGATATGTTTGATGTCATGAAATGCGTAGGACATCGCCCGTTGGAAAGTTGCCCCGGCATTTTTGAGGCCAAAAGGTAACTTCCGATATGCAAAGATCCCCCAAGGGCAGATAAAGGCCGTTTTGTGCTGGTCGGCTGGGAGGATATCGATCTGATTATAGCCAGAAAAGCCATCCATAAATGAAAAGATAACACTTCCGGCACAGTTATCGATGATCTGGTCAATAAACGAAGTTGGGTAGTTGTCCTTGGGACAAGCTTTGTTCAAATCACGATAATCAACACAAAATCTGATCGTTCCCTGTTTCTTGGCTACAGGGACGATGTTGGATACCCATTCTGTCAATGGGACAGGATAGATAAAACCAGCACGCAAAATTTTTTCAACTTCTGCTTTAATGGCGGCTGCCTTACGAGGATGAACGGGGCGAAGCTTTTGCCGAACAGGTCGGGCGCCAGGAAAAGTTGGAATTTCGTGGACCACAATTGACGGGTCGATTCCTGGCATCTCTTCATAACTCCAGGCGAAAACATCGCGGAAAGTTTTAAAGTAGGCATTATAGAACTCCGTCTCGAGAGGAGTACATGTTTTGCCAATGTGTACATTTTCCACGATACCAGGCTTTACTGAAATGTCGATGGGAGTGGTTGCCATAAGATTGGCCAAGTTACCTTCAGAAAATACTTCGTCGAGGGAAGTGGGGAACTTGGTTTGAACCATCCCAAGTGAAGCACTGGATTTGGTGTCAGGCTCAAGTGACTGAATGGTGGGGAATGAAGATCGATGATGAAAATCTCCCCATGGTGGCTCATTACCGCACATAACCTCTATGATTGATTCATCGGTGGGAAAAATCAAGTTGAGAGGATCAAACAATGGTGGGCGTGTATGAGTTTCAGTCGAGAGCTGTGCCACTGTGTGATCAGTAGAACAGTCGACCCAATCTGTGGCTGATTGGATCGCGTCATAAGCTGCAAGGTTTCTGTTCAAAGGCATGGAATTGCCATAGCCTTGGATCTGAGTAGGACTCGGGATTACCCGTGGATCATCGGACGGGGTGACATGCGATGAAATCATGTTGACTGGTTGAAGATGGGTTCCCAGCTCTGGAAAAACTCCAATGAGGGATGAATCCTTCATGAGACCAACACCTATGTCTTGGAACCAGTACCGTGGTTGATCCAATAACGGAACGGTATTGGCGGAATTCGGATGGGAGTCTGGGATACAGTAATCCAATTGATCAATAGTGACAATTTTCCCTTCATGAGGAAATTGTACAATCCGGAAGACTGTAGATGCTATGGCAGTCATGGCATAGAACCAGTTCCGACCAAGTAGGAGGTTGTAGTCCAAAGGTGCATCTACGACTTCGATGTGTACGGATACTGTTTTGCCCCCCAGTTCAACACCGATTGAGGGGATGAGTCCGTATGGTTGAAAACCATGTCCATCAAACGCTCTAAGAGTAGTGGGAGAAGTTGTGACCTCAGGGGAGCCGAGGGCTCTCCAGCAGTTCAAAGACATAATCGACGTGGAAGCACCCTCATCTAACACTGTGCGGTGGATAACATTTCCACGGATTTTCGTATGCACCTGGAAGGCTAACTGGTGAGAAAGCCTAGGTTTAGCGTGCTCCAAGTTAAACATGATGGAGTTTGAAGTATCTGGGTCCAATGCCCCCAGTGCTGAAAGTAGGGTTCTACGCTGCGTGGGGCAATGTTGGAGAACCTCGAGAGTTGACATAGCGCAAGGTGCTTGAGCCAAATCTTCAACAATGTTGTAGTTTTGGGCAGCTCGCGCATTCGGATTGAATGTCGCCTTTCGTATGGTGCCCTTGGGTGGGCGTAGCACTGTATCCATAAGTGGTCTCTCGATATGGAGATGACCATTAGGGGGGGGAATAGGAATCGGATCTTCAACAGGAGACTTGCCCTTGGCTGTCTCCGATTGTTTGTTTGAACTTGGGGGGCTATCATACGTCTTTGAACGAGTGGTGATATTAATCTCCTCATTACTTGTCATTAGAATTTCGCGGTTTGTGGACGTCTCTCCACGGGAAGGATTGGTTGGGTTTCCCCCTTGTGGGGATTCCTGGGCAACCATTTGCTGTTGCTGTTGGGGGAAAGGATCAGTTAGCACTGCCGGTCGAGAGGATCCTTTAACGAACTTATGGACCTCATCCTTGTAGGGACAATCACGCGTATAATGATCATCATGACAAATCAAGCAGGGAAACTTATCTTTCCGACGTGGTTTTTGGTCATTCTGGGTAGGTTGTGGTTTGGGGTTCTCCTGCTGGTTCTTCTTGGGTTTACCACGATTGTTTTTCTTCTTTCCTCCGGATGGTTGTGATGTAGATTGGACTGCATTCACTTCGGAGGAGACAGTAGGAGAGGTGGAAGCTTTTGAAGCGGCCTGGGTAAAAGCGGGGGAAGCAGAAGCTTGTTGCCCCGTCGAGTTGGTAGCAGGCTGAGTCTTAACTGAACCAACGATACCATCAATGGGTGGTTCAGTAGTAGGCTTTGTAGGATCAGTGTGAACGCGGGAAGCATGTGGAAGAAGTTCATGTAAAGTACCGGATTGAGTATATACTAAATCCATGTATTGTGTTGCCGAGATGGCTTGTTCTTCCGTAACAGGTCCACGCATAGCAATGTCTCTGGCTATGGGAGGCAAAAAGGATTTTGTAAACCAATCAGCCAGTAGCTGATCTGGAATAGGTGCCTTTATTAGCCTACGGCGTCTTCGCCACTCGTGGATGTGATCCGAAATGTGTGTGGAAGTGGTTTGACGCAGTGAAGTTAGCAGTTCTGTTCCAGTCTCATACCGGATGGGAAGCTGGAAATGTGTCAAAAACTGCATAGCCAAAGTGTTGAAATCACGAAAAGAGTGCTGTGGCAGCTCGATGTACCATTTTGCTGCCGTTCCGGTAAGCGTACGTTGGAAGAGCCGAAGTCGGATGGAATCATCCATCAAGGAGTTGGATGAACACCAAAGATGGAAGGTCATCACGTGGTTCTTGGGGTCTTCCCCGGGCTTAGCATCGAACTTGGGAATGTCCGATGGTAGTTTGGCTGGGATAGGTGGCCAGTGAGGTTCGTGCCATATAGGATCGTTGATAAGCCTCGACAAATCAGGTAGATCAAGTGTGGCTAAAAAGGGAAGTTTCCGGTTGGTCTGCGGGTATGAGTAATAACCATGTGGTGCAGAGAATCCTGGAGGACCCTGCATAGCATGCTGCTGTGTGTTATACCCATATGAGTTTCCCGCGGGATACTGCTGGAAGTTCTGCGGATAGTAAGCCATCTGGTTAACCGGTTGATTGTAAGCAGCCGGTTGGTAAGTGTTCTGCTGAGTGGGTATAGTACCCTGAGGCTGTTGATACCCAGGAATGGTTGCTATTCCTTGTTGGGGAAAAGTTCCTTGGAATTGTTGTGTTCCAGGGATGTTGCCACCATACTGTGTAAGTGGAGGATTTCCCATAGCAGGGTTGGGGGGTGGCTGCGACGGTGGTGTCCATGGAAGGCTCGTTCCTGCTTGAGGAACGAGTGGAAATTGAAGTGACGGGTTCCATGGATTTGTAGCAGCCGAAGGGTAAGGTAAGCCAGAATTCAAGTTGGGGGAAATCTGAGATTGCCCCCCAGCTTGGTTCCAGTTTCCAAAAAGTGAGTACCCTCCACTCTGTGGGATTTGATGATCCCAAGAAGGAAGCATACCTGACAGGGGTGGTTGAGAGTAAGGTCCGGTTGGAACACCGGAATAAGGTTGCCCACTGCCAGGTGGATTGTACATACCGAACTGAGTAGACACTGCTGGTTGGGAAACTTGTTGGAGCGAGCCAATAGGTTGTCCGCCAGCAGTTAGGTTGGATGGCCCTATGTGAGGAGGCTGTAGACTGGGAACTGAGTTCCCAGCAAAAGGTTGTCCTCCGACTGGTTGGGTTGATGGCCCACCAGTTGGAGGTTGTTGACTAACAATGGGGTTCTCAACAAAAGGTTGTCCCCCAGCTGGTTGGGTTGATGGCCCACCAGGGAGGGTTTGTAAGTTGGAGTTAGGGACCATTGCAGTCGGTTGTCCACCTCCTGAAATAGTATAAATGGTGGCTGAAGGTGATCCTCCGGTCGAAACGGAAGATCCAGCAGTATAACTAGGTGTTCTTCCGCCGCTAGCCAAATATGATAGCATGGATTGGCCAACGGCGCCAAAAGTACCGATTTGCGGAGGAGGTCGTCCATATTGGACAGGTGAGGACGGAGAAAAAACTGGGTTATCCCTCATAGAATGTGCACCAAACATAAGTGATGACAGCAAATGTGGGGAATTTAGCCCAGGGGTATCGGCGTCGTCCATCACGTGTTCAATGATAGGAGGACCAACGAGAACTGGGTCCGAGTTCATATCCTGGAAAAGATTTTGGGGATCCGGCAGGAACCTAGGTGTAGTAAAGTCCGAAGGTCCTGAGCCGTCTGCAAAAGAGTGATGAAATTCTGTGCTAGACGGGATGTTGGGATCCCTATAGTCAGAAGGACGAGAAACAGGGGGGTATCTAGACGCTGTCGAAAGCATTTGCTCTGTGTTGCGTCTAAATTGTGCCGATGCTAACGGAGAGTTCGCTAGGCTAACCATACTAGACTGGATGGAAGCCATGATTTCGTGTCCCGGTGGGATGTCGGGTAGATGTAAAGTGCGAGGTACGTTGCTAGAAGAACTTGTCTCCTGAGGATGAACACTGGGTGACGTAGTAATGACAGGCGGAAATTCCGTCTGGGAAGTTATGAAGCCATAATCAGGTTCAAAAGGTGTGTCAGGTAGACGAGTATCTTCAACGATCTCAACGTATCCGCCTGGGACTGAAATTAAGCCAGGTATGTCCTGGTCGGACCCTTCTGTGGTGCCAATAGATCCGTCTATATCATCATGAATAGTGTCTGATGGACGGGAAGTGTTGGTAACCGGTAGAAGGATGACCTCTGGTCTAGTACTCTGGGTCGTGCTAGGTTCAGCTGCTGTAACTGTGCCCACTGTTACAGATGAATCTGGAATGACAGTGGGTGAGGTGACAGTGGAAGCCTCAGACATGCTAGTGGTCATAGAAGCTGCAATAGATTCTGAGACTGTGCTGTGTGTGGCAGTTACAGGCGTAACTGAAGATGTTGTACGTATCGGCGGTGGAATGGTGCCTCGACCAGCACCGCGGCCGGGAGGAGCAGGAATGCGTGATGCAGGCGGACCAGAAGTCCGTGGCGGTGGTGGTGGTGGAGGGCTTAGGCCCTGTTGTCTTCGTGATCTTCGTTGTTGATCTGACATGATGACAGGAAAATGAAAATCGGGGGCAGTATCGTAAACAAAAGAACTCAAAAACTCTAATGCAGCCGAGTGTGCAAAAGAGGAGCTAGAAAAAGCAAGGCTCACAGGCCAAAAAAGCAAGCTCTAAAATCTATACTGAGACCGGTGTCTCAATAAGCGAGCTAATCAACAAAAATGGCCAGAATGCCAACAAGCAGTCCCTACAAAGAAAAAATGACCCTCTACAAAGATGAGACGCCAAGCAAAACTCCTAACTAAGAGCTGGAGACCTCAACAGGCTGTATCCTTCGCAAGGTGATGAAATCCAAGTCGAACAATACAACATGAGAGACCGATATAAGAAGGATATCCCTCTACCGAAAGGGATCCTGGGTATAAGAGCCCTAGTAGAATAGATACTAAGCCACCTCGTTCATGACACGTCGGAAAAGGTTTTGGGCACTTCAGCCTTCCGAAGAAGACAGCGATCGATGTTGCCTTAGGGCTAAGTGGAGTGCGGTATTCCACAGAGTCCGTCCGGTTCTCAATCTCGCGGCCGTTTAACCCCTGAACAGTTGGAAACAGTCAGGAGGCCCCTCCACAAACTAGCTGTGACCGTGTCAATAAGTACTAGAGTATTTTAGTTCCCTAAAGACAACGACTATGTCTCAGATGAAAATGACAAGGGGGAATTATTTTGATGCCTATCCCCGGTGTCCTACCTAACTACCAAATTCTTTTGATTTCCTCAAGTGAGGTTAAAGTTGGTTTAATTAGGGTGATTAATTTTAGTGGCTGTCTTTACTCAATCGGGTAGTGGACGTGAAACTTGATGGTGTTATGACGACTCAAACCATGCAAATGAGAATGAATCATAAACAAGCCTTTGTCTTCGATGAAATCTAGCTAAGGTAAAGATAGAGATTCTTCGATCAAATATGCATAACAATTTTCACAAGCAATCAAAGTAAAAGATTTTTCTTTTCTTTTTGATTTATAAACAAAGCCAAACTAAAGTAAATACTCTTTTCAATGCACTGATTTTACAATCTACAATGCTTCTATAATGAGAATTTCTATGGCAAAATTAATGGTTCATTTCTCTATGCAAAATACCACTAGACTTTTTCAATTTAAACAACAAATTTGCTCTCAACCAATGATCTTTTTAATTGACTGAAAATGATAATGCCAATATGACTGTAAAACTACAGCGTTCAGTAACAGGAGACAGTGGTGTTGAGTTGGTTGTGGGGAAAAAGTCAAGTCAAATGCAATCAAATTGAAAAATGACCAATATGTCAAAAGTGCCACTTAATTCAATCAATCAATCAAAGTCACAAACTGGGTGATAAGCAGACCATACAGACTGGGAATTAACCAGGATGCTAACAGGCAACAGTAAAGACTATCTGAGGCAGGGAGAAACTCAGGAAACCAAGCAAAAATTAAAAAATTTCCACACTTGCAGACACTACCGCGGTCTATAGCCTGGCTGAAGCGCGGCACTGTGTAACTGCCGCACTGGTATTAATTCCTAGGACGCGGCACTGTGTAACTGTCGCGCTGGAATTTGTTAAGAGGGCGCGGCACTGTGGCAAGAGGAAAAAAAACGCAACTGGAAAAGAAAAAATAAAGTTTTCAGGGTTGTTGCTAACCCAGGGGACTCAGTAATTGAACAGGGAGATAAATACTGCGAGGAGGGGTGAATAAGGGTCAAAAAGGACCAAAATTCAAGCTGGTTTGAAATGCAATAAAAACTCACAATTCAAATATAGATGACTGTGAATTAAATCAATCAAGCAGTAATCAAAACCAGCGGAGTCGCCATTCTTGTTATGTGGAATTCTGCCCTACGGATAAGTCAAAATTCCCTTAGGCTAAAGTAGACTTTAACTAACTCTAGGCTAAGAACAGACAAAACAAATGCAACCTTGAATCCCTAGATCTAACAAACATCTCAGAATTAAAATGTTGGAGAGAATAGAAGGAGTTTAACTGACCTTATGTCCAAATGCTTGTCGTTGATATTTGCTCCAAGTTCCAAGTCCTCACAAGTAAACCTGTTAACAATGGAACCAAAACACAAGCATGTACTATTCTCTAGCAATCTGAAAACATGAGTTATGATCTAAATCTGTGAGAGATACAAATCATATCATTAAAACAAGATTAACACAAATGATTTGGGAAAACAAGACAAGTTATTCCATTACAACTTGAAGATTACTTACAAAGGGTGCTTGATGCCCAAGCCAATCCTCCAACTCCAAGTGTCTTCTCCTCTAGCTATCTCCACAATGCTGCAAGACCATAAGTTTGGTGCTCTCAAGAGTCCTCCCCCTTTCCAATGGCATGCCTCTCTTTTATAGTGAATGGTGAGGTTAACCAACAAGAGAGATGAGTGGATCTAAGGAGGGATAAGTGGATCAGGGTTTCTAATCGAAGGAGATGAGTTGAGATCGAATCAAGGAACCCAATCTTCCATTATCTTCGAAAATCCAAGATCCCACAAGCCAAGGGCAAAAAACTATTAAAAGGGTGCCGCGCCTTGCAAAGTCTGCAGAACGCGGCACTGCCGCGCTTTGAGGAAAAAGTAGCACGCGGTAGTGTCTAGTGCCGCGTTTTGGGAACATAGCAAGGCGCGGTAGTGTGTAGAAATAAAGTCCAAGGTGGGTCAAAACTTGCCAGGGTGGATTTACCTTCAAGGTTGACTCATCATCTGTCTCTTCTGGATGGTTCAAAACAGTAGGGAAAGTGTCGTCAACTTGTTTTCTGATGGGGGTGCGACACCGTGAAATATAGAGGTATAACAGCTAGCAGCAGGTTGTGCACATTGCCCAGTGTCGGAGGGTGAGGAAATGTTGAGCCGAGAGGGGCCCTGGTGCAGCATGCCGAGAGTGGTCGAAGTTTCAAGTGGAGTAGAGTCACTAGCTCGACCAGTGAGCATTGAAGAAGAAGTCGCCAGTATGTCGGTTGGTTCATCGCTCATCCAAAAGAAGTGGAGGGGGGGCGAGCAGTCCGAGTCCCCGCAGAGAAAACGACAGCTAAGATCATCCACAGCTATTATGGAGGAGGTCCCAACAGAGGTGGGACAGTCGAGCCGTGGAGTTGAATATTTGGTTGCTTGGGCAGGGATGCTGTGGATATCCATGGGTATGTACCCCCTTGTCGGCCTGGAATGCCGACCCGAAAGCCCACTAAAAATCATAAATACCCAGTGCAGATGCCAACGCTACCAGAAAGAATGCAATGCTCTGCAGATATTGTGCCAGCATTGATGCACATGAAATATGACGACCACGACATGCTGGCGTACAAGGATATTACGACATACCCCTATTTGTCGGGGACACAAATTGGCGGCAAGCCGATTCTGCAAGATTGGGCGCATGGGTTGGACAAAGTGGGATTGCTCGGTCTCATCAACATGCCACACTTTGGGCGATGGCCAGAGGTCAATGCGTGTGTGAAGAAGTTGCTGGCCTGCTTCCACAGTGAAACATTGTGGCTAAACAGATCAATTACAGTCACTGTTGATTTAATTGCTGAGATCACCGGGTTGCCGAAGGATGGAGTGGACCCTTCGCAATACTTCAGAGGGAAGGAGAATGATAAAAAGTGAGAAGCACAGTTGGTACAGTGCTACAGATTGGAACATGACGGCCGCGTCTACTGCACTGGAAGTATTAATTATAGGGCAGTCCTCACCGGAGCAAAGATACTGTGTTGCAAAGTGGTCCAGAAGAATCGACCCAACCAGTGTAATTCATGGGTTGTGGCGTGTGCGGAACAGTGCACGGAAGGCATATAGATGAACTGGTCACTCTTCTTGTTGAACCAGTTGGCAGAGGACGCAGCAGTTGTCCAAGATGGGAAGGGATCATTGACGTACAGCTGGCTCCTGTTCTTGATCACGCTTGTCGCATGGAAGGAGCCCGACACCTACCAAGGGATGGAGGTCGATGTCACCAAAGACCGTAAGGGGGCGCGCTATCAGAACCTATGGTGGATGCAAGAACTCGAGTGCCTTAAGGAATGCGCAATGCAGTTTTGGCTCTATTGGGAAACATTACAGGTAGCAGCGATGAGAGTGCCTCACTTGTCTGAAGAAGCCATGGAAAAATACAAGCAGATTGCTCAGTTTGTGATTCGGCCTCATGCTATTCATGTGAAAGCACGACGCGACCCCGCGAAGCAATGGTTGTTGATGCACTACAAATTGTCCGATGAGGAGCTGGACGACATCATCAATTATTGGCCTGAAGAATGGCGGGAACCAGTTAGTATGGAGGAGATCGCAGCGGGACCACCAGCGACGGGCCTAGATGATCCACTACCAGTCTAGAACCAACAAAGTCACCATGACTCAAATCAGGAATCAACAAAAACCCCCACGGAAGATGAGATAGACCGAGAGCTTAAGGAGGGCAGAACGAAGGTGCGCTATGAGTATGGTACGATTAGTGGGGCCTCCACAATGATAGAGACGCAGTTGGGATGACTTCTAGTGGCTGTAACAAATGCAACAAATGTGGAAGCTCGAGCAGTAATGACATAGAAGGAAGCAGGTTTCAATGAGGTAAATGCTCACCAGGTTTCAAGAAGGCATCGGTGGAGGCACCTATGCAGGTATTTTCCTCACCCAGCACTACCCTACGGGTTCGGAATGTTCAAATTCCCCTAACTGCAGTTGCGACTGACAATGAGGCTCTCCAGGATTCGCTGCAGTAGCTACACGGCTTGTCCCTCAACATCATCACGCTGTCTTCATAGATGTTGGTGTAGATCTAGGCGGTTTCCAGCCAGGAAATGGTGGACCGAGAGTAGGATGTTGGCGGTCAAGTCTTGCGGTCACAAGAAAGCGAAGCCACGGCTCGGAAAGAGGTGGAGGAATCTATGGGGAAGGTGCAAGCTGCAAGAGAGGTGGTAGATGAACTGGAAGATAAGCTCGAATAGATGATTGCTAAGAAACCTCGGGCGATAGAGGAGTTGAAGAAAGAGTAGGATCGCTTAATAGTGGATAAATATAACCTATGCAATAACAATGTGTGGTTGGAGGCGGCAGTTTCTGAAGCATGTCAGCATGTACCAGATCCCACCGTGCAGTTGGATCCGGTTGAAAGAGAACAGTGACTTGGGGCTGTCATCGCCCAATTACAACGTGACAATGTGGATTTAGCAGCTCTGAATAAACCTGGAACACCACAAGAACAAGTAGATGAATGGAAACGCACCATCAAGGAGTTGGAAACACAGATGGGTGAGCTGGAATAGGCAGTGACAAAGATCACTGTAGAGACCACACAGTTTTGGGGCAACATCATTCAGGACGAACAGAATAGTTGACCAAGCTGCGGCAAAAAGCAGAAGGGTAGCTAACAACACTAAAGGTGTCGATGAGAACGCTGCCACCAGTTGCTCAGGTCACCAAATCAGTAGAACTGAAAGAATTGCAGCAGCGTGTCGCAAAGGCTGAAGAGCATCAAAAGAAGCGCAGCGCATAGCTGGAGCAGTTCCAAGAGGTTGGAGGACAGTTTTTGCTCAAGGAAAGCTCTGCACTACAGGCTGTGTAGGAGGGTCTCCAACACGTTGTTGAGAAGATGAGTGAGCATCCATCAACGTAGGATGTGACAGAGAGTCAAGCGATGGCTGCGGCAGTGAAGGACCAGGTCAAGGAGGTCGATCAGCAGTACGAGGACTTCAAGATGAAGACCAATGAGTACACCATGTCCAGTTGACGTGGCTCGAGGGCGAGCCACAAGATTTTGTTAGGGGCCTGTTGGCAGGCGGTTTGATGAGTTAGCATCGCGAATGCTGCACAAGGCAAAAGGTATCGCGAAAGGAGGAAAGCAGCGCACAAGGCGACAGTAGTTTATGTATTTTTGGGTCATTGGGACCGCGTCATATGGATTTTGGGTCATTTGGACCACATCATGTGTATTTTGGGTCATTTGGACCACATCATGTGTATTTTGGGTCATTTGGACCGCATTATGCGGGTTTTGGGTCATCTTTTTGTAGATTTTGTTAAGAAGTAGTTAGGCGGTTGCCTAAGTGGACCGTAAATGTAAAGGCGCAAGCCTACAAATAGATGTATGATTGTAAGTGTTGGGACACCAAGATATAGTTGAGAATTGAATATCTGATAGCGATTGAGAGATATATGAGTCGATGAAGGATTATATTGTTGTATTTGGGTTTTTGCGAAGATGAATATGATATGATAGAGTTTTTTAGAAGAATCATTATATCTTTCATGTTTCTATGTGGTAAATGAATTATGCGATATGAATCTGTGAATGATGCGATGTTTCCTTGTTGCGATTAATGCTTTACTGTTATATCTGTTGTGCATTAGTAGTTCTGTCAATGATAAGATTTGTTGAATGATGATGCAATTGTGCTTAATGCTTGAGTTGAATGCTTAGATCTTTTTCTGAATGTCGCAATAATTTGATTAGTTGATGTACAAAAATCCTCCTTCATTCGGCAGAAACGTGGTTCCGTCAGCTCTCCCTTGAACATCTCGGGTGAGACCTCATCTGCTCCGCAGGTGTTGCTGGATAGGGTAAAACCTATCTGTTCCGGTGCTCAGGGAGATCATGGTGGTTTGAGTGTCGACAATGTGAGGAACCCCTCTCGACTGGGTTTGTGTCAACACTTTGATAAAATAGATTTACATGCTTTCATTTCTTGCTTTGATAAAATAGATTTACATGCTTTCATTTCCTGCTTTGATAAAATAGATTTACATGCTTTCATTTCTTGCTTTAATAAAATAGGATTTCCATGCTTTCATAAAATAGTATTTACATGTCTGCATTCCTTCCTTTTACAGAATACTACATCCATCTTTCTTAAGTCATTCATGCTTCCCAGTTTCCATAGAACAATACTTCCTTCTTTCTTAGAGTGTCCATTAGAATACATAGGACACTTCGAATGACGAATATTATCTCATAGTGCACATACAGTGCTGAGTACCTCTCAAGTTTGTACGCTCCCTGGTCGATATTTAAAGTATACTTCTGGTATATATACCTCAATAAGGTACACATTCCTGGAGTCCACCAATGTGATTCTGAAAACATCTACATGATTCGTGACAATCTGTTTTGGAATTCCGAACTTGGATATAATCTGATTAAAGGAAAAATAAACTATCGTTTCCCCATAAACTTTAATTGTATGCATTGCCTCTACCTACTTAGTAAAATAATGGACAGTGAATATGATGTATTTATGCCCCCCAGCTGAAATTGGTTGCATGTCATAGAATATATCCCCCACTTAGTGAAGGGAGATACAGTGACAATGGGAAAAAGTGGAGCTGGATGCGCCCGCATCTTTTTGGTAAATAATTGGCATGGATGAAAACATTTAACTACATCAATGCAATCTTTAAATATCATATGACAAGAATAACTAGTGCATAATATATTTTGGGTTGTTTCCAACCCGGATATATGACTCCCACAAGCTCCAGCGTGGGCATCATTTAAAATCATCTATGCTTCTTCAAGGGTTAAACAACGACATAAAATTGAATCAACTCCTCTTCGTATAAAGTATCATCGATGATGAGGTAATTCTTCACATCATGACATAAGCGTCGTTGATCATCCCTTGATAAAGTACAAGGACACTTCAAAGTCTGGAGATATATTAAAATGTCTCAGTACCAAGGGTTGGATGAAGAAATCAAGAAGATGTGCTTATCAGGGAATGAGTCTTCTTCAATGTTGGGATTTTCTTCATTCAGAAACTCTAAAATGAGTTCAATGAATACCAAATATTTTTTCAATTTTGCAAACTGAAATTGTAAATCAAACTCTTGCAAATAACAATACACCTAATGTATTTTCCCCTGATTATTCGTTGGGTCAAAACAAACTGGAAAGGATTGACATATTCTACTACTATGGTTGTTCGCACACGATATAGTGACTAATTTTTTGGAAAACATGAACGGATGCCAAAACTAATTTCTTGACATGACGGTAGCAAATTTTAGGTCCTAGCAATGCATGACTAAGATAATATATAACACTTTCTTGGAGTTGGTCATCTTCCAGAACTAAAATTATGCCAACCATAGAATCTAATGCGGCCAGATACAATAGGAAATCTCGTGTGTAATCTGGTGGGTTATGCAAAGGGGCTATCAATAATGAATTTTTAAGGGCTTCAAATGAACTTTGACCAACCTCATCCCATATAAATGGAACATCTTTCTTGAGAAAACACATTAATCCTTTAGTTATTTTAGCATAGTTTACAACAAAACGTCCGAGAAAATTTGCATTCCCTTGTAAACTCTGAAGTTGAAAAATGGTTCGAAGAGGAGGAATATTTACAATAGCCTCAAACTTCAAAGGATCGACCATGATCCCTTTATTGGATATAATAAATCCTAACAAACATCCAAACTATACAGAAAAATACACTTATTAAGATTAAAACGAATTTTATAGTGTTTGCACTGTTCAAACACAAGGCGCAAGTGATCAAGATGATCTCATCTCTTTCAAGATCGAGAAAGTAGATCACCAAGATAAGGGTCTGCAATGTCTTTGATATCGTGGAAGGAAAAACTCATAGCATGTTGGAATGTTTCTCCAACATTTTTTTAACCGAATGACATATTCCTATAAGCAAAAGTACCCCAAGGACAAGCACTAGTACAAAATGAGAAATTAGTGACTAAAATTCACATATAAATGACTATTTTTGAGTCGGCGACTAATAGTAGCTAATTTCCTGTATCTTATAGCTCGACTAACTTAGTCGTATTTATTTTTCTCATTAATAGTTTCCTTATTTAGTCGTATATTTGGTCATTGATTTAGTCATTAATTACCACAATTAATGACTACGGCAATGACTAAATCAATGACCAAATATACGACTAAATAAGGAAACTATTAATGACTATAATAAATACAACTAATTTAGTCGAGCTATAAGATACTGGAAATTAGCTACTAATAGTTTTTCTATGCGAATTTTAATCATTGTTTTAGTCACAAGTTTATCATTTGTAGTAGTCATTTATCTCTATTTAGTAGTTTCATATTCATTGTATAAATGACTAATTTAGTAGTTTTATATTCTTTTATTTTCTTTCATTATTAATTAATATATTTCGTCATTTATTCTTTTTATTTGTGTTCATTATAATATTCATGCTAATCAAATATGAGTACACATGTGAATCATACAAAATCGCATTAGTTAATTACAACACAAAACAATATCAAGTACAAACATATCTAATTTCAACCATGTAAATTTTATTATGTGAAAAATGTCAAGTATTACAATATATTGCTTTTCCAACCGAATATCCACTGATGGACTAATACTAATCCATGGAAAACACCATCTCGAGACTTTACATGAAAATCATCTACATCGATGACTTTTCAAAATACTATAATGGCCACTAAGTGAAACCTTGGCAATGCCCACAGAAATCCAATAATTCTCTTATTGTCATTTAACCAACACCCACTACGCTCTCGCACATCTTGATACCCAACATGTGTCCCATGTTTTCCTTGAAGTCCTTTCATATTCCTATGTAGAATCCATCTTCTGAATCTATGATTTGAGACTTGAGATTTTCCATCCTCTGAAAATTCGACATTGCAAATATGAAGAGACAAGGTATCAGTTAATATTGAATTTAAGAATGCTGCAAAACACCTATGAATTGAAAAGACGATATATTAGTTAATACTTAATTAAATAATGTTGCAAAACACACTTATACTAACAATACCAAAACTTTGTCATGAAGAAGATGCATGAAAATTGTCCATTCCCAATACAACAATAAAAAATTACTAAAAAATAATGCACATTTAGCTTAGAAAAGAACAATGTTTACAGTAACAAATAGAAGACTTCTATTCAAAATTGAATATCATGGTTGAGCATCCTTTTGGCATAACATCATCATCATTTCCTAACTATAGATTTTCCAATAAGAGATGTTTCAAATGATTGCATGGAACAAACAGAAATAAACAATCAAATTACAGAGTGTTTACAAATTCCTTTTTCAAAATGACAACATTAGAAAAATAAGATATATCAATTAGCTTCCCAAATTGATTTCTAATGAAAATTTCTCATAAAATACATGTTCCCTTTTCAAGTTAACAAATTTTTTTGAACAAGTACTTAAGAAAATTGATGCATCCCTTCTAAAAGAGACTTGATATAAATCAAATTTTCCCACTATAAGTCTGTTCCAAATTATTTTGGACATCAAATACAATTGAGCAGCATGCTATAATTTCTCTCTAAGCTAGTAAAAGCATTTAAATTTTTGTTATCACCTTTACCGAAACTGACTTCTAGCTAATGTATATCGGCTACAATTCATCCTGAAAGAAAAACATCAATGTATATCAGAGACCCGGTATAGCAAACTCTTTCAAATTTGACTAAAACATGCATCTTGCATAGATCAAGAACAAATACAGTCATATACACATCATAAATCTTACATGATCATCGTTATCCTCCTCTTCTTCTTTCTCTTCATTCTCATCCTGTTAGAAAATATATATGAAACAACAATTCATGTTACACTTTAATATAAACATCAAAAACTAGCTTGACATTTCTTCGTGTGACCCACACAATCAACATAGTTTTGTTATAAAGGTAACTCCACATCCGGTGGCTTGATAATTGGAATTCAAGAGAATGGTTTCAAAACTTATAGTTGAATTGTCATCCTCAGAATCCTTAGCTTCCTCCTAAGTATGTTTAAAGGAAACAATCAATCCAATGAAATAAACTGAACTATACTAGTAGTTGAGTAAATGATTCAATAGTGCACAAGGGGAAATCAATTTTTTGACTACGAGGAAGAAATATTTCACCTTTGACAATGTAAGAAAACATATTATGCAACACATAGAAAAATACCAAGATAAAATATATTACAGTTCATTGCAAAACATGTTGATCGACCTTATCTTTCTAAATATTCATAATTTAAGTACACAATAGTTGTTTCACTTCAAAAGCTTCCTTTTCATCCTAATGAAATGAAATTTTCACATATTAAAAATGTGATGACCTTCATACGTAGAAAAATAAAGTAAAGAACTAAATAATATAGTTTCCAAGAAACAACTTACATCATTGTGTTTTCCTTGTGTCCCCTCTACCAATTTCTTTGCATATTCAGGATCATCAAACACTAAAATGTTATCAAATAATGTTCTTGATTTAACTTGTAACTGCAACCAAGGAACATTTATTATATGAAAATAGTTTATGTAAGTGACTGAACACAAGAAAAACGTATCTATGACATACCTTCCATAACTCAATTCCTAAGTATTTTAGATTGGGGTAAACATAGAGTTCTGGATCATCCTTGAAATATGCTTACAGTGTATCCCAAATCATAGATAGTGAATGAATATGAAAAAATAAATGAGCTTGAAATGTATATCAGAAACCCAGTAAGAACTATTTCATGGAGGCTCAAGGAGCCATATGCTTTTTGTTATTTTTGCTGGTTCTTTTTGGGATCTCTTGCGCAACTCTCGACCATGAGAGATTATGGAACTTTGTCATGTAGATGGCTGTAATTACTGTTACTGTTTCTTTTTTTTCTTGAGGCTCGGGGAGCCATGTGATATCTGCTACTGCTTTTCTCTACGGACTATACAGTCAGGAAGACTGAATGTATGTACGGAAAATTTTGTTATTTCTGTGAACAAGTTTCTTCTCCTTAAAGGGACTACTGTATGCTTCATTGCATATTCAGAATGTAATTTCTTCACTTTGATGAAATGAAATTACGCCTTTTTTCCGAGGAAAAAAAAATATCAGAAACCCAGTATAGAAAACTCCCTCAAATTTGATTGAAACCTACGTCTTGCATAGATCAAGAATAAAGAGAGTCAGATACACATCATAAATCTTCCATGATCATCCTTTCATCCTCTTCTTCTAGCTCTTCATTCTCATTTTGTTATAAAAAATTCATGAAACAACAATTCATGTTACACTCTAATAGAAACATCAAAAACCAGCTTGACATTTCTACTTGTGACCCACACAATCAACCTAGCTTTCTTATAAAGGTAACTCCACATTTGGTCGCTTGATAATTGAAATTCAAGAAAATGGTTTCAAAACTTTACAGTTTTCTTGTCATACTCAGAATCCTTATCTTCCTCCTGAGTACGTTTAAAGGAAAAAATCAGTGCAAAGAAATCAACTGAACTATACTAGTAGTTGAGTAAATGATTCAATAATGCACAAGGGGAAATCAATTTTTTGACTACGAGAAAGAAACATTTCACCTTATACAATGTAAGAAAACATCTTATACAACATACAGGAAAAATACCAATATAAAATACATTGCAGTTCATTGCAAAACATGTTGATCTGCCTTATCCTTCTAAATGTTCATAATTTAAGTTCACAATAGACTAACCTCATCTTCCTTTTTTCTGTTTCTCTTCAAAAGATTTCATTTCATCCTGATGAAATGCAATT
Source organism: Larix kaempferi (assembly GCA_027924585.1). Lineage (NCBI taxonomy): Eukaryota > Viridiplantae > Streptophyta > Pinopsida > Pinales > Pinaceae > Larix > Larix kaempferi. The sequence continues at coordinate 1,913,883 of BSBM01000962.1, read as the reverse complement.
TTCACATATTAAAAGTATGATGACCTTTAGACCTTGAAAAATAAAGTAAAGAACTAAATAATATAGTTTCCAAGAAACAACTTTCATCATTGTGTTTTCCTCATGTCTTATGTGCCAACTTCTTTGCATATTCAGGATCATCACACACTAAAATGTTATCAAATAATGTTCATGGTTTAACCTGTAATTGCAACCAAGGAACATTTATTATATGAAAATAGTTTATGTAAATGACTGGACACGGGGAAAATAGATCTATCACATACATGTCATAACTCAATTCCTAAGTATTTTAGATTGAGGTAAACATAGAGTTCTGGATCATCCTTGAAATATGCTTACAATGTACCCCAAATCATAGATAGTGAATGGATATGAAAAAATAAATGAGCCTGAAATGTATATTAGATACCCAGTATAGAAAACTCCTTCAAATTTGATTGAAACCTACATCCTACATAGATCAAGAACAAAGAGAGTCGGATACACATCATAAATATTACATGATCCTTGAAAGATGCTTACAATGTATCCCAAATCATAGATACTGAATGGATATGAAAAAATAAACGATCTTAAGATGTATATCAGAGACCCAGTATAGAAAACTCCTTCAAATTTGATTGAAACCTACATCCTGCATAGATCAAGAACAAAGAGAGTCAGATACACATCATAAATCTTACATGATCATTCTTATCCTCCTCTTCTTCCATCTCTTCATTCTCATCCTGTTAGAAAAAAAAACATGAAACAACAATTCATGTTACACTATAATAGAAACATCAAAAACCAGCTTGACATTTCCACTTGTGACCCACACAATCAACCTAGTTTTCTTATAAAGCAAACTCCACATCTGGTGGCTTGATAAATGAAATTCAAGAAAACAGTTTTAAAACTTACAGTTGTCTTTTCATCCTCAGAATCCTTAGCTTCCTCCTGAGTATGTTTGGAGGAAACAATCAGTGCAATGAAATCAACTGAACTATACTAGTAGTTGAGTAAATGATTCAATAGTGCACAATGGGAAATCAACATTTTGACTACGAGGAAGAAAGATTTCACCTTCTACAATGTAAGAAAACATTGTATGCAACATACAGGAAAAATACCAAGATAAAATATATTATAGTTCATTACAAAACATGTTGATCCATCTTATCTTTCTAAATGTTCATAATTTAAGTACACAATAGACTAACCTCATCTAAGGCTATGCAAGCATCAATGGGTATTAACTGTTGTCAAACCAATCACCTAAATATGCTCTCAAGCATATGAAAAGAATCAAAGGAACAAGAAGTCAGATGGGAAACAAGGAATGTTAAAAACTTAAAAGACACTTGATGTGAAGTTAACAAGAGATAACGAGATGACACTGGTATTGGAGTCAACGAATAGGAAAAGCACACACAATCTCCTTCTAGAGATGCACCTTGTAACACTCATCTACACTTAGTGATTAAGAGAGAAAAATATTGTCAACTATGCCATAAATGATACCTTCCTTTCTTTAGGGTTGACATAATAGATATAGCATAAAAATACTACCAATTTCTCACATTCCTCGTCCATTTTTCTTATCCATCACAAAGAAATAGGTAACAATGTGAAAACTAGACACTTCCATTGAGGGCTTGTTATATGTGAACCTAAAACCAATTGGTATTTGTTCTCACATTCCTCGTCCATTTTTCTTATCCATCCCAAAGAAATATGTAACAATGTGAAAACTAGACACTTCCATTGAGGGCTTGTTATATGTGAACCCGAAACCAATTGGTATTTGTAATTTTTTTGTAGAGGAAGAGTAAAATGGTCAAAGTATGAAATTCAGGTTAACACAAACAAAATTAATCAAGTATGAAATATTTTCTCTCTATTTGGAGCCTATATGAAAGTTTCATACAAAACCAAATTTAAATTCCTAAACCAACCAGTTATGTGTAGAACTAGCCTTAAATTCCTAAACTGGAGGGTTCCGTACAATACTAGCCTTAAATTCCTTCTTTATCAGGTATACAACAGACTTGAGCAACATACTTTGCAGGTATTCAACAACTGACGTGAGCAACAGAATTTGAATATTTTAGCAAATGTCACAATGATCAATTGCTTAACTTGTAACATGTATATATATATGGATGGGAACAACAAGGTAATCCACATGAATAGGATTGAAATAATATTCTGCAAGAAATTAAAGTCTCTAAATAATTTCGAACACACACTACCGAACAAACTTCAATGAATTGTGTGAAAAATATACTATTGATTTATAAGAATGTGATTATAAATTACCATTTGCACGTGACTACAATAATAGAAGAAAAGAAACCTAATTTGCATGGCTTGCCATGATGTTGGAAGTAAGAAACCATCTCTCGCAAGATTAGGCTCTGTTACCACAGAGGTTGTCTTCAGAATCTGAAAGAACTGTATAGTTTCTTACACTCATTGTCTTGAAATAGAAATTTTTCGTGCTTCAATAATTGTAAATCGCTTGGCCCCTTCCCAACCCACTCTGAACTAGGTTGTTTTTTACGACCATATAACCCTCTGGATTTTGAGTATTATTCAAAGAGTTGAAAAGGCTACCAGTAGGGACAACAATGGATACATATTTATTAAAAGCATTTGAAAATTTTTCTATCTCCATATATGTGTCATTTTCTTTTTCCAATGAATAACATCCATATACAAGGGGGAAAAGGTATCAACTCTAGAAGATAATACTATTCCCAGTGTGGCTTTCTCCACAATAACCTTACTGTTGGTTTTTATTACTTGTTGCACAATCTGTACATCTCCAATTCTTTTAAACGTGATTAAATTATCATACTTGAATTCTTGTGAGGTATGGGTAATGAGCTTTCAATGAGAGGATTCTACCCAACTAGAGGAATAAATCCTCCTATTCGTAGATGTGTGAAATGATCCATTCAACCCATCGATGTCTAACACAACAGATAATTACATAATGGGGTCCTTATGCCTAATAAATTTCCCTCTGATTGTGTTGCTATACTTCTCATCAAGCCACAAGTGAAAATTGGAATCAACAAACCAAACATCCAGAGCATTGGCCACACCAAGACCGAATGTGTGCTTTTTTCCATCCAACAATTTCCCCAAAAAGGGTGCCAACCTCAATCTCATAGCTGGGCAGATCAAATGACCCAATAACAGTAACAGGGCGCTAGAACAGTGGATTGATCACTCTTGTGTAAATGACGGGAAAAGGCAACACATAACCTACAACAATCCCATCGATAAAAGCCACTACCTCTCTAAAAGGTATATTACCAGGTGTGCTACTCAAATTGTTTGCCTCAATATATAGATTGGGGGTATTAGAGTACCAGGACTCATCACTAGAATGGAATGAAGCAAATATCTCCAAAATTGCCTTGTAAGCGTTAGATGGTATTCATAATGACTTTGAATGCACATCAGACGAGTTTTCTACCTGAAACCAGGATCCCCCAATCTAAGAACTAGGAAAGGAAATGGGAAGAATGAGATCTGCAAACCTTGGGTTATCTAACCCTTCTTTTCCATAATTCTTCACCCTAATTCATCTACCACTTCCAAAATATTTACCTATGCTAAGTAGACAAAATATTCAACTAAAAGGCCATTATAAAAAATCTATTAGTTCTAAATTTCTAAAAACACAAGAAAACAAGCCTAACCAATTGAGCCAAGCTATTAAATCCTAGTTATTCCACCTTATGTAGCACATGGAAATGTCACTGAGATTGTCTCTTGGTCAAGGCCAATTGTCTAGGAAAAAACATGATACAGTAGGGGAGTTCTAAGATATTTCATAACTATTTGACAGATCAACAAGAATAATCATCCTAGATTCCTTTTAGTATAACATCACAGGATAAGAAACCAACAAGATCTTCACAACCTCTAATAACAGACAAAGTTCATGATAAATACCATGCCATCATGAATATAAATGCAAGGAAAGCTACCATAAATGATATCCAATGCACAAGAGGACAAACTTTACAACATCCATTCAAATAAATAGAAAAATATGTGTGCTTAACATGGACAGAGGCCATGAACATTGAATCGTATTTCTGACAAAGAAGACATTTTGTGGCAGAAACATAGAGTATTGCATGCACAGAATTCGAGGTGAAATGAACAGAATTCAAATAGGTTGTGCAAAAATTCATGGAAGGAACAAAGAACACAAAGAGAGCACATAATCTAAGGAAAATGTAGAATTCTAAGAGACAACATACACAATTGGGGATAACAAGATTGCATCAAGTATAAATGAGCAAGGGTTGTACAATATTTTATATGAAGAATTTGCATAATCATGTGGCTATGACCAACAATGGAAATAGCATCCGCTGCAGCAATTTATGGAATCAAATATATAGGCATTTGAATTTTCAGTACCTTTATGTATTAACAAACAAACAGTAGAATGGTGTTTGAAATGCTAGATATATGTGAGAACAAGGAAGACGTGTGTCAAAAATGTTAAATTTTGAGCATTAATTCACAATACTCTTGGATCTTTACTGAGAGAATAACATATACAGTATATCAATGCATAACAATCACAATAAGCATGACAAGCATCACAAGAATCAAAAGCATGAGAGACAAGAGACACAGAGTTTCCGTGGGGAAAACCCTAAGGTGAAAAACCCCACAACTTCCTCAAAGATAGAGAGAGCAATGGCTCAACCAAAGTACAACCAAAATACACTTGAGATAGTCTCCTAGTAGCAAATGATCCTCCTCCTCACTAGTGCGCCACTTTCTGAGTGAGAGAAGTGTGACTTTCTGAATTATGAAAATAGAGATCTCCCGATCTCTATTTATACTAACCTGTTTTCCCAGTGACCTTATGGGGCCGACTTGTCTAGCTAGGCACATCCACAATATAATATATATTTCAGGGCCGACCCCACACATGGTGGTCTAATAACCCGTCGCCAAGTACACACACTTGCGACACTTGTCAATCCACTTCCTTATAGAGGAATAACACATCTCTAATAAGGGTACAATAAATATATATGAAATACATTCCGAAGTTACATATACATCAACAAAAAATTCCTAGCAGGAAAACAACACTGATTCCCTTTGATGAGGGGAAATCTTGGAGAGCACTAGGACTAAGATTTTATAATTAAATTTAAACACAACATACTTCTCCTCTCTCAAGTTATAGACACTAATTCAAAGTACATCGAACATATTTCTTTCAACAATTTCATTAGACTTTATTCCAAAACAAAGACACTAGGATGGATTCCAATGTTTTTGGTCTATAAGAAAAAACTAGAACACATAAATCTATATCTAGTCAAAAAAGCATAATAGTTTGGCCTCTAATAAGGCAAAAGATCTAGTCTACATCCATTGTAATTGTTTCCTTATTTCTCAACATAAATACAGTGACACAGCAAGGCCTCCAAAGAAATGGAATGTTCCTGAAAATTATTTATGTGATGCAATTGTGGCCATTCTGACATCTCTAAGGATAATTATTAATTCTAGTGTTGGAACATTGAGGGTACTCTGTAGGTTCAGTGATAAAGCCTCATATTCTCAGACTCAACCCCATCAGAATACAGAGTATTAGATGAACACTTAATGTCTTGATTGTCTTCACATTGCTCATGGGATGTCAACCTTTATCAAGAATAACATTGGATTCAATCATGGATGCCCCCTATCCCTTACCTTATTTTTTATCTACATTGTTGAGTTTGAGTACTTTTACCCCCAATTTTGCATGGTGTCTACTTGCAATTTTTATCATATTATTCAGTATGGGTGACAGGTTGATGGAGTTGTTTTAGGATTTTCGTTCTTAATGCTAGAAGTTGTGAGATGATTTTTTCCATGATTCCTTGCTATATGTACTTGTTCCTCATAGCTCCATCAAAATTTATTTTGAATTTTGGTGGATGATAGGGTTTCCATCTTTCATTCTGGAAGGATTTCTCCTCTTTGGAATTTGTTTTGATCTTCATATGTTTCTCATTTATCCCTTATTTTTCAATTTTTTCTTGCCCTCGGATATTTGAGGTCTTCTCTCCATTATCTTCCCTAGATAGTGTCTTCCATCCATGTCCTTGTCCCTAAATATTCTCCTATTATGTTCCTTCCAAATATTCCATATGGAAAATCCTGGAATAATTTCCCAAATCGTGTTTAGAAGTTCTATTTTGTAGTCTCCATTGGGCTAGGTTTCAATATCTTCATATTATTTGTTTGTTGGTATCCTTTATAAATCTTATTGACACCATATCCCAATAGGATTTTGATAGCTGATAGTGGACAAAAAATTGATTTATATTCTCTTCATTCTACTTACACAGTACACACCAAGTTGTCTGGGTAACCTCGCTTAATGAGATTTTCCAATGTGAGAGTGATTTTTTTTTCTGCCAACAACAAAATGGCTGAAAGTTTTGGTCACATGTTTGAATTTCATACTTTATTAAAAATGGAAACACTTTCTTCTTGTACCTCTTGTTATATTAAGTGATTGTAGGCTTGATTGATTGTATATGATCCCTAGAACCCATCTTATCTTGTAATATTCCCTTCTCTTTGGGATCACCCTTCTTTTTAATGTTTCCCATATTTTTTATTATATTCATTGCTCAGTCCTTCTGTTCACTAGTATGGATGTTTTCATTCCTTGTATTTATGTTTATTATTACTATCTTGGCCTTCTCCCCAATATTTTCTCATTTTGTGCCAACGTGCACGATAAAATACCTCACTTCTTCTATATCTTTATGGTCATTGATTGGTCATTGTGAAATCTTAATCACATTAGGATATAGTAGCTAAATATTACCTCGCAATCAATAATTTATGCTTAGTATGCAATAAATAGTGTAAAAAGGAATTATGGAAAACAAATGATCAAAAACCAGTCACAAATGATCAAAAACCAATAATATAAATAATCAAAAACCAGAGATACAAATGATCAAATAGTAGGTTTATTAACTATCCAACCCAGAAATGAGTTGTGATCATCCTTATATAACATTTGGAAGAATTCAAATACCTTTGGAGGCATATACAAGTGGCTAGCTTAGATTGGACCTCAATCCCCCCTAGGTTGACCAATAGGCTCCCAAATCACCCCAAACTCGTATGAATTGTCCTTGTGAACATTGGGTGAGCATGGGAAGACATAAATGAGGCTCACACATGTGGTGGATAGGATTGGGTGGAAGTTAGGTAGGCGAGGGTATGCCAAAACAGCCAAGAAAGGGCCAAAATTTTGACATACAATGCATGGGCGCCTTAAGTCAAAGACAGGTCCTTAAAACAGGGGATAAGGGCACCTTTGCTCAATTAGTGGCAATAAATTCTGGAGGTGGCCATAAATAGGGCACACAATAGCTATATTTGACCATATTTTGGCCCAGAAGTGGTGGAATGGTCATAATTAGCCCCAACTACCTTCTACAACCTGGGATTGTAATTATTAACCTATTTTGGACCATTTAATAAATAAAATGATATATGACTAAGGTCCTAAGGTGTAATAATTTTCTAGCACCCCCCCATAAGCTATACTTTGGTGGTCAAAACAAAATTAAGGCCTTGGCAACTAAGGCTCAAGTCACATTTTACAACAACAATTTTTATTTCTCCATGTAACCAAGGTAAGGAGGAAAACCATAGGGGAAATAAAAACTCCCCTCTAAAATGGACATGAAACACATCTGGAAAATGTAACCAGTATTCACCATGCATCACTCACCCCAAGGAGTGATCTAAGGTAAGTAAAGGTCTTCTCAATGAAACTCTTGGTGAAGATATCAGCAGTTTGCTCAGCAGAAGGGCAATACTGCAATGCAATAATCTGGTCATGCACCAAGCCTTGAATGTAGCGCATGTGGATCTCTATGTGCTTGGTCCTTACCTTTGTACTAGATCAGTGGATATTTTGATTGTACTTTTATTATCACACCAAATGACTATGGGTGAATCAAACACAAATCCAAACTCTCCAAGAATGCCTTGCAATCACATACATTGTGTAGTTGCATTCACTGCTCCCATGTATTTGACCTCAGCTGAATATAAGGAGATGGTGTGATGTGATGATTCTTACTAGACCAGCAAATGGGACCATGTTCAAGCATAAACACATAACTAGAAGTAGACTTCCGATCATAACTGTTAACACCCAAAAAGTGCTCACTACCTCATCTACCCCATTACATGACTCATTTGTCCATATTTCCTACCGTATTTGCCTCCAAAACCTTAAAATCCCATTAAAAAGCCTCCAAAAGGCCAAAAAACCCATTTTCCCCCAAAATAATACAAAATTCCTCCAAAATAACAAAAACCCTCTTAAAAGGGAATAAAAAATACAAAAAAGAGGAAAAAGAGGGAAAAAGGAAGCAAAAACCCTATACAGTTGACCTAAACCATATTGTGCCCAAAACCATGGGCCAGCACTCCACCACTAAAAACCTATAAATAGGTGATGGAGGCCCCTCATTTCATATCCACAGTCAAACACACCCTTACTCTGCCAAAATCACTCTTGAAACCCTAGCTCACCCTTGAGCTACTTTCACATTTGAGTGCCCCTTTGGCCCATTTCCAAACCCTTTAGAGAAAGAGAAAGGAGCAAAACTGGAAGCTTGAAAGCAACCCTCTTGGACTGCTGCAAAGGCTTCACCAACCTCTATGCCTGAGGTAATCTTTAATACAAAAAGAGGAATCTTTTGCCATATTTCCATGTTTTAATTATTTATGTTAATGCTTATGCTAGGTTAAATTTCATATTGTTTTACTATTTTTATTTACTGTTTATTGAACTGGTACTAAGGAGTCCCTTCTCCTTAGTAGGTGCTCATTTGCACAAGCTAGGGTGAAAAACCTAGCTACAGTTTTGGCGACTCCCCTTGTGTTCCTTTGAATTTCTGGTTATAGTTTTAAAGTTTTAAACGTTTTTAATTTTCTACAATATTTTTCGGTTTTTTCCTTTCGGCTGTCCCTTTCGGCTGCCGTAAACCGCATCTTTTACCCCCCGCAGTTGCATTCTGACCACGTCTTTCAGGCATTTACCTGCGATCCAACCGCGGCTCTCAGACAGTTTCCGGCGACCTACCGGCGGTTTCCAGTCTGTTACCTGCGATCTGACCACGGCTATTAGCTTGTTTCGTGCGGTCCGACCGCCGTTGTTAACCCATTTTCTCGCGTCCCGCTTGTGGCTTTCAGCCATTTTTCTGCAACCCGCCTGCGTCTTTCGGCCATTTTCCCACATCTCGCTTGCATCTTTCAGCCATTTTCCTGCAACCCTCCTACGTCTTTCGGCCATTTTCTCACGTCTTGCTTGTGGCTTTTATCCATTTTCCTGCAACCCGCCTACGTCTTGCGGCCTTTTTCCCGCGTCCCACTTGCGGCTTTCAGCCGTTTTCCTGCAACCCACCTGCGTCTTGCTGCCTTTTTCACGCGTCCCGCCTGCGGCTTTCAGCCATTTTCTTACAACCTGCCTACGACTTTCTCCCTTTTTCCCGCGGTCCAACTACGTCTTTCGGCCAAAATCCCGCAACCTGTCCGCGACTGTTGAGCTGTTTCCAGTGGTCCGACCGCCCAGATTTGCCACAGACTCGCGGTCTGTTTTCTGCACTGTTTTGAACCCAGCACTTTGCTGCAATATTTTCTGCACCTGCACAGCCATCTGTCCTATCTGCAGCCATACTTCCCTACATCATTTTTCTACAGTATTATTTCTGTTCCACTTACAGAATATTTAAAAAAAAAAAAAACAGCATTTTAATTGAAAAGAGAAAATTTTGCATTTCAAAGTTAAAATTTTGTATTGTTATTTTTAGTTAGAAGTTACCCACCCCGTGGCACTTTTACTTGGGTTCATCATCTCACATGCACACACTCTGTCACCTAATTCAAGTGAGCCCTAAAATACTACTTAACACAACCAACATTCTAACCCCACTTGGGGAACACATAAGAATTTTTGTAGTTAGGTAGGATCGGGGGGATAGGCATCCAAATAACACCCCTCGGTTGCTTACACTTGAGACATAGTTGTTGTCCATTAGGGAACCAAAATCCCCTAGTATTTTTTGACATGGTTTAAAACCAATTTATCGGGAAGGCCTCTCCCCTAGGAGGGTTGAATTCGCTAGACTGGTTCCGGAAGCCTTAGTGGAATACCGCAATCCATTCAGTAACCGAAGGATACCTTTCGCAGTTCTTAGTGTATCACCCTTATGGGGATACAGCGGCGATAAAACCAAATGGCAGATTCACCCAACCGAATGTGTCATGAATGGGGTATCTTAGTTGCTTTTCTTCTAGGATTGACTACCTGGTGTCCCTCCCGGTAGGGGGATATCTATAGCCACTTGGCTCTACTATCCATATTGTCTGACTTGGATTTCATCACCTTGCAAAGGATATGTCTAGTTGAGTCAGAATACTATTTATCTAGGTGTTTGCATGCTCCCTTACCTCCTTTTGGTCTAGCAAGTCCATTATTTTTATTTTTTAGGAAACCTGCTACTTGTTGGTATTCTGACCATTTCTATTGATACTCCACTTATTGTAGCATAGCTGTTACAGTAAGTGTTTTGAGTTGGTTGTTGGCCTGAGTGCCATATTTTTTTGAGCTCTCCTTTTGCACACTCGGTTGCATTAGGGTTTTTTGAGCTATTTTTCACTCAACACAACCCCCAGATATTTGACACCATCTGTCACCATTGAGTCCCCAAGACATTCTCGGCACCTCCAGGGCGAGCCCCACAGCACGGTTCACTTGACATCACCCGTCATAGACATAGATATTCATCACTTGATACCACTCATCATAGATCTTGAGCCTTGTCCCTTGACTCCACTCGTCAACGGCATAGAACTCCGTCACCCGATCTTGACACCCCTTATTTTACCTCTGATTCTGAGGCAGAGTCCGAGAACCCCATTTACACTACACCAACCAGCCCCATGGATGGCGTGAATTCCACCCCTTTCTTTGTAGGGACCATTGATGGAACATCCACCACCACACTAGCTACCACACCTGCTTTGGGTATGCCCTTGATGGGGCCCACATCTACCATTCCGATCACTATACCCATTCCAGTAGCTGGCATATTTATCGCCACTCCATCAGTGACTCACACTACCCTTGGTGGTGCAGGATCGTCCCTTACCACTTTCGTTCCTCCACTTGGGGGCAACATCCCAAACCCTACCCCTCCACTTGGGGGCATTGGCCCCCACATGGTCACACCCACTAGTATGTCACATCCTTCTACTAGTTTTCCATTCATGGCTAGTCTCAACCTTCCTGACCTAGCTAGACTGACTAACGATCCCATCAGACACGACCCTGCGTGGCCTCACATGCCCACCAAGCTCCCCTCCGACATCCCTAAGTTTGAGGGCAAGGCAGGTGAGGACCCCCAAACCATATTATGTCCTTCCATCTATGGTGTTCCTCCAACTCCATAGTGGATGACTCTGTTCACCTCCGTATGTTACAGCGCACCCTAACTAGCTCTGCAGCTAAGTGGTACATCGAGCAGCCCCATGGGACCCATGCCACCTTTACCTCCCTTGCCTCAACTTTCCTGCAGTTCTTTCAGTTACCTGTCTGCTATGACATGGGAGTTGAGATCCTACTGTCTTGTAGACAGAACATAGCTACCCACATCACTGACCACATTCATGAGTGGCGTCGACGTCGTAGCCTCTGCAAAATCAAGTTAGATGACCGTATCTTCTTAGATTGGTTTCTAAAATCCCTGCTTCCTGTCATTGCCAAGGATGTGGCATCCGAACAACCCCAATCCAAAGAAGAGGCCATTCTCAAAGCCCAGCAATTTGACCTCATTTACGCCCAGTCGGGTTATCTGTATTCCATCATACCTAATGCCCCTCACGACGATTCCTCCCAACACGATACGTCGGGGGCATCCCATGCCACAAATGGCATCATTGGCCGTGTTGCCTTGCATACTCAACCCTTTTCCATAGCATGTCCTAGCCATGGCCCCGACCTTTCGTGGGCTACATCTCAATCCGGAGCAACCAATTCGTATGCTCCTATGGCACATCACCACCATTCCCACAGACCCTCATGTCCACCTCAGTGCTTTGGTCATGCATCCCCCGCTTACGCCCCACCGGTCGCACCTTAGCCATATTACCACCCATAGGCTGCACCAGCTCCTATGTCCTCTCAAGCCCAACCTGCTTATTACCCGCCACAGGCAGCCCCTGTGACAAACCCACAACCCGTTCTGCAGACGTATCAGCAACCCCCACAAGGTTCAGCACCTACGCAGCCTCCACCTACTTATTATCCACCGCAGCCTGCTCCCACAACTGCGCAACCCTAGAACCCACCTGCTGCCCAAGGGCAAGTGTATGCCCAACAGAATCCACAACAGAGCCAAAATGACCAGCGCCAATAGGGCCAGCAAAACCACAGCAAAGGTCGTAACCGTGGGAACAACCCCCTTCCAGACCAAGGCGGTCAACCTCCTAATCCCCCAAACAACAATAATGCGGCACCTGCCAACCAGAACCCTGATCGGTCGCCCAAGCAGGCCAAAAATCCTAATTTGCGAACAAACCATCCTTGTTCTATTTGTGGGGTCTATGGCCACTACACACATGCTTGCCCACATTTGGAGTGAGCTTGGAAACTCTGGACTGATGATGACCATCGCCAAGGGCACGCGGCTCCTCAGGCACCACCCAACCCCCCACCATCTCAGCATCAACCTTTGGTGCTGCAAAACCCCTTACCAACCCAAGGAGTAGTAAACACTCAGCCGTTGGCTCCCCCTCAAGGCAACGCGCCACCACAACAGTAGATTACTTATGCCGCTCCTGATCAATCCATGTTAGACTCAAGTACCCATCACTTGTTAATGATGTCATCCACCGATGTCAACCTCCAAACCCGTTGGAACCAATATGGATCCACCCCTGAAGCCCCCCCCACCAATAAAAACACTAACGTTCATCCCACTGATCAGACATTACGTATACCTCCGGTTCCACTAGATGGCGCCTCCAAAGCTCCTCGCTTCCCACTTCGTCGCATCAACAATAATCCCAATGCTCGCGTTACGTCAAATTATAACATTGTAGATGACTTAGCCCAGTCTCCCGCAGCCATGTTTGTGCTAGAAGTCTTAAAAAATTGTCCTTCACAGCGCAATATTTTGCTCTCCGCCATTGGTGCTATTGACCCAAATGATTCACGACTGTGGCCTCCGATTTGGACTAGTCTGAACCACGCTTGCCTTCCACTTTAGCGTTCCAAGTTTATGTTTCCATTTGGATTCTTGTCATCCATCGGTGCATTATCGATGAAGGTTCCTCTACATGCGTTATGTCCACTTTCATTTGGCAGAAGTTGGGATCCCCTACTCTCCAACAGTCCTCCATTGCGTTGCGATCCTACGACGGCCGTTCGGCTCAACCCCAAGGTCTCTTAGCTAATGTCCATGTCCAGTTGGCTAGTAAAACAGTGCTCATTGACATAGAGGTTATCAATGCCCAACTTGATTATAACCTCTTACTCGACCGCAGCTACATGTATGCCATGCAGGCGGTTGCCTCCTCCATTTTCCGTACCATGATGTTCCCCCATGACAGACGTGTGCAAGGTCGACCAACTCACCTATTACGATCCCAATGCCCCCGCTGCACCCGACAATGTTCTCCCCATGGTTGAACAATCTGTTTGTGGTGCAACTACCTCGTTTGTTTCCTCCATGGGACCTGGAGTTTAATCAGATACGTCGATGACCTCAACATTCCAATCCATTCCACCCCCGTCACCCGCGACCGAAGTATCTAACCTATGTACCCTTTCCCACAATACACAAACACCCAACAATCAACCGCCCTTGTTACCCAAACCACCATTGGTACCTAGTCACATTGGTGTTACACCCATCCACACAATCCCCTTCCTCTTCCCTCCCTCGGGCGTAGTAAGCGCCCCAGTTATGGCTACTCTTAGCCTCCCCGGGTTAACCTTGGGATTACCCATGTGGTATATTTCGCCTCCCGTTCCCCCGCTGACACCAAATGTCATCCTACAACCGGTGCAACCCATTGCCACTACAAGTCAACCACCTCCCGGTGTCACTACCCCTTCGTCATCTACGAATCCCCCCCCTCTTATCAATCCCACTGGGGGCAGAGGCCCACAACCATACACTGCTGTACCCCCGCCCAAAGAAGTTAAACCCCCCCCAAGTTTTTCGTGCTCCTCCCAAATGCTCGTTGTGTAATGAGTTAGGCCATCCAACTCATCAATGTCCACAATTACCTGCATTACAGGAACACATGCAAATGCTTGATGACGACCCCAACATCCCAGTTGTCGAACTCGATCCAACACCTAAGCCTCATGATAAATCACTGCGTACCAACCACCCTTGTGCAATATGCGGTATTTACGGCCATTACTCACATCACTGTCCTGATCTCCCAGATTATAGAGCAGCTCTCTACAAGATGAATAATTTGGACCTTGAGACGGCACCCCCCACAATTGAGGAGATCCACCCCCCAGTATCACCCTCATCCGGAGAGATTAACACCATTTATATGATCTCTTCGACTACCACTCCCTCGTCAACCAATTTGACAACTCAAAGTTTCCGCAATGATGAGGAGATTCTAGAGGCTCTCACTGCCCCGGATTATCCCTGGAATGACATGCACCATCGTTCCTATTTCCTCCCAGAAGAGTCCTCCTCCACCACATCCACCCAATTTGCGGTTGAGTCCAAAGATTTCCTTCCCACCAAATTCGACTGGTTTAAGGATCCCATTCCTACTCCCGATGCCTTTGAGGAGGGTAACATGGCCAACATCTCACCCGTCATCCACATCGATATCTCTGACCCACCTGGTGCTCTTGAAATCATTACATTAGGAGCCTCCTGCAGTGAGTATGAGATTGGAGAGTACAAAAAACTTTTCCAAGAGTTTCGTGATGTCTTTGCCTGGTCCTATACCAAACTGCCTGGTCTTGACCCCGCTATCATAGAGCCCCACATTGACACCTTTGAGTTAGGGGGCATAATAGATTACCTCGACCCTGGGATAGGGGGCATGATCAATCATTTTGAACCTTCCCCATCACATCTATCTCAGTGTTCCAATGATCCCAATGTTCAAACCAGCACATATGTGATTCACAATCACAAACCCCATGCGCATAGCATGGGGGCAGGTCATTAACCCTGCTCACTTTTTCACATTTGTGATCTCAACCATTTTTGAGGTCACATGTCACTGGTAGATTTGATTTGATTTGATACACCTAGTATTATGCCCCCACAGGTCATCATTTCTCCCCACCACTGCATCCTTGGCTTGGTGGACTCAACTTTATTTATAGTCATTTTTAACTTAGCTATTTCCTTTGATTATTCCAGAGTCCTTATGACCTCCGTTTTTCGCACCATTTGCACCGTCGGATTCATATTTCTGTGCCCGTGATGATGCTTGAGATCATTTCTCTCTCTCACAAAAAACTTTTGGAATTTTTTCCATACACGTTGCCATCTAGATTTGCATGCCACTTCGGCCGCTCTCCGTTTTTGATATATTTTATATCATCGGATTCATTTTTCTGAGCCCGTGATGCTGCTTGAGATCATTTCTCACTCTCAACCCCATATTTTTTGGGTATTTTTTCCAAAACGCCCCCCATCACCTCAGTTTGTGTGCCACATCGGTCGTTATCCATTTTTGACACTTTTTATATCGCCGGATTCATTTTTCCGAGCTCATGATGATGCTTGAGATCATTTATCGCTCTCACCAGGTACAGTTTCAACATTGTGTCCTGACACCTTGCTGCCTCGATTTGCGTGCCACATCAGCCGCCATCGGATTGTTCCACCTTTTTACATGAGCCATTCACTCCTTTCATACTACAATTATTTCATTATTTTTCCACCATTCATTATCCCGCAAGGAGGCCCACCAGTGTTCCCCCCCTACCCTCGTCCTTGGTCATCATCAATGTTCCTTGATTGAGCACTTCCTCATTGCCTGATCATTCCTTTTGTTCGGTATAATTTTATCCCTTTTTCGGGCCAAACAAGTCCTTTACAAAAAAGGCACTTAGGGAGTTTCTGTTAAGCTCTTTTCTGACTCCTAAAACAATGAAAAGATCGCTGAGCAATCTTGCTTCCTTTCATGCTCGTTAAAGTTCCTGAAATGGCATCTATCTGATATAAGTTTGACCCTTTTCCGGACCTGATAGACTAATTACGAAAAAGGAATACTCTAGTCACACCGGCTAGAAGAGTTCTTCATTGCATCCTTTTATGCTTCTTCAGGCCTTGGAGACTAACACACGAAAAAGCAACCCCCTGGAGTCTTCTTATCGCTTTCAGACTCTCTAAAATTGAAAGCAACCACGAGCATGAACTATTTTGGGCTCGTATAAATCCACACGACAGTACCATTCCATTATTTCAGAGTCTTCTTATCGCTTTCAGACTCCTTAAAATTGAAAGCAATCACGAGCATGAACTGTCCTGGGCTCGTATAAATCCACATGACAGTGCCATTTAAAACACACTTCTTCTAGTTCCTTAACCCATGAAGAAGTCCCCTCGTGCCTCTTGGCACTCTGATCGATCATCTCGGCAGCACCCCCAATCAGGTTGCCTTTGTTTAGAGTATTCTGCAGTCTCCTGCCATTTTACACCAACTTGAGTATCACTCACCCCAGTCACTATCCTTGATCCATTACAGCTATGATCCCTTTACCACCAGTCAGTTTCATATGCTACCCGATCATCCCCACCATCATACTCTGAACAAAGGAAGTTTGAGTCCACCCACTCTACTTGCCCAGTTATCCCCCATAGTATGACAGTCCTACCATCAGTACTCTCACACTTCGGTTCTCCACCTCGTGCTCCTATCAAGGAAACATCATCACCTTGCTATTTTTCGGTCTCCCTCTGTCAACGACAGCCCCTCTATTCCAGAGGATAGACCCAGAGGTCCCTACGCCTTGGACCCATCACCATCTGTGGTGAGTGCCTACGGACCATTTTGAGAGGAGTCATCATTGCCTCTCCGAGTGGTTGTTTCTCACATGCTCGACTCCAACACCTTGATCGCATCGTTGAGAATCACGCAGGGTTTATATCCCTTCAGTTATTGGTTGAAGACCCCATATTTCCCCCAACTCTAGCACATCGGTGAGTCACTTCGGAACGCCCAGTTATATGTTCCAGTGGATGTCCGGGTTGCATTGGCGATTGTATTTGGAAGCCATCCCGTTATATGCTTCCTTGAGTACCCAGTTTCGTTCCAGTTCAGTGCACCATTGAGGATATGACTCCCTGTCACTATGATCCAGCAGCTCATCAGTTCCTCTGGTACCCCACTTAGTAGCACTTTAGTTATTCCAGTGTACCAGTTCTTCAGCTTAGACATGGTCAACCCAGCAGTATGTCCCAAATTTGTGTCCCCTCTGGACCCTTATGATGTACACAGTGGTTCTCTATGTGTCCTACAGGTCCCCCTTTTTGGGCCTCACAGTTATTTTTGATGTACCTTGATATGAGCATGGGTATGCCCACCTTGTCCATATATTGAGATTCTTCCTCATTCATTATTTGAGGCCATGTATATTTCAGGTCCTCGTATTTTGGACCCCATTGTTATTGTTGTTCTATATCTTGATATTAGCATGGGAATGCCCGCCTCGTCCATATGTTCAGATTATTCCTCATTCATTATTGAGGTCATGTACTTTCATTTTTTGCAGTTTGTTCGGGACCGTTGTTCAGGGCTCTAGTTCGTTTCTTCTCTTCTCCACACCCCAGGAAAACCATAAAAGACTTATGATGTCTATCGACCATACGATGAGCTCCTGCCCTCACACATCAAGGGGAAATCTGTTAACACCCAAAAAGTGCTCACTACCTCATCTACCCCATTACATGACTCATTTGTCCATATTTCCTACCATATTTGCCTCCAAAACCTTAAAATCCCATTTAAAAGCCTCCAAAAGGCCACAAAACCCCTTTTCCCCCCAAAATAATCCAAAATTCCTCCAAAATAGCGAAAACCCTCTAAAAAGGGAATAAAAAATACAAAAAAGAGGAAAAAGAGGGAAAAAGGAAGCAAAAACCCTCTAAAAAGGGAATAAAAAATACAAAAAAGAGGAAAAAGAGGGAAAAAGAAAGCAAAAACCCTATACAACTGATCTAAACCATATGGTGCCCAAAACCATGGGCCAACACTCCACCACTAAAAGCCTATAAATAGGTGATGGAGGCCCCTCATTTCATATCCACGGTCAAACACACCCTTACTCTGCCAAAATCACTCTTGAAACCCTAGCTCACCCTTGAGCTACTTTCACATTTGAGTGCCCCTTTGGCCCATTTCCAAACCCTTTGGAGAAAGAGAAAGGATCAAAACTTGAAGCTTCGAAGCAACCCTCTTGGACTACTGCAAAGGCTTCCTTCACATTGGAGGTATAATCAATACAAAAAACCCTTTTTATTATCTTGTCTTTTCTGTTTTATGCACATGTTTAGAATAGTTACTATTTTACTGTATTGTCTTTCATTTACTGTTTTTCTGAACTTCTACTAAGGAGTCCCTTCTCCTTAGTAGGTTCTCATTTGCACAAGCTAGGGTGAAAACCCTAGCTACAATAACTATCTCCATCCCAATCAGAATCAGTAAAACCAACTAGTTCAAGTGATGAACTAGTTTCATAGTGTATGCCAAACTACTTGGTACCTTGCACATAATGAAAGACCCTTTTGGAAGCCTTCCAATGGACCTCATGAGGCTCTTGCATGTGAATTGAAACAGCCCCAACAACATAATACAAATCTGGTCGAGAGTGTGTGAGATGCAGCAAGCTCCCAACTAGTTGTCTATACAATGAACTGTCAACCAATGGTGAAGAACCCCAATCAGTGAGCTTAAATCCTGAAAGGAATGGAAATCTGGCAGCATTACATTCAGCCATTTTAAATTCTATAGAATATCTAAAGCATATCTTGATTTATAAATAGTGACCCCGTCAACAATTTGCTCAATCTCCAAACCCATAAATTGTTTCAACAATCCTAGATCTGTCATGGCAAAAGCACTGTGCAATGCATCTTTAAATGAGCCTAGTTCTTTGGTGCATCTACCAGTTATAAATATATCATCAACATATAGTACAATAATCAAAATCATATCACTAACATGCTACATGTAAACATTTGGATTAGACTTACATCTCTCAAACCTTTGTGATAGCAGAAAATTGTCCATCTTGGTATACCAAGCTCTAGTAGCTTGCTTGAAACCATAGAGGGACTTCTTCAACCTAAAACAAAAAGTATATGATCTGCAATGAAGCCTTAAGGATTCTACATATATATCTCCTCATCAATATTCCCATGAAGAAATGCACTCTTCACATCCATGTGAAGAACGTCCCATCACTTGGAAGCTGCAATGGCCAAAACTATCCTGATTGAGTCCATCTTTGCCACCGGTGCAAATGTTTATGTATAGTCCACTCCATGGAATTGAGAGAATAATTTATACACCAACATAGCCTTATAATTCATATCAGAACCATCAAAGGCCATTTTAGTCCTATAAACCCATTTGCATTGCACTAGTTTCCTCTTGGGAGGAAGAGGGACCAAATCCCAAGTTTCATTGTCATGGAGGGAGTTCATCTCTTCTTGCATGGTTTTTTGCCATATTGTATCTTTTTATGCTTCTGCATATTATTTTGTATCAGATCCAAACATAAGGAAACATCTCCCATGAATATATGTATCACAATAAGACAAGGCATTGTGAAACTGTGATCTAGTCTTCCTAGGATCTTGAGGATCACCTGCAAGCTCACCAGCATCTTGTATGGTTTTCTCATCCCACTTGGACCTTGTATGAGGGTCATGGTATGAATAAATATCATCATCTTCATCCTCCATATCATAATCATAAAAATCATAGAAATAATCATCACTTATATCCTCTTCATGCAGGGGGTTTGAGCATTCCCCATCACCTTGTTCTGATGCATGCATGGGCTCTTCTTCAAACTGGACACTCCTCTCAATGAAATTTTTATGAGATGAGGGGTAAAATATATTGTATACCTTTGCATATTCTTCATATACAACCATGATGGAATCCTTTATTTGGGGCTGCAAGTCCTTTCTCTTTTATGGGGGTATTCTATCCCATGCCCTTGAGCCAAACACCCTGAAATGAGACACATTTGGCTTGTGTCCCATCCAAGCCTCAAATGGAGTCATGCCTTCCAAGGATTCATGTGGTTATAATTTATTGACATATGCAGCACAATTTATGGCTTCATCCCATATTTTAGGAGACAACGACTTAGCCTCCATCATGCATATGGCCATCTCCTTCAATGCTCTATTCTTGCACTCTGCAACACCATTTTGTTGAAGTGTGTAGGGCACAGAATGTTTCATTTGGATGCCATTTTATTCAAATATATTCCATAGGTCCTTATTCACATACTCTCTTCCATTATCAGTCCTCAAGAACTTCATATTTATCCCACTGAAATTTTCCATAGAAGCTTTGAAAACTTTGAAAGATTGGAAGACTTCAGATTTTTGCTTGAGAAAGAACAACCAGCAATATCTTGAGAAGTCATCAAAGAAAGTTAGCACATACTTTGAGTTTCCATAGGAGGGTGTAGGAATAGGACCTATCAAATCTGAATGGACCAAAGCAAGAGGTTTATCAACTCTTCTTTCCTTCCCCTTCTAATACTTGCACTCAGCATGCTTCCCAACAATGCACCATTTGCAAGTGCCTTTGGAAAATCTGATTATTGGAAGGCCTTCAACCATGTCTTCTTTGCTCAATGCTTGAAGATATTTGTAGTTGAGGTTTCCAAAACTCTTATTCCAATGCTTGTTGACTTCATTATCATGTGACATAAGTGCATTTGGAGAAGAGTACTCAAGAAAATGAGAGAACTTGTACATTCTAGAATCATGGTCTTCAACACCAACTGCTACAACTTTACCAGTAGAAATTTCTGAAATTTCCACATCATCTTGAGTGAAGATCACTCTCTTGGATGAACCAGTGTGAGTCATTTGGTAAACAGAGAGTAATTTTGCTACAAGATCTGGTACATACAGTACATTACTGAAGTACCCATTTTCTAGAGTGATTCTCCCAATGCCTCTAGCTAGGATTTCTGAGGCATCTCCCATGAGAATGGATGGACCATTGTAAGGAGAAAGAGTAGAGAAAGAATATTTTGCAGAAGCCATGTTCCTTGAGGAACCTAAATCTATGATGAAGGAAGAATATTCTGAGGTACAAGCCATCAATGCATGGCACCTCTCCTTGTCTTCAGAAACACCCTCTTTCTTCTTTGAACTTTCTAGAAGATGAATGTTATTCTTTTGCAAGAGATGGGTCATCATATCAATAATTTTCTTCATGCATGCACTCTTAGGGTGTTAGGCTATTCCTATACTCCATCCTAGTCCTACCAGCATTTTCATTATTTTTCATTTCAGTCATGCAGGCATGCAATTGCATGCATCTCATTCATCAGGTTGGTGTCTCCCAGCACCTAGAGCTTAATTTACTAGACCTGGGAGCCTGTTTTTGCTCCGTTCCATCCCTCCTAGTCAGTAATGCGCCCTCCTTTCACCTACCACGTGAGAAAGGAACCCTCCCTCACCTACCACCAGTTACACTTCAGTTAGTTGAGTGATTTGTGGATTTGTTCCTTGATTTGAGGACAGATTGACTAGTTTACTGACTGAGACACTCTGATGGACCTCCAATGAGCCTAGATTTCCATTTCTGACTCCAGTCAACTCCCATGCGCCCTCCACTAAGCCTACTTCACTACATTATTGATTCCATGTGCCATTTACACCTACCACACTCAATTAGACTCAATTTGACACCTGTTTGACCGTTACTTTTGCATTGATGACTCCACTGATGATGATTAGGACTCCTAGTGGTGTATTGTTGACACTCCACTGATGATGATGATGATGACTTTTAGTGCAGATAAGCCATGCCCATGCAGGATAATTCGAATTGCCCCCTTGGCATTCGAATCCTCTCCACCATTGTATTATTTATTGTTCATATGATGATTAATGAATTAGTGAGTGTGTGATGTTATTACGCTTCTATCTTAGTTCTACTGTATCATAATTATGTTGCTCTTTTACACTGCATTGTTCACTCTTCTTCTATTTTCCTGCTTAATCTTAATATTTCTTGTGAGGTATACATTAGCTCTTAGATCTGTTGTGAGGATTTTCACATGGTATCAGAGCATTTTGAGAGTATTGTATATCTCCATTCCTGAGAGTTTTTTGTAGGTTAATATCAAGATTTCGAGTGCAGCAGTTGCAGCAGTTTCTGCACTTTTGCAGCAGTAGCAGTTGCAGATATTTTCTATTATTTTTTGCAGGTCTTTTGAAACAGCTTCCATGAATCTGGAAAGAACTCCTCCTATTTCTCCATTCAAATATGATGAGTGGAAACCAAAGATGATAGCACATTTGAAGAGACATGGTCTCTTTGATTATTGTTTTGAAAGAGAGTTTGATTCCTCTAAATAAGAGAATGATTGGTTAAATGAAGGTGACAGAGCCTATGCAGCAATGATGTATGCTATGTCTCGTTGCATGGTAACCCACTTCCTTTCTGTTGAATCTCCAAAAGAGCTATGGGCCCATCTAGATGAAATATTTGGAAAACAAAATGAAGGGATTGGTCCAAACCATTTCGAGAGCAAGCCTATTGATGCATTCGCCCTCCTTGATGGTCTCTCTGATCATGAATCAGTATCAAACATATATCATAATGAAGTTTTCCACAAAGAAGAAGAACTTGCAGATTCTACACTCATGCTCTCAATATCTTCTATTTAAAATTATGTTCTAGCTCACAGTCTAGAAACTACAGAGGTTCTTAAATCCTCTCTTGCACAAGAGTCTGTTGGTTTTCATAATGATGATCTCATGAATGTTTTGGAGGTTAAATCAGCAATTGGAGGTAATGCTTTCACTCTCCTTGATCACTCACCTCTTATGTACTACTGTAAGATCATTTGTACATGCTCTCATAATTTTATTGAAGATGTAAGGCATTGTCATTCGCTTGGGATAATTTCTCATGCATTTCATGGTTTTGATCTCACCTCTAATGGTTCAAAGGAGATCTCAAGAAACCATTTTTCAAGTCTTGGATCTAATTTGGATTCCAAGCAATCACTATCATGTGATGGTTCTTTTGGGCATAATCTCACCTATGATGGTTCAAAGGAGAAAACAAAAGACTATCCACACATTCATGGATTTGATCCTACCTCAGCCGATTCGAATCACAGGTTCCAGGATCATCCTCATACCTCTGGATTTGTTCTCATCACATTCGATCTGAAGAGCAAGTACAAGTACATGATTTTTGAGCATGATCCACTTCTTCCCAAGAAGAATATACCTCCAGACATATGACCAAGCATCACACATGCTTGAGTTTGGAGCATTTATTTTGGTGTGCCCTATAGTCTATTTTGAGGGGGGATATTTTTTCCATGAGGTTTTCCCCATTTCCTCGGTTTATGGACTGTTATTTATTATTCATTGTATTGGGTGACCTTTGGTCTCGGTTACTAGGGCCCATGATGGATTAAGGGGGGTGTTTGGATATTCATATACTCCATCCTAGTCCTACCAGCATTTTCATTATTTTGCATTTTAGTCATGCAATTGCATGCATCCCAATCATCACTGTTGGTGTCTCCCAACACCTAGAGCTTAGTTTACTAGCCCTGGGATCATGTTTCTGCTCAGTTCCAGCCCTCCTAGTTAGTAATTCACCCCCCTTTCACCTACCACGTGAGAAAGGCACCCTCCCTCACCTACCACCAGTTACACTTCTATTAGTTGAGTGATTTGTGGATATATTCCTTGATTTGAGGACAGATTGACTAGTTTACTGACTAAGACACTCCTATGGACCTCCAGTGAGCCCAGATTGCCAGTTCTGACTCCATTCAGCTCCCATGTGCCCTCCACTGAGCCTCCTTCACTACATTAGTGCTTCCATGTTCCAGTTACACCCACCACACTCAGTTAGACTCAGTTTGACACCTTGTTGACCGTTACTTGTGCATTGATGACTCCATTGATGATGATTAGGACTCCTAGTGGTGTATTGTTGACACTCCACTGATGATGATGATGAATCCTAGTGCATATAATCCATGCCCATGCAGGCTAATTCGAATTGCCCCCTTGGAATTCGAATCCTCTCCACCATTGTATTATTTATTTTTCATATTATGATTAATGAATTAGTGAGTGTGTGATGTTATTCTGCTTCCATCCGAGTTCTACTGTATCATAATTATGTTTCTCTTTTACACTGCATTGTTCACTCTTCTTCTATTTTCCTACTTAATCTTAATCTTTCTTGTGAGGTATACATCAGCTCTTAGATATGTTGTGAGGATTTTCACACAGGGTGTCAACCCTTTTTAAAGTAAGTGCATTTGGTCTTTTCTTTCTTCTTTCCTTTGTCTTTGATAGGATTTGAACCCCCATCATAAGATTTGGGCCTCTCCTTGTCTTTCTTCTTCTCTTGTGTTTTTGAACCCTTGGGATTTTGCTTTCCTCTAGCTTGTCTTGAATCTTCAGCAGCAATAACTTGGTCCTTTTTCTTAATGGAACCCTTTAGAACTGGCTTATCTTGCTCTCTAGTTAGAATTTCCATGAAATCATCCAAATATGGCATCTTCCAATTGCAAACTGTAAGTTTGGTGGAGTGAAATGTAGAGACAAATACTGAGTACTTAGGACCCAACTTCGTGTTGATGTATTTGTAACTTCGGAAGATATTCTTCTATGTATTACACTTGTACTTTATTATATGCATGATGGAGATGTATTATTCCTCCAATCAGAAGTGTCGTCATTTGTATTTGTAAGTGTCGCAAGTGTCACAAGTGTTGCAAGTGTCACAACTTATATTTGATGGGTTATTAGACCACCGGTTTGGGGTCGTCTCTAGTTGAGTCATGTGGATGGGTTATTAGGATTCCTTAGGAAGTCGGCCCTCTTAAGTTATTGACAGGTCAAGTCAGTGTATAAATAGAGAGTGAGTGTGTCTCATTCTATTCATTCACTCACTCATCCAACTCGCATTAGTTGAGAGAGGAGTAGTTGTTGGAGTTATCTATCTTGGGTTTGATCATTGTGATCTTGTATTGTGGCTTATTCTGTCTCTGAGGAAGTTGCGGGGTTTTTCACCTTCTTGGTTTTCCACGAGGAAACTCTGTGTCTCTTGTTTTTATGATTGTTTATGATGTGCATGTTATTCTCTTAGTAGGATCCTAAGATAATGTTTGAATGAAATTATCGAAAAATTAACATGGTATCAAAGCCGTGCTAAGAAGAAGACACTGCGTAGCTGCGGAAGCTAGGGATTCTTAATATTTGGGTTTCTCTCCTCATATCATCAAAGGCAGGAGGCTAGGATGACTCTCCTTGGAAGGGTGCATCTTTCTGTCGAGAAAGAATTCAATTATGAGCACTTTCAGTTTTTGGCCCGTCACTACTACGGGAAATTAGGGTTTCGGAGAAAATTGGAATTTTTGGAATCCAAGACCACTGCTGGATGACCCTTAAGAAAATCAAAGTTTAGAGACCAAGATCGAACATTTTGGTTGGGCAGAAGGTCGGGCTTCATCAAACCCTAAATCGGGATTTTGATCAAAAGGGTGGAAAATTAGGGTTTCTGCAAAAGTTGAAATTTTTGGAATCTGTGACCACGGCTGGATGCTCCTCAAAAAAATCAAAGTTTAGAGCACAAGATCGAACTTTTTGGATGGGTAGAACCCTGTGAAATATCAAACCCAGTTCGGGATCCTGTCTAGGAAATCCGAAAGTTTCAAAGGAAATTTTGAGGGGTCAAATTTTGTAGATTTCAAAATTGAAGTATACCAGCTTGATCAGCTCAACAAGGTTCATCTTTCCATCCATTCAGAAGTTTGGAATTCAAAGTTTGAATTTTTAGGGTTTCTCTGACAAACCCTAAGCCAGCTCCAAATCCAGTTTTCAGCAAATCAAGTGGTAAGACCTAAAACTTTCTATTTCCATTTGAAGTACTCTTTAAGATGTCTCACCACACCAAGCTTGAGGATACGCTTGAAGGAGCTAATAAATTCTAAGCATGGAAGTATAGGATTAGGTTAATCCTAGAAGAGAATGAATTGGACAACTACATAAAGGAAGAGGTTCCAGTTCCAGAGGGAGATGAGACTAAGGCCTTACACAAGAAGGACTTGGTCAAGGCCAAGAGAATCATTGCTGATTCTATAAAAGACCATCTCATTCCCCATGTGTCTTCCCTAAAGACACCTAAGGAGATGTTTGACTCTTTGACCAAGTTGTTTGAAGGAAAGAATATAAATCGAAAGATGACTCTATGGGATCAATTGAAAGGGGTAAAGTTCCAGAATGGAGAGACCATCCAATCCTACTTCACTAAGGTCTCTCAAATCAAGGAACAACTTGAAGTTGTGGATGAAGTAGTGGAGAATGGAGAAATTGTCATGACCACTTTGAATGGCCTACCTAGGTCATGGGACTCCTTCATCCAAGGTATTTTTGCAAGAAGGAAGTTGATCTCCTTCAGTAGACTATGGGAGGAATGTTCACAAGAAGAAGCTAGACTTGTGGCCAGAGAATAAAATATGGGAAGTGAAGACCAAGCTCTCGCTGCTCACACTAGAAGAAGTAAGTTCAAGAAGGAGAAGCCTAATACCAGGGAATCTTCTCACCATCATCAAAGGGGGAACTTTAAGAAAGACACCTCTCATGGTCGATGCTTCACATGTAATGAGAAGGGACACTTTGCCCGAGATTTTCAAAAGAGCAAAGGATAATTCAACAATAATAAGAAGAACGACAATAAGAAGAGATATCATGCTCATGCTGCTCAGGATGATGAGCCTCCCATGAAGAAGGCTAGAGAAGAAAGTGAAGATTCTTCAAGTGACGATGAATATATTCTAATATATGCTCTCACAGGTACTGTTACACATGGGTGTAATGATTGGCTTATTGATAGTGGGGCTTCTAAACATATGACGGGATTCAAAGAATCTCTTATAGATCTATTTGAACATGAGTCACCTCATAAGGTGAAACTTGGGGATGACTATCAATACCCCATAAAAGGAAGTGGTGAAGCCTCCTACAAGTTAGACTCTAGGAAGTCTTTGAAGATGCAAGATGTTCTATATGTAACTGGACTCAAGAAGAATCTTCTCTCCATATCATATTTGGATGCAAAAGGGATGAGAGTTGCATTTGTGGATGGCCAAGTACTTATGTGGCCTAAAGGTAAGACCATAGATGATGCAGTAGTGATTGGAGAGCAAGAGGGAGGATTGTACAAATTGAAGGGACAACCTGAACATGCCATGGTACATGAATCCATGGAGCCAAGTGAAATTTGGCATAGAAGGCTTGCTCATGTGCACTATAGGGCACTACCAATTGCAAGCAAAGCAGTAGAAGGTCTTCCTGAAATCCAGTCAAAGCATGAAGGTGTTTGCAAAGGATGTGAAAAAGGAAAGAACACAAAGAAGGAATTTCCAAGCAGTGAAAGCAAAGCAAAAGGAATCTTGGAGATTATCCACTCCGATGTATGCGGACCAATGTCATCCAGTTCTCTGAGTGGGTATGCATATTATGTTTCTTTCATTGATGACTTCTCTAGGAAGACTTGGATTTATTTCTTGAAGAACAAAGATGAAGTGTTTGATAAGTTCAAGGAATTCAAAGCCTTAATAGAAAATCAAACTGATAAGAAGATCAAGACCTTTAGATTCGACAATGGCAAAGAATTCACTTCAGGGGACTTCAAGAATTTATGCAGTGATTCAGGGATTAAGAGGGATTTAACCACTCCTTACAACCCACAACAAAATGGGGTTGCAGAAAGGAAGAATAGAACAATCATGGATGCAGGATGGGCAATGCTTCATGACCAAGACCTACCCATGCACCTATGGGCAGAAGTAGCAAGAACAGCAGTATATGTACAAAACAGAAAACCACACAAGATACTTGACAACAAGACACCAGAAGAAGTCTTCTCTGGTAAGATACCAAAATTTGGCCATCTCGGAATATTTGGTTGTCCAGTATATACACATGTTCCAAAAGAAAAATGGACAAAGTTAGATCCTTTAGGAAAGAAGGGTATATTTTTGGGGTACAGTGAAAGCTCGAAGGCATACAGAATCTACTTTTCAAGGTTCAAGAAGATTGACATCAGCAGGGATGTGACTTTTGATGAAAACACAACATACATCAAATCCAGAAAGACACCTGTTGAATACTATGAAGAACCAAGGGTACCCAGAACACAAGACACCACCATGAATGAAGTAATACCAGAAGTGGATCATGAAATAGAAGATCCACAAGAACCTGTAGATCCACATCGAGAGAATAACTATCACAAGAGGAAACTTGCATGGGCTAGAGAGCTCATACAAGGTGTAGAAAGGTATGGTATTCCAGAAGAGGAACACAGAGAAAGGAAAATGACAAGATCACACACCAGCTATGTGGCCTTGCTCTGTGACATAATGAACAAAGAACCTTGCAATTATGAAGAGGCAACAGAAAAGAAAGAATGGAAGGATGCCATGGTCGAGGAATACCAATCGATCATGAAGAATGATGTTTGGTATGTGGTCCCAAGACCATAAGGGAAGTCTGTTGTGACTTCCAAGTGGATCTATAAGATCAAGCATGCTGCAGATGGTAGCATGGAGAAATACAATGCAAGATTTGTAGCTCGTGGCTTCTCCCAGAAAGAGGGGATAGATTATGAAGAGACTTTTTCTCCTGTAGCCAGACACACTTCCATCAGAACAGTACTTTCCCTGGATGCAGTGATGAAGTGGAAGATACACCAGATGGATGTCAAGACAGCTTTCTTGAATGGTGTAGTCGAAGAGGAAGTGTATGTGGAGCAGCCACTCGGTTTTGAGACACGTGACAGGGAGTCATATGTGTGCAGATTGAAGAAATCCTTGTATGGCTTGAAGCAAGCTCCTAGGACATGGTACGACAGGATAGATAGCTTCATGTCCAGTTTGGGATTTACCAAGAGTAAAGCAGATTCCAACCTTTACTACAAGGTTGAGGAAGGAAATCCATTGATACTCCTATTGTATGTGGATGACATGTTTGTGACAGGTGAGGATAGATTGATTGCCGACACGAAGAGGAAGCTTGCTGTCGAGTTCGAGATGAAGGACTTGGGCATGATGCATTACTTTCTAGGTATGGAGGTGTGGCAAAGTGCAGATGGAATATTCCTTGGACAAGGGAAGTATGCAGTAGAGATCCTGAAGCGGTTCAGGATGATGGACTGCAAGGCCATGGCCACACCTATGGCATCGAACCTGAAGCTATTGAGCGATGCTTCGTCTGAGACGGTTGATGCCACAGTGTATCATCAGATGATTGGGTCCTTGATCTACCTGACGATCACAAGACCAGATATTTGCTTTGTGGTGAACACCTTGACCCAATTTCTGACAGATCCTAGACATGTTCACCTGATTGTTGTAAAGCATATTCTGAGGTACCTAAAGGGTACAATTGATTATGGGCTCAAGTATGATGCGAATCAAAAGTTTAACCTGGAGGGTTATGTTGATTCAGATTGTGTAGGCAGTGCTGCAGATAGGAAGAGAACCTCAGGGTGCTGCTTCAGTATAGGATCAAGTGCGATCTCTTGGTTTAGCAGTACAACCGAAGCAGAGTATGTCGCAGCTTGTTCAGCTAGTTGTGAGGCAGTATGGCTTAGGAAGCTACTGTCTAAGTTATTTGATCTCCCATTGGATGCTACCTGTATCTTTTGTAACAACTAGAGTTGTGTGAATTTGTCTAAGAACTCGGTGTTCCATGACAGGTTGAAGCACATTGAGATCAAATATCACTATATCGGGGATATGGTGCAGAGAGGAGCAATGAAGCTCCTGTATGTTGCGACTGATGAGCAGATTGCAGATGTGTTGAACAAACCACTAGCCAGAGTGAAGTTTGAGTAATTCAGAGAGAGGCTTGGTGTTCTTCAGATAGAAGATACTTCGAGGAAGAAGTGATGGGACACATTTCCAGGAGCCATTCCAATCATGGTGGTAGGAGGATCCTTCCCATGGCTGTGAATGTAAGCATTGTGTGATGAGCATCAGGAATATGCTCTAGATGATATGCATCAGGATGATGATGTGATGATGATCAAGTTGATCATGCGATGATGATGTGCATCAGGACGATGTTGTGACAATGATCAGGTTGATCATGCGATGATGATGTACATCAGGATGATGTACTGTGTGATGATTATCAGTATGATCATGAGTATCAGGATGATACTCCGTGGCCATGGACAGATTGTGCAGGTAGCATGTAATATCTCCCTGGGAGATCCGATAGTCTGAGCTCGGATTCTCTTGCGAGGTTTTGCTACAGGTTGGTTGTGGATAGGTTGTGCAGATAAGCATATAATAGTGCCCTAGGATATTTGCAAATACTCTTGCTAGGTTTTTCCTATGGCATATAATAGCTCCTTGGGAGATCTGGAAAATGCTCTTTCAAGGTTTTTCTTAGGAGGACATATAATAGCGCCCTAGGAGACTTGCAGATACTCTTGCTAGGTTTTTCCTATGGCATATAATAGCTCCCTAGGAGATCTGGAAAATGATCTTTCAAGGTTTTTTCCTATGGAATGTAATAGCGCCCTGGGAGATCCGATAGGTTGAGATGTGTGCTCATAATCAGTCCTGGGATGCTCTTTCGAGGTTTTTCCTGACCACATGTAATAGCACCCTGGGATATCCTATAGGTTGAGATGTGTGCTCGTAATCAGTCCTGGGATGCTCTTTCGAGGTTTTGTGATGGTCACATGTAATATCTCCCCAAGAGATCTTGTCGGTCGTGCTTAGGAACATAAAGGATCCTGGGATACTCTTTCGAGGTTTTATTGACGCACGAAATTAGTACTGGGATCCATAGTATGGCCAAAGATGATGAAGACCTACAGGAGGCTAGGCCTATATCCAGCATGAAAAAGGGATGGCTCTGTAGAACTTCCTATGATGATAAGAATTGAGAGATAGCCCAGAGATCGAGATGACGAGTACAGCAGCAATGACGATGATGCTTCGTGATCCAATGATGATGATCCATCTCCAAAATTGAAGACTTGTGTCGATATGTATTGATGGCCTGTGTCTAGAGAATACCTTCCTAGTTAAGAGGGAGTGTTGATGTATTTGTAACTTCGGAAGATATTCTTCTATGTATTACACTTGTACTTTATTATATGCATGATGGAGATGTATTATTCCTCTAATCAAAAGTGTTGTCATTTGTATTTGTAAGTGTCGCAAGTGTCACAAGTGTTGCAAGTGTCGCAACTTATATTTGATGGGTTATTAGACCACTGGTGTGGGGTCGGCCCTAGTTGAGTCATGTGGATGGGTTATTAGGATTCCTTAGGAAGTCAGCCCTGTTAAGTGTTGAGCCCAGAATTGGCCCTTTTTGACCATCATTTATCATCTTCCCTTCCCTTGTCTCACACCAATTACCTTGGCAATTTGACTTATTGTCCTTATCTTATTCCCCAATTTACCAAGGCATGGCCGATTATTGTTTTATTGTATTAATACTTATGATTGTGATGATTAAAGTTGTGCATCTCTTAATTTGTGCTAACATGATGCGATTTATGAAGGTAGTAAGACAAATAGACTGCAGAAAGATCGGAGCTGAACAAGTCATGGAGGAAGGGACGTCCATTGCTTGTAGAAGGTTCCTTGGGACTCAAATCGTCAATCAAGGCACAGTCGTGGCAGGGCAGCTGTAACATAAAGTGCTATCTTAAGTATGTCGCTGCTCGAATCCAGCTGTGAGCTGGAAGGACCGCCACTCTTGGGACAGTTAATAACTCCCCTCATATTTGGATATTTCAGTTCTTCCACGCATTGTAACAGCTAGATTATTTAGGGCGCCTGAAGATCAGAGATCTTCATGGCTGCCCAATTATAGGTTTAGATGTTGCAAATTGTATGTATAAATATGTGGGATTGCCTCGATCGAGGGGTTGGACAGCAGACAATTAATTTATCTTGTATTAGCAACCGAGCTGAAACTGTGTACTCATTCTTCTGTTAATATAAGGAGTTACTTCTGAGTTAAAGAGAGTGTTGTTCGACCAGCGTCTCTGTGTGAAGACTGGGCCCGTCTTCCACAGATATTGCTGCGTTAATTTAGGATTTCATCGTTGTGTGATGCTTTGTCTTTCTTTTGTACGCAGCAGCAATATTTATTGTGTGGATTTCTTAGTAACGATTATATTTCCGTGAGATTGGTGAATGGTATCAATAACAGTCGACTGAGTCAGGTTTGTTTTACACACTTCAATTTCTGTTCACACTGCCGTGTTCATCCTACAGCTGAAACGTAATCCCAGGAGCTCTTACAATTTAGCTTTCCTGTTATGTGTTGATTGATTTATATTCTGCAATTCAGTTTCTTAGAATAGTTGTTTCAATCTCCTTCATTAAAATTCTAGAGTAATGTGCAGGTCATGCTTTATGATTCCCAGCTTGATTAGATTAGACAGTTGATTATTTTAGAATGCGGATGAGATTTCCTTCTTGCAATTGTTGATTAGATCTGATACCATTTCTCTTTGATGCATAATAGAAAAGAATTGTAGTATAGCAGTTAGAAGGCAATTGGGATTGCAGAGATTCTTTGGATGAATATGGATGATAGAAGATAAAAGTATTCACTTCTAATGGTTTTGTGTTTAAGCATATATTGTGCACTTGTCCTTTGAAATAAAAAGACTTTCTCGGGTTGACAATAAATTTCATACGCTCTGTGTGTTTGATATTTAATTATCTGCAATTAGAGTGCTTGACATTTTGGCGCCGTTTCCGGGGAAGGATGAAAACTAAACACTAGTCATTAGTTGATCTGATAATTGCTTTTAGTCAGTCTTTTGGTTGATTTTGAAATGATCTGCTTCGCATGAATACGAGGGGGGTAAAACGCGATCACCTCCCGACCCCCAAAACCCCACAAATTACTAACAGTACAGGTGGTTCGGGTCGTGGTCGAGGTCCACCGCTGGGCAGAAGAACATTCATTGACGACCTTGTTGACAAAACTGATTCAGTTGTCAGATCTCGTCAACAGGAGACTCCTATCAAAAGAGGCCCTGCTGATCCTGGAGCGTTAGCATCAGGATCTACAGTGAAAGATACAGGAGCAGCTGTGATTCCTGCATATACTCCTGCTAAAGAAGTAACAGCTGATTCAGTTGTTGCAACCGAAGAATACGCAGCTGTTGCAACCGAAGAATACGCAGCTGTTACAACTAAAGAATACGCAGCTGTTACAACCGAAGAATACGCAGCTGTTACAACTGAGGTAAAGAACAAAGGAACAAACGAAGGAGAAGATACAGAAGAAAAGATGAGTAATAGACATGAGAACGAAGAGGAAGAAGCAATGGTACAATACCATCATGAAGATAATTCCCCGCCAGAGACTATGGCTACATTGCAATTCCCAATACAGCAGCTAGAGGGGACAGCTCCTATGAAAAATATCTCACCGTCGGTGTTACCCCGCTTCCATGGCAGGGCGGCAGAAGATCCAGACGAATTCCTGTTTGAATTCGATATCCTCTGTCGCAGCTATGATTATGTCACAGATGCTCAAAAGTTGAAGCTTTTTCCCGCCACCCTGAAGGACAATGCATTACGTTGGTTCATGAGCCTTGGGGGAGGAACTGTTGCTAATTGGAACAAGATGAAGCAAGTGTTCCTGGAAAAATATCAAGAATATTGCAACACCAGGGACAAAAGGGAGGAGTTATTCAAGATGGTACAGAAGGAGGATGAAAGCTTGGAGGATTTTGTAGAGAGGTTGCTGTACAATGTGCAGAGAGATGGACAGACGAACATGGGACTAGATGTGCTTAAGATAATCCTGCTTCGAGGGATCAGGGATGATTATTTAGACATGCTAAATTTATTAGGGAAGGGAGATATCTCTAAAGAACCCTTTGAGACAATTGTGGAATTATGTAAGAGATACTCCAGGGGATCTTCTAGGCATAATAAGCAGAATAAACGAGATAAGCTGGAACGTGATGTCTTTGACAGAACTCAGAAGTCATCCAATGGGGGAGCTACACGGGCAGAGATAGGCAATCTTCTTGAAAATTTTAAAACAGAAATGATGAGTTCTATCTCTTCAGAGATTGACGTCTTGAAGGCCAAGCAAAGACAGGCAGTGGAGGATCTCACACTAGGTGTGTTTTGTCCCCGATGTAGAAAGACTCATCCACTGAAAGAATGCCCTCTTGACAAAGTACAAGTGTGTCAGTTGTGCGAGCTGAACCATGATATGAAAGAATGCCCCAAGTGAAGGATGTTCTGCAGGCATCAACTCCAGAGGTGGATTCAGCCTACTTCATTGCACAGAAGAAACCCTGGCAGCCCCGGAATCAAGGTATGTCTCCCGACTCATTTCCATTTTTGAATAATTTGAATAATTGGAATACTAATATGCAAAATGTGAATACACAATTCCCTTCAAATTATGCTCAGTGGAATTCCCCTCAACCTGCGATGCAAGGTTATAACTCATGGAGTCCTTGGACACAGCCTCCACACCAACCTACTTCATGGTCTCCTGGATGGAGGAACTTCCATCCTGGGAACCAGTTTCCTCAACCACCTCCACCTCAACAGTTACCATATCCTCCATATCCTCAATTTCATCAATATCCTCAATACCCACCTCAGCAGTCGCAGCTGCAGCTGCAAAATAATCCTGTGCCTAACATACCAATACGGCCTCAGCTGCCTGCCCAACCTAACCCTAACCCAAATAATAAAACAGTCCAGCAATTGGAAGCTCTCAATATGCCGGCCTACTCTCTCTCCCCTATACCTTGTAATGATATTCGCTTACGGTCTGGAAAGATAGTAGAACGTGTAACTGCAGAAAATATTCCACCAACTGTGTATGACAAAGGAGAGAGTTCCCAGCATCCGTTTGATCCGGTTCCTATCACTGAAGATGTTGAGCATCCCTCAGAGGGGAGGGCTGAAACATTAAACGATGAAGTGGATAACACGCAGCCTACCCAGTTGGTAAGGCAACCACCTTACCCTGAGAGATTGATGCTGCCACAAAGAGGAGGGCAACCTCAGTTCAATCTCCTAGGAGAATTGAAGAACCTTTATGTTAAGATTCCTCTTTTACAAGCTCTTCAAGATGTACCTATCTATGCTAGAACTGTTCGGGATCTGTGCACTAAAAGACCGGGAAGGAAACCCAGAGATCCTCCTACTGTTCATGTTATAGGGAATTTATCCGCTTTAATGACTGGAAAAACCCCTATAACCAAGTATGAGGATCCCGGCAATCCTACTGTCACTGTACACATAGGACAAACGCAGATACCCAACGTACTAGTAGATTTAGGAGCTGCGATCAATGTTATAACGATGGAGACTGTAAAGAAGCTCGGATTCACCAATATTAGACCGACCCCTACTATCTTAGAATTGGCAGACAGATCCACCATCAGACCCGAAGGGATTTTGGACGACCTTGTTATTTCAGTAGACTCATGGGAATACCCTGCCGACTTTCTGGTATTACAACCAAAATCACAGCTGGGGGGACATCCATTGATTCTGGGGAGGCCCTGGTTGGCTACAGCTGATGCTTGCATCAGCTGTCGATCAGGATCTATGACTATATCTAATGGCATGGAAACCAAAAACCTCACCCTGTACCCTCCAGCACGGCCGAGTCTAGAAATTGAAACCTCCCTTTGGATAGAACAGGAAGAAGAGGAAGATGTTCAGCCATTACTAACAATAGGGAAGGCACTAACCTTCAAAAATGAAACAGAAGACGATGCCATTAATAATTTCATTAGCGAACCTGCTTCAGTAGACAAGGAAGTTTATCAACTCCTGAACAGTACCCTCCGTAAAGAAGAACAGGAACAGCTTACGGAGGAAGCACTAGCCAATGACACAAACATAATCCCAGTATTGAAAAACTCGAGAAGCATTCCTATTGAGGTAGAGCCTGGAAGAACTTTGAACATCAATCCTGGTCTCTCCTCAGAAGAACAAAAGCGCCTAACCAATCTCTTGAAGGAACGTAAGGGGGCATTCGCCTGGGAGTATACCGACATGAAGGGTATTCCTTCTAGTCTGTGCACTCATCATATTTATATTAAAAATGACTCCCGGCCTGTATGTCAACCTCAACGACGCATGAACCCCAATCTGAGGGATATAGTGAAGGAAGAAATCCAGAAACTCTTGGAAGCAGGATTCATCTATCCTATCTCAGACAGTGAGTGGGTTTCCCCACTTGTAATTGTACCCAAGAAAAATGGTAAATGGAGAGTCTGTGTCGATTATAGGGAGCTGAACAAAGCTACACAAAAGGATCATTTTCCTCTTCCCTTTATTGACCAGGTACTTGATACCCTATCTGGGAAGAAGTTTTTCTCCTTCCTGGATGGGTTCAGCAGGTACAATCAAATTCAGATTGCTCCAGAGGATCAGGATAAGACCACCTTCACTTGCCCTTGGGGAACGTTCACCTACAGGGTGCTTCCCTTTGGATTGTGCAATGCACCCGCAACGTTCCAAAGAGCTGTGATTGGCATATTTTCTGAATTGGTTAATGATAGCATGGAAGTTTTTATGGATGATTTTACTCCTTATGGCAGGGATTTTGAGGAAGCACTGGAAAATTTGAAGAAAGTTTTAATTCGCTGTGAACAGGCTCGCCTCTCACTAAGCACTGAAAAATGCCACATGATGATGAGTGAGGGAGTGGTATTAGGACATTTCATCTCTACTGATGGTATTCAAGTGGATCCTTCAAAAATTAAGGTGATAAGGAATATACCAACTCCTTCAACTCAAAAAGAGGTGCGAAGTTTTCTGGGACATGCTGGGTATTACAGGAGATTCATAGAAAACTTCTCCAAACTTGCTTCTCCTTTGTTTTCATTGTTAATGAACGACGCACAGTTTGTATGGAGTACAGCATGCCAGACAGCATTTGATAAGCTTAAAGAGAAACTGTCCACAGCCCCTATTTTGAGGGGACCTAATTGGACCATACCTTTCCACATTTCTTCAGATGCTTCTGATACCGCCATTGGAGCAGTACTAGGACAGCAGGATGGTCAAGTACCTTATGCTATTTATTATGTTAGTAAAAACTTAGCCCCTGCTGAACTAAATTATACTGTTACTGAAAAAGAATTCCTTGCTATTGTTTATTCTATTAATAAGTTTCGGCATTACATTACTGGGTATCCTACATTCGTGCATACTGACCACTCTGCCATTAAGTATTTAATGAATAAACCTGTCACTAATGCCAGAGTAACCAGGTGGCTTTTATTATTACAGGAATTTGATATTACTATTATAGATAAACCTGGAAAAGAAAATGTTGTTGCTGATTTTTTATCACGATTTACTAACAGTGATGACAGTGCACCTGTTGAGGATGCTTTCCCGGATGAACATTTATTTGCACTCTCAGCTCATTCACCCTGGTATGCAGACGTTGCTAATTATTTGGTTGCAGGGAAGCTTCCGCCACATATGTCTAAACGAGAGAAAAGAAAAATTATTCAGCAAAGTGCCAGGTATTGTTGGCTCAAGGGCCATCTCTTTTACACCGGACCTGATCTTGAAATTAGAAGATGTGTAAGGGAAGATGAGATCTTTCATATACTGAAGGCCTGTCACGATGAACCTTGCGGAGGACACTTTGCAGACAAAAGAACAGGGCATAAGGCGTTGCGGATGGGCTATTATTGGCCGACACTGTTCAGAGATGCTAAAAGATATGTTCAGTCCTGTGACAGCTGCCAAAGGATGGGCCAACCTAATAAGACAGATCAGATGCCTTTACAGCCCCAAGTGGTACTAGAACCGTTTGATAGATGGGCATTGGACTTTGTTGGTCCTATCAACCCTCCTTCCAAACAGAAGGTTTACATCCTGGTGTGTACAGATTACATGACTAAATGGGTAGAAGCTGTAGCTTTGGCCAAGGCAAATGACCAGGCGGTGATTGATTTCTTGTACAGTGAAGTTTTTACCCGTTTTGGAGTACCAAAGGAAGTAGTTACCGATGGGGGACCACAATTTACTTCACATCAATTTGAATCCTTGCTCCGGAAGTATCATGTGCAGCACAAGATAGCTTCACCTTATCATCCCCAGGCCAATGGTCAGGTGGAAAGCACTAATAAAGTTATCGAAGCAATCCTTACTAAAACAGTTAAAAGCCATCGAAGGGATTGGGCTGACAGACTTCCAGAAGCACTGTGGGCATATCGCACGACTTGGCGCAACACCACGGGCTTTTCTCCCTATGATCTGGTGTATGGAAAGAGTGCCATCTTTCCAATTGAATTTGAGATTAAGACCCTGAAAACAGCCATTGAAATGAACCTGGATGTAACAGAAGCCCAGAAAAAAAGATTGAATCAATTAAATGAATTGGATGAGAAACGGTTAGCCGCGGTAGACCAGACTGTGCTGCTTCAGCAACAGAGATCTAATTGGCATGACCGATTCATCAAAAAGAAAATCTTCCGTGAAGGAGACTGGGCACTATTATACGACTCCAGATTCAAGAAGGATTTCAAAGGGAAATTACGTACAAGATGGCTGGGTCCATATTTGGTTGACAGGGTATTTGACAACGGCACTGTTCGCCTGGTCACCATTGATGAAAACCGTATACCATTACTTGCTAATGGCCACAGACTGCGACTGTATCGGAAGCCCATTTCGAAAGATGCATTCATTTCACAGATTGCTGCTGATCCAAACTACCAATTGGCACCAGAGCAGGAACATTTCTCTACCTTTGCCAAATCTTAAACTGAAAATTATATTTGCTGTACATAAATAATTTCTTGCTGTAGCGTATAGTTGTCGTTTTCTTTCTCTTTGCATTTGATCTCTTTTGCTTGCTTTTGTCTTTCAAAAAAATTTCAGGGAAGCGCCAGGAGAACGATCAGTTTGGGCCCGTAATGAAAATCTCCCGGTGCTGTCCTTGTGAGTTAAAAAAAAAAAAAAAAAAAATCCGGCAGCTGCAACATATTTTCCGGCAGCTGCAACATATTGTCCGGCAGCTGTTTATCCTTTTCCGGCAACCATATTCTCCTTTTCCCGGCAGCCATAATGACCTTTTTCCGTCAGCCGTCCACTTTCCCGACAGCTGCAATTTTAGCAGCTGCAACATTAGCGGCTGCAACATCGGCGGCTGCAACATTAGCGGCTGCAACATTAGCGGCTGCAACATCGGCGGCTGCAACATCGGCGGCTGCAAATCCAGTTTCCGCGGCTGCCACCTCATCCTCCCTATGGTTGCCACCTCATTCACCAGTTATTGCCACCTCATCCTCCCTATGGTTGCCACCTCATTCACCAGTTATTGCCACCTCATTCACCAGTTGCTGCCATCTCATTTTCCGCAGCTGCCACTCCATTTACCAGCCACGGCCATTTCACTTCCCGGTAGCTGTAATGTCCTTCTTCCGTCAGCCGTCAAATCTTTTCCGACAGTTGCAACTCTGGCAGCTACAACTCCAGCAGCTGCAATTTCGGCGGCTGCAACATTGAAAGCTGCAACATCTTTTTCCCGCAGCCGCCACATCATTTCCTGGCTGTCACCTTATTTTTCGGCGGCTGCCACCTCATTGACCAAGTCACTTCCACATCATTTCCACGTAGATGCCATTTCTTTCCAGCGGCTGCGACATATTTCCCATAGTCGTAAAATCTTTTCCCGCCAGCTGTAAGTTTTTTTTTTCCCCGCCGCCGTAAAACTTTCCCGTGACAGCCGTAATTTTCCCTGATATCGTAAATCTTTTTTCGGCTGCCGTGAATTCTTTTCCGGTGGCTGTAACTTCTTTCCTGCCAGCTGCAACAAGCTTTTTCATCGGCCGTGTGATCATTTCTTTGACAACTTGCAGTGGTAACTCCCGTGTTAACAGAAGGATTGTTCAACCTGCTAATTATGATGCTGATTCATCCCAGTCCTGCCGGCGAACTCATCATTTTAACCCGGAGGATGCGACGCCTTGTGTTTTACCGGCGAAGGAAATCAGTGCCTTATCCGAGTCATCATGATCCCACGTCTGACTGTGCACGCATCCGGCTCCGTGACGTCACCAACTGCATGCTCCACCAGTTTCCGCAGCCTTCCGACGCACAGTTTTATGAGGTATGGCTTTCATTTATCACGTGATTAAGTATTGATATCATTTAAACGAGATTGGCCGTACCTTCACTCGTACCACCATTTATATCTGATTAAACCTTTCCCTCGTACGACGTAATACTAATAACTGCCACCCTCCCCAATTCGGCATGAAAATTTTAAACTCTTCTCTGCACTTAACTTTCTGAATTAGTTCATTCGCTCAACGTCTCCGCTCAACGATTCGTGCATTCTCTGTGCTGCAACTTCCATTCTGGGATCTTGTACTCTGTCGAACAGCAGTTTCATCTTGCAGCCAGGACTATGGGCATTCCAGTTCGCCATGAACCTTTCAATACCCGGGAACTTAGACGGAATCTGCAGGTTCTGGCCATTTTTCAAGCTGCTGGCTGGGTCGAGTTCTTTGAACGATTGGACGGATTCGATCGGGACGCAGCCCTGCAATTCGCCTTGAATCTTACTAAAACACACTCCACGGTGTGGGGGCTGTGTATAGATTTTTCGGAGGTCATTATATCCGAGGTTACAGCTATCCCGATGGTGGGAAAACCTTGGTTTAACCGTCGAGTCCCTGCAACGGTTGCACGGGAAGAATTTTTACTTCCAGGGGAGCAAGTTGAAGCATCCAGGAGAGGGATTGCACTGAAGTCATTGCCGCAGCCATGGGACCAGGTTGCTGTCTTCCTCAAGAAGTACATTACCTGCGAAGGTCGATACCAAACTGTGTACAACTCTGAACTTCCTTTGCTTTCTCATCTCCGTCATGGCATTTTGTTGAATATTCCATTTTATCTATTGCACGACTTGCGCCATATGGCAACATTTGTTCAATCTGCAAAGCACCCATTATCCTCCCTCACCCACCATGGCCTTATTAAGTTAATTATTGTAAGAACCCTGGCCCAACATAATATAACATGGCAGCAATTCATTACCCGACCACAGCAACCTGTTCCCTTGAGGGTCATTCCATTACAGCAAATACCGGTTCCGCCACAACAGGAGGACCGGAGTTCCTCCAGTGAAGTTGGGGGGAGGGATGAAACGGAAGAAGAACAACAGGGGGCACAGGCAGGACCATCCGGGGTGGATAAAACCACAGAGGAAGAACAAACAGGGGCACAGGCAGAACCATTTGAAGTATATGAATCCCCAGCACAAGCAGAACCAGTGGGGGATGACACTGCATTTGAAGGAGAGCGAGGGGAAGCACAAACAGAGCCGTCATGCGACAATATAGATGAAACCCTCGCGGAAAACCTAGATAACAGGGCAGCTCCGACAGAAGAAGGTGAAATTGGAGCAGCATCAAATGCTGCGACAATGGAACCTGAAGATGACGGAGACAGAGCAATGGAAGAAGATATTGAGCTGGTCACAATCGAGTCTTCACCGGAGTGGGCAGGAGGAGCAGCTGTGATTGAAGAAGAACAGCATGAGGGGCAGGGAAATATTCCTTTAACTTCAGTTTTGCCTCCCTATATTCCGGCTCCACAAGAAGAAACATCACAAAAAGGAAAGTCACAAAAGAAAATGCCACAGAAAAGGAAGAGGGCTACCAATGAGTTTGATTTAGTGGCACCAATCAGAAGGAAACGAACTCGATCAATCACAGCAGCAGAGGCAGCTAGAACAAAATGGGCAACCTTAGAAACACAGGTTGAACCACCAATCCTTACACCAAAACCGAGGAATGCTCCACAAAGGCCAGCGGAGGAAGAACCTGAAATTGAGGGACTCTTGTATGAGAATGCAATGCTGAAAGAGGACCTCCAAGCACTTAGAAAGGAGCTGGAAACATGGAAGGAAATCTGTAGAAAGCAGGGTGGAAGAAAGATGTATACATTAATAGAGGCTGCAGACCAAGTGGAGGAATCAGCTTCTGCTGGAGCTGGAGAAAAGGATGAGCGAATACTCTGCCCCACCTGTGGGGAGATCTTTGAGGAAGCAGGCCATAAAATTTTACTTAGCACCTATTCAGCACAACAGCCTGTAGCCACAGAAGGGAAAGCAGTGGAGAAAGAAGGTGTTGTTACACAAGAACCAGCACCTTTAAACATCCTTGCTGCAGCTGCCACTTCCCATGATGCAAAAGTCATAGAACAGATGGGAGAAGAACAGGGAGTGGAGGATGCCCTGGAAATTTATGAGGAATGTGTGGCAATCCCAAAATGCTCCCACAACATAGAAATCATAGAACAGATGGGAGAAGAACGGGAAATGAAGGATGCTCTGGAGCTTATAAAAGAATATGGTGAGACTCCAGAATGTTCCCTTGATACAGAGATCATGGAGCCGAAGGATACTCTGGAGGATAGTGAAAAATTTTGTGCTGTAACCCCAGAACGTTTCCAGGACACAATAATTTTAGAAGAAGAAACGGAAAGGCAGGACAGTGATAAGTTGGAACAGGATGCTGCAACACAAGAACCAGCAATCCTGAATGGGACTGTCCAACCGGCTGAGCAGACAGTAGGAGAAGCTGAGACAGAGGATACTTTGGCATTCAATGATGAACTCTGGGTTGTAACCCCAAAGAGCCCCCATGATACAGAACCAACATCCTTGGAGGCTGCAACAAAAACTCCTGAATTACAGCTGGGAGATAACCTGGGAGTGGATATCATCCCTGATACACAGTGGAGTGACAATGAACAGGTACAGACACCATGCTCAGGTGACACTGAAATCTTGGAAGAGGAGGCTGCAACAAAAACTCATGAATTACAGCTGGGAGATAACCTGGGAATGGATATCATCCCTGACACACAGTGGAGTGACAATGAACAGGTACAGACACCATGCTCAGGTGACACTGAAATCTTGGAGGAGGAGCTGCAAATTGAAAAGGATATTCAGTCTCGGCAGCAGAATGACAAAGAAGATACTGTTACACAAGAACCAGTGTCTCCAAAAGCAATGAAGGTAGCTGCTGAAGATGGGTTAAGGGATGTTGCTGTTACACAAGAACCAGCAACTCTCCTGTTAACATCAGATGCGCTGGAAGACACTGTCCCACAAGAACCAGTGCTTCCACCTCCTACAGGTGTCATTGAGTTGGATTCAGATTGAGGGTGTCTTTTCAACTTCCCCAGGCATAGCATAAGAGAACTGCAGAAAGATTCCCACCACACCAAGTGCATTCTCAGATATCAGCAAGAAGCAGTGGAAGGGAAACAGTGAAGTTGGAAGATGCCGGGTTGCTCACAGAAGCTTTTTCAAAAAGGTAGATGAGGTGCCTGATTTACCTACATTCCTTCCTCTCTCCTGGACAGAGCTCAGTTCAAGATTTAGATGCAGGTTGTTGCATGAGGACATGCAACAGGGTAGTTGGGGGGAGATGTTGAGCCCAGAATTGGCCCTTTTTTACCATCATTTATCATCTTCCCTTCCCTTGTCTCACACCAATTACCTTGGCAATTCGACTTATTGTCCTTATCTTATTCCCCAATTTACCAAGGCATGGCCGATTATTGTTTTATTGTATTAATACTTATGATTGTGATGATTAAAGCTGTGCATCTCTTAATTTGTGCTAACATGATGCGATTTATGAAGGTAGTAAGACAAATAGACTGCAGAAAGATCGGAGCTGAACAAGTCATGGAGGAAGGGACGTCCATTGCTTGTAGAAGGTTCCTTGGGACTCAAATCGTCAATCAAGGCACAGTCGTGGCAGGGCAGCTGTAACATAAAGTGCTATCTTAAGTATGTCGCTGCTCGAATCCAGCTGTGAGCTGGAAGGACCGCCACTCTTGGGACAGTTAATAACTCCCCTCATATTTGGATATTTCAGTTCTTCCACGCATTGTAACAGCTAGATTATTTAGGGCGCCTGAAGATCAGAGATCTTCATGGCTGCCCAATTATAGGTTTAGATGTTGCAAATTGTATGTATAAATATGTGGGATTGCCTCGATCGAGGGGTTGGACAGCAGACAATTAATTTATCTTGTATTAGCAACCGAGCTGAAACTGTGTACTCATTCTTCTGTTAATATAAGGAGTTACTTCTGAGTTAAAGAGAGTGTTGTTCGACCAGCGTCTCTGTGTGAAGACTAGGCCCGTCTTCCACAGAGATTGCTGCGTTAATTTAGGATTTCATCTTTCTTGTTGTGTGATGCTTTG
This sequence comes from Larix kaempferi, assembly GCA_027924585.1. Taxonomy (NCBI): domain Eukaryota; kingdom Viridiplantae; phylum Streptophyta; class Pinopsida; order Pinales; family Pinaceae; genus Larix; species Larix kaempferi. The sequence continues at coordinate 1,869,283 of BSBM01000962.1, read as the reverse complement.
TCTTTCTTTTGTACGCAGCAGCAATATTTATTGTGTGGATTTCTTAGTAACGATTATATTTCCGTGAGATTGGTGAATGGTATCAATAACAGTCGACTGAGTCAGGTTTGTTTTACACACTTCAATTTCTGTTCACACTGCCGTGTTCATCCTACAGCTGAAACGTAATCCCAGGAGCTCTTACAATTTAGCTTTCCTATTATGTGTTGATTGATTTATATTCTGCAATTCAGTTTCTTAGAACAGTTGTTTCAATCTCCTTCATTAAAATTCTAGAGTAATGTGCAGGTCATGCTTTATGATTCCCAGCTTGATTAGATTAGACAGTTGATTATTTTAGAATGCGGATGAGATTTCCTTCTTGCAATTGTTGATTAGATCTGATACCATTTCTCTTTGATGCATAATAGAAAAGAATTGTAGTATAGCAGTTAGAAGGCAATTGGGATTGCAGAGATTCTTTGGATGAATATGGATGATAGAAGATAAAAGTATTCACTTCTAATGGTTTTGTGTTTAAGCATATATTGTGCACTTGTCCTTTGAAATAAAAAGACTTTCTCGGGTTGACAATAAATTTCATACGCTCTGTGTGTTTGATATTTAATTATCTGCAATTAGAGTGCTTGACATTAAGTTATTGGCAGGTCAAGTTAGTGTATAAATAGAGAGTGAGTGTGTCTCATTCTATTAATTCACTCACTCATCCAACTCGCATTAGTTGAGAGAGGAGTGCGCAATGGTGGAGGAGGAGTAGATACTGGAGTTATCTATCTTTGGTTTGATCATTGTGATCTTGTATTGTGGCTTATTCTATCTCTGAGGAAGTTGCAGGGTTTTTCAACTTCTTGGTTTTCCCCAAGGAAACTATGTGTCTCTTGTGTTTATGATTGTCATGCTGTGCATGTTATTCTCTTAGTAGGATCCTAAGATAATGTTTGAATGAAATTATCGAAAAATTAACACTTTGAAATGATGGATAGAAGAAATTGTTCTTCCTTCTTATCAATGACACACTGTTTGATTTGAAAAACCAATATTTTGAACTTGGTGAAGAAATCCTGGATGTATTCGAAGTTGCTTGGACTTAGTGAGATCAACTCGTTTTCAAGTTGATGGCCCCTCATCTCATCAATATTCCCAAACAAAGACTCAAGCTTGAGCCATACTTCATTTGGTGTAGTAATAATATCAATATGAAACAGGAGGTCTCTTGAAATACTGAGACAAATCATGTCAAATACTTCATCCATTCTGTTGAAGAACTTGGATTTCTCTACTGCAGAATTTGGCTCAACCTCAGTCTCCATGGTGATTCTGAAGAGACCCTTGGATCTCAGCTGGATAACCATTTCGGACTTCCATTCAAAATAGTTGAATGGAGTGAGCAAATTTACATGAGATTGCTCCATCTTCTGTAGCTTGCGCACTTGGTGACAATGTACACTTTGAACCTGCAATGCAAAACTCTCAACACTCAGGACGGGATCTAAACTAACTCATTCAAACCCTGCTTGATAGAAGTCACATTCGAGAGAGCATCACACTTTGGGTAGAATCCAAAGGATTTATCCAATGGCTTCAAGGAAATGGCCACGGGGACTTATGTGGTTTCTCCACTACTTTTGGTGCACTTCTAAAACAGTCTTGCTTAGAATAGAAGCTCCAAGAGCTCTAATACCATGTGAAATATTAATCACAGTAGGATATAGTAGCTAAATATTACCTCACAATCAATAATTTATACTTAGTATGCAAGAAATAGTGTAAAAAGGAATTCTGGAAAAAAATGATCAAAAACAGTCACAAATGATCAAAAACCAGTAATATAAATGATAAAAAACCAGAGATACAAATGATCAAATAGCAGGTTTATTAATTTTCCAACCCAAAAATGAGTTGTGATCATCCTTATATAATATTTGGAATAATTTGAATTCCTTTAGAGGCATCTACAAGTGGCTAGCTTAAACTGGACCTCAATCCCCCCTAAGTTGACCAATAGGCTCCCAAATCTCCCCAAACTGGTATGACTTGTCCATGTGAATGTTGGGTGAGAATGGAAAGGAATAAATGAGGTTCACACATGTGGTGGATAAGATTGGGTGGAAGTTAGGTAGGCAAGGGTAGGCCAAAACAACCAAGAAAGGGCCAAAATGTCCACATACAATGCATGGGCATCTCAAGTCAAAGTGATATCCTTAAAATAGGGGATAATGGCTCCTTATCTCAAGTAGTGGCAATAAATGTTGGAGGTGTCCATAAATAGGGCTCCCAATAGCCATATTTGACCATATTTTGGCCCAGAAGTGGTGGAATGGTCATAATTAGCCCCAACTAACTTCTAACAACCTGGGATTGTAATTATTACCCTATTTTGGACCAATTAATCAATAAAATGATGTATGACTAAGGTCCTAAGGTGTAATAATGTTATAACAGTCATTATGTTCCCAAGTCTCTTCACAAAACAAAATTTGGCTTCCATCCTTTACCTCCCAGAAACATTGATCTTGAATTAATTTTAATCCCTATTTACTTTTTTCAGTTGAAATAACTATTTAGAAGGATTTACATTAAGGATAAGTCTTCCCAATTGATTCCTTTTACATATTTTTCAATTCAAACCTATTCCCACAAGGATGATTTTGCATTGAACCATGCCATATCATTTTTTCACTCAGTGCTTTGTTGAAACTCTTTAATTTTCTCAAATCAATTCCCCCTTTCCCTTTTGAGAAGCAAGTTGCTTTCCATGTAGCACATGGTCGTTTTCTCTCTATATGTGCCACACCCAATAATAAGTATTTTTGAAGTTGCTCTAGTTCTTTTATCGCTCTGATTGGAGCATATAGGACTCAAAAAGCATTAGTAGGAATGGCTTGTAGAACAATTTTGATGAGCAAAATTCTCCCATCTAGGGAGAGGAATCTGAAGGTCCAACTACTCAGGTTTGCTATAATCCATTGATAATGATCACTTCCCAAAAGAGTGATCTTCTAGAATTCTCAATCAAGGGAACAATTAAGTATTTTCTCAGAAGGAATATGCTAATGTGTCTTTGGACTAAAATGTTAGCACTAAAGAAAAATATTTTCAATTTCTTCATTAACTATCAATCAAGCCTACAATCACTTAATATCATGGGAGTAGCTCACACTTTAGTTTAGTTTGGACTTGTGCATGCAATGGGATGGACAACAGTGTATAATTCATCTTACATGTGGTCAAAATTCAAAGGTTCAACCCCTCCAGCATCAAGACCAATCCTATGACTACAGGTCGCGCCTGTAACCATATATATTAGTTGTAGCTCCCCTGGTCATGGGAAAGAATGCTCAAGGAGAAATAATATTTTTTTTAAAGATACGTACACTCAGAAAATAAGATATAAGTGCATGTAAAAAAACAGCCACTGACCTAAGCCTAGGAACAAAGTGTATATTGCCTAAAATAGCCCAATTGTATTATTTGCATGTCTCATTCCTCGAAGAAAGATAGATCCCTCTTATTAGTGAAACAAGTAAAAATATTTACAAGTAATAATATCTAGGACGTCTAGGAGTGAATATCAAGACAATCCCACCAACAAATTTTGACAAAAAATTAAAGCATTGGAGTAAGATAAACTATGTACTAGCACAACACAAGGGTGATTCTAGCCATAATATTAGCTTCAATTTTGTTAATTTTCACTAGGAACAGTTCAATTTTTTCAACATATTATCTATCAATTTTTCAATGGACAAATTCAGCATATTATCTTTAAATATCCTACTCTCCCACACTTACAATTTTTCTAGGATTTATGCTTTTCTACCAATCTAGAAAAGTAATGCATTTTCACTCTAATGCACGTGGAAAAGTGATAAAGAATGCTAAAGAAGGTGGGAATTTTGGACACACATGAGGCAAGGATTGTGGAGAGTTTAAAAGGATGAACAAGCAAATGCACACAGAAATATTTATCTATACATGTGGAGATGAAAGCTATATATCCTTTGAATGCCTACAAAGGAAAGGTGTGAGAAGAATTGAACAGAGAGCTCAGTTATCACAAGGAGAGGAATATGAGGAGAGACAAACTATTGCAGCAGCAGCACCGAAGTGGGGAGAGAACCTGATTTTGCACAAAGGAATGATTACACAAGAAAAGCGAATGACAGAGAAAGAGACATGGTCAAGAAAGAGTATCTTCAAAACGAAATGCAAATCTAGAGGTAAACAATATAAATTCATAATTGATTATGATAGTTTCATGAATATCGTCTTTGTATAGATGGTAGATATATTGGGGTTATCATGACAGAAGTACCCTCGGGACCCAACCATATAGGTTATTTTGGTTCCATAATGTTATCTAGTGATGGTCCCAATCAACGCAAATCATTTTTCACAATTAAATTACCTAAAACTACCCAAATTGATTATTGAATTTGTGAGAAAATGTAGATCAATTTTAAGTTGATTTGGGTACTGCTTCATGTCCACAATGTCCACAATGTATTGCTTCATAAATCACCATTGTATCACGATTGTTTCCAATATGGGAATAAAAACACATATTTGTAGTCAGAAAACTAACTATTGTCCCCGTGCAACTCTGACACTTGATCTAAAGCTGAGAATGAACCTGAAGTTGATGTTCCCATTATTTATTTGTTTAGGGAAGCAGTGAATGCTTCCACAACTTCACCTGAGTGCATATGCTCATCCTGTATCAATACACAAACATCTCCATTTCAGCAAACCGAAATTTATAAATTTCACTAGTAGTTGTTCAGTTTTTATAAAATTCACTTGTTGTTTATAAAATTCAATAGACAAACAATTTTATGTTTTATGTTTCTTCCTGTTAGTTGTTCAGTTGCAAATTATGATGCTTTCTCCTTTTATAATTCTTGATTTTGTCATGTCGGTTGTTTAGAAAACTGGGGTGATACTTACAACTTCGATTTCTTCCAAGAAATATTGCAGCAACATTTCCTTTCACCAGTTCTGGGCTCTCTCATTTTTTACTCTAGCTAGCCTTGTTTCTCTTTCTGATGTAGGGAGAAAATATTTTGCAAATCACACAATTAAAATAAAAAATTTCAAAGCACACCAACTGAAATAAATTCTTGAAAACCACACCTTTGGACACTTAATTCATTCAACTGAAAATGAAATAAATCCTGACAAAACCGAATCCAATCACTCCCAACTGCAAAACTTTAAACTTATACTTATTATGCAAAAGGAACCTCACACTGCTTGAAATGAATGCACACCTACTTACAAAAATTCTTCACATTGTTCATTGTAAGGAAAAACACCCTTGCTCGAAAGGAAATATCACTCTGCTAAAAAGAAAAACACACACCCATTTGGAAACATATCACACCTAAGCTAAAAATTATTCCAATCCTCGGGGAAAGGGAAAATTCTTCCAATGATGACATGAAAGTTTCAACCCGGGAAGGTAGACTTAGAGGCACCAACACTATCTGTGCAGGATTAGATAGAAAAAAAACTAACTCTATCAAACTGGTTAAATATCTTCAAACTTGAAAAGTTAACCCAACTTCAACTGGAAATAAATTGGCTTTAACAATTCTAAAGGTAATATGTTCCTAACACTCCAGTTATCAATCCATGAGGTACCCCCAAGCTTCAAGTTCCATGTCTTTAACCTGCTCGAAATAACCTGTAAATGCTACCACCATGGAACTTGGTACCTAATGGGTACCGAACTACCTGAACTTTGTTTTTCATCAATATGTTAGTCAAAATTCCAATTTTTAATTCTACAAACAGTGAAATAATGACTTCTAGAGCATGGGTTTACCTGAGAGGGTCTGGAGATAGGTTTTGAAGTGAAAACACATAGATCATAGGTCTAGAAATATTCATAGAGGCTTGTATGTTTCCATAAATTTAGACAAGGATAGGCAAAAAGTTGATAAAAATTGGGCCTGACATATATATTATGTCATCTAATTACTCCTCTTTCAAGTTGAAGGTATGGCCAAATCCATGCAAGTTACATAAAATATTTTCTCATTATATGTTAATAACTTAACAGATATTTGCACTTTTTATATAATCTCTCAACTATGCTAGTAGGTCCACGTATTGATTTCTAGTTATGCACGTAACCATGTAACTATGTTATAACAGATATCATATACAAGGTTAGAACATATATAATATTTTGTTGTGGAGACTAATATGGAGATCCTGTGTGTATTTTTTTAACTCTATGTACGTTTCAGACTCTAAGTTGAGTCCATAATCAAGAGTAGAATGTCTCAATAGAATCTAGGTTATTTTGAATCAATATATAGTTGTTTTCATACATCCTTTGTTTGACTTTTTAATCTTGGCCGAAAAAGTATCTTTTTCTTTTAAGGAGTGTATTATTGGTTTCCAAGATTTGCACAATAATTGTACCTAGAATTTATGGACTTCTGAAATACCATAGGATCGCCTACCTATCAATTAGCCAACTACCTTGCAAAAACCCTAAAACCGCTAGCTGGGAAAACATTCTCTTACATCAAGGACTCATCTTACTTTGTGAATGAGATAAAGGGCTTACGCTTGAACAAAGATGACACTATAGTAAGATTTGATGTGGTATACTTATACACAAAGGTGCTAGTGTTAGAAGCAATTGAGATAATAAAGGAAATCACAAATGATGAAATTGCAGACCTTATAAAAATCTATCTAAAATCTACCTGCTTCTCATTTCGTGGAAAAATATATGAACAAATAGACAGGGTAGCAATGGGATCTCCACTATCCCCAATAGTAGAAAACAAATACATGGAATACTTTAAAAATAAATCTATCGATTCCTATCCCCAAAAACCAAGAGAATGGAGAATATTTGTAGATGATATAAATTTTATATGGCCTCATGGAAAGGAGAGTCTAGAAAAATTCTTCACACACGTAAATAGATTTTCGAACCACATAAAGTTCACTATGGAAGTCCAAGAGAATGATATCCTTCCCTCTCTTGATGTTCTCATCACAAAAGAGGTGATGGCTCCCTCACTCATCAAGTCTACCGTAAGAAAACCCACACAGATAGGTACTTGCATGCCAAGTCACACCATCATCCTTCTCAAAAACTAGGCATCCTCACAACCCTTGCCACCCAAGCAATGAGAGTATCTGACAAGGAACACCTTAATGAAGAATTAGAACACCTAGCAAGGGTAATGCTAAATAATGGCTATAATACAAAAGACATCAAAAAGTATTTTAAAGTTGCAAAGAATCAAAAAATAAAAGTGAAAAACAAAAGAAAGACTATTCTAGGATAGCAATTATTCCTTATATTCATGGAACTTCTGAAAATATTGCTAAGGTGTTAAAGAAAAAACAAATAAAAATAGTATTTCATCCTCCAAATTCATTAAGAAATATATTAGATAAAGCAAAAGATAGGATCAATCCCATGCAAAAGAAGGGCATCTACCTGGTTCCTTGTTCTTGTGACGATGTATACATAGGCGAATCTTGTCGTTCTATACAAGTTAGACTGAAGGAACATTGTGCCAATATAAAACATGGCAGAAGAAATTCAGCAATACTAGAACACTCATTAAAGACAAGACACCAAATACACATGGAGGATGCAAGAGTCATAGCCCTAGAAGATCATTACAATAAGAGAGGCCATTGAGATTGAAAAACATACAAAAACTTTTAACAAAGATTATGGGTTGATATTATGAAAATCTTGGAAACCAATAATACACTCCTTAAAAGAAAAAGATACTTGTCGTCCAAGCTTAAAAATTCAAACAAAGAATGGCTGAAAACAACTATTTATTGATTCAAAATAACCTAGATTCGATTGATACATTCTACTCCTAATGATGGACTCATCTCAAAGTATGAAATGTACGTAGAGTTGAAAAACTACACACAAGATCTCCATATTAGTCTCAACAACGAAATGACTACCTGCGAATGTATAAACCAAAGCATATATAATATTGCTACTCTTTGTAACTATGTATACTCCTAAACAAGAAAAAGGTAACCTTAGCAGCTTCACATATCATGCCATCAAAAGAGATCCAATGTGGAATCATAAGTCATAAGTTAATGTGTGAAAATTTGGATACAAAACGCTAGGCCTCCTCCACAACTAAACCTTCATCCACATAATCAAAGCGATGAAAGCATCACATTACATGAATATAAGTAGAATAAAGATGAAATATTTCAGTACAAGCACTCACATGCCTGAAGAAATATAATATTGTCTTAGAAAAATATAATATTGCCTTAGAAAAAATATAAAGTTGTAATCACATGTCTGAAGAAATATAAAGTTGTACTCTCAAGGGGTACTCCTAGACAAAGATTCTAGTACTAGTCAATACTCTCAACAACATGAACATCAAGAACATCAATATTTGTGACAAGAACATGAAAATAATCTAGATTGATGACTTTTCCAAAAACTTCTTTGGCCACCGTATGAAACTCCTTTCCTTCTCCTTCAAATGGATACATCCATCTATTGTATCTTCATACAGAAGTGGAATGTTACTTGTGACACTGATGACATTCATATTTACATTTTCGGGACCAAGTGTCACTTCATGGATCAAAGAAAGTGAATGAATTCGTCTAATACCGGCAATAGCACCATCATATGGATCTAATATTTTAACTTTTTCACCTTCCTGGAGTACTTCATGCCCTACTGGAATTATTGAGCACTATCGAAAACAAAAAAGTAAACCAATTAAATCATATTCTGAGATATAAGGCTTGTAGATATCCACAGAAACTACTATTGATTTAGTACATACCTTTGCATGTTCGTGTCCATTTTTTGGGTCTTTCAGCATTCTTGCACCACCTAGATTTACGATTTTTTCCTATGATTAACAGGCATTGTTGTTAAAAAAAAGAGGCCCTCGGAGTGAAGTGAAATGGATCCAAAACATCAACAGATTAAAATTTCAAGTGAAGAAATGGTTTCAAGGGAATGATAATTACTTACCTCATCTAAATCAATAGGAAATCCCTTATTTGATTTGAATGTAGCAACAAGAGGTTCTATGCAGGAGGTTATGGTCAACATCTCCTCTGACAACCCATTTATATGATGATTCATTGCATCGTTATAATCCTCATTGTGGTTTTCAACAGTATATGGGGATCTTGTTTGGCTTCTCTCAACTTCAATAGATGGCAAGGAACTTTCTATTGGATTTTTTGACATATAGTTTTGTTTAGAATTTTCTAAGTCTGCCATATTTTGAGCCATTTCACTCAAATTAGGTTCTCTATTAGTTCCTTCAACCTACAAATCATTGTCAACACACAATTAGTTGGAAATATAGACAAATTAAAATGCATAACAAAATGTACACTTTTCAGTAAAAAAACCATATACTTACACATATGTGTTGTTTGGCTCTCAACCCACCCCGACCCAAAAAATATTGAGCCTTTACAAGATATATTCATTTCTTCCCTCTTGCACTCTTTGCCAAAAACTCTCCATCATGCATACTTTCCTTCAAATCTTCCCACTATTTGGGACTCAAGCTGCTCTCCCTATATTTTCCATCCAATATTAATTTTCTACATTTATGCCTAAAATTATTCATCAGAATTCTTATTATGTACTTGTAATATTTAATGGAAATCCTTCCACCAATAGTCTCAAAAACATTTTCCATTTGTTGGATCGCTAGATCAGCATTTCTTGGATCTTAATCTGCAAAATTGGATTTGGTAACATCCAAATGAGACCTTATTCTCGTGCCCAACTCTGTGGACCACCTTGAAGCATTTGGTCTAGTAGGCTAGCCATCTTTTACCTCAACCAGGTAATCCTTCTTCCCTTCTGATTTTCTTTCTTTTGCTTCCCTTTGTGTGCTCCTATACATGCCTTGAATAATTCTGCGTCTTTTGATGAAAGTTGATATATCTTCAGAACAAGTTGTGGGTGTTGAAAAACCACTCATATTAGTGGACACAGCAGGTGCATCTCCTAGAACGTTGCTTAGAGGAGATGTAATTGGTGTTTTATCTGTGGCAGAAGGCTAAATTGGTTCCTCATAATTGGCCACAACAGGTGTGGCACTAGGTAGCTCACTAATCTCCTCAACAAGTGTCGCACTAGCTAGCTCAGGAATATCCTCAACAGGTGTGGCACTTTCTATCTCACCAATCCCCTCATATGTGCCTTCAAATATTTTCTTTGATTTTAATTAAATCTCTTGCAAGTCTGATTGTCCAAAAAATGCTATTTTTTCAGAAATATCTTTGACATGATCATCTAATATATGAAAAATTTGATCATTAGTATCGTCAGCTTCATCTCCATGTATTGAGCTACCAAGGAGTTGGATTCTACGAGCTGGAATTGATATGTCTTTGATTTCCTTTTGTTTCCAATGATCATTTTTTGTAGAATCCAACTTTCCCCTATAAAGCAAAAAAATTATCAAATTAGAATCAAAAGCATATATGGTCGTATTCATGAAATAGGTTATATACAACTTTCATGAAGTATGCATAGAAGTGAAAGGTTCGAGTAACTAATTACTTATTTTCCAAACCGAGAGATGACAAATATTCTCCATTTCTTGCGATGTGGTCTTTACGAACACGCTCGTATTCTATCACATTTTCATCTTTGTTGGGATCACTTTTACGTTTCACCCGCTTGTTCTTCATAGCCTATATGTCCAAAATTTCTCTTAAAAAACATCATTAGTGCATGGGAAACCAAAGACTATAAAGTATATAGATTCAAATGCTCATGATAGCAGCAAACACTTAGTTCTAAAGTTAGAATTGCAAGTTAATTCCATGGATTTTTTACCAGAAAATGATAAAATCTTCAAGATGATCAATTTCAACTAGAGAATCATTAGAATTGAAAATTTAACAAGCATAAATCAATCAGAATAACATATAAAGAGCTAATAATCACAATTTCATTTGAAGTCCATAAAAATTATAAACAAATAAGAACACATAGGGCACCTTTATTTCAACTTAGTATGAATCACTAACATGTTATTTGGAGAAGGTTGCTCGAGTAATAGATTCCTTTTAATTTCTATTGGATAGGGAGAACCAAGTAGTGTAATGAATCTATTGTCTACATTAACTATTCAACTATTACACCATGAACACTAACTAGAAACCATTGGAATCACATAGTAACTTTCTTAAACAACATATGCAAACTAACACAATCAATTAAACATTACATACTACTGAAAACAAGTAGAACATGACTAGAATAACCCATATAAGATTTTTGTAGATATGCACAAAAACAAAAATGAAAATGTTGCATATCCAATAGATTGAAAAATGAAGGATAAATTCCATACAAATTTTAGTACAACCATTTGGCTAGCTAATCCCAATGGCCAAAACAATAAAATCCATTTGCATAGTGAAAATTTATTCCATAAAGTTAAGGTGACAAATCATCATCATGATCATTTGCATCACCATCATGATCGCAATCCTGATCACTCGTGTATGCATCTGCTTGATTTTATTCATCATCCTCATTCAATAGATTTTCATGACCATGCATTACATTCTATATCTCAGTCTCTTCATTGGGAAGATAAGTTCCCTCTTCAAACACTCTATGGCCATCTTCGGCTTCGGCTTCCAATGTTTCTTGTAAAATATTACAATGCCCATCGACCATTATATCAACATATAGCATGAATTTTTATTTGAACGAGGCTCCATTTGAAAGACATATGACCATCCTGGGCTTGTTACATCATCAATTAGAAATGCTTGGTTAATTTGAAGAGGGGAAACATACGCCTCATCGGTCTTTGATAAGATTTGACATGTATTTTCACGTAAAAATCCATACTCATCATGTTGTATTGTAGATGGTTTGATCCATTTACAATTTAATAATATAGGACTAGTTTCACCACAATCAAATTGAATAATTTCTTGGATGAATCCAACATAGAAGTTGTTTTCAGTGTTGTGATGAAATTCAGCACTAACAATACAATCACAATTTGCCTTTCATGTGTCCTTTTCTTCCACTCTTAAATGACTACCATAGGCCCACATGCCATTGAAACGAGAATCCCATATATGTGGAGGTCATGAAATCTCAATGTCCTCGATCATTAGATCTTGACCTTGTTGTTGTGCATCATTTATTGCATCAGCAATCCAATCATAAAATTTTGGGAAAGAACCACCTCCAATATTCAAATCTTGAAGTCTTCACTTTCGAGATGGACGCGTCCTTTTTTGAATCTCTTCTTCGTATTTTCTACATAGAATATGAACATACAAGATAGAATGATAATAACCTAGCTATTGTATGAAATTAAATAAATAAATTATCATGTAAAAAATATTTCACCTACGCCACTTATCAAATGAGGATGTGTTTTGAAGAACATAGGCATGTATCGCAGTTCTTTCCTCATTTGATAGATTGAAGCAATGTCCATTTCCTTCTAATACTTCACCTACAACTCCCTCATATTCATCATCATCCCATACACGTCGATTGACACTGATAAAATCCTTCATATATTCTGTGTAAAATCCTATGGCCTCTTGCATTAAATATTCCTCACACATGCTACCTTTTGGTTTTTCCTTATTACGAACAAACATTTTCAGAACCTTCATATATCATTCTATAGGATACATCCATCTAGTTCATGTTCTAGTTCATGTTCTAGATGTATAAGAAGATGCATAGAAATATTGAATATTGTTGGTGGAAATTCTTGTTCCAATAAGCAAAGGACTTCAACAACCTCTCCCCTCAAATTATCAAAGTTTGAAGGATCTAGCACATGCAAACTCATTTTCTTCAATATTAGGCCCAACCTTATAATTGCTAATCTTGGCCCCTTTTCCAAATTTGATATGACCACAATAGGTAAAATATCCTCGATTATAACATGATAGTCATGGGTCTTGAGGCCTCTTAAACTATTATCATCAGTTTGGATTCTAATATTACTACTTACATATCCAGTAGGAAAGCGAGTCTGAGACATCAACTTTAAGAATTGTGTACGTTGTTCCTTTGTCCACACATAAGGAGCAATAGGCTTTCTATATTTTCCATCACCAAATATTCCAACCCAAATATTTCGAAGAATCTTTAGTTCTTGAAGGTCTAGGCGTGATGACACTGTATCATATGCACCAAAAAGAGTTTCTATAATAGAAAAAGCTATGTTTTTCTCAGTATGCATAAAGACAACAATATTTCTAATGGCTATATTCTTAAAGTATGGAAACTTATAGAATATTCACAATCATTTTACACCACTATAATTAAGTGGATCATTTTTACTACCACAAATTCCACCATCCTTAATAAACTGCATTCTTTTTTTCTCCATTCTCAATAATGTAATCACTTGTTATTTCCAATGGTGCTTCACGATTCTCTTCCTAACCATTGAAACATGAATTTTTTCAATGATATGGATGCTCCATTTTAAGATAAGCACGATGTACACAATAAATGCAATTACGCAAACTACTTGAGTGCCTCACAAAACCATTAAAGGTGCAAGCCATACATCCATGGTATCCATGAACATTGAGACTAATCAATGTACCATATGTAGGAAGATCGTGTATCGTAAACAATAAAGAATCTCTTAAAGTGAATTGGATTGAATCACCATCCCTTAACATTTGAATTGCTTCAATTCCTTTCCACAATTCTGCTAGCTCGTCAAATAATGGCTCTAAATAAACATCAATTGTATCTAAAGTCACACTTTTCTTTCCTAGTATAATTAATGACAACATCAAGAAAAATGGTTTGGTTGCTAACCATGAAGGCAAGTTATAATTTATTAAAAACACTGGACAAGTTGACCATTTAGTACTCTGATCCGAGAATGGGTTCACACCATCTAGATCTAAACCTAACCTTATATTACAAGGATCTTGGGCGAAATCAGGCCATCTATTGTCAAATTCAATCCACATCTTAGAATCAACCACAAATCATTGTTTTCCATTGGTGCTCTTATTTTGGGCATGCCATTTCATAATCTCAGCAATGTCTTGACATATGTACATTCGAAGCAATCGTCGGATTAGTGGAAAGTTCCGAAGAACCTTTCTAGGAGATGACTTTGATTTCAAACCTGGTTTATACCTCCCTTCTTTACATTTCAGACATTCAGTCTCACTTGAAAGAATTTTTCGAAATAATACACAACCATTCACACATGTGTGGATGTTTTCATACCCTAAGCCTAGCTTAGTGATTTGTGATTTACATGCTCTACGTTTTGTTGGCAATGTGGATTTAGGTGGTAACAACTCATGTAAAAATGACAATAACTCATCAACACTCTCATTTGTCCAACCATGCATTGTTTGCAAGTTAAGAAGTACAAGGATTGTTGTTAAATGACTGAACTTGCAAGTATCATACACAGGTTTTGCAGCATCCTCCATTAAATTCTGCCAAGCATCCTTGAAACCCTCATTCAACATTCTATCAACTTCAATGCCTTCATCTAAGGTTCCTACCTCTCGATCCATTTTTGTTTCCTCTTCATTTATGTTTGGCACCTCTACATCTCTCATGCTATGCAATTGTATCCTATCTGGATAATAATTTTGAGGGAAAGGGATATACTGCTATGACCAGCTTTTAGCATATGTTCATAAATCACTTGTATTTTTCTCATCTTCCCACCACAAAAATCATTACATGGACATGCATATTTAATCAAGCTCTTCGCATCGGCTATTCTCTCATCGTATGCATGGTATTCAACGGTTGTCAAAATCGGTTGTTGACTCATCTTCAATTTTCTGCATTCAATTATGAAACTGATATGTTAACTCTTACTTTCCACTATTTTCATCTATCTCATCTTGAATTGAAATGCATAAAAACCAATTCATAGAGAAAAAAATAAAAGGATCAACATTAATCATAAATCATTTTCAAATTTTGAGGCAGTAGTATAACAATCATATCAATATTTAGAGGGATTGAAGTGCGTGTGCATAAGGGTGAGAATTTGAAAGGCTATGTTTAGTGGGTGTGGCCGGTGGATTATGAAATCCATAACCATGCAATTTTCCTTGATTTCTCACCAAACATGTACTCAAAATCAAGGGAAAACAACAAAAGGACTTGGAGTTGTTCAAGCCCTAGGATACATAGGGCACCTTCATTGCAACTTAGTATGAATCCCTAACCTATTATTTGGATAAGGAAAATCGAGTTGGTATTGATACAATGAGAGATATTACCAAGAAATGCATGAGTTTGTTACATAAATCACTAGGATTCTTATCGATAATATTGACATGCACAAACAAAATTATAAATATGTGGATAGACAATAGACTTTCGTGTGATGAGACTGCAACTATTGGATGATAGCAAGAAATTACTCACTATAGATGTGTTTCACCCCAACATTATAAGTTTTTCCTTAAAGTGTTACAAACCCTAAGGATTCTCAACACATTCTACAAAAACCTTAAACAACCATCGATGATATCATGAAGATACATTACAGGGAGTAGTAAGAAGCTCATGTATTGGATGGAATATTCATCATTCATCACATAATGACCCTAAGGTGTCTGAGTGAAATCACTACATCTTTGGCCTTACTTAGAGTTACGCATGTCATCTGGAAGTCCAAAAAGGTTACACATGGTCCATAAATGTTTTGGGAAGAATCATTCTACCCTAGATGGTGTTGAATCAAAGCATAGGTATTGAATCTATGCATTGTGCCTAGATGTGGTGTACTCATCCTTTGGCCATTCTCACTTGGAATTGGTCTTGGATCATCCACATGGGCTTAGGCTTGGCTTTGACTTGAACCCTGGATTCGATAGTGAAGATGCTTGGTTTTTTAGCAAACAAGTCACCCAAGTGAGCAAAATAAGAAGTCATTTTCAAAGAGACATGGACACTAAACAAGGCAGCGTATGATCAAGATGAAAATTGCTTAGTGCCTAGAGGTGAGAACACTATCTTCTCCCGATAGAAATTTGTGTCCTATGCTAACTTAATTTTATCCACAAGTGGTAGAAGTTGGTCTCCAACCTTGATTTGCATCAAAAGAATTGCAGAAATTCGCAAACTACCAACTTTCAATGGGAATAGCATTAATCTCAGGAAACAATTCAAGGAAATATTACAGTCAACAGTATGTCTAATGGCTAAGAACATTTGTGTCCTCTAAGGAGACCAACCAAATATAAGGTAGCACATCAATGAAGGATGAGTCCATAAATACCAAGAATACCATAAATAAGGCAGTGGGAGTCCCCTCATGAGGTGTTCCCTGTGTATGCAATTTAGGAATGTAAAGAAGAAAATCTATGAAAGTAGTCAGAATAATGGCCATGAATCAAACTCTAAAATAAGGGCATAAAATGATAATCATCTTCATGCATGTATCCAAGCCTTATTGTCATCATGAATTTCAGGGAGGTAATCACACTTTGGGAAAACATAACACTGTTTCCTGGCTCATTCTTAGTTCTTTTTAAGGCGCCCGATATGCTAAATTATTTTTGAGTTAGCAACACTATATTTTGGATCCCTCAAGCAGTGACACAAAATAGTATAGGTGTTGCCTTCATTACAGAGGATTTAGGCCTATGCATGGAGGATGCAATCAAGATTAAAAAAATTGTATCAAGACTAGACATATATAAGGACTTATTTGAAGGCACCTAATAACCTACAGAAGTATTGCATGTATAGTAGTAAACTTTGTAAATGTGTGAACACATTGACTAACCCTTGTTCTGGCCTAGAATTTTGGAACATTTGGCATGATTGGCATCATATAAATATATATTATGTTCACCCAGATTTCAAGTGATGGTACACAAGCTTTGATGCAGTGTATTTGAGACAAAAAGCCTACCAATTAGACCATATTATGAGAACAAGAATTGCATATTTTAGATCCAATCTAGTTATATTCATCACTCTTTAATCTCATGAAAAGAAGACTTATCTCTTTTGAATATACCATTGGAAGATATAAAAACTAGACCCGCATGCTTAGGTGTTGGCAGAAGGCATGGTGTGATTACTTGTAGCATATTTGTGGATACTTTAACACATGGTAGCTCGTTGCATCCTTAAGCTATAAAACATCACTTCACCACAGAATCTAATGGACCTATCGGCCTTGGGTTAAAACTTAACACAATATCATGCATTTGACATAATATGAAACCTAAGGAACATCATCCCAGATCTGAAATTGCACTGGAAATACATCTAGTACATATGAATATGATCCACCTATAAAACTTGAATCTTATTGTTGTTTGATGAAAGATAGATAGACTAGACCTAGTGGTTATCTCATCACTGTGCCATGGATGTAGGAAAATGCAAATGCATATAACCCATAATTGCATTTAATGCATGTGGGTGGGAAAAGAGTGGTAGGCTTAAGAGTTCAATACTCTAGATAGCACCAAAACCAAGATTCAACTGAGATAATTTTCCATAAGTGGACCCTCTTTCCAAGAAAAGATGAAGTGTGAAAATTCCATAAATATCCTAGGTCAAATATAGCATGCAAAAGTCCATAAATATCCTAGGTCAAATATGGGGTGACTTGATCGTAATTTCCTATGTGATCTTCCATAACATCCAACAATTCCACATATGAGATATATGGTTTTCCCATAGACACTTGATAGAGACAATTTCAACTAGCTCAGAGATGATTCCATCCTACTCATCCTACCTTGCCACTTGACAGAGACACATGGGGACATCCAATTTGTACCAGCGTTATGAAATATGCTCTCTACTTGAATTGTGGTAAATGATTTATTATGTGTGGATATTATTTCCCCCTATTTTGTATGGGTTTTCACATGTGATTCTGATCACTCTTAAGGGGGTGAAATTGTCATGGTGGTGGTGATTGAAAGAAAAGCTAGGAATTTTGGTGCAAGAGAAGCAAATATGGGAAGTTTGGAGGAGGTTCTAGGAAATTTAAGACCTCTAACTAGTAATACTCTGCAAAATACTTTAGATCACATGTATGGTACAATTGTAACTTTTTTACTTTAGATCACCAGGGATTCCCCACTGAGGCTAGAAAACACTAGCTGGAAGCAAAAGGAACTATCTGAGGTGACATTAGCAATTTCCCTAAATGTTCATTTGATCCCCTTTGGACTAAATTCCCCATGAACAATTTTGGTTGATAACAAGTCCCACTCTCTTAACATTCCAGCTAGGATTTGGGCATTGAACACTAATAAATTCAGAAGAGAAATTTGAGTTTCAAGTTTTTCCCCGAGATTTAAATTCTCTTTCTAATTGCAATTCAGAGCAAGAAAAAACAAAAGAAAAAAAATCAACAAACCCTTGCATAAAAAAACCCATGCAACCTTTGCACCAAATAACCAAGGACCAAAATTGATACATTCAAAATGCAGCAGAACTGAGCAAACTTGAAATTCAAATCCATGTAGGGGAGACATGGAGTGGATCTAAACCAATTGGGCAAGGTGGGGTTGCCACTGCAAGTTGAAGTGAAACCAATATGTGCCCATCAAAGCAATTGGCTGATTCTACATTATAAATCTGAACATATATTTCCCATGTTAAGTGAAAGTTTGGAAAAATAACACAAAAACAAATAAGTGTTTGTGTTTGTTATTGGTGTATTCCATTAGCCTAAACACAACAAAAAGAAGGCATAGGGCATAAAGAGGCAAGTTCAATAAATTTGGTATTTCAAAGACCCATGCAACCTTTGCACCAAATAACGAAGGACCAAAACTGAGACATTCAAAAAGCAACAAAACTGAGCAAACTTGAAATTGAAATACATGTAGGGGAGACATGGAGTGTATATAAACCAATTGGGCAAGGTGGGGATGCCACTGCAGGTTGACTTGAAACCAATATGTGCCCATCAAAGCAATTGGTTGATTCTACATTATAAATCTGAACATATATTTCCCATGTTAAGTGAAAGTTTGGAAAAATAACACAAAAACAAATAAGTGTCTGTGTTTGTTATTGGTGGAGTCCAGTAGCCTAAACACAACAAAAAGAAGGCAGAAGGCATAAAGAGTCAAGTTAAAAAACTTTGGTGTTTCAAAGACCCATGCAACCTTTGCACCAAATAACCAAGGACCAAAAGTTACTAGTGGTGGTGCTTAAGCAACCGGTGTAATAAGAGGGTTAATGGGACCACGACCGAGTCCTACACATGTAGTCTGTAGAGGCATGGGAAGGTACGGAGCACCTGGTTTTGAACCCATCCCCTGCAGGGAGGGTACGGAGCAATGCAAAAAAGAGTGGGTTACCCGAAGCCCAGAAGCACCTGAGGCTGGATCATCTCAGTGGGAATTTTTTATAATTCTAAATAGCTAGGGTTCTTTAGTTTGGTACCGACAAGCCCTGAATCCTATTACTATATATCGGCTCAGTGGTTCTCACTCTCTTGGACTTCCCAAGCGCAGAATGAAGAGAAGATCGAGAAGCACAGTTGCTTGCCATTCACAATTGTTAAATTTTTATGCATAGGTTTTGAACATTCAAAATAAAAATCCAGATGCAGGATGCTGGACAATTTTGAAGATTCACGAATCAAGATGTAGGATGCTAACAAATATTGACATGCATAAGCTAAAATTTCACAAAAAAACAAGAAACTAACCTGCAAATTTGTAAGGGAAGAATGAGATTTTGACTCTAGAGTTGTTGGAATTCGTAGCCCGCCTCTTCAAGAGCCTCCAAGTTCTCTCCAATGCTCTTTTATCCATGGCAGCACTAGAAATTAAATACCCAAATTCTAAACCCTTGACAATGGTTAATAGGAAACACCATTTCCTCAACAGGTATCAATGGTAGCCTAATAAATTCCCAAAAATGCCTCCAGAATCAATTCACAACTACTTGCTTCTCAGAACCCACCAAACCCTCCTCTCTTCCCGCCAACGGAAAATATTTGGCGCCAATGGTTTGCTTGGACTGGTTGGTTGGCTCCAACAGGTTGCTTGACTTGTTATCTGTGTAATTGGAGGATGAAATCTCCATGAGTTCAGGATAATCGGCCATGAATGCAGTCGAGCACAGGTGGGTCGACAATTTAGGTTCGAGCGTTATGTTCATAAAGTCCAATATTACATGTTACATTATCATTTTTTTTATGGTTACCATATTATAAGATGGGTTATGTATTTTGTTTATTAGGTACTATTCATCCATTGAGAATGGGAGTAGGAATTATACGATGGGTAGTATATTTTTTTATTAGGTATTATTCATCCGTTGAAGTTAACTCTAAGCTCGACTTTGGTATGGGAGTGGGATTTTATTTATTTATTAGGTATTATTCATGCATTGAAAGTAACTCCAAGTGCGACTTTTGTATGGGAGTGGGATGAGTTATATATACATATATATATATATATATTATTAGATACTATATAAACCTATTAAACAAATATTTTTACCTTTGTCAACTTCCTTATCTATTGAAACCAAAGTGCATGTGGTAGAAGGAATATGTTAAGATACATTAATTGAAACTCTTGGTTGGATTTTGAGGTACTTTTTGAAAAGTTTGTCTAGTAGACTTATGTTCAATTATATCATAATTGTGTTAAACGTGGTATTTTATTTGACCACATACACAAAGGACATTTTATTTTGTTGGAAGGTTTATGATGAACTATATATATTGTATTGGAATGTTATACACATGAGATCAAATTTCATGTACATAGTTGGTTTATGTAACATGGTTTATGTCATCTCCTCACATGGAGGGTGTGAATATATTCTATTATAATAATTTGATCCTATCAATTTTTATAGAAATGTGTTGAGGCTTTAACATGTCCATGTTAAATCCACGGATGCGGGTGTAAGCAATGACATGGTTGTGGATAGAAGCACCACCCGCCCCCCTGGCAGCGTGGCTTCCCCACCTGGAAGCGGCCCTTTGCCAACGCCATTCCCCTAGAAGCAAATTTAAGAAGGCGTCCTGTACAGGACTACCTGGCATCCTCGCACACGTCTGGCTTAAACTCCCTTCATGCTCTAGTGGTTAGCATTCATGTTGGCACAGTTATCTACATCCCATCTCCTTTATTGGATCCAACGTTCCATAATGCTCTCTCATGTGAGGTCTGGACGCTTCCTCTCCAAGGTTCTTGATATGAGGCTTCCTCTGCATGATCCTGTGGTCATCACCTGCTTCTGTTATTTTCTGCCTGCTCCAACTGCTGAAAGCTCTGCTCCGTCTCCGTTCTCTTGCGAACTTGCTGATAGTGTCATGAATCGTCCGAGTGGTACTTCTAAGCGTGGAGCTGGTCATGGTGTCGACGGGATTGCCACTTCCGCTGAGAAAGAGAAGAAATCCAACAGTGGTTATGATGACAATGTCTCCGTTCCTGTTCACAGGTTGTTCGATGAATGGGAATCACACAGCGTCGCTGAGATTATAGCCTTTGGTAACCAAGGAAATCAAATAAATTACTATTGGTTGATGAAGAATATGTTGGGAACTCTGGTTGAAGAAATGTTGGCTAACTGGAATATGGCCAAGGTCTCTAGAATGGATACCAGGGCTCATATGGCCCATCTAGATGGGATGCTTGTTGCTCTGGAATCTAACTTGGTTGGTCGAAAATACTCCCTCTTTCACAATTTCGCTCCTCCTCGCGACTCTGGTCCTAAAGCTCGCACAAAGGGACCGGTTGGAAAATTGAACGCTTACATTGATGGGACCACTACTGCAACAGATGCCTGGGACACGGACAGCTCCCTGCATGAGTCCCTTGGTGTAGCTGCTGCAGAAGTCTCTGCTCCTGTTCGGGGCTCCACCTCAGGGCAGAGTTCTCTTGCTGCTGTCATGTTACAGGGAGCCCCTCCCCTGGGACCTCCTTCCCTAAAACCTCGACTATAGACTCCCTGCACTACAAGAGGGTAAGGAATTCTGAATACGATTTTGTTACTCCACGCAAGGCAGAGCCTCTGCTTATCAAACTCCCGGTTCAGAATTGGGATGAAGATTTCTTCGATAGTTGCCCCATCATTGAAGACAAACCTTGTCCCCAGAATGTCGATGCCAGCACCTAGAGTCGCTCCGAGCGAGCCCAGCTCTTCTTTTTTGCAGTTAGCATTTTCGTTTTTTCTTTGTTTTGGCTTATGGTTTACTGTCAAACTCTAGTATGTCTATCTGGTCTGGTTCAGTCCATGTTTTTACTAGTCGGATGTAATTATTTCAATGTCACTCAGCCCATAGATGGGCAGGTCTACAGAGGTTCTTTTTTGTACTTTCTGCTCCATGAGAAGCTTCAGAAAGCTCTCATATCTACAGACTCTCATGTGCATGTAACTTTTTTTGTACTATAATATATTTTCCTTATGCAGTTTACAAAAAAAAGAACATGTCCATGTTAAATGGTTTCGGGATTTGGCATCCTCCTCCTCCGTTATCTGGTTGCAAGGTCATTTTCAATGGGGCTTCCCATCAATTTTTATAGCAATGTGTTGAGGCTTCAACATGCCCATGTTAAATGAATTTGGGATTTGGCCTCCTCCTCCTCCTTTATCTAGCTGTAAGGCCTTTTTCAACGGGTCTTCTCAGGAACAGGGTTGTTTTTGTTGTGTTGGGGCTCTCATTATTTTGGAATCGGAGCGTCACTTTAATTTATGGTTAAATTGCGGTTGATCGGGGACCAATATGAGAGGACAACTATTGGCGCTCTGTCATGTCCTCTTTTTTTCCAATTCTCAGCATCTTTCTTTACACCATATTGTTGGTGGCTCTAAACTTATAGTTGATTGGGCGAAATTTTTGTGCTCTTTAAAGGTGATGGAGATCTCATCTTGGGTGGCTCATGTTAAGCTTCTGCTCAAGGCCTTTCCCGATGTCTCTATCATGCATATATTTAGGGAGTTCAATACACATGCGGACTCTTTATCCAGATGTGGTCTTGTGGCCTCATAGGGGTTTATTCATTTTGAGGAGTGGTGCAGGGGTCTGCTTTTTTCCATAGAAATTTTTCCTGTTTTTGGCTCCTAACTAGAGACCTTTCTCCTCATTTCTATTTTTTTGTACTTATCGGTTATATATACCTTTCCTCTTTTCTTTTTGGTTTGTCTCCCCATTGATGAATTTTCCAGGAGAATGAGGGTTGGACTTTTCATTTTTTTTAAATTGGATGTCCCCTATGCCCATTGTTGTATATTCATGATATGTAGGAGGTCGGATATCTTTATTTCTTTCGATTATTGGGTAGTTGTTCCAAGTTGATGTGTGGACTTTCTTCATATACTTTCTAATATAAAGTATAGTTATTTTTTGGTGTGAAAAAAAAATTAAATAATTTTGGTATCTTATTTTTAAACTTTTTAAATTAATCTTTTTTTAAGTCTTTATTATTTAGATTTAATTTATGATTATATGTTGTTAACTCAAATTAAAGTAGTTTCTTTAATAGATGACTATTCATTCAAGACTTAGTACATAAGAAGGTAGTAAAAAAGATTTGGTTAAATATTTGTTTAAAAAAAATAGATTATTCAATTTAAGATTTTATAAATCAATGGATAAGTATGACTATTCTTAATTTGCAAGCAAGAAAAAGGGTACATATGGGGTATGTGTGACGCTTTATTGTCCTATGTACAATTATATAGAATAAAAGCACTTAATAATATATAAAAATTTGAATATTTTACAAAATAAATAATAATAAAAATAAAATATATATATATATATATATATTACATAATAAAACTTAAACATTTATTTAAATATGTAATATAGACATTAGACAACATCAAAAAAATGGAAAGGTTCGTCATTGAAAAGATCTCATGAGACCAACATCAACAAAATGGAAAGGCTAGTCATTGAAAAGATCTCATCCATTCATACCAAGGTAGGATTATATAGTGACTCCAACAGAGACGTAAACTTTACTAACTCCTTTCTTCCTTTGACTTAAGTAAAACTCTCGTAAAAATAAAAATGGAATATCTTTTTTTATGAATTGAAAATTGAGCGACATGGGTATTCACATACTCATGACATTATAAAGTATTACAAAGCTTGGGAAATGTATATTTAAAAAGGATAAACTTCAAGAAATTTTAAGACTTGGAAAATTAAAACATTTTAATTTTGTTTTCTTATTTTCATATAAATACTAGGAAAGTGTTAGGAAATAAAATACATAGAAAATACAAATACTTAATTAAGAAGAATATTTTTATCATGAAGAGAGAGGACATGGGACAACAACTTGAGAGGTGGTGTCATATTTTTATGGTAAAACTAAAACTAAAAAATGGTATATATTATACTAGTAGCTAGTAATTAATTGCAATTTTCCATTTGTTGATTGACATAATTAACATCACTCGAGTCTCTAAATACATCTATAATGTTACAATTTACTAAATTTTAACATTGTATATGGATTTAGAGACCCCCTTTAAAGGGGTCGGAGTCTCTAAATCCATCTGGATTGTTAAAATTTAGTAAAATATTGTACAAATTCATTATCAAAATTGTAATTTTCCATTGTCAGTGTGACACAACTAAAAATGACTAACATAAATGATTAATTCACATTAATCATTGTTAGCTAGTCATATTTATATTCCCGTGACTAAATTAGTCATTTATGTTAGTCATTTTTATTTTAGTCACTTGTTATCTAGTCATATATTTTATCCCATGACTAAATTAGTCGTTTATCTTAGTCGGTTTTAGTTGGCTTATTTAAAATTGCTCAATTTGAGTCGTTTTTCCCTTGAAAAAACAGTGGTGACTAAATTTTTTAGTCACTTATCTCTCATTTTGTACTAGTGCTCGATTTCCCCCATATTGGAATACTAGTTTTTCAACTTGACCCAAACACTTTCCAATCAGCCCAAGTCTTCCCAAAGAGATCTAATTCGACCATGACACTCCCAAATAATAATAATAATAACTTAATAACAGACTTTAGGGAGATGATAAGAAAATTTAATACACATTGTCTTAATATTTCTTAACCATACTAGCATATTTGCACAGAAATCACTCATAATCTTGAACACTGAACACCATATGATGAAAAGATATGTAAATATTTATTATGAATATATGGAGACAGTAAATATACTAATTTACAACAATATATGGCTCTTACAAAAGCTCTAAATCCAAGAAATATAGAGATAGAAAAGTAGTGGTGCACCCCTCCACCAGAAGAGATGTCCAATAGAGTAGATTTAGTAAAATGATGATATCTCGGGCATACGAAAACCTTTTTGAGTGAAAAAAAAAAATCCCACTGGAAATGATGCTCTAAATGCAATGGAATGGGTCTCACAACCCAAAACTTATCAAAACTAGAACCTCCATTTCGGCCCACCAACACCGATCCAAGCTCTAAATCAATAGAAAGAAACTCCAAATGATAGGAATTCAACCCCACTATTGTGTATGAAAATATAACTTGCAATAAATATCTGTAGAGAAATATGAAAGTGATTTCTCCCCTCAATAATCAGCTACAATGAAGCACAATTAAAATATATAGATGATCTCCTCCTCTCTACTAGCTTGGGTGGAATCTTTCACCACCGAAACTAGATCAATGGCATGGAAGGTAAACACCCACCGTGCAATGGAAAATCTAATCTCTCCAAGAGTGCAAAACAACAACAATTATCCAAAATCTCTTTCACTTGTGTCTTCATCCCTTTTATAAATCTTCTTGGAGCATTCCCCCCTCATTCTAGAATTCTCTCACAAATATTTAATAAAATATTAATAAACGTTACTTTTATGAGAGAATGACACATTGGGACCCATTTTATTCCTCTCTACTATTATTTGGTCAAACAATAACTCCATCTACCTTGGAAATTCGAATTTGAGAGGCTTAGCTTGATTTTGGGGAAGTTACATTAGCATGTGGGCCCACCCTTCTCCCCTACTTCCCTCCTTGGATAAATTTAGGACCTACAACATGTCATAGGTTGGCATAAGCTGTCATAGGACTTGATTGTTGTCATAAGTTGTCATATTTGTCACAGGTTGTCATAGAATCTGTCATTGACTAAAATGGCCCTGTGACTCTTCACCTTCCCCATGGAAGTTACTTATCCTTCCAAATTCGAATTTGAGGATGGTGCCATGTGTAAAGGAGGAATATTCCCTGATGTGGACCCCACATATCCACTTATGCGCCCCCAAGTCCAACTAGGACCCCATGCCACTTCATTTTGGAGCAATTAATGATTTTTCCATAATTTATTGGCCTATTTTCCACCATCAATTTTGAAGTTTGAATTTCCATAAGAAACTATAGGCCTTGGATTTAAATATCAATATTTTAATTTCCCCACATAACCCTTAGGAATTGGATAATCCAACTTAATTTTCCCACATAACCCTTTAATTGAACTAGGAAGGGCATTATCCTTTGTTTTTCAATTTGTATCTTTTAGAGATACACGTACATAAACATGGGAGAGAAACACATATACTGGGAATGTAGTATATATGAGTGTAGTCATTGAATTCATCACAATGGCTCCTTTTTATACATCAGGTAACAAGCTATTTGACTACTTACTCAACTAGCACTAATATAGAAAATATCAAACTAATTTTATCTTCCACTAAATTTTATTTTTTTACAATTTTTTAGCTTTTCAGGTTTCCACATCTTTAGTAGCTGTCAATTTGAATATCCACCAAATGTGTACATCATGCCAATTCCTTCCCAATTGACAAAATATTTGCTTGCAAAACTAGGCATTTGGCCATGAAAATTCATCAAATAATGTTGCGATATGGTGATTACCCTCTTCATATGTGTGTAGCGGGGATTTTATATAACAATTTGCCTCTGTGAATTTGTTTCCCTCTATTCCTTGGGTGGTTTCTTTTGGTTGTTTTTTTTAAATTATGGGTTGGTTTGGCTTAGGGCTCAATTATAGATTTGCATTTAGTAGGTGTCCACATTTTTTCCTTGTATGTTCATGGACTTGGAACTTTTTTGCATCATGGAGACATTCTTGTATCTCTTCCAAACTAGTAAGGAGTTTAAGAAGTTGAAATGAACAAGTATGTCTCCATTGTTTTAGAATTTATGCTACTAAGAAATCTGAAGTTGCTACCCTTGAAATGGAATATGCATTTTCATTACTGGTATATGAAGTTTCCAGCTGCTCTTTCCCTCCTGCGGATCTGGAATTTCCATCAATGTTCCAACAGGTTGTTCACTAGTATACAGGTATAATTATGCCAATGAGACCAAAAGCCCTTTGACAACCATCCATGCCAAGCAGTGCCCCTATTTTCTCCCCTATTTGGAGACCCAACTCAACATATGATTTTTTAAAATAGGAAATCATATTTAGTTTTGTCACCATTGGATTCATCCACATTCTCCTTGTAAGTAGTATTATTAGTTGTTTTCATTAGCCTTTTCTTTGAGAATATCAACTACTTTGTCTTTACAATTGCATGTTGTGCCCTGGTTTTCCACAATAAAATATATATACCCCTTCCTTTTTGTTACAGACTTTACCTTCACGTATGTTGTTTCCTTATTTTTTCAAGAAAAGCATCTTCTTGAATGTTTTCCATTTCACTCGATCATTTTTTTCCTACAATAAGGGTTGATATCATGGTATCCAAGGATTGCTAAGGCAATCGACATTGTGAATGCCATGTTTCTATAATTATGGTTCAAACTATTTAATAATATGCCACTTTAGCTTGAACTAAACATAAGCAGTGCCAATTTGTTGATTTGATATAACCTTTGATGTCGTAGTTTAGATTAGTTCCTTGTTAGTGTTTCTATTGTTAACACCAATGTAGTTGATTGTGTGCCCTTGTACTATCTAAATTATTAGAGATTTGTTAATTAACATATCAGATTAATATTGGAATGCAAAACATCAAAGATAGATCAACGATGAAGGTGGACTATGGATGAATACCATGCATATGATGAGAGAATAGCCGATGACAAGGGTGTGGATAGATATATGTGTCCATGTAATGATTTTCCTTGTGGAAAGGTGAAAAATAGAAGTGTGATTTATCGACATATGATAAGATATAGGCATAGTGGTATAATCCCTTCGGATCACAATTATTATGAAGATATGGTATAATTGGATAGCATGAGAGATGAAGAGGCAAAAACATAGATTAAGTGGCACCAAACATAGATGAAGAGTAAAAAATGTTAGACGAAGGGTTTGAAGTTGATAGAATGTTTAATGAGAGTCTAAACAATGATTGGGCCAAGTTGATGGAGGATGCTTTAAAACATGTGTATGCTAATTGCAAGTTAAGTCATTTGATAACATCCCTTCAAATTATTAACTTGCAAGTGGCACATGGTTGGACAAATGAGAGTGTAGATGATTTATTGCCATTATTAAGTTGGTTGTTACCATGTGACTCCACATTGCTAACAAAACAAATTCAATGTAAAAAGAAAATCACTAAGTAAGGCTTAGGGTATGAAAACATCCACACATGTGTGAATGGTTGTGTATTGTTTTGCAAAAATATTGCAAGTGAGACTAAATGTCTGAAATGTCAAGGAGGGAGGTATAAAACAGGGTTGAAATCAATTGTGGTTCCTAGAAATGTTATTCGCCATTTCCCGCTAATCCCACGATTACTCTGAATGTATAGGTGTAAAGACATTGTTTAACTTATGCAATGGCATGCCCAAAATAAGAGCATTGATGGAAAACAATGGCATATGCATGATTCTAAGATGTGGATGGAATTTGATAACAAATGGCCCGATTTTTCCAAAGATCCTCATAATATAAGGATGGGTTTGGATCTAGATGGGGTGAACCCATTCTCAAATCAAATTAGTAAATGGTCAACTTGGCCACTATTTTTAATAAATTATAACTTGCCTCCATGGTTAGAAACTAAAACATTTTTCTTAATGATATCATTGATTATACTAGGAAATAAAAGTGTGACTTCTGATACAATTAATGTTTATTTAGAGCCATTACATGATGATCTAATCAAATTGTGGATAGGAATTGAAGCAATTCAATTTTTAAGAGATGGGCATTCAATCAAATTCACTTTAAAAGCTTCCTTATTATTTATTATTCACGATCTTCCTACATATGGCACATTGATTGGTATCACTATTCATGGATACCATGGATGTCCTGCTTGCAAATTTAAGGATTTTGTGAGGCACTAGAGAAGTATTTGTAAGTGTATTTCTTGTGGACATCGTGCTTACCTTAAAATGGATCATCCATATCATCGACAAAAAACACATTTCAATGGCCAAGAAGAGAATCATGAAGCACCATTTCCAATAACGAGTGAATACATTATTGAGAATGGACAAAAAAGAATGTTTTTTATTGAAAGTGGTGGGATTTTTGGTAGTAGAGATGATCCATGTAATGAAATCGGTGTAAAACGATTCTGCATATTCTATAAGTTGCCATAATTTAAGGATATGGCCATTAGGCATACTGTTGACTTTATGCATACTGAGAAAAATATAGCCTATGTTATTATAGAAACTCTTTTTGGTACTTCTGATACTGTTTCATCATGTGAAGACTTTCAACAACTAAAGATTCATTGAAATATTTGTGTTGAAAAATATGATGATGAAAAATATAGAAAACCTAGTGCTCCTTATGTCTAGACAAAAGAACAATGTGCATAATTCTTGAAGTTGATGTCTCAAACTTGTTTTCCCTTTGAATATGTAAGTAGTAGCATTAGAAGCCAAACTTACATTATAGCTTAAGAGGCCTCAAAAACCATGACTATCATGTCATAATCGAGAATATTTTACCTATTGTGGCCAATATATCAAGTTTGGAAAAGGGGCCAATATTGACAATTATAAGGTTGGTCCTAATATTAAAGAGGATGGGTCTACATGTATTAGATCCTTCGAACTTTGATAGTTTGAGGGAGGAAGTTGTTGAATTCCTTTGTATATTAGGATGGGAATTTCCACCAAAAATCTTTAACATTTCTATGATACATCTAGAATATGAACTAGAGAATTATGTCCCAGCAAGAACGAGATAAATGTATCCTATAGAACGATATATGAAGGTTTTGAAAAAAATTGTTCATACTAGCTGGGGAAAACCAGAAGGAAGCATGTATAAGGGATATTCAAAGCAACAACTGAAATAAAAAGGACCAGGGACTAACTAGAATCTAAGCTTGACATTTCTAGTAATGTGATTAAGTTCCTAAATAGTAGAACCAAGAAATAGTTGTAATATTTGGGGGAAACCAACATAACCTATCTGATCACTAGGCCAAGAAGGTAATAACAAAGAGAACCTTGATGAAAAACATCCAAAGTAGAATAAGCAACATGGTATTAGAGATTTCCCTCTTCGAAGGCTTATTCAAGGATGCAATGTCAAGAATATTAACATGCCTCTGGGATGGGAATGGGGACCTTTACAATCAAGCAAACTATCAATAGGTGTTAAACATTCAAAGAAATGAAGATTGAAAATTCGAAGGCCTCCAAGAGACCTTAAAAGGGGAAACCAACATCTAGCAGATCTCTGAGGAGTTTGAGTTGTGGGATAGCATAAAGCACACTTTCAAAACTTTTCTACCCATATGCTATGAAAATTTTACAAATGATTAGATAGCAATGAATTCAATGAGAAACCATAAATACCCCATGGGAAAAAACTGGCAACAAATTGCTAAGTACCATAAAACAATCATGCCTTCTCAAGGGAATCCTTTAACAAAATAGTATACATTAGGACAACCATCACGGCATACATATCCATATCAGGGATCCACCCACCAAATCTAAAATCGGGAAATTCAGTTGAGCAATTGTAAAAGAAGAAACAATAATCTCAACAAAAACTTGTAATATACAAAAAGGGAAAAGAAATTTTGGGAAAAAAGGGAAATATAAAGAAGCAAGAGAATAGTATCGATACTAGACTCCCCTCTATAAAGTACATTAAAATCCCAATAGATTTTTTGATCAGGTAAACTTCAAAGAGGGTCTCTTTGAAGGTTGCAGGTTCATATGTATCAAGACTAGACTAGTTGAGAACCAGGTATTGGCACCCCAACATCCCCCCCTAAAATTCTTACGATATCTTGGGGGGGCATTTGAATTTTTGTAAATAGTACTTTCAATTGATTTTGGTTTATTTGTTTGATTTAGTTGCTTGGTGGCATTCTTTGATTGTGTGTTTTTTATTCTTTCTTTTTATCAATTCTGCAACTGTGCTTTCATGAGATGATGATTTGGTGATTCCATTCCCTGGTGGTGATTCGATCAATCTATGCCATGATGGTCTTGTTACTTCTTGGTGGTTTGATGACACTTATGTATCCTTAACTGAGCCATATTTAAGGTTCTCTTATATATATTTTTGTCATATAGATTTAATTGATTAAACATTAACTACATAAACATTTTTATTATTTATAGATCTTCATGATTTAATCCAAATCAAAATAAGAGATTCTATGCATACTTTCATTTTTCCTTTGTTTTGAACATTAACAAATATGAGAAGCAAATATATGACTTTAATTTCAATTAAGTCTAAAAGTTTTATTCTTGAAAATATATATTTAAAACTTTTGACAAAGTTAAAACATTTAAAGTCTAAATGTTTCCATTTATTTCACCTAAACGTTTGTAAAAAAAAGGGACATGAAAATTATTGTAATACAATTGCTTGAAATTTGTGCTTGAATTTATTTTTAGTAATTATTTATAATAATTTTTGCATGATATCATTTTTACCATATGTGTTTTCCCAAAGACCTTTTTTTTTCAATGTGGTTCACAATTTCAGAGAGGAGTTGCTACATCCACGGGAATAATTCATGGGGGGCACCTGAAGGGGCCTCACCCCGTTGACTTTGATTACGGAGCCTAACCCAATGGGAACATCAAGTGAGGACCTTATATATCTATGCATAGCCACTTGGAGATTTGACGCTGAGACCTTCTGCTTACAACTCACAGCTCTCAACCACTTGAGCTAACCCATTGGTTTGTGTTTTCCCAAAGACCTATCTTACATGACATAATAATTCCAATGAGACATACATATTTTGGTTTACGTGCATTAAATATTGAATGATTTTAAAGACAACATTTGAATTACTTCATGGGATGCTTTTTTTTTGTAAATAAGTAAACTATATTAACATGATATACAAAAAATTACAGTCAAGGATTCATCAACCTGTCTATCATAGAGTCTGAGAGGCATTAAAACAGTCTAAAATTATTCAAAGCACCAAGCCTAGGGTCCCTCCCCCGAAGGATAAAATAAGACATACATTTATTCATCTATATCCCAAAATCTAGAGAACAACAAAAAACAACAGAACAAAGCCTACGGATTTGACATACATATTCGTTGCTACACCGAAGAGCCATTACTAGACCCCTCGGTTCGTAATAAGTGCTACCCCTACCCAGAATTATAACAAGGTAACAAAATATGCACGCAGCAAAAACCTATCAGCGCCTAGGAGTTCCAACTACTAGTTTTTTACCGAGGGAGGATTACCCTCCTCACCTTCCGCTTCTTCGCCACTCCCGTTGACCGTGCCACTTCCTATCCCGGCCTCCTACGCGTCCACCATCAGTCTAGAGTCAAAAACCCCTATCTTTGGGAGATACAAGACCCCTAGTTCTTTTTCGATGGAATCGATTGTCATGTGGAGGAGGCGTGCATCTGCATACATCTCCTTCCAAAAGGCCTAGGGAATGTCATCTCCACTCAGCTTATCCTCCCTTTCTAAGAGCACCCGAATCAACAGGCATTTAATGACCTAGTAAAGATTAATAGTTTTTTCATACAGGACTTGGCATGCTCTTGACGAACCAGGGTCCTGAATGTTGGAATCAATTTAATACTAAGAGGGGGGATGAATAATTATTAGCACAGGTATTAGAAGTTTTTACTTTCTTTAACATATTAGTCTTAACTGAATCTTGATGTTTACTTATGCATCTGATAAAAATAAAATCATTCACCCATATATGCACCAAGACAAAGAACACAGAACACGGGAATTTTGACGTGGAAACCCAATCAGGAGAAAACCACGAAATGCTCTTTTCTAATGAAAAGAATACATTCAAGGAAGCACCAACTTCCTATATTTACCAGCACCAACTGGAAGGAGGCACCAAAGCCTTGGTTTTAAAGGCACCGACCTGAAGGAAGATCCAACTCCTTGTGTTCTCCAGCACCAACTGGAAGGAGTATATGTCGGTCTGCTTGGGATGACCTGGGTTCGGCGAAGTTCTTTTATACCCAACAAAATCCCCTTTTACTGGCCCTTTCAGCATCAAACTAAGAACAGGTTGATGTCTCACCCGAAGCGAAGTATGGGGGGTTACATAATCAGGTTTTTGTAACCATGGTGATGCGGAGATGTGGTAAATGACCTCACAATTTGTTTCTTTCTTAGCATCTACTTAACATAATAATATCAACATGTGACTATGCACTTCGCAGTTATCAACAACCTACAGACTTCGTTGAATCGTTGTTGTCTTTACTCTTATAACTACGCATTCATCATACTCAATGTTACTTTGCAACATCCATACACATGTGTTCCACTTACTTAACATATGATTCCCATTACATACATATGAAAGAAAATACATAAACATACCATAAAATGAACACAAAACACATCGTAGATTCATACACATAACACAGGGATTTGCGTGGTTCACCCCCCAGATGGGAGCTACATCCACAGGAATTGTTCTTATATTAATTAGAAGGGTTAATAGTTCCAGTATGCGCACTCAGCTATAGAGTATTTTCCTCTCTTATATCTCTCTGGTTCTAACCAACCAAATACCCAATAACATCTAACCCTTCCTTATACAAAATTGCTCATATATATAGATGTGCCCAAAGGTCACATATTACAATAACTATGGGCCAACCCCCATAGTACCCTTAAACCCAAAACGGCATGGTTCTCCTATCGACCATGCTTTTCCTTAACTTCGCTATAACTTTGTTGTCCTTTTTCACCGCTTCTTCTGACTCTGACGCTTTTTCTGACAGTGCAGTTATGTCCACGTGGCTCTGACTCTACAGTGGTGTTTCCTTTGCACCATTCCACTTCTTTAGTCTATGCTCCTGTAGCTGTCAGTTCTTCGCTTCATCCTTAATTGCTTCAACTACCTCTTGTTGTCCTTAGTACTTCGTCTTTAATAAGGGGACAAGTCCTTTCCTGTCAGCTTCACTTCGCTCCATACCCTTCCCCCGGGAATTGCGGAGTTGCTTCTCCCAAAACTGGTCAATGTTAGGCCTCTCCTAATTGTACTTTCACCATCAAAACTTCATGTACTTGGGCTGCGCCCAATAGGCCCCTAACACTTACTTATGGCTCATCCTCAAGCCACTTACACTGGTCTTCTTCGATTGCGCATCACTTCGGATGTTAGTCTTCACAGCGAATTCCTAAAAATTTGCACTCAACTTCGCAACTACTTCCTTAGTCTCTTGCTTGTATTCTTTGATCGTTTCAAGCATCATCGCCGATATGGGTTCTTGCATTTTATCCTTTACTATACTCTCTTTCGTGCGGAGTTCTTGAAATTTATCCTCAATTTATTCAGAGAGTGCCAGTGCTTCTTCCTGCATAGGTTGTAACTTCGACGAAGTTTCAGCTTCCTTCATCCTTAGTGTCTCCAGCTCCTTCTGAAGCTCTTTCATTTCTGCAAACTTCTGGATCCTTTGACTTGGAGAAAAATCCTTCATGGCCATGTTAATAGAATCAAGATCCTTCTGCCTCTTCTGAAATTCATCCTGAATTTTCTATAATTCGGGATCCTCTTGCAGTATAGCCCATACCTTAGTGACTTCTTCCAGCAAGTCTTGACACCTCGCAACTTTTGTGGAGATGTTTTCGGTTGAAGTATTCAATTCTTTAGCCCTTTCTTCTTTCACATCTCGTGGAGTTCCAGGTTGTTGCCGAGACTCTAAGTCAGCAATATTTTCTTTGTAACCAATCTCCATATCTTCCATTTTCGCTTTGAGATTGTCCACAGCAGCACCAATCTTTAGTATGGTCGCTTCCACTTCAATCTCTTCTTCGCAGTCTGGGATCTTCGCACAGACTTCGGCTATGGTTTTCTTCAACTTTTTCTGCTTCTCTTGAGCATTTTCTAGCTCATTTGTCTTCAGCGTGCATTCATTCTTCAGCTCCTTATAACTATCTTCCAGCTTCAGATGTTCGTTGAATGAGCATATCTATGTATATGATTTCTTCTACAACTTGCAAATGCATATTATGCAGTCCTTTAATGGGAAACATTCCCACGTGAATATCCAAATGTGCGAGCCGCTTCGCACCTTCAGTAAGTTCATCAGACAAGAATATCACGTTCAGCGACTCTATGTCGACTAATCGGGGCCTCATCATTAAAGCGGGTGCTTTTCTTTTTCTTTGGCTTGACTCCCCTGTCTTGTCTTCGGAGTCTAATTCCCTTACTAGATCTCTCTGGATTTGTTCTACTCTTTCCATCATACTCTTCAATCTTGCGATGCTCTCTATCATGCTCGCTTGGAGTTCCTCTTGCTTGTTGTCTTTTATTGCGAGCGTCTCTTCAATATGCCCATGGAATCGGGCTGTGATGTAATGGTAATCATCATCATGCAACTTTGCATCGAGCGGATTCTTACTTGCTTTTTGCTTCTTCCTTTGCAATCCCTCCTGCACAGCTGTGTCAGGATTCTTCCTCTTCTCTCCTACTGGAAAATCAGCAGTTTGTCGATGTTCTTGTCCTTGATCTTGTTCATGTTCTTAACCATTTGTTGGCTCGTCATCTTGAATCTCGATGTTACTTTGATTTGCGCTTTCCTCTAAGGTAGTGATCAATGTATCTAACGCGTCAATTTCCACTCGGGCGGCCAATATTCAATGATAAGATCAATCTTCTGCATGTCCAATTGGTATTGTCCCTCAAACCATTATGGATTATTTGGTTCTCTAGGCTAAATGAAAATAAAGTGAAGGACGGATTTGAATCTCATCTTGCGAATATACGTTGTTGTTATTTCCTTAGGAATACGTGAACTACACTTGATTACTTCACATAGTTGTTCATAATATTTATACAACTGTACATTATTTAGCTTTTGTATTTCCGACTTCGAATTGGCCCACATGTTCACAAATTTAGGTCCACGAAAATCTCCAGCGAACACCGGTACATTTTGTTAATATTTAGGCTCTTTCCAGCCTACGAACACGATCAATACTAACAAACAGCTATAATGGAATTGATTTCCATTGTCTTGCGTATCCGCAACATCATATAGGATATCATTCAGAAGGTAACTTTCCCAATTATACTGGAGTCCATCCTTGGCCTTCGCAACTAAGGAGATCACAGCGGCCGGCACCTCGGTTAGTATGTATTTCCTCAGTACTTTTCCTCTGATCATTTGAACTGTGAACTTCATGGCGACATCCTTGATTTTATTTTCTTGATATCCATGGGTTCCTTTTATGAATCCGAATTCAATCTTCATCCTCCTTGCAAGTTCTTTTCCTTTTTTCTTGCCTACGAATTCTATTGCAAGGTCTGCGCCTCTTTTGCTCAAGTGCGTAATTCTGTAAATGAGGTCTATGTTGATATCAATCTTGTGGTCTAACCACAAGTAACCCTGGTGCGTACATGAAAGCAATGTTCGCACATCCACTGTAAGCTCTGGGCTCCTGTCAAAATGCAAAATTCGTAGCAAATTCAAGAATCCTGATGGTTGCAATGGCGCAATCCAGTCTTGTGCTTGAATTGTCGTTTCTTACTGGTGTCATCATAATGTATGCACATATTTGGTATGGATGAAACTGTGGGTACTTTGTTTTATGCAGCAAATCATGATCTGAGAACTTTCATTCTGGAATCTTTCCTAGCAAATTCTCCTTTTCGTGCACATGAATCGACATGGGCGGCAGCGGGATCTCGTATTGTGGATTCTTCTTGAGTATCACAACTGGTGCATCATATCTTCTCGGAGGGATGTACTTGGGTATCAGCATAATCGGTCTCTAACGAGTTTTATCTGGAGGAAACTCTTTCGGAGTTACTGTGGTCTTCGGCTTCTCTGGTTCAATAGAATTTTGCTTATCTTTCTTCTTCTGCTCCGGTATATTTCGCGGTGAAACTCTAGAGGTTCCACCTCTCTCTAGGACTACTTTCTTCACTGTCGTCTTCATGATTCCTTCCAAACCAGAATGTTGCAATTCTCTTATTATCTCCTCTAGGCTTTCTTGTTCAGACATACACTATCGGATTACTCTTTCTCTTTACTCGTAAAAAGCTCAAAAATTACATGCGGTAAAAATTAAAAGTTACAGTAAAACTGGTAACTATACGGTCCTTATTATTTATAGGCACAACGACACTAAGGTGCGCCCAAAAATGGATAACTTAGCATTAAATTCCATGTTCGTTGGCCAAATATTGCTTAATTCTTGGTCCTTTCCCTTCATTTAATGTGTCTTCAATGGAAAAATATGCATTAACTCGGAAAATTTTGGTTTCCCAAAAGTACTGTATAACGGCTACTTTCCAACAAAAACAATAACGCCTAGTTTCCTCTAGCTTCGTTGACATTTAGGTGAATGGCGAGGTGAATTGGACACACTACTCCCTTGGTCACTCATCGGAATTTTTGGACATCCAAACCTTGTCAAGATGTTCTCAAAAATGAACTGCGTTGTTGTAACTGCGCTACAGTCCTTCACTGGTTTTGCCTCTTCCCATTTGGTTAGATAATCTATAGTTGTAATAATGTATCTTGAGCCAGTTCTCTTCCCTGGTGGGTTAATAGGTCCCACAAAGTCGATAGCCCATTTATTAAAGGCTTGCAAATTCAATTGTGGCATCAATGGAATCTCATCTGTATGAGATGGCTTCCCTGTTCTCTGGCATACATCGCAATTCTGACAATGTTCTTTTGAATCTTTGTGTATCGTATGCCACCACAGTCCTGATCTCAAAATTTTCTACGCAGTAGCTTTCCCTGCGTAGTGTCCTCCAGATACACCTGAATGTGCTTCAGCAATTATGATAGGTCTCTCATGTTCTAGTACGCATCTACGCAATACTTCATATGGTCTCAGTTTGTATAATTGTCCTGCAATTAGGGTAAAGTCAGCTTATCTTACCACTAAATGTTTCTTCTGTTGTGTAGTAAGTTCTGCGGGTGCTAATCTTGTATTTATAAATTATACAATATCTCTGAAGTAGTCATCTTCTATATGGATAGAAAACAACTACGCATCTGGTAGATTATCCTCCAAATTACTAGGTTCTTATCCTTACTCGATTCTTGAAAGATGGTCAGGTCCTGCATTCAATCTTCATGGCTTCACAACGATTTCAAAATCATATTCCTGAAACAGTAAAATCCATCTATATATTCTTCCCCCTAACATTGGTTTATTGAGCAAGTACTTCAAAGCTTAATGGTCAGTGAACATGCAAAAGTGTGAACCTAGCAGATAGTGTCTAAATTTCTGCAATGCGTACACTATAGCTAAGCCTTCCCTCTCTGTAGTGGTATAATTATTTTATGTTGAAGATAGCTTTCTGCTTGAAAATGCAATGGGATGATCGATGCCTCCCTCACCTGGTTGTGCTAATACAATGCCAAGTTCTATAGATGAAGCATCTACATGTACATGAAATGGCTTATTCCATTTAGGAAAGACGAGAATAGGCATTGTAACCATTTCTCTTTCAGTGTGTCCAATCCTTTTTGGAAATATTCAATCCAATTGTACTTCACTTCTTTCTTCAATAATTTCTCCATAGGCACAGTGATCTACGCATATCCTTTAATGAATTTTCTATAGTATCTTGTGTGCCCCAATGTAGTGTGTAGTTGCTTAACTAAATTAGGTGCTGGAATATTTACTATAATTGCTATCTTCACTAGATCAACCATCAATTCTTTCTTACATACTATGTCTCCCAACAGAATACCATAGGGAACATAGAAGACGCACTTCTTCAGGTTCAAAGAAGTATGATACCGTCTACACTTTGATAACATCATTCTTAAGTACGCATGATGGTCCTTCAAAAGGCCAAATACTATCCAGTCATCAAAATAAAATTCTAAGAATTTATTAATATAATCCTTAAATGCAACTAAAACCACTCTTGAAAAGATAGTAGGTGTGTTTTTCAGTCCAAAAGGCATAACAGTGTACTGAAATGATCCCCATTCAATAGCAAATGTAGTCTTGTGTCTATCTTCTGTAGCAATTATGATCTGATGGTAGCCTGAAAATCCATCAGTGAAAGAGTATGCCTTCTGTCCACCTACGTTATCTAGAACTTCATCTATGAATGGAGTACAAAATGGGTCATGCAAAGATGCATCATTCAATTTTCTGAGATCCACATAAATTTTGATTTCACCTTTAGCTTTCTTGTCTTGAATTACCATGGGACTTATCCATTCCGATTCTTCTACTGGCTCAATGATTCCTGCCTCAAGCATTTTATCAATTTCTGCTTTCACTCCTTCTTTATATCTGGGGTTCAATATGTAATGTCTTTGCTTAATAGGATTCGCATAAGGCTTTAGAGGTATTTTCATAACTCCCAAGTCACCTAAAATTCCTTTCATTTCAAAAAACTTGGTAGGGAACAAATCTTGATATTCGCGCAGTAGGTTTGTGACTGTTGTTTCTTCATCCCAGCAATCCCTAATGGAAGCAAACTTTGGTTCATCATTGGTACTAATATTGATATTTCTGGTCTTCACAGGGTTACTCGGATCTGGAATTTCCAAATCAGTTCCTTCTACATCGCGTTTTCCTTCAGACTCAAGTATATTCACATCACAAGGGTCTTCATCTTCATATTCTTCTAGTGTGAAGTTATAACATTCAAGGGCATGTTCCAACTGTATTTCCCAATCTGGTTGCTTATACTGTTACGGAAAAAAATTCCTATGGCTTGGGGTAGACCACAACAGACAGATGACTACCAGAAATTAACTCAATTCTCAATGCTACTCTCTATAAATGACAATGCTAAGATAAATGGAGAATATAACCAACCTCGATCCGGACCTTCGATGTAGATCCCCGTTGAATCTTTCAATTCATGCACTTGAACCTGCAAATTAGTCTTGACAGCGAATATACAACAAGTGCATATAATATATGAAAGACATTAACATCATCAATAGCAATGGTCCATGATATTATAAGTAAATGCAACCCAATGTAATATAAACAACATTCACAACATTAATGGACGAGAATATGAGTATTTCTATTAATAAATAACAAGAAGTACAATGTGATACGACCTCTTGCCGGCAATCGATCTGAACCAAGAACTGGGTCTCTCCACTTGTGCATCCACCACTTCAATCCTCCATGGAATGGAAAACTCAAACTATGATAGGAGTTTGGAAGGTGAACATAAAGGGTTCACAACAACAAGTATCAATGAGTGTAGACTCAAGATGCGGCAAAAATACACTAGAGTTATCTTTCTCTCTCCTTCTCCTCCCGTCCATATGCCATACGTGCTCAATATATAGTCCTTCCAAAGGTAAGTGAAAGGACACATCAAGGAGTTTCGTGGAAAATGGAGGGCCAAAGGTCACCCTAAGACTGCTTTTTGGGAGTAAAAAGTCATTTACTAGTGATTTTTACCATTTTACTTGTCACCCGCGGGATATAGTGATGCAGCTCGTGGGTACGCTGGC
Source organism: Larix kaempferi (assembly GCA_027924585.1). Lineage (NCBI taxonomy): Eukaryota > Viridiplantae > Streptophyta > Pinopsida > Pinales > Pinaceae > Larix > Larix kaempferi. The sequence continues at coordinate 1,828,458 of BSBM01000962.1, read as the reverse complement.
TAAAGTGGAACAGCTAGCGTACGGGAAGAAAAATAGGGAAAAAGTGTATCTGAAGGATATAAAGTGGATCTGAGTCAGTAAAATGGATCCTAAAGGCCAAAGAGTGTTGATGCTCACAAGGTGGAAAATTACGTTGTAACAAACATAAGTTAGCCACTCTATATATAGCATTGTGAGCTACACCTGCTAGATGGTGGGTTGCACATAAAGAGAACCTGAACACATGGGAAGAATGTAAGCACATGATGGAAATCAGATTTGCAGAGCATAATGAGATAGTATACGAAAAATACAATGGACAGACTGATCCCAGAGATCATATAGAACTTTGTTTGAAAACTTGGATACATACACCTAAGAAAGAATGGGTTCACATGTTTGTACACACATTGGATCAAATACCAAAGAATTGGTATACAGAAGAAGGACTCTGCAGAGGAACAACAGATTGGCACATATTGATAACCGACTTTCAATCCACTTTCAATTTTGAGTATGATTGTCCAGGTGTCAATGAGGCTCTGCAGGTCATTAAAAAGAAGATATTCAACGATAACCTGTTACCAGTATATAAACAACCAGATTGGGAAATACAGTTTGAGCATGCCCTTGAATGTTATAACTTGGCGCTAGACAAAGATGAAGATGAAGATCCTCGCGATGTGCATATACCTAATTCAGAAGGAAAACGCGATGTTGAAGGACCTGATTTAGAAATTCCATACTTGAGTAATCCCGTGAGGACTAGAAAGATCAATATTGGTACCCAGAATGAACCAAAATTTGCTTCTATTGGGGATTACTGGGATAAAGAAACAGTAGGAAAGATTGCAAACCTACTTCATGAATATAAAGATTTATTTCCTACCAATTTTTCTGAAATGAAAGGCATTTTAGGTGACTTGGGAGTTATGAAAATACCTCTCAAGCCCTATGCGAATCCTATTAAACAAAGACCTTATCGATTGAATCCCAGATATAAAGAACAGGTGAAGAAAGAAATTCATAAGATGCTTGACGCATGAATTATTGAACTAGTCGAAGAATCGGAATGGATAGGTCCTATGGTAATTCAGGATAAGAAAGCTAAAGGTGAAATCAGAATCTGTGTGGACCTCAGGAAATTGAATGATGCATCTCTACATGGCCCATTTCCAACTCCATTCACAGATGAAGTGCTAGATAATGTAGGTGGACAGGATGCATATTATTTCACTGATGGATTTTCTGGATATCATCAGATCAGAATTGCTACAGAAGACAGACATAAGACCACATTTGCTATCGAATGGGGATCATATCAGTACACTGTTATGCCATTTGGATTGAAGAATGCACCTGCTATCTTTTCAAGATTTGTTGTAGCTGAGTTTAAGGATTATATTCATAATTTTTTAGAAGTTTATTTTGAAGAATGGACAGTATTCGGCCTTTTGAAGAACCATTATGCGAACTTAAGAATGATGTTAGCAAAGTGTAGACAATACCAGATTTCCTTGAACATGAAGAAGAGTGTCTTCTTTGTTCCCTATGGTATTCTATTAGGACATATAGTATGTAAGCAGGGATTGATGGTCGATCCAGAAAATATCGCAAACATTGTAGATATTCCAACGCCTAACTCCGTGAAGCAGCTACGCACTACATTGGGACATACAGGATACTATAGAAAATTCATCAAAGGATATGCGCAGATCACTATGCCTATGGAGAAATTATTAAAGAAAGAAGAGAAGTACATTTGGATTGAAGATTTCCAAAAAGGATTGGACACATTGAAAGAGAAAATGGTTACGGTGCCTATTCTAGTATTTCCTTATTGGAATATACCATTTCATGTACATGTAGATACTTCATCTATAGCACTTGACATTATACTAGCTCAACCAGGTGAGGGAGGCATCGACCATCCCATTGCATTTTCAAGAAGGAAGCTATCTTCAGCATAAAATAATTATACCACAACAGAAAGGGAAGGCTTATCTATGGTATACGCATTGCAGAAGCTTAGACACTATCTTCTAGGTTCGCATTTCTGTATGTTTACTAACCATTCATCTTTGAAGTACTTGGTCAATAAGCCAATGTTAGGGGAAGAATATGCAGATGGTTTTTACTGTTTCAAGAATATGATTTTGAAATCATTGTGAAACCAGGAATATTGAATTCAGGACCTGGCCATCTGTCACGCATTGAGTCAGGAGAAGAATCGAGTAATCTGGAGCATAGTCTACCAGATGCACAATTGTTTGCTATCCATATAACAGATAACTACTTCAGATATATCATAGAATTTCTGACTACAGGATTAGAGCTTATAGAGTTACTACGCAGCAGAAGAAACAATTAGTGGTAAGAGAAGCTGACTTTACTCTAATTGCTAGAAAATTGTATAAATTAGGACCAGATGAAGTATTGGGAAGATGCGTACTAGAACATGAAAGACCTAGTATACTGGCCGAAGCACATTCAGGTGTATATGGAGGACACTACGCAGGAAGAGCTACTACGTAGAAAATTTTGAGATCGGGACTATGGTGGCCTACGATACACAAAGACTCAAAAGAACATTGTCGGGAGTGCAATGTATTCCAAAGAACAGGAAATCCATCTCGTCGAGATGAGATGCCATTGATGCCACAACTGACACTTCAAGCCTTTGATAAATGGGCTATTGACTTCGTGGGACCTATTAACCCACCAGGAAAGCGAACTGGCTCAAGGTCTATCATCACAGTTACAAATTATTTGACGAGATGGGCATAGGCAAAACCAGTGAAGGACTGTAGCGCAGTTACCACCGCGCAGTTCATTTTTTAGAATATTTTAACAAGGTTTGGATGTCCAAATATTTTAATGAGTGATCAGGGAACCCATTTCCTAAATAGAACTATTGCAGCCTTGACAGAATAATTCCATATATACCATCAGAAGAGCACACCATATCATCCACAAGCTAATCGCACTGTAGAAGCCTGTAACAAAGGCTTGGAAAATGCATTGACCAAAGTATGCAACACAAACAGGGCTGATTGGGATCTCAGAACATCAGCAATATTATGGGCATATAGAAAAACTTGTAAGAAGTTGACAAGTCATACACCTTTCAGATTAGCATATGGATAGGAAGTTGCCATGCCCATAATATACATAGTACCAAGTTTGAGAATTGCAGCATTTACAGATATGGCAGATGATCAAACAATGCAAGAAATACTACTACACTTATTTGGATTGGAGTAAGATTGATTCATTACAGGTTTTCACCAACAAGTGCAGAAAGACAGAGAAAAATTATGGCACGATCGACAAATCAAGAATATTTTTTTCCAGGTAGGAGACCTTGTTCTCCTCTATGATAGCAAATTTATGAAATTTCTTGGAAAATTCAAAATGCATTGGTTAGGACCATACATTGTTAAGCACATCACTAGTGGTGGCGTAGTTCATTTAGCCACACTACTTGGGGAAACTTTGAAAGGACTTGTTAATGGGATTAGACTAAAGCCTTACAGGGATGGCCCTACTCCTCCAGGTATCAGTTAAGCAACGCAAGACAATTTTAAGTGTCAAGTGCAGTTGAAATTGGACACTAAAAATAAAAGAATAAGAGTCTGCACACAATTTTGGTAAAATGCGAAGTTTTCACAAAAATGAAGGATGTGTTGCGAAGCACACATAGCAAGTTGAGTTGCGAAGTAAAAGAGGAATCATGTTGCGAAGTTTAAGTTAAGCAAAGTGAAATGCGCAGTGAACCTCGCAATTCACATAACTGCTAGCAAAGTAAAAGAGGAATCGTGCTACGAAGTTAAAATTAAGCAAAGGAAAATGCGCAGTGAGCCTCGCATTTCACATGACCACTAGTGAAGTAAAGGAAAACTAGCCATTACAGTTTTGCTTGGAAAGTAGTCGTTATACAGTACTTTCGGAAACCGGATGTTTCTGCATTTAAGGCATATTCGTCCATTGAAGACACATTCAATGAAGGGAAAGGACCAAGATCTAAGCAAGATTTGGCCAACAGACATAGAATTTAATGCTAATTTAGCCGTTTTGGGAGCGCCTTAGTGCTGCGGTGCCTATAAATAGTAAAGACCGCTTACTTACCAGTTTTACCGCGAATTTTAATTTTTACTACCTGTAATTTCCAAGTTTTTACCAGATGAAATCAATCGTTATCCGATAGTGTATGTCTGAGCAGTTGACCTTAGACGAAATCTTGAGAGACTTCTAACATTCTGGTTTGGAAGGATTCATGAAGACGCCCGTAAATCAAGCAGTCCCAGAACGCGGTGGATCATCTAGAAACTCACCAAGGAATGTGTCACAGTAGAAGCAGAAAGATAAGCAGAAGTCAACTGAACAAGAAAATTCGAAGGTTGCAAGTGTTCTGAATCCTTTTCCACTAGCATCGCCTCAAGAGAGACCTATCCTTCTTGTTCCAGAATATATATCTCCGAGGAAACGAGATGCGCTAGAGGTGCTTCTCATGAGGAATACTCAGTATGAAATTTCGATGCCTCCCATGTTAAGTCATGTGCGGATTAAGGAGAATTTGCTCGGTGAAATTCCATAGTGAAAATTCACATACCATGACTTGCTCCAGGAAGCAAAAATTCCACAATTCCAACCAGATCAATACATGTGCATAATGTATGATGAAGCTACCAAGCAGGCAACCATTCACCTGCAAGACTGGATTGCACCGTTGCAGTCATCAGGGTTGTTGAACCTGTTGCGCATTCCACATTTTGACAGGAGCCCAGAGCTTACAGCGGTGGTGCACACATTGCTTTCACATGTGCACTAGGGATACTTGTGGTTAGACCGCAATATAGACATTAACATCGATATTATCTACCGGATCATGCACTTGTGCAAGAGAGGTGTTGATCCTGCAATTGAGTTCATTGGCGAGAACAAGGATAAAGAGTCGGCTGCAAGAATAAAGAGCCGTATGCAAAGATGAAGAGCGAATTTGGGTTGCTCAAAGGAATATGTGGTTATACAACCGCCAGGATCAAGGACCAAGCCACGCAATTCACAGTCCAGCTCCTTGCAAGAAATATCTTGAGGAAATGCAGACCGAATGAGGTACCGGCCGCTGCAATATCCTTAGTTGCGAAGACCAAGGATGGACTTCAGTTCAATTGGGCGAGCTACCTATTGAACGAATTCCTAGAAGACATCTGAGATACACAAGAAGGTGGAAATCAATTCCACTATAGTTGGTTGATGGTACTGATTTCCTTTGTAGGATGGAAGGAGCCTAGCTATCAACAAAATGTCCCGATATTCATTGGATACTGCCGAGGACCGAGTTTTGCGAACATGTGGGAAAACTTGAAGGAAGATCGACAACGGGTAAACAACATACAGTTGTACACTTACTATGAGCATTTATGTGAAGTCATTCAAAGGAGTCCACGTATCGCTAAGTAACTGAAAACTCGCTATATCCGGAAGATGACTTTCAAAGCTGAACTGCACTTTATTTACATTCAACCGCGAGTACAACTAATGCCTCCTCAATGGTTTGAAGGACTATATCAGTTAGAAGGGCAGAAAATCGATCTGATTATGGAAGACTGGCCACCAGAATTGAAGGTTGATGCGCCAGCCACATTGATTACCACCTCAGAAGAAAGCAAATATGGAGATACATAAGACCAAAGTGATGATACAACAAGCGCGCAGAACCCAGAAGCAAGCCGAGGCACAGAACAACAACAAGTTGATGTCTTGTTAGCAGGAGAGAAAAGAAAGGAACCCGATACAGCCGGGCCAGAAGGAATTCACAGGAAGAAACAAAATTCCACTAAGCTTCAACTCGATGCGCATTTGCATGATGATGACTATGATGTCATCAAAGTCAAAGTGTCGGAGCATATTGAAGAAACACTTGCATTAAAGGAAAGCAAGCAAGAAACAGTCCAAGCAGGCATGATGGAGAGCCTCGCAGAATTGAAAAGTCTGGTAGCAAGGGTTGAACAAGTCCAACGAGACTTGGCCAGAGAACCAGATTCTGATGATCGCACAAGTGAATCAAGACAAAGGAAAATAAAGGTGCCTGCCTTAACAATGAGACCTCGGCCAGTTAGAATTGAGCTGATGAACGTCATATTCCCGACCAACGAGCTCACTGAAGGTGCGAAGCAGCTCACACATCTGGATATTAATGTTGGGATGTTTCCCATCAAGGGACTACATAATCTGCATCTGCAGGTTGTGGAAGAATTCTGAGATAGAGACATAGTCTCTTATAACTAGCTTCTCAAGCTGGAGGAAAGCTATAAGGAGATAAAGGATGAATGCGCACTAAAGACCAAGGAGTTAGCATATGCCCAAGAGAAGCAAAAGAAGTTGAAGAAAGTTGTTTCCGAAGTCTGTGCGAAGATCCCAAACTGCCCAGAAGAACCCGAAGTAGAAGCTACTATCCTAAGGATTGGTGTCGCGATAGACAATATCAAGGCTAAGATGGAAAACATGGAGAATGGCTATAAGGAGCAGATTGTTGACTTAGAAGCTCGACAACAATATGTCACCCCGCAGCAAGATAAAGAAGCAAGAGCCGAATAATTAAAGGCTTCAACATAAAACATCTTAGCAAAAGTGGTGAGATGTCAAGACCTACTTGATGAAATTACCAAGGTATGGGCTATGCTACAGGAAGACCCTGAGTTACAGAAAATTCAGGATGAGGTACAAAAATGGCAGAAAGATCTTGACTCTGTGAACATGGCTATGAAGGATTTTCCACCAAGGCAAAGGATACAGAAGTTTGCAGAGAATAAATAACTTCATAAGGAGTTGGAAGCGTTAAGGGTGAAGGAATTTGAAACTTCATCGAAGTTACAGCCGATGCAGGAAGAGGCGCTTGCACTTTCTAAAGAAATTGAGTAGAAGTTGCAAGAACTCCGGACAACAGAGACCACTGTGAAGGAGAAACTTCTAGAACCCATCTCAGAGGAGATGCTCGAAACAATTAAGGATTTTGAGCAAGAAACCAAGGACACAGTTGTGAATTTGAGTGAAACTTATCAGGAGTTCGCTGCGAAATCAAACATCCTAGGGGATGTGCAGTTGAAGCAGCCCAGTCAGAGTGGATCAAGGGTGAGCCACGAGTAAGTGTTAGGGGCCTGTTGGGCACAGCCCAAGTGGAAGAATTTTTTATGGTGAAAGTACAAGTTAGGAGAGCCCTAACATCGACCATTTTTGGGAGAAGCAACTCTGCAATTCCCGAGAGTAGGGTATGGAGCGAAGCGAAGTGGCAGAAAAGGATATGTACCCTTAGTAAAGGTGAAGTACTAAGGACCATCGAGGTAGTTGGAGGAGTTATGAATGAAGCGACGAACTGTCGGCTACAGAATCAAAGAGTAAAGAAGTGGAATGGTGTAAAGGACGCGCCACTGTAGTGTCAGAGTCATGCGGTCAGAACTCCGACTGTCAGAGCGGCGTCAGAGCCAGAGGAAGCGGCGCAAAAGGATAGCAGAGCTCCAGCGAAGTAAAGATAAAGCGTGGTTAACAAGAGAACCATGTCATTGTTGGGTTTAAGGGTACTATGGGGGTTGGCCCATAGTTATTGTAAAGATGTGACCTTCGGGCACAATCTATATAAAGGGAAATTTTGTATAAGGAAGGGTTAGATTTTGAGAGATTGTTAGACTTATGTTGAAATATGCTAGAACCTAGTTAGATCTATGCTAAGAGAGATCTAAGAGAGGAAAAATACTCTGCATCTATGTGCGCAAAGATCTATTGTAGAGAAGAGTCTACAAGTGAGTGCACAGACTGGAGTTGTTAACCGCTTCCAAGAAATATAAGAACAGTTCTCGTGGACGTAGCTCCCATCTGGGGGGTGAACCACGTAAATACTTGTGTTATGTGTTTGAATCTCTGTTATAATGTATGTTCATGAATGTTATGCTTATATATGTGTTTTCATATGAATGTGAATGAGAATGATATGATAAGTAGTGGAACATACATGTATGAACATTGCGAAGTTGTGTTAAGTTTGGAAAATGCGTAGTTATAAGAGTAAAGTAACAACGATTCAGCGAATTCTGTAGGTTTTCGAGAACTGTGAAGTGCACAAATACATGTTGGTAACGATCTGTTAAGTATATGTTGAGTAAGTTGTGCATATCAAGCTCGCAAAACATAATGGCGCATCACCAGGTTGCAAAAACCTGATTCTGTAACAACCCATCTTCGCTTCGGGTGAGACTTCATGGGATTGACTATTCTGAGACATTCGCACCTGTTGCTAAAATGGATTCCATCCGTCTTGTTCTTTCTCTTGCTACATCCAAGCACTAGGAAGTGCATCACATGGATGTCAAGAGTGCTTTCCTTCATGGAGATCTAGAGCAGGAGATCTACATGAAGCAACCTAAGGGGTACATTGATGATTCTTCACTTGTGTGCAGATTGAGGAAGTCCTTGTATGGGCTTAAGCAATCTCCCTGAGCTTGGTATGCCAAGATGGGTTCCTTCTTACTTTCACAAGATTTTCAGAGGTGCAAATCAGATTCGAATGTCTACATGAGACATGATGGTAACTCCCTACTTCTTATTGTTTTTTATGTTGATGATTTGCTTATTACTGGGAGCAATACTTCATGCATTAGATATATCAAAATTGCTTTGCACAACTCCTTCTCTATGGCATGTTTGGGACTGCTAAAGCATTTCCTTGGTCTTGAAGTCACTCAGAGTGATTCAGGAATCAGAGTTGCACAGTCCAAATGTGCATTAGATCTACTTGACAGATTTCATATGAGAGAATGCAAACCAGCAACATTTCCTTTTCTTTCAGGGATCAGCCTTGAGGATGGTTCTTCTACACCTTTGGTGGATAGTACTTTGTATCGGCAGTTGATTGGGAGTCTTTTTTTCTTACACATACTTGACTTGATCTATCCTATGCAGTCAGTGTTGTCTCCAGATACATGCAGGAGCCTCATGAGCTTCACTAGAAGGAAGCAAAGAGGATCTTGCATTATGTGCAAGGGACAAAGACACATGGCATTTTCTATGCAGTTGGGTCTCCATTGAACCTAGTTGGGTATACATATTTTGATTGGGCTGGAGATAGCTCGGATGAGAAGTCTACATCTGGTTTTGTTTTCATGATTGGATCTGGACCTATATGTTGGTCGAGAAAAAAGAAGACTGCTTTAGCTCTTTCTTCAATTGAGGCTTAGTATAGAGGTGTTGTGAATGTAGCCACACAGTGCATCTGGTTGTGGGGCATCTTGTCAAAGTTTGGGATTCAATTCAGTACTCCACCAGTCATCTATTGTGACAATCAGAGTGCCATCAGGATCTCCACAAATCCGGTTTTGAGACAGAGAACCAAAAATATTGAGATACACATGCATTGAATTCGAGGATTGGTGCATGACAGTACCATCACACTACTCTACTGTCCTACAGAAGAGCAGATTGCAAGTATCCTCACCAAGGCCTTCACGGTGAATAGGTTCACTTACCTTAGATCTCTTCTTGGGGTGAGTGATGCCATGCTACATTACCATCCTTCAATCTATTTTGGGGGGCGCTTTCTACCCACTGGGTTTTCCCTCTTTCCTCACTTTATTTATTTAGATTGTTGTACGGGGTGACCTTTGGTCTCAATCACCAGGGCCCTACTACTAGTTTTAAGTTATTTCCTCATAGTATAGCTTGTAGGGGGTGTTGGAATATTCTTAGCATCATTTTTTATATACTGAATTCATGCATGCATACTGCATGCATCCAGTCATCATGCATGCATTTGCATTCATCCAGTCATCATGCATGCATCTAGTCATCAGTATGGTAGTCTCCCCAGCACATGGAGCCTATTTTCATCCCCCTAGAGCTTGTTTTTAGCCCTCAGTAGCCCTCCTACCTACCTAGTGCGCCACCTGGATGACATATGCACCCTACTACACTACTTGGATTCCTAACAGTCAGTTGTAGCATTGACTGACCAGTTCTTGCATTTATTGCTCAATTTAATTGCCTGTAGCTTCCAGTTGTCTATATCGGAGTGCCACCTGACCTACTGAAAACCTCTTCAGCCTCATGCGCCCTCCTTGGAGTCTCCATCCCTTGATTTGTGCTCACATGGCTCAGTTAGACTCATTTAACTGACTTTTGACTTTTTGTGACTATTACCACTGATTGGATGATGTCTCCAATGCTATCCAAGCCACACATTGAGGAGAATTTGAATCACCTTTGGCTAATTCAAATTCACTTGAAAGATTCATTATTGTATTCAGTTTTCACAGTGCCATCTTAAAGCTGATGTATGATTATACTGCGGATTTCTCCATTTCTAAGTTTCTGAGTGATAATTGATTCATTTCTTCTTCTTCTTCTCTGCAATTCTTGAGTGAGATTTGTGAGGTTTTCTCTAGCTGTGTGATCTTTCCTGTAGATTTACACATATACACCCTTCGGATTAAGGAGGGATTTGTGGAGTCTAATCCTCAGTGTGAGGAATATTAATGTGAGGGTAGACCAAGAGTCACCTAGGAGTCCAAGAGTCCACTTGGGAATATGAAACCCAAGGGATAATTCTCTTGTATATATGTATAATTAATGAAAGGGAATTAATGTGCTTTAATGCCTATCTTTTGTCTTCATGAATTAATTGTTTATATTCCAGTTTTGTCATCTTACAGTTAGTATCGGATTACTTTTTTGCAAGGAAATACTTAACAAAGAAAAGACAAATCGATTTAAACCATAAAGTATACAGCCTACAAATAATGTGTTAGATGTTCCTATGTCTTGAGTGCGTCTGAAGGCCGATATTTGGATCGGACACTTCAGATGTTAAATTTTAATTATTCTATGTTAATTTTATCCAAATAGAACTAAAGTAAAACTTAGAAAGAAAGAAACATGAAAAATACACACTGACGGGAATCCCCCCTGAGGGGATGGGGAGTAGGCTCTTAGGAGCCTACTCGAATCTTTATTAAATATTATTACAATGCTATAAAAAGGAATGCACTTTGGTCCTTTTGAATTAGGATACAAAGGCTTACCAATTGCTAGAAAATTGACAAGAAGAGAGCAGGGGAGCTCCATTAAGCTTCTTTTGGCCCAAAATCTCAAAATTTGGCCAGAGTTTCCCTCTCTTTTTCGTCAAAACTGCAAAAATCAGCAAGCTATCAAATACCAAATATGCTAAAAAACACTTTAAGAGTGCCTTTAAACAATCCCAAAAAAATCCTAAAAAATTATAAGTTATTTCTATGATAAAAATTACAAAAAACTAACCAAGGAAAGCAAGCTTTCCATGGGATCTTGGCTTGCTTTTGGGAAGCCAATATGATATGCACTAAATGCTTGATTTAAACTTGAAAGTACAAACTAATATAAACCTTGCAAGCTCTAAAAAGTATTCAAAAACAAAATTAACTTGTAAATGAAAGATTGTTAAGACTAGATCTAACTGAAAATGAAACTTTGAAAAGCTTAGATCTAGAAAGTAGCTTAGATCTGAAATAAAATATAACTTTTAGAATGATAGATCTGAACTTAAAGAAACCAAGTAACCAAGAAAGATTTTAATTTAAGTTGAGAGAAAGAGAGCCTCTTCGTGGAATGTCAAGGGACAAAGTATTGTAATAGTGTTGGAAATGGAGTGGAGTCAAGATAGATCCGCACTTCCTCCAAGCTTGGAAACCTGAAAGCTAAATCACAATCTTGCAAACAACCTTATGAGATCTGGATATACACATGCGAAGAGACAAAAATAACATGCAAATAATCTTATTTAACATGTAAATCTCAAATCTCTAAAAAACTTTATAACAAAAATAGAGATAAGCAAGTAATCTTACTTACTAATATCTACTCCTATTGATTCGGAGGAATCCTTCAAGGCCAGATCTATGAACGGAAGAAGCAAAAATGAAACAAAGCAAAGAGATCACCTCAATGATAGCATGACAATGATACTCCACACATGGTAGCAATACACAGTTTAGCATCCAAAGCTTCTTTATTCTCAACAAGATAACAGTATTACAATATCACAATAGCTCTAATGCCCAACTCTTCACACTAACTCAAATGAGGGAAATGAACTTGTTTATATAGCCAAACCAAGAGGAGGGGTGCATTATTGAGGGGGGTCAACTTCCTTTGTATGAGGGATTGAATCCAAAATAAAATCATGTGATTGATATGATGGAGGATAAGCATCCAAGGAGGATGTTCTACCTCCCAAGAGGTATGCGCATGCCTCCCTTGGTTTCTCCACCAAGATACGTGGTATCTCCACCTCACAAAAGACAACCACGTGAGAGGGATGACGCCTCCCTTCTTTGGTGCGATTGATATCTCATGGATTTGACCCTTTTAACCGCATGCTTTATTTCCCTCATGAAGTTGCCTTTCACACGGGATGGGTTTTCAACTCATTTGGAACATGCCCATTTTCTTTTTTATTATTATTTTTATATATTTTGGTGCATTTTGTCGCATCATTAGCATTTATTTGCCATTTTGATGCCTCTTTAGGAAAAAATGCTCCAAGTGATGACCTTATCACCTGAAACATAGGAAAAGTTGGTTCTAGGGTAAAGAGGATGATCTAAGTGTAAAAAAGAGCATACCCACGCCAAAATACGCCTCGAGACCATACTTTTATTACAGTTTGAAATTTTCCAACTAAACCATTAAATATGGTCTAATTTTACAAAGAAAAAAAATAAAAAAAATATTTTTCTCGGAAATGAAAAAAAACTTAGGGGGACCTAGCACATGTCCATACGACTCAATTTAGATGTGTATCATGGTCTAACACATCGACACTTAGGCTCTAATAACCTCCTAAGGCCGAAACACCAATCCGACCACCCCAACTTTGGAGGTATGAGTGAAAAACTCGAAAATTATTAGTCGTTTGTTTAACAAAAAATAATTAACAAGGAAAAAAAAACACTATGGGATAGTCGTATTAATTTTTAAGTCATAGGACGCCGAGTCTTTTACATACAGCTACCATGCTAGCACATTTATTACAGTTCCCTCGAGGGGTTATGAAAATGTGGTACAAAAAATAAAGGGCCTAGAAGGCCTAATGGACTTTTGAACTCTAATGATAAACACTTTGACATGTTCAAGATTTGTCGGCTCACTTGAAATCCAACTAAGTATGACTTAGTAGGAAACATCTGGCTCCATCTATGGACACGTGCTCTGACTAATCTTCTAATCATAAAGAGTATGTGAGAACTTTGGAATCTATGGTTCCTTCACAAATCTAAGATCATCAGTATCACATATATAAAAAGATACCAAATGAGAAACTAAGTCATGGATAATGTACAAAAACAAAAGCATGCTATTTTACAAAAAACATATGTACAAAAATCTATTTACAAAAGAATGACTAAATGATGTTACAAGGTTAGTATACAAAAGCTATGATACAACAATAATATACAACTTTGTACAAAAAATAATGTAAAGAATAAAAAACAATGAATGAAAGAAAGAAAAATGCAAGGGAAAGGTTTAGAAAAAGGCCCTGATACCACCGATGCCATAATGGGCATCAGACAACTTAGTTGAAGAATAGCTTGAGAAGTTGACCATTCACTAGATGGATCAATTTCTCCCCATCCATGTCATTTAAGTAGAAAGAATTAGCGCTTGCTACTTCATAGATGATATAAGGGCCTGTCCAAAAGCTATCAAACTTTCCATGCTTTCCCGGCTTCTCCCTTCGCTTGTCCCGTAATAAAATTGTATCACCAATATGAAAAGGCCTTGGTCTAGTATACTTCTCGAATTTCCTTTTAACTTTATACTCATTCTTGATACATTGGCCAAGTGCCTTCCATCTATTTTCATCCAATTCTACCAACTGATTAACTCTATGTTGTACTGCATCCTGATCTGAACTGAAATCCTGAAGGAGCTGATAAACCGATAACTTTAGGTGAATGGGTAAAGTAACATCAAGGCCATACACAAGCTCGAAAGGACTTTTCCCATTTGACCCCTTCTTGGTAATCCTATCTTCCCATAAATCATACTTAATCTTTCTATCTCGTGTTTTCTTATTATCACTAATTGTTTTCTTGATTATGGTCATCAGGTTTTTATTAATTGACTCAGCAAGACCATTTCCTTGAGGATAATAGGTCGAAGAATGGGATAGGACAATACCATATTTGAAGCAAAAGGCATATATATTTGATGAACTAAAAGCAGGGCCATTGTCTATGGTTATTTTGGTCGGTACTTCAAATCTTGTGATGATCTTGTCCTCTAAGAAATCCATAACCACTTGGTCAGTTGCCTTCTTGGTAGGTAATGTTTTTACCCACTTGGTAAAATAATCAGTTGTGGTGAGAATCCAAGTATATCCATTACTTGAATTTTCCTTAAACTAACCAATGAAATCGAGCCCCCATTGCTAGAAAGGGGCTTGGACCACTACTGGCTGAAGGGGCAAAGCTTTCAATGTTTGCTTCCCAGTGAACAACTGACACTGAGGGAAACTCCTGACAAACTTGTGCACATCTGAAAAAAAGACTAGGCCAATAGTAACCCGCTCTAAGGACCTTGTGGGATGTTGTTTTAGCTACAAAATTTCCACCACTAAAACCTGAATGAAATTCAACCAATTGTTTTTTAGACTCTAGTTCATCAATGCACCTAAGCATTAATTCATCTAGGTTTCTCCATCCCAGTCCATCTTGATTTATACAGTACTTAGTTGCTTTTAACCTCAATGCTCTTCTTTTATGGACAACTAGGTGGTCTGGGCATGTGAGGTTAAGAAGGAAAAAAATGATATCTGAATACCAAGGTTGTTGCTCTAACCTTTGAAGTTCCACTGATACTCTTTGTTCTGAATTACTACTCTGAAAAACCATTCCTAGGGCCTCTTCATTTCCTTAAGTCAAAATTTTAGCTAGGCCTTGTCCTTTTATTAATTTGGTAGGTTTTATCTCTAATTCATATTCCTGAACTTTCGAAACCCACTTGCCTCTTATGCCTAGACAATCTTGTTGGGATAGCATATCTTTGACATTGGCATGAGGTACATATCCTACAATCTTTGAATATCCAACATAGGTCCTAAAATGCTTAAGGGACTTGAAAAGATCATATGCATTCCTTTCCATGGTAGTGCACTTCAATTCTAAATTGTATAAGGCCCTACTCATGAAAGCAATAGGTTGCTCTTGTCCTTCATTATTCTTTTGAAGCAAGACACCAACAATTGCGTCTTTTGAGGCAAAGGAAAATATTTGAAACTCCTTTGAATAGTCTGGACTGATTAGAACTGGATACTTAGCTATGGAATCCTTTATACTTTTAAATGACTCTTTTCCTTCACTCATCCTTTCAAATCAGGCATCTTTATTTAACAATTTTTGTAATGGTTTCATATGCTCTGCCAGATTAGGGATGAACCTTATTATAAAGTTGATCTGACCATTGAAGTATTTGAGGGATTTTAAATTTTGGGGCAAGGGAACTTTCTTAATAGCTTCTACCCTCTCAGGATCAATCTTAACCCCATCCTTGGAAATAATGTGGTCGAACAACGTGCCCTCGTTGAAACCAAATATTGATTTGGCCGGATTTAAAGAGATGCCATACTTGCGACATCTTTCGAAAATTTTCCTTAGATGATTGACATGTTCAGATATTTATTTTGAAAAAAATATCAAATCATCCTGATATATCTCGATGATGTTGTGAATTATCTCTTTGAAGGCAAAGTCAATAGCCCTCTGAAAAGTGGCACCCGCATTTAATAATCCAAAAGGCATCCTTAAAAACTTATAAGTTCCCCAGGGTGTGGTGAATGTTGTTTTATGTTGATCCTCCTTATTTACCAACACCTGAATGTATCCATAGAATCCATCCAACATGGACATCATTCCAGAACTAGTTACTCTTTGAATTAAGATCTCCATGTTGGGAAATGGGTAATTATCTTTTAGGCATGATATGTTAAGATTCCTAAACTCTATGCATATTCTGATTGACACATTTTTCTTTCTTACAACTACTAAGTTGGAGCACCAAGATGAAGGTATTGTAGGTGCTATAATCCCTACTACTAACATCTTCTGAAGTTCCTTCTGAACAATAGGGTCCAACTTAGGATTTATTTTCCTAAATTTTGGCGGAAAGGCTTGACTTCTTTCATTTCTTCTTTAAGGGGAATGGTGTGCTGAAAAACATCATCCCATATAGGCTTTGAGCTCATCATAACTAAAATCCAACACATCTATGTATTCTTTGATCAATTTATCAAGTCATTCCTTTCCTTTTCTGAGGTGCCTTTTCCAATTTTTATTAGTTTGGGGTCTTTATCTGTTCCAATATTTACTTCCACATAATCCCCTGCCTTTATTGATTCCTTCACATTCTTATGCCTATCCTTCTTGTCAAAGAGTTTCTCAAAAGATATAAGATTACTTGGAATATGATTTCTTACATTGTCTTCATGCTCCTGATACTCTTTAGCCTCTTGTTGATAACTGACCTTACAATCCTCAAATTCATGAACATTATGGATGAATCTCAAGAGTTGCTTATAATCATTAAAAACTTGCCAATGATTTATATTATCAGGAATTGATGGCCTAAAATTGATCTCCAAATTACCATTACCACTGATCATTTCATTTGAAGGTTGAAGGGTGGATGTTGCTACTGCTAATTTATCTGCTAGATTGTTCTCTTCTCTAGGGATTTCTTGAAGATTAAGTGTGTCAAACCATTCCATGGTGTCCCACACAGCATTCCTATACTTTCTTATTCTTTCACACTTGCACTTATATTTATTCTTTAGTTGGAGGATAACCAAATCTGAATCACCCTTAATGTTTAACATCTTTATCCTCATGTCCTTAGTTGTTTCCAGTCCAAGTAACAATGATTCATATTATGCTACATTATTAGATCCCTCAAATTCAAGTCTGAAAGCAAAGTTGAAGGTTTGCTTAGAAGGTGAAATGATTACTATGCCAGCCCCTTTTCACACCTTAGAGTATGCTCCATCAAAGTACATTTTCCATAATTCATCTATATTTTCATCTTTTAATCTTTCTTTAATAGGAGCCATGAAGTTAGATAGGATAGCATAGTTTCCAAAGTTATCCATACCATACACAAACTCATTTGAAGGCTTCTTAGGGTTTTCTACATGACGCTTCCTTTCAACTTCCCTATGAAGTATAACCCTTGTGTTTTTTGATGCGGGAATAGTTGCATAAGTCCAATGCATTTGAATATGAGATCCTAGAGTTGCGGCCCATTTCCTTGACAAAAGAATGCCCTAGCTATCTGGCACATCAATTACTAACATGTCCATTGTTATGTTGATATCAGGATACTTATCCAGTTTTACTTGAAGGTTCAAGATTATCCCTACCACATCAATCTCTCTAGCATCCATGGCACAAACATTTTGGTAAGGTTGGGTGATTCTCAAATATAATTGTTCTATAACCTTTCTTGTAATCACATTTGACAAAGCACCCGATTCAAGCATGCAATTATGAAGAAGCATATCATTTACTAACAAGGAGACATATAAGGGTGGATGATCCTCTCTTCTTGGATCCACACTATGAATTATAACTGGAGCATATTCACTAACAACATTATTACTTGGTAAAACTTTTAGATTTACATTATCATGTGTTGTATCCAGAGGGCCTTCTAAAGCTTTCATAAACTTGTCCTTTTGATTAGGATCCTTAAGGATTTCAGTTGCATGCACAAGGACTTTAGCATTATTTAACCAACTACCCATGTCAAGCTTAGAATCAATTGTTTTAGGAGGATTTATTACCTTGGGCACAAATGGAGTCGCTTTAGTTGGATTTGAATGATCTCTTCTTTGATAGGAGGCCCCCTTGAACCTAGCATCCATCATTTGCTTGACTTGCTCTTGCAAAGGCTTCTCTCCATAGTTCTTTGTAATGAAGTCATTTTTTATACTCTATGGCCTGTTTCCAATGTTGATTAGATAGAGGGTAGGTTTGGCCTACCACATTGATAAATTCAGGCTCGCTTGCTTTTATATCCCGATTACTAGTCTCAGGAATTCCTTGATCCATAACTTGGCTAGCTACATAACAAGTGGACTCCTGGTGAAATTGATCACATGGTCTACAATAAGGAAGTTCATCATCAACTAAGTTAGCTGACTCTAACTGATTAGGAATTCTCTACTCGTGAAAATGGGCTTTCTTTTGATACACTTGATTTGGCTTGTGTTGAAATTTCCTTGGTGCTTGAGGAGCATGGGAAGTTTGATTTCTTTCCATCATGATTGGCCATTTGTTGATTTTGATTTGTCACCAAGGTTATTAGCATTTCAGTCATTTCTTTCATATGATCCTTGGATGATTCTTTATCCTATGAATTTACATATTTTCCATTTGACTCTTAAGGTTTGTATGATGAAGTGCCTCTTGTAAATGCTGGTAGGTTGGACTTTCCTGCATTTTGCATATTTTTCTCAATATTGATGGAAATTTCTTGAGCACTCTTAATATTAAGGGGCTCTTGTCTCTTATATGATACCTCATTTCACCATTGAATGTTTCGATGTAATAGATGAGGATTGAGGCATCAAAAAGCTTAATATCTTTATGAATATTTGAGATTAAGTCCCTAAACTTCTTGTTGAATTCTTCTATTGTTTCATTCTCAGTATTCTTAATGGTGTGGATAGTCGCTAACTGATATCTCGGTTCTTTCTTCTCTCCCCATTTCTCTTTAAAACCAGTTAGAAATTCATCAATAGTTTTGTATGCATTGTCATTCAAATCTAGGTACCAATTTGCTGCATCATCTTCTAGAGAAAGGGAAAATAACTTCATTTTGATATCATCATGGTTGTGATCAGGTGCATTACACCAACTGACCAATAGCCTTGAGAATTTCCGCAAATGAGATTTAGTTGTAACAATATTGTTCCCTTGAAAATTTGGAAGCTTCTTTATAGCATCATCAGGAATGGCATGGGGTTGACCTGCTATCTGAGAAACATCAAGCGGTTTGAAAAAATCCATCATTTCTACAGATGGGATATTACCAGACAACTTGTGGATATCTGAGATGGACTGGGACCCTAAATCTTCAAGAATCCTACGAGAAGTTTGTCGATTCAATCTCCTTCTATAAGACCTTTCAGGCTCAGGAATGAAATCGATTAGTCCTTCTGAATTTCTTCTAGTATAATATCTAGGAGGGTTTACTGAAAGTAGAGTCACCAGATGGATCGAGTAAAATTGATTTTATTAAACTATATCTATCATTTTTTTGTCTTTTTATAATTAAAGTTAAGTTAAGTCGAAATCCAGGAATAAAAAGATTTATCCCCTGCAACGGTGCAAAAAAATGTTGCAGCTTTTCACACACTTGGGGGTTAACGTGGCAGAAATCTTCAAACCACTGAGTGTTCCTTGGGGGAAAGCTTTGAGTCAAGTACTGTCACTTGATTCTTGACTCCTTTGTTTAGGAAAACTCCTAACAAAGCCAAGGGGGGTGGACCCTAAAAGTTACTAAGGCTGATTAAGCTTTAGATGATGGTTTATGGATGAGTAAGTTTTTTTAGGAGTTTTTGTAAACTAGAAACTGAAGCAAGAGATTGTAAATAAAGTAAGTTATACAACAACATAAATCACATATGAATTACAAGATCATTCAACACATAGTAGTTTAAAGAAGATGATTGTAAAAGTAAAATGACCAGTGTTGAAAAATGGAATCGTAATATGTTGTTGAGAAAGTAAAATGTTTTGCAGTGTGTCTAGGTTCATTTTAAGTTAATGAATTAATGAGTTGATTATAAGGGATGGGATTCTTGATATACCAAATTGGTACTTGGAATGTATCCAGACTCACCAAGTGTGGTCCTACACAAGAAAATGTGGGCTAGGAGGAGTCACAGGGGGATGTCCAACACTACACCAACTAGGATGTAGTCTGACGGGGCCCTGCGGTTGCTCTCTAGTTGTTCCTGCTTTCTTTGTAATATTTTCCCACATAAAGTAAAGAATTGAAACGATGGAATTTCGTCTTTGGGGGAGGTTGATTTAAAATGTGAGACTAATTACTAGAAGCTAAAAAACTATTTTCTAATCATCCACCACGTACTCAGGAAGACCCTTTATGTGATGGCGAGAGCATACTTCGGGTATACACAATCGGGTTCGTTACTTTGAAATTGAACAAAAGAAAATATTGAAAAAAAAGAAATGTGAACTAATTACTACACTACCAAAGTAGTGGGTTAGTATCTGATTACTTTTTTGCAAGGAAATACTTAACAAAGAAAAGATAAATCAATTTAAACCATAAAGTATACAACATGCAAAAAATGTGTTAGATGTTCCTATGTCCTTTTCGTCAAACCTGCAAAAATAAGCAAGCTATAAAATACCAAAGATGCTAAAATACACTTTAAAAGTGTCTTTGAACAATAGCCAAAAAATCCTAAAAAAATCTAAGTTATTTCTATGATAAAAATTGCAAAAAAATAACCAAGGAAAGCAAGCTTTCCTTGGGATCTTGGATTGCTTTTGGGAATCCAATATGATATGCACTAAATTATTGATTTAAACTTGAAATTACAAACTAATCTAAACCTTGCAAACTCTAAAAAGTATTCAAAAAAAAGTTAACTTGTAAAGGAAAGATTGTTAAGACTAGATCTAACTTAAAATGAAACAATGAAAAGCTTAGATCTAGAAACTAGCTTAGATCTAAAATAAAATATAACTTTTAGAATGATAGATCTGAACTTAAAGGAACCAATTAACCAAGAAATATTTTAATTTAAGTTAAGAGAAAGAGAAAGGTGAACTGATTTGTTGCTTGAAAGATCAACCAAGGAGAGCCTCTTCATGGAATGCCGAGGGACAAAGTCTTGTAATAGTGTTGGAAATGGAGTGGAGTTAAGCTAGATCCACACTTCCTCCAAGCTTGTAAACCTGAAAGCTGAATCACAATATTGCAAACAACCTTATGAGATCTGGATATACACATGCTAAAAGTAAAAAATAACATGCAAATAATCTCATTTAACATGTAAACCTCAAATCTCTAAAAACATATATAACAAAAATAGAGATAAGCAAGTAATCTTACTTACTAATATCTACTCCTATTGATTCAAAGGAATCCTTCAAGGCTAGATCTATGAACTGAAGAAGCAAAAATGAAACAAAGGAAAGACATCACCTCAATGATAGCATGACAATGATACTCTACACATGATAGCAATACACAGTTTAGCCTCCAAAGCTTCTTTATTCTCAACAAGATAACAGTATTACAATAGCACAATAGCTCTAATTCCCAACTCTTCACACTAACTCGAATGAGGGAAATGAACTTGTTTATATAGCCAAACCAATAGGAGGGACGCATTATTGAGGGGGGTCGACTTCCTTTGTATGAGGGATTGAATCCAAAATAAAATCATGTGATTGATATGATGGAGGATAAGCATCCAAGGAGGATACGCCACCTCCCAAGAGGTAGGTGGATGCCTCCCTTGGTTTCTCCACCAAGCTACGTGGTATCTCCACCTCACAAAATACAACCACGTGAGAGGGATGATGCCTCCCTTCTTTGGTG
Source organism: Larix kaempferi (assembly GCA_027924585.1). Lineage (NCBI taxonomy): Eukaryota > Viridiplantae > Streptophyta > Pinopsida > Pinales > Pinaceae > Larix > Larix kaempferi. The sequence continues at coordinate 1,806,816 of BSBM01000962.1, read as the reverse complement.
CGATTGATATCTCATGGATTTGACCCTTTTAGCCACATGCTTTATTTCCCTCATGAAATCGCCTTTCACATGGGATGGTTTTCCAACTCATTTGGCACATGCCCATTTTATTTTTTATTATATTTTTATTATATTTTGGTGCATTTTGTCGCATCATTAGCATTTATTTGCCACTTTGATGCCTCTTTAGGAAAAAATGCTCCAAGTGATGACTTGATCACCCGAAACATAGGAAAACTTGGTTCTGGGGTAAAGAGGATGCTTTGAGTGTGAAAAAGAGCACCCCCACGCCAAAATCCTCCTCCATTCCATACTTCTATTACAATTTTAAATTTTCCAATTAAACCATTAAAAATGGTCTAATTTTACGAAGAAAAAAAAATATTTTTCTCAAAATTTAAAAAAAACTTAGGTGGACCTAGCACATGTCCATACAACTCAATTTCGATGTCTATCATGATCTAATACATTTACATTTAGGATCTAATAACCTCCCAAGTCCGAAACACCACTTCGACCACCCCAACTTTGGAGGTATGAGTGAAAAAATCAAAAATTACTAGTCATTTGTTCAACAACAAATAATTAACAAGGAAAAAAAAACACTCCGGGCTAGTTGGATTATTGTTTAAGTCCTAGGACGCCAATTCTTTTACATACAGCTACCATGCTAGCACATTTATTACAATTCCCCCGAGGGGTTATGAACATGTGGTACAAAATATAAAGGGTCGAGAAGGCCTGGTGGACTTATGAACTCTGGTGATGAACACTTTGACATGTTCAAGCTTTGTTGGCTCACTTAAAATCCAACTAAGTATGACTTAGTAAGAAACAGGTAGCACATTTATCTCTTCTATAATCTTGTCATTAATAGGAATAGGTTTTTCCAGACATAGATATCCAGCATGTACTTGTGATAGTAGTAGTTTTTCACACATCTTTACTTGTGGTGATCTTCCAAAATGAGGTATTTCCAATAGATTCAGTATCCTTGTTTTTGACAGTTCATATGCCCATTCTTTGAGTACCATAACAGTTGGTATCCCGGGGTTTGATATTTCCTTCTTGTCGATATACTTATCCACGGATAACCCAGGAAAATTTTCTTCATCGGTAACATCATGATATGCAAATGTGAACTTATGTAGTAGACCATGCAGGTTTCCTTCAACAAAAGCCCCTTCATAGATCTTTCAATCCTGTAACTGTGTGTCTTCTACTTCCGGCAGAGTCACATGTGGAGCATCAAGTTTCCAAGCCAGAATGTAATCACGTTCAAGCTTTTCAGTCTTCACAGAGTCTTCCTCTTTCTTCATAAACGGGTTCTTAGATCTGCATTGTCTTCTGGGTGCCATGATCTTCAACTGTTACTTCTTCAAACATTGTTAACTCAATAGCTCTTGTTCTCAATAAGCGCGATAGTTCAGATTGAGCATTCTCTTGATTTATGGAGGCCCTCATTAATGATTTCCACCTTTTGTGGATTTTTCAGGATTTGGTCCATTTTGGAATCCGGAAAGTTGCAATTTGATTTGATCAAGTTGTCCAAATTCACATAACCACTTCTCATCATTAATGTTATTTTCGTTTGAGCATTTATTGTTGTTCATGCCACTACTCCACTAAATCATTAATGCTCTCCCGTTGTCACAGTTTATGTCGTCGCACAAGTACTTCATTGCGACCATCCCGACTATCAGTGAGTCAGTTTTGTATTGGAATGGAGAAGGATTGGTCTTACAAGTCCTTAAACTTTTCATTCAGAGATATGATTGTTTCAATATTACTGTTCACATTTTTATTTCTCTAAACCATCTTGCAAGGATCCTTTCCTTGATTTTCAGAGATACTGCAACTGTTGACAAATTGGAAATCCTTACTAGCTTTCTTGATCCGGTGCTTTACAATCTTTCTTGACTTTTCACAGTCCTGAGCCTTGTCATCGATTTTGTTGCACTTGAAACAAATAAAATTGTTATAGTATTTCCAATATGTCCAGTCATTGTGCATTTCCAACATTGAACTAATTTGTGCAAGTTTGACTTCTTTATTTGCGCAACCTCCTCTATAGCCTTTTTGCGGTCATCCTTACAACCTATACTAGTTTTATCATAAGGGGATCTTTGCTTACTGAGAATCTCATTTAGTACCTATGTTCTTTTTGAAAAAAAATTGCCACCATAACTTGATCTTGCATTATTTTCATTTCTTCTTCCTTTTCCTTTAATTTGATTATTTGCTCGTCAAAAAAATTTCCATACTCTGAATTATTTTCTTTGAGAGATCAACTCTAGTTGTCTTGCTTGAAGATGAACTTGAATATCACATTGTTTCTATAGTTGATCCTTTAATGATAGGAATTCCTTGGAATTTTCTTCTATGACATTTCCCAACTTCTCCTTCAAATAGTAATCTCATTTTCAAATCTCTAATTATCTGTAATCGACTTCTTCAATTTGGTCTCCAAGGCATTATTCCTCAATCTTTCATTTTCACAGGTCTCATTCACTTCTTGTAACTGATTGGTGAGAGCTACTTCCAATTCCTTAGATTTTGCTTCTTTCTTCTTCAGGATGCTTATAGTCTTGGTTTCTATCCTTTTGACTTCTTCTATCATCTTTCTATGTGTGCGAATGATGTTCCGTGCTTCTATGACAAAGAGCTTGTCTAAACAAACATCTTCATATAACCATGGTGCTTCGCTTGGAGAACATTCCTTTCCCATAAATGCGCACGGATCTATCTTCCAGATGTTAATCTGTTACTGAAGACACCTGCTCTGATACCAATTGTTGGAATTGATTTAATACTGAGAGGGGGGGTGAATCAATATTAATGTAGTTATCAATGGTTTTTACCTTCTTTAACAGATTAGTAGTAACTTAATCTTGATTTTTTAGTTATGCATCCAATATAAACAAAACCATTCATCCATATATGCACCAAGACAAAGAAAAAATAACACAGGAATTTTGATGTGGAAACCCAATCGGGAGAAAACCACAGAATGCTCTTTTGTAATGAAAAGAATACATTCAAGGAAGCACCAACTTCCTGTATTTACCAGCACCAACTGGAAAGGAGGCACTGACCCCTTGGATTTACAAGCACCGACCTGAAGGAGCTCCAACTCCCTGTGTTATCCAAGACTAACTAGAAGGAGGCTACAACCCCCTGCTATGTGCCCCATCCTGCCGCCTAGATATCCAATATATTATTCTGACTTACTGAACTTCTAACTTGTGCACACTTCTGATCTTCTGATATTAGTTCTATTGTGAGCTATCCTCGTATGCAGACGATTCACTATCATTGTGCTGCATACATCACTTGACTTCGCATTCCTCTCAATTCTACACTTATACTGATGTCTTGCTTCATGTAATGTCTGCTTGTTGATTCTGCAGTCTGTGCCAAGGTATGATCTGTCGATCTGCTACTGCGCAACTGCACTCACCAACTGATATCGTGCTTTCAATTGATAGTTTTTTGCTCTGATACAATTCACCAGTAACAGATGGAATTGCACACTAACTGATGTGTCTGTTCTGTTTAAGTGCCACAGTATTTTAGACAATCGGCGACATGCAGTGCATCAATCGATTTGTCCTTTCATTTTAATGCACTTGTCTCATATCATCCTCATCATGACATGCTTATTGGATCCTATTGTTTTTATGTCATCGCGCATCAGATGGACTTCTCAAATTCACACACTTTACTTCAGTCTTCGTGCATCAGCTAATCATCTATGCATCAACTGATATACTTTATTTCTATCTCTACGCTACTTCCTTACCTACAACATCTGTGATTGTCTGCATGATTCCTGCAATCCTATCATTCAATCTTCACGTATTTGCGCATACTTCTGTCTTTCTAACTTTCAATATTTCCGCATCCGTCATAGATCTACAACATCATTATGCGCACCATCAACTGTATCATTCCTCTGTATGTGAGCACTGGTCTCCTCGCTAGATCATGTTGTTCTGTCCTTGAGCCCTTGATGCCCCAAATATAAATATGTATTTTCCAACTGAAGCTCTACAATCTCTCCATTGAGCTTACTTCAAATATCCAACTTGTATCTCTATTTATACATGTCCTCCACGGATTGTATATCCACAAGTTAGTTGTGGAATCCCTTCTTCCAAACTTCACAGATTGTGCTTTTGCCACATGTCATCTTCTGCATTGTTGATGTGTCATCCTTTGTGGGTCTTGCGCATCCATGGTCCATGACTTAGTGGAACTTATACCTTAGTGGTGTACTCTTGCGCTCTTGATGTATCATTGCTTTGAGGTATGTTCACATCCTTGATCTTCAACTTGATGAGTCTTTGACCCTTTTCGTACCATCCCTTGTGGATGTTGCTCTCCTGATGTATCAATGCTTTACGGAATATTCGCATAAACTGACTTCTACTTGGTGGGACTTTGACCCTTGTAGTACCATTACATGTGGGACTTACACGCTTTCAGGACTATTCAGTTTCTTGTTGTTTGTGCACTCTCGATCTTTGACCAAGCAATGCTTGCACATTCCAGAGTCTTCTTTAAACATGCTTGCACACTTGTATCTTTGCTTAACCAACTCCTTGGATGCTTGTGCACATGTACCTTTGTCCAACCAGTTATTTGATTGATTCCTTGAGAGAGTATGACTTGGTAGGCTTGATATTTGTGCTGGTACCACATGTAGTAGGATACATTGCTTATGTCCTTCTTTGAATTGGATCTGCATGATGTACCTTCTTTATGTGCTTCTTCATATTGATCATGCATGATGTATCCTTGGACACACATATTCATACTGGATGCAACTTCTAGATATACTTCTTCACACTCGCATCCATATCCTTCACCATATTGCACATATACTTATTCAAAGTGGCTTCTCCATATACTTCTTTAAGCTATCATGGGAATGATGTATCCACTTTGAAATCAGTTGACATCAATGACTCAAACTGAATCAATTGACATCGTCTTTGACATTAGTTGACATCAATGACAACCAAAGTTCAACACTGAATCCAACTTTCTAACACCACCTCATCCATCGTCAACGACTTTTCCAAGACCTCCCGCCAAACCCCGTTCTCCATCATTTCCAGGTCTACTCTGATGGACGGAGGAATTGAGGCGCGGTAGTGCCAAGTATCCTGTGTCGCTCGATTTTGCTCGCCCTCCTTCCCCTCTGGTTCTTTGGGTTCCCCTGTTGTTATCACTCCAGGATTCTTTCCCTGACTGTGAAGGGAATGAGCCTGGTAACTTAAATATTCAATAATGTATGGGAAAAAGAATCAAGTCAGATGACTAAATATGCTCACATCCGCTCAGAAACATATGAATCCATTCGAAGATGAAGGCTTTCTACTATATTGTTCAGAAGGTTTAAATCAAATGTATGGAAGCATGGAGAAGACTTATCATACTAGCAGAAATCTACATACAATAGCATATGTGAATGGCCAGCTATGATAGGTAAAGTATTTGCAGTCCAAGATCATCAATGCAGTGATAAGATGATAGTTACGAGGCATTAGATGAAGCATGAAAGAATACATACATATTTAGTACATCGATAAAGAGATGAGATGACAATCATCTGTCATCAGATATACATAAACATGAAAAGAAAGAAGATGAAAACTGAACAAACACAGCGAAAGAAGCTTCTGTATCAAGCCGAATCCATAGATGTCTGAAATAAAGTATGGCTACAAGCCTCCAAAGTTGAATCACAGTCCTCAGACTATTTTCTCCCCCTTTTTTTTTACAATGTTATCTATCTTGGCTTTATAGCCTTTACATCAAAAACTGTGATCCTATAAGGAAGGATCGAGAATACTAAAAATAGCATAGTATAAAACTAATTGCAAACTTATAGGATCGGATCCTATATAAAGGGGATTCAAACCCTTATCCTGACAATCTTCATGATCTTTGAAAGCTGCAGAAAATATTCAAAGGCTAATAGATGAGATCGAAATCTTCCAAAATCCCAAAGATAACAATCAGTTACAATCAATTTCTGAAACTGTCTGCCACAAAAATTGGGCCAGACTGCTGAAAAATTGGGGCTCAGAGATGGATTCAGTTCTCCAAATATGTGACACATGTGTATAAACTGAAAGAGGTTATTGTTATTTGACATGTTAGGCACAAAATCCTCCGACCGTTTCTCGAAATGATCCTCCAGTCACTCAGGATCATCATTTGAAAATGATGACTCAGCACAGTAGAAACGCCACATTTCTGAAAATGTTGCCTCATATTGCGGGGGACTTTTGACTGCCTTCCCGAGCCCTAAATGCATATATGAAAGTACCATTGGAAATCTCAAGATGTCTAGTTGTCAATCGACTATTTGAGCGTATAAAAAGGCCTCTCCACAGCTGAGAAAATTGAGTTTTCCCAAGGCAATTTATCGTTTGAAAAACCTGCGATTTCGGTGGTTTAGAGCACCCTGAAAATGTGTTTTAGCCACCGAAAGCAAGTGCTTTCGGTGGCTTAGAGGCCCTTTTTACCTTGCGCTTAGCCACCGAAAGCTGTCCTTTGACATTTTTTATAAGCAAAGAAATTTCGCAAGAGTTCTTATCAAATACAACTTCAGAGCTCTTTAAAAAGACTCTTAAAAAATTAAAAAATGTCTGATCTAATGACTTTCCTATCACTTAATGAAAAAGAAATTTGACCAATTTATTTGAGATAACATTTGGCTCCTACTCGGGGATGGAATCATCCCTGTGAGGTTCCAAGAACCTAGTAGTTCCAGTCGCCTTATCTGTTGGGCTATGGAGTCATTTGGCCTGTGAAACCAATCTCTAAAAACTCTCAAGACCTGTGCAACTAATCTCTATACACCTGTAGCCTGCTCTGCTTATTCCACAAACCAACAACTGAAAGAAAATACTTGCTCATAAAATGAGCTTATTCTCCTACTCCTACTCTAACCGGATCTGCATTCGGGTTAGGTAAAGGCTAATTTCCATAACAGCCATCCAAGCAATTTTAATACTGAAGAAATTTCATCTTTATCACTGATCAGCAAATGATGTTTGACATGTAACAACAATGATAAAAATTCTTTTAGGAAACCATACTTACTTGGAAACACTAGCAAGCTAAGGAAATCTGAAATTTTCAAGTTGTCTGAAATGTATGATTCCATGAAGGCTGCCACCGGGTCTTTGAAACCAATATCAAAAATATGTTGACTCTCATGAAACAGCTGCATATTTATGGAAGCCTCTTGCTCAGCCATGACTATTCCTCTGTTGGAAGATTGATGACCTTCTTGTTTTCTTGTGATCAGAGATTGATCATCAATCATTGTAACTTCCTCCTCAGACAAATGCACAAAAGATGATGATAGAACCGGCTTTACATCATATGAATTTTGATCAGCTAAAAACATGTAGTTTTCTATACAATCATTGGTTACCATAGGATCTTCTTGATTTCCAAACTGGTCATAAAATTCAGACTCATACTTGTCCCTGGAGTACTCTACACATACTGAAGAATCTGACTCTGAATCTGAAATATACTCACCTTCAGGCTGTTGTTCCACATTTGTTTCATACTCACTACTTTCTTGCTCTGAATCTGAAATGTACTGACAGCCTTTTTGCTCTTGTGCATGCAGGTCTTCAAATTCAATCTGCTCTCGGATCTTTCTGGAAGCATGGATGTTCTCCTCCACCTCTTGAGCATCTTCAAACAAGCTCCTTAGAGATGAAGACCTTCTTTCTAGCAGAAGAAGGGCAAGTTCTGAATGCAAACTCATAACATAATATATCATGGCAGCTGTCTCTGTAGGCCGGATCTCCAAAGGCATGTCATGATAGCTGCTGTAAAACCTTCAATTGAAAATAGACAAAGCTTCGTCCTCCTCTCTCTTCAAAGCATAAAAGTCAGCGAGATACAAATCAAGAGATTTTTTCTCACCCCAATGCTTCAAAAAGGCATTTGACAACTCGATCCAAGAGCCAATAGAATCAGCTCTCAAACCCTTAAACCATGCAGCAGCATCTATGATTAGAGATTTGGAGAAAAATCTCATGATCACATCTTCATGAACAATCTGAAATCGGTCAACAAAATCCTCAAAGGATTCCAAGTGCCTCTCAGCTGAAACTTGGTTCTCTCCAGAAAATCGGGGAAGATATTAAAAGCAGTCAAGTGGATAAGGATTAAGAAGAAAGGGCAGCCTTAAAGGTTTGAACATCTTCATTCTGATTTTAATTTGAAAAGCATAGGACTGATTATGAATGTTAATGGGTTGATGACAAGGTTCAGCAGTAATGCCCAAAGGTGTTGAAGTCTGGACAGGGTTTGAATCAATTCTAATCTCTGTAAGGTTACATGGCTGATCAAATTCAAGGGAGATTTGAATACAATGATCATCTTTATGAACGGGCTGAGGTATAAGTACTGAATCAACATATACAATATAAGCAGTATGCAGATCTTCTTCTTCTAAAGACGGATATACACAAGAAGGACGATGATTTTCTGAATATACAAAGCAGAAGATGATTCTCTTTACATGCAAAGGGAACAGCATGAAAGAGCTAATAAAGAACAACAACAGTTCATGAAGCAGACTAATGAACTGATACCTGGATTTGAAATTCAACCTCTTCATCTTCTGTTAACCGGATCCTCCCCAGTGGAGTTTTTAATCGTGGAGTCGCCAGGCAGATGATACAGTCAATTCTGTGTCCTCCTTTTGTCTGCCATCAAAAGTCAGATCTATGTCGTTCTTCCCAGGGAAACTAGCTTCACTTCCGTTCCCCGGCAACGGCGCCATTTTGTTATCACTCCAGGAGTCTTTCCCTGACTGTGAAGGGAATGAGCCTGGTAACTTAAATATTCAATAATGTATGGGAAAAATAATCAAGTCGAATGACTAAATATGCTCACATCTGCTCAGAAACATATGAATCCATTCGAAGACGAAGGCTTTCTACTATACTGTTCAGAAGGTTTAAATCAAATGTATGGAAGCATGGAGAAGACTTATCATACTAGCAGAAATCTACATACAATAGCATATGTGAATGGCCAGCTATGATAGGTAAAGTATTTACAGTCCAAGATCATCAACGCAGTGATAAGATGACAGTTACCAGGCATTAGATGAAGCATGAAAGAATACATACATATTCAGTACATCGATAAAGAGATGAGATGGCAATCATCTGTCATCAGATATACATAAATATGAAAAGGAAGAAGATGAAAATTGAACAAACACAGCGAAAGAAGCTTCTGTATCAAGCCGAATCCATAGATGTCTGAAATAAAGTATGGCTACAAGCCTCCAAAGTTGAATCACAGTCCTCGGACTGTTTTCTCCCCTTTTTTTTACAATGTTATCTATCTTGGCTTTATAGCCTTTACATCAAAAACTGTGATCCTATAAGGAAGGATCGAGAATACTAAAAATAGCATAGTATAAAACTAATTGCAAACTTATAGGATCAGATCCTATATAAAGGGGAGTCAAACCCTTATCCTGACAATCTTCATGATCTTTGACAGCTGCAGCAAATCTTCAAAGGCTGATAAATGAGGTCGAAATCTTCCCAAATCCCAAAGATAACAATCAGTTACAATCAATTTATGAAACTGTCTACCACAAAAATTGGGCCAGATTGCTGAAAAACTGGGGCTCAGAGATGGATTCGGTTCTCCACATCTGTGACACCTGTGTATAAAACAAAAGAGGTTATTGTTCTTTGACATGTTAGGCACAAAAGCCTCCGAGCGTTTCTCAAAATGATCATCCAATCGCTCAGGATCATCATTTGAAAATGATGACTCAGCACAGTAGAAATGCCACATTTCTGAAAACGCTGCCTCATCTTGCGGGGGACTTTTGACTGCCTTCCCGAGATCTAAATGCAGATCTGAAAGTACCATTGGAAAGCTTAGTATGTCTAGTTGTCAATCGACTATTTGAGCGTGTAAAACGGCCTCTCCAAGGCTAAGAAAATTGAGTTTTCCTAAGACAGTTTATCGTTTGAAAAACCTGCAATTTTGGTGGTTTAGAGCGCCCTGAAAATGTGTTTTAGCCACCGAAAGCAAGTGTTTTCGGTGGCTTAGAGGCCCTTTTTACCTTGCGCTTAGCCACCGAAAGCTGTTCTTTGACATTTTTTATAAGCAAATCAATTTCTCAAGAGTTCTTATCAAATACAACTTCAGAGCTCTTTAAAAAGACTCTTAAAAAATTAAAAAATGTATGATCTAATGACTTTCCTATCACTTAATGAAAAAGAAATTTGACCAATTTATTTGAGGAGATAACACTTGTGTCCCTACAGAATCCAGGCTAATAACCACAAATACATAGAGAACCCCATCACCTAGCACTCCACCAGCTCTCGACTTATTGTCACCCAAACTCACGTCTCCCTTCTTAGGATCAATTGAGCCACCACTGCACCCGTTAAAATCCAGCTCGCATCATCTTACGGGAATGAAAGGGACACTAAAGAAAATTGCCATTAATGGTGACAAGACCTTCCCATTCCACTCCGCAGTGCTAGTGCAATTCCCAACAATTTCCATAATTGCCATCAACTGCAACCACCCGATCCTCATACCGTTTGTGACTGTCATCACCACCCTCAGCTTCCTGCTCGTACCGTGAAGTATTGACGATCTCACCCACACAGGTATACAAGCCAGGTAGTCGGCCTATCCACCTGCCTGCATTAATATGCACATCCGTCACCCGTCAAGCCGGACTTGCATGTGTCTGGGGTGCCACGTCTGCCCTCTGGCTCGTCTCACCCGCATCCAAGTTACTTCATGGGATGCTTTATTAGGCTAATTATTTATAATTTAATAATGAATGATAACAAAACCTTCCACTAAAACCAGGTGCATTAGAATTATTATTGATCTCTTTTAAGTGCATTTCATAAAAGGAATATTGTGCGTGGAAGAAGTTATGTTATAAAGCACTCTATAATTAAAGTTTTCATGTATAACTATTATACTATATGCTATAATTGGATCGCTCGATCAACACATGGAAAAATGAGATTGTAAAATCCTTGTTGATATTTCAAAGTGTTAATAATAGGATGATATTTTTTAATTATTATTATTTTATATATCATTTTGGCAGGGATGATGAAGATTTGAAAATTCTTAGTAAAGGCTAGCAACCGGTTAGAATAAAGTTATTCAAAACTGCCATATTGTTACAACGATGGGGTATGATAATATTATCATGTTTCGACAGCCATCGGAATGTTTATATATATATATATATATATAAATGGAAAAGTTTTCACCTGATCGCAGAGGTTTATATTACATAGAGAGAAGTGTCACGCTGTCAAGAGATCTATAGATCGTTGAGTTCATTACTTTAATCTGCAGCAAAATAAATTGACATGGATTCCATAAAATCTTCTTGTAAAATCCATTTCATTAAACAACTGCCAAATGGAGATTATTGTCCTATAGATTGAACGAACTTCGAGGGAAAATTTCTGCGCATTAGATGGAGAAAATCGTGCAGAAGAATACAGATTTTTGGCAGAAGTTTAAACCAGATTTCGAAGGGTTTTCCAGGAGTTTACACACAGTAAAGATCATAAAGTTTATTGGGGATGTATCACGAATTTACCATAGACAAGCTCTTTGTTTCATTTTATTTTTATCAGATTTCTATTTTATTTTCTTAGTTTTATTTTAGATGTACTATCTTTGTAAATTATGTTTGGTTTTGATCGTGTAAATTGCAAAGATTTTCAAGCATGAAATCAAGAAGAGCAGGATAATGTTCATCAAGAAGAACACATATGGGTCAGGAAGATTCAACTGAAATACGAAGAAAGGCAACCAAATTACTGCAAAATGGTGCCAATTTTTGTCCAAGACTTCATCAAGCCACCGATGCAAGAGATTTGGATCCGATTGCGCAACAGCTGAGATTATCAAGGAATTTTCAGAATCTTCAGGATAAAGTTAATTTCCTGAGTGGGTTCTCATCTCCTATAAAAAAAACATCAAATCGACTCACAGGATGGGGGCATCTCTGCACATTGGAATCGTCTTCTGTTGAGAAGAGAAGGTTGGAGTTGGAAGGCGTTTCTATTTAAGGGGTTGATGTAATTTTTAGATTGGTGAAATTTATAATACAAATTGTTAGAAAAACAGGATCACAAAGCAATAACAATAAACAAGATGCAAATATAAATCACATAAACACAATACAAGAGAGAGACACCAATTATGATTCATTTAATTTGGGCTACATCCACAGAGAAATTACGAGTCATTTTATTATATTGTCCAACAAATGAAGGGATACAACCTGCAGCACATCCGTTGTAACTTCTTCTTCACTCTCTCACAGTCTCTCTCACGCAATGCCTTCCTTTCAAAGAGCGATTACCATGGGGAAATACTATGGAACACCCAATACCATGGGCCCATAAATCACCCATTATTGACCAAGTCATAACTATGAAATTACAACATTTTACAAGGCATTTTTTCCGAAATTTTCGCTACCGCGGCCTTGCCCTGAATTCACACGGCTGAAACACAACCTCTAAATAAGAAAGATCATGCTCCACAACCAACAATAATGACTTTCTGGCTTCTTAAATGGAAATTACTGTAAATATGTATATGATATTTCTCTATATATCTCTATAGGTAAGTCACAAAGTGATTTTCATTACTGCTAGTGACTTGATTTTATTAAGTTATTAGTGATTAATTTTTTCTCATTCATCATTCCAGAACATTTGATCTAACTATGTTCATGTATCCTAAAAGACTTGTTGATAGAATTGATTTAGTTCCAATTCGATCTCTTTCAACATTATCCTCTTTCATCCATATAAAATACTTGGTTTTATTTTATTAATTGGAAAGTGGTTTCAGTCCAATTAATGAAGAGTAATCATATATTTATTGATAACACATTGTTGGATCAACTTTTATACTTGTTTTATTTTCATATTAAATGAAATTTGGATTATTTACTTGACTGTGTTTAGTAATTATTCAGTATTTGTCAGTATAAAATCTTATTATTATTTTGGTGTATAGATTTTTATGTGCATAGAATAATAATAGATTTTCATTTTATATATTGAAATCAATCAATTATTAGAATTTATTATTCTTGGTCAAGATAGGTACCATTAGAGGTTTCATTCGATAACTGTTATTTTTAGTTTGTATTTTTTGTAGTTTTCATAACACAGTTATCGTAGCTACAGAGCTGTTTTTTGCGAGTTGTGGAATCATTAACTATATGAAGTTGCATTTAGTTAAAATAATTTGCATTAACATCATAGAACTAAGCTGAAAGTCTCCTTTCAAGGATCAAACCTACTCAGCAGCCAACGAAGCCATTAAATCCGCCAGGGGTAGCCATCCCAAATGGCTTGGAGTTGGTTAAATATTCCAGAACGAGTTGTTCCCTCTTGTTGGCGAGTGGGTCATAAACGCTCGTCAACACCAGGGAAAGCTTATGTTAGTTTGTAATTCTCCTTCTGTTATTGTGATTTTCTCATGTTATTCAAATATTTCTGTTTCCTATGTAAATGTTTCTTGAGTTAATAAAAGTTTAGAAAATCCTGCTTTTATGTTATAAATGTGTATGAATGTAGTGTGTGGAATAATGACATCATATGCATGATCTATTTCTTAGGGATACTTGATTTGTTGAATGTTAATGAAGGTTTCTTTATTATTGCATGTGTGAATGTACAAGCTTCCTTTTCTATAAACCTCACGAAGATTTAATTTACAGTTTTATTGAACTGTTGAATTATTCAATGTTCAATAGGCTTTCTATAATCAATAACATTTATCCAAGAGATACCTTATATTATTGAATTTGTTCCACAAATTCCCTTCACTCATACCATATTGCATTAACTATTAAACATATTCCTTATAAATGCCTATAAAACACACTCCCTAGAAATCAGTTCGTTTATAGTCTTGTACCTCTAAAATTGTCTAGCATAAAACCTGAAAAACCTTTAAAAATATTTGAGCTCTAAAATCTAAATATATTGAGTTGTATGATGCCATGGCATTGTTATATAGTAGCAAATAAAATCTCAGATGCTAACACAACTCGAGGAACAACATCGTCCAAAGAAGCAATTTCGATCATGTGCTTAACATTGGGTTATGATGATAATGATAAAACCATTAACGCCACCATTATATGGTTTATGGAAGCAAAATTTTAAAGAATTGATTTTATGACATTAGACTAGATCTTAATTGATATTAATAGCTCATCGTCTTGGAGAATTATTATACGGTGTTAGATTGTGAAGATGACGAATATGCACAACAATATTGGTTCAAGACCCAAAGTTTCATTCTATGTTCCCCTCTCAGAAAATCTCACTAGCTTTTGTGACTCGTTTCCAGTTTATGAACTAAATTTAATAAAATAGTGATGGGTTCGCCAAACCCAACGGATCCAGCTAACCTCGATCTACAAAGTGTGAGGGAGGTGCGTTATCCACTACAGCAGCCACATAGCAAGAAACATAAATGCTATGGATGGAAGGATAAACTTGCTATCCAAAGAGACTTAAATGCATGAATGGTTAGAGATGATAAGAGTTCTTCAACAAAAATGCTTCATGAACGTCCTTCAAAATTTTGCTTATATTACGTAGAAAAGCTAGTATATTCATTTGTATGCATTAACGCCTCATTAATTGAGGTTAAGGAGGTGTCGATGGTTTGTCCGAGATGGAAGTACGATGGATCCCTCCCTGTTTTGATTGGCGATCTGATTTTAATGGTTGAAATTTTGACCTCAGGATTCGGTCCTAACCAGAAAAGTACAAGAGTCAAAAGTTACGGTAGTATCCCCGGTGTAATCTTCGACCTTCCAATGAATCCCATATACTCAAGTGAATCTTCGGGTATCACTTTGGTGGCAGAGAAACGACCTTAGTACAAATGGCTAGTATCAATTATCATTGATGTGTGTGATTGAATCTGCATCGTTGGTGTGGGGAGTGACTTTCTGGAGGCATGTGTGAGTGATCACCATAGCACAGATGGTGATTATGGATAGTTGAAAAGTCACCTAATCAGATCTGAGTTGTTTGTGCTAGGTCCCTTCCATTCATTTCCCATGTATTTTTCTGAGCGCAAATGGTTCGGATGATATGGTGGAGATTTGCTTGACAAATCTTCGCCATTTGCGCGGGATTCCTCTTTTTTACAGTCCATGAAAGTATTTCGGTGCAAATGGATCGGATTAAAGATCCCCAATATGCAAGATAAATCTGTCCATTCGCACATTCACATCCTTTTTATCTCGTGCCTTATTTCATGAGTGTGAATGGCCATGATTGGATCTTTTGGACCTTTTCGATTCATCTGGTCCATCCACACAATTGCCTCTATATTTTGTTATCTCCCATGCCTCAAGGACCTCTAACCTTTTTATGATATCATGCTTACTAATGATTTCAAACCCAAAAATTTGTCTTCTCTGTGGAAATTTTCTAGTGAGTAGGGGTCATACATATAGGCAAACAACACATTGTATAATATGTGATAAAGAAGATAACAAGGCATCCATGGATATGAAGATAAACTAGGTGGATAATATAATATACAAATATTAATATGATCTTAACAACCCTGCAAGATGATCTTAATATCATATATTACTACAACATAAATGTATTATGCCCTTGCTTAAGTGTGCTTAAATATATATTTCAATGTACCAGTAGAGAGGGATAAGATGCAGGAGTATCAAACCAAGTGTGCATGCTTCTCATAACAACTTCAAGCAATTCTTCACATATCAAAGCTTAATCACTCCATACATAAGGGGGGTTAGGCAAAGGGGGAGTAGGAGAGAGAGGGGGGGTTAGGGGTAGGGGGGTAGGAAGGGGGTTGGTGAGAGGGAGGGGGGCGGGGTTAGGGGTAGGGAAATAGAGAGTGGGGGTGGGGATCAAGCGTAGGTGGATGAGTAGAGAGAGAGAGAGAGAGAGAGAGAGAGAGAGAGAATAAAATGTTACAATAAGAATAAAATCTTATTGTAATCATAATATGATCGAACACTGCAAACTTAAAATTTGTACAATAATCTCATCATGTTTGTGCCTCCAAACGGTCATGTTCATCCAACTTATCACTATTTCTGACAACATTTATTCACCTGCAAATGGTTATAATGTTTCTTTCATTTTAATACTATGCAATTTACAAATAGTTTCTAGAGTCTAAAACAACCCTACAAGACGATCTTAATCTCATATCTTACTACAACACAAATGTACCATGCCCTTGCTTGAGTGTGCTTAAATATATATTTCAATGTACCAATTGAGAGGGATAAGATCTAGGATCATCAAACCAAGTTTGCATGCTTCTTATAACAACTTCAAGCAATTCTTCACACATTAAAGCTTAGTCACACCATACATAAAGGGGGGCTAGGGGAAGGGGGAGTAGGAGAGAGAGAGGGGGTGCTTAGGGATATGGGGATAGGAGGGGGGATAGTAAGAGGGATATGGGGGTTAGGGGGAGAGAGAGAGAGAGAGAGATCACACCATGCATAAGGGGGGTTAAGGGAAGGGGGAGTAGGAGAGAGAGGGGGGGTTGGTTAGGGATATGGGGATAGGAGGGGGATAGTAAGAGTGAGATGGGGGGTTAGGGGCAGAGAGAGAGAGAGAGGAAGGGGGTAGTAGGGGGTTGGGGGATAAGTAGAGAGGGGTGTGGGTTAGGGGTAGGTGGAGGAGTAGGTGGGAGAGAGAGAGATAAAAATAATAAGAATAAAATGTTACAATAAAATAAAAGCTTATTGTAATCTTAATATGATCGGAAACTGTAAACTTGAAGTTTGTACAAAAATCTGATCATGTTTGCGCCTCCAAACGGTCATGTTTCTCCATCTTATCACTATTTCCAACTATGTTTTATTCACCTCCAAATGGTCATAATGTTGATTTCATTTTAATTCTATTCAATTTACAAATAGTTGTTAGAGTATAAAACAACCCCGCAAGACAATCTTATCTTACTACAACATGAATGTACCATGCCCTTTCCTAAGTGTGCTTAAATATATATTTCAATCTACTAGTAGAGAGGATAAGATCCAATAGCATCAAACCAAGTTTGCATTCTTCTTATAAAAAATTCAAGCAAATAATCACATATTAAAGATTAATCACACCATACGTAAGGGGGGTTAAGGGAAGGGAGAGTAAGAGAGAGAGAAAGAGGAGAGGGTTAGGGATAGAGAGGTAGGATGGGATTAGTGATAGGGAGAGGGAGGTTTAGGGGTATGGAGAGAGAGGGGATGGGGTGTAGAGAGAGAGAGAGAGAGAGAGAGAGAGAGAGAGAGAGTAAAATGTTACAATAAGAATAAAACATTATTGTAATCATAATATGATCTAACACTAAAAACTTGAAGTTTGTATAGTAATATCATCATGTATGCACCTCCAAATGGTCATGTCTGTCCATCTTATCATTATTTTCGATGACATTTTATTCATCTCGAAACGGTCATAATGTCACTTTCATTTTAATTCTACGCAATTTACAAATAGTTTCTAGAGTCTAAAACAACACTGCAAGACAATTTTAATCTCACATCTTACTACAACATTAATGTACCATGCCCTTGCTTAAGTGTGCTTAAATACATATTTTAGTGTACCAGTAGATAGGGATAAGATCCAAGAGCATCAAACCAATTTTGCATGCTTCTTATAACAACTTCGGGCAATTCTTCACATATTAAATCTTAATTGCACCATGCATAAGGGGGGTTAGGGGAAGTGTGAGTAGGAGAGAGAGAGAGGGGGGGGTCTATGCAATTTACAAATAGTTTCTAGGGTCTAAAACAACCCTGCAATACAATATTAATCTCATATCTTACTACAACATAAGTGTACCATTCCCTTGCTTAAGTGTGATTAAATATATATTTCAATGTACCAATAGAAAGGAATAAGATCCAGGAGCATCAAACCAAGTTTTCATGCTTCTTATAACAACTTCAAGCAATTATTCACATATTAAAGCTTAATCACATCATGCATAAGGGGGGTTTGGGGAAGGGGGAGTATGAGAGAAAGTAAATGAAAATAAGATTATGTTTTGTGAATCAAACTCTTTATAAGTAGTGTCAAAGACAATGGCTCAAGTATATCAATGTAAACTTCGGCTTGAATTAATCCATCAAACAATAAGAGAATGATAAAAACAACACATTCATAACTAACTATTTTTTTAATGCACATGAGAATGCCAGCGATGAATCTCATCACTAAGCAATGTATTTTATTTCACTTCATTATTATGTAGGAAAAGCCAAAAAACCTTTTTCATTTGATAGTTCTTTTCTAATGTTTTTTTTTGTCCCAACAATTCTAGCAAATTCAAAATGCAATATTCTTACTTGTAGCTTGATTTCTCCGTGCATTGGCAACTCTCTATAAACTATGGTAGTGGAAAATTCAATGGGTATCCATAGACACTAGGAGGCCCAACGTTCTCACTTCAATGATGGCAATGCAATGCCGCAGGGTTTCATAAGCTCATCTAAAAAAACAAATAGAAGCCATTAAACTAGCTTGATATGATGCCCTAGAAATCACAAGACATTACAAATAATATTTTCGAAGGGAGAACTCAGCCTTGTAACTTTGGGCATTGTGTAATGCTATGAAAATGGATAAAGCAAATTCTTGTTTGTTTGTATGGTGTTAGAGATGTTTAGAAATTCAATAACATTAGATATGAGGACAAGCTATATGCACTTAGATACTTAATGTCCCACTCAAAATGGTATTGTATTTATGCCAAAATATTAGTATTAAGATAAACACATGGTGTTGTAATTCAATTATGGTAATAACTGGCATGGTTATTATGCCGAGATCATTAGCATGAATATGGTAATGTAATTTGGCACTCAATATCGATATGGTATTGTACCACTGAGTTTGATAATCTATTCTAGTTGTCTGGTTGAGATAAATTGAAAATAGAACCCTAGGATTGGATTTGCACAACCTATAATCAACTTTTGTTCATGATCTACAATAATGTCTAAACAATTTTGAATCCCAAGGAGGACTCCATGTTTAACATTGGTATTTTTCTTGTGTATCGTGTTGAGGGATATAGTCGAGATGGGGTGATTTGCATCGAAAACCAAGTACGATATCTCTTATTCATATTTAGAATTGAAGAAAGTTAGATGGTAGTCAATGATCAAATTTGAACCTATCCCTTCCCTTCCAAGGGGTTATGGCCCGTCCTAGAAATGCTAAGTAAAAATTTCCCTTAAAAAAAATCCCATTCTTACCAGTCCATTTTAGATGGCTTGAATAAATAACATTATATCAAAGAAGGGAAACTTTTTAACGCCATGCCAATGTCAATTCCCACAGGATTTGTATGTCTTAGGTGTGGATTTGGACAACTTTCAAATTCTCCATAAATTTATGCATGAAGTCTAATGTGATTATAATGTGGTCCATTACTATTATACTCTGCTCAGTGCTAGGCCACTAAGGTCGTCAACCAATGTCCTTCCAGATTCTTGCAACCTCGTGCTAATTAATCCCAAATTCCCGCCAGTTGCTTAAGGATTTTATTTAAGGGATTGACTGCCTATCCACCATTTTCTCTCAAGACTAGAGTGCTTCTTCTATGCCTCGCGAGCCAGTTCCTAACTTCCTAATGGTTGCTTCAACTCCCTGTTGGTTGCTTCTTCTTCTAGAATTCACGTATTTGTCCAAAACTCTTATTTCTTTATTTCCATATTAAATTTTTGTATATATGGTATCATTATATATTATGTATCTGAATCACTAAATTATGGTCAGAAAAATCATTTGGAAATGCTATCGGTTATATTTTTTGGTCAATTATGTTAAGAGAATTCAAACTATAATAATACAATATTTACTTTATTTATCCTTTTCTAGAAGAGGCCCTTCTCACAAAAAACAAATTACAGGTTATTAGTCTAATTTTATATACTATAGCAAACCTAGAGTTATCTAAACATTTTAAAGCTAAATTTCTATAGCTAAGGCAGGCTTGGATACTTAATTCACTCTTCAAAACTTATACTTTGGCTAGGTATTCAATCATTAATTTCCCTGGCCTGTAAACGAGAGAGGTTCACATGTACAATGAGGCTCCCTCTTAGCTAGAGGAAGTGTTCGAATCAGACTACATTAAAATTTGTATGTCATTTAATGGAAACCGTGGGTACCAAACCATTACACAATGCAGAATTTGATTTTTGTCTTTTTAATTTTTATCTTGTGACTTATGATTTTATATAGAAAATTACTTGTCAATTTTAAGAGTTGCAATTTGATGAGAAAACCTCAGAAATTGAATGTATTTTTTCTTTGACAGCTTTGAGGAAGATCTTGGAAATTGAATGTATTTAGTATTTGAAATCTTTGAGGAAAACCT
Source organism: Larix kaempferi (assembly GCA_027924585.1). Lineage (NCBI taxonomy): Eukaryota > Viridiplantae > Streptophyta > Pinopsida > Pinales > Pinaceae > Larix > Larix kaempferi. Next base: position 1,786,317 of record BSBM01000962.1, on the reverse strand, counting down.
TAGAAATTGAATGTATTATGTATTTCAAAGCTTTGAGCTTTGGTCAAAAGAACATTGATATTAGTTTTTTTTTTGCAACCGATGACTCTAAATGTTATAAAAAAAGACTTGAGAGTGGGAATTTTTTTCCGTATATTTATTTACTTTTCTTTTCCATTTTATGGCTTAGAATCTAGTTAAATGATCTTGTTTTATGAATTCTATTTGGAATGCAAACACTCTTATTTTATTATCAATTTTTTTTTATTGAATATATATAATCTGGGTTATCCATTATCAAGATTTTTGCACTTTTATCCTTTAGATTTCAATAAATATGTATATAAAGATAGTAAGCAAGAAATGGTCATTTGGAAATGCTATCAGTTATATTTGTTTGTCAATTCTATTAAGAGAATTCAAACTATAATGGTATAATATTTACTTTCTTGGTATTGGAAAAGATGGATAAGTTTCTCACAATGACAAAAAAGGCACAACTTTTCTTATTTATAGGTTCAAACATGATATACCTAGTTTTTACTACAAATAAATAGTTAGGAGAAGATAATATTAATTAAAATATATCTAATTTCAAAATAAAGTTTAAATTTATTAATTAATATAGATGTAAAAACTTAAAATAACCATAACAAAGGTTAAAAAGTATTAACTAAAACATATTCAAAACTTAACAATGTTAATAGAAATAATAAGTCATGTATTATGTGATCTAAAAAAATAAAGATTGAAAATATTATGGGTGAGACATCAAACCTAAAAAATGTTAATACTAATATGATTTAAAATATATCGCATCTCAAAATAAAAAGATAAATTAATGTTCCTAAAGCATAAGGCACCATTTATAGAAGTATTAGATAACTTAAAACAAAAGACAAAGATAAGTTGATGAGTATCCCAATTGGGTCGACCCCCCCCTCCTCTCACCAAGTCGTTGGCCCTATGTCACGAGGTCGCGGGTTCGATCATCTGGGTCCACCGAGGTTAGGTTCCTAGGTTTGGGGCCAACAGGTGAGGCCCCTTCAGGTGGGTCCCTATAGAAATATTACATAAAAAAATTGATATACTCTTTATAATGGATCTTACATCCTAAGACAAGATTAAAAGGAATATTAAGCATTTGAAGGCCTTAAGACAAGATTTTTAGGAATATTAACAAAAATATAGGCAAACAAAATTACTCCGTAAAACGGATCTAAAAGCCTAAGACAAAATTAATAAAACTAATAAGTATTTAGAAAAAAAACCACAAAAATAGGTGAATTAAAAAAAATAAGTATAGAAATATTACACATTATGATTGTCAAGTATTAATTTTGTTGAACAGTTAGCATGTAGGCTCCAACTTGGTCATTTTTTCCAATACCTTTGAAAAATGTTGTCCTTCCATACCTATTCACTCATCCTTTCATTGGGCTCTTCTACATGTCCAACACTTAGCATGCAAACTCCAATCTAGTGCTAAAAAATCCCAAGTTCCAATATATGGCACTATGTCATTCAACACTTTTCCACTAATGAGAATATGAACACAAAAACTTCATTTCAACAATATTACAATCATCAAAATGTATGTGGACTATGGTGAATAAAATAACTCTAATGCATTTTAGTTATAGAATTCACACATGCTATCAAATAACACTCGAAATGATGAGGGATTTGATTTCCTATCTCTAATTCAGCACTACTACAAGCTTAGTGTCCTAATTTTTCTTTTATTTCTTTTATCATTGTAAATTTGTAAAAGTCACTTCATAGAAATGTGGTTTGAACTAATAGTGATTTAAAAGAAAACTGCATAATTTGATATTAAATCTAGTTGTTCATAGAAGAAAATCAATATTGGAAATTGGAATGAGCCATTTAATTTCCCTACTCCATTATTAATGAACACCATCACATGCCACTCGACCATGCGTAATGACTATGCATTATATATTGTAATTACTATGCATTAAATAGACTAAAATATGAACTTGGAATAAGATAATACTAAAATTTATGACTGGAAACCTCAATACCTAAATGTCAAATTGACGGCTTGAAAAATCTTTGGCCTTTCATTGTTGACTTGAAAATTTTGTGAAAACCTGTCAATTACGTTTTTAGATGGAAAAAACCGTCATAGAGACCATCAAATTCAGCATTCAATGAGCACCACAGTGGTGCATTCAATGTTGTTGTGGGGTTATGAACTATTCGATCTAATCCAATGGTCAATCAAATAGTTCAAAATCCCGCAACAACAACATTAAATGCATTATTGTGGGGTGCTTATTGAATGTCATCAAATTCCAATCCTATTATGTAGCTATGGCTCGCCCATATCCCTTTAACAAAAATGGTAGAAAGTAAATTATCGAAGGTGTAAAATAACAATTCTATGTATAAGTTTTGGATTCCATCGACATAAAGGTACATAAGATATCATATTCATTCAAAAACATAAAGTGCATAAGTGGTCGAATTCATTAAAAAACGGACATAAAAGTTCTTAAATAGTGAGGTTGTGTTCAATCTCCATGTGTGTGAAACTAGGATGGCTTGAACTCAATATCTGACCATCAAAATGCCCTATTTCCAATGAAGTATTTGGAATTTGGCGAACTAAAAATTGGTGAAATTGCAAGTTTAGTTGCTCAAATTGTGATTTTGTGCATCTGGGTAGATTCAGAGCACTGGTTTTAGTCTAGAATTGCAATTTTAGGTTGCTAAGAATTCAATTTCATGCTACTGAGATTTTCGTTGGTGAATTTTGGTTGGTTTCATGTCGGAAGAGGTGTCGGGAAGAGGGACGAAATAAGTTCCCCTTATCAGATGCCACCCACGATGACATCATGATAATATGTGTTATGGTGAGGATCTTCTTCATGCATGTATGAACCCTAAGAGTGGATATGAAATTCCAAGTATGCTTGATCTGAGCCATGCATCAACCTCATGGACAGTAAGCATAAGGTCTCTCACGCGTAAATTAATAGACCCATATTTCTAATACTTTCACATTCATTTTTGGTGGTGCTGTATTTTTTTTCTTTTTTCGGCGATGTTGGTTTATTAAATAATCTCCCATCCTCTTCCTTGGTTATTGTGGAAAATGTAGGCTAATGTGGCTTTGGATCTAATTTTTCTTCCCTTCGTCGAGCCTCTTCCTCATTTGGGGGTTGCAGTTTTAAACAAGGGAACACAATGGATTTGGGGTAGTTCTCTACGTAGTGGTGAGCTCTCATATTGGAAACTTTGCCACCACAATTCTCTAGACCTAACTCCTAGTTTTAAAATTGTAGATGGTAGAAGTTGTGGCCTTGTTGGACAGCTTAGTGACATTGATGAGTTGCACCTAGTCATAAAGGATTTGGTTAAGCAAGTGGAAGTCATTCAAAGTTCCATGGTGGAGATGTAGCATTATAGTAACTTGAGGATATATGAAATTCAATCCGAGCAACAAGAGATGAATAACACATTCAACATCGAGCAAGGGGAGTGTTGATGGGTTGAAATGACTTGGGGTCAACAGTAGTGGTTCTCCCTAGTAGGAAGTCCCAACTAGACCCCAAACTCTTTGGAATAGGAAACCCATCTGGATTCTGGCCCAACAACCATTCCTTATTGGGTTTCACCGGTTGCAACCTAGTACATTGTTTAAGGTTTTATAATAAGGGATGATATGCAAGCTAATTTAACATAAATTTAGTTCCTAACTAAACTAACCTATCCCAACTGGGAGAGAGAGTAAAAGGGTGAGAAATGAAATAACAATTGTACATCCACATTCAGAATTCAGTTAAATGTTTTCAGAAGAAAATAAACAATCAACAAAATGAAAGCATAAGCATAAGAACAATCTTAATAATTATGTCATTCTGATTTCACCACCCACATGAAGCAAAAGAACATGAATAACATATGAAATAAGCAACATAGAGTTGTAGGGACAATCCATTTAGAAATTTGAAATAGCGTTACTCCATATCCATGCATGAAAGAGCATGAAAAAGTTCAATACATTCATCCACATTCCTATGCAAAAGCTAATCTAGGCTTCCCCTCATTCATAGTTTAGCCATAGTACATCTGAAAAGTTCAAGAGAAAAAAAATCATTTTCCTCAAATGAGGTTAAAATATATAGGCCAAGGCTAAGTGACCCTTGGCTTTTTATGTTTCCTTGAGGCTTTTGGAGTCCTTTGAAAAAATTTATTACAAAAATCAATTTAATTTACCCTTGAGTGGCCTTTGGGATTGTTAACATCAAAAAAATGACCATGCATCATCATACTTACCTTATTCCTATGTTTAGACCCTCAACATGAAATTAATGCAAAAAACCCAAAATGGATGATATCCTAAGTCCTAAAACCCACTTTGGACAAGCTCCCCCAAAAATAGGAAACCTCCACCAAAATAGGGGTTTCCCCAAAATAGGGAAGTCCACCAAAAGTGGAGGATGTCCGCACAAAGTTTAAACTCCCGCCCATATTTGAATTTTACTGGCAATAAGTAAAAGAAACCACCATGGTTTAGGGTTCTCCAAAAACCCTAAACCGCACTTACATATATTTAATTTTCACCCTCATTTGATATGTGAATCATTTTTCTTTTGCAAACCTCCATCCCTTTGAAGCTACCCTCTGCAAATTCTCATGTGTGAAGGTTGAACACCTCTTAGTTCCCTTCACTCCCATTCAGTTGAGACCTTCATGCCCATTAATCCCCCATGGTGGCTCGGTGGAGGAGAAATGTACGAAGAACCAGAGAGATGCACTATCTTCAAGCGAACACACGGGCCCTTTGCCCATCAAGGTAATCTGAAACCATTGTAAATCTCTTATTTTGGAAAGACAAAGCAATCAATTCTTTTACCTTTGTGCATGAAAGAAATGCTATGTGTGTATTAATATTAACCGCGGTAAATGTTATTAGGTATTTGCTTGTTTTTACTATTACTATTCATGTTTACGGCTTAATATTTTCATTTTAGTTTTTTCATTTAAGGCTCATAAGCCGTCATACTTTTTGGTTTATATTTATATTAGCATAGTTTAGTTCTGCTTTTACTGATCTTTACCTCGTTTTACCGCACATCCTTCACACATAGAGCCACAAGAGATATTCTCTTACATGCTCTCTACCTTGGATTCCTCAAGCCAGTAGATCCCCCTTTTTCACCTGTTGGAGTGCGAAAGCACATACAACATGGATTCCACTAATTTATCTTTTAATCATTTTGTATTCACGTGGTAATGTTGACTTCATTGATTTCTTATTACAAAGACTTTATGTTTTAATTCAAGTTTAATAGTATGTTTATTTCTGCATTACAAAATTTATGGTATTTAATAAATTATTCATACCATATAGGAGTAGTATATCTATGTAATGATCTCGAACTAGATGATTGGAGGTCCATTTTTCTTCAGTGACTCCCGTTGTCGGTCTCTGTTTTCCATCAACTGTCATCCTTCATGTTATGGTCCCTCCATTGTTTCCAGCATTGAATCCATGCAGCTTGGGATCACGACTCATGTCTAAGGCAAATATCGGGGTCACTTTTCACCTATCCATGAATCAATTTCTTACCGGATACAATAAATTTAGTACGGGTTGGCTCTAAGCATCAGTCTCAAATTCATGTTGGCGACTCCAATTCAATGCTCAATAAACAAAGATAAGAGGGGATGACTTCATCAAAGCATTTTAGATGCTCGTGTAGGATATCTCTACATGATCCCTCTAATTTGAATTCAATGGCTATGTATAGCTTGTGAATACTAAATAGAAAGCATCACTCTCGTCTCTTACACCTCATTGACTACACTATTGGAGTTTCTTGATCCAGCTAGAAAGAACCTAGTCAATATAGCTGGCCTAGGTGATTTGTTGTATAGCTTGAAGTTCCATGCTCTTATGTTGCATGTCAAGGACTCATAGAAACCAATTCCATAGTTTTTACTAGCCAAATTTAGTCCCATAGATGTTCCAGCATTGGCTAGCGTTCCAGTGACTCAGATGAATGCTTTGGACCAATCCAATCAAGGCAATTGAGAAAGCTAGTAAGCTCATTAATCCACCAAAAAATATAGGATTTGAATGTGAGTTTCTTCCAACATCTTGTCCATATGGAGATAGTTGATAATATTGTCTAAGCCAATGATAGGTTGATATAGGAATAACATAGTTAATGTTGTTTATTTCTTGCTTTTTATAACAAATTATCTATACTCATTTAAATTTAGTTTAGTTTTCTTTAAAACAGTACTTCACCTAGTTGGTCCTTAAGACCATCAATCCAAGATATAGATCTAGTTCTTTTCACTTTCGATCGATTTACTTTGTATTAGTTTGTTTTATTGCATAGATAGTTGTCTCAATTTCTTTAACCCATTTTTGGTAAAAGAAAATCCTTTCTACTCTATAATTGAATCTAAAGTTTTGTTTAAGCAATGGTTTTCATTTGATATGATATGTTAGCATGTGTAGAAACACATTAGAGAAAAGTTTGCATATGTCTCACTTTATTATTTATTGATTTCTACAATTGGATATTGGAAAGTTGGAAATCATATTAAGAACATATATACATAATGTTTTATGTCTCTCATGTCGATATCCTATGAGTGACTTACAATAATATTTCACTATTGAATATTTTTGTGTATCTTAAAAGAAAAGACTATTGAATACTTTTGTGTATCTTAAAAGAAAAGGAGGTAGGAATGTTTCCTGAATTATTGAATTAAAAAAATGGGATGTGAATCATTTAATGATCTACCTTCTTAAAAAAATTAACATGTGTTAAAAACATGGCAGTCTAGAAACTTTGTTTAAAATATATTGTTGATTGGATGTTCTCACTTGCATGATTGGAAGTGAAAGCTTTGTTCAATAGATGATGTTGTTACAAATAAATCTTGCCATCATAAGACTCAATGCAAACATCCCTGAAGTTTCCATTACTAGGAAGTCAAACTGGAGAAGTTACTGACCCCCTTGCCATAGGGTCTAGTTGGGTCGGCGCAGGTTTCTCCCTAGCAACTTGCGCCCAACTAGGTCAAGCGCAGTTTATCATCTAATGGAGTGCGTCGGCGGCTCATGTCACCCTTGTACATCATGCGCTGGCACAGGTTGTCCTAGTGCAACTTGCATCGATGTCAGTTAATGTGGATAAAGGGCATCTTCGAGCATTTTCTAGAAGGTGTATGACTTGGATCTCTATCCCTAGCTTGTAGGAGAGTTGGCATTCGGTTCCCTAACCCTTTGGGAGGATCCCTTAGTCCTCTCCCATTATTTCTCAACCTATCCTACATTCCTAGTCCTATATATATGAAGCTCCTCTCCATTCCAAAGGGAGGAAGGCTATAGCATCCATATGCTGGTGGAATAAGCTTAGGAGATCATCATTCATGCAGTGGAGGCACCCATTTCTCCTTAGAGGCATTGGCTTGGCTTGTTGGAGGAAGATTGCAACGTTAGGGCTTGGTTGTAATCCTCACTCTTCTTTGTATTCCCACTTTTATACAGTAATACAAAACTCTTTCCATAAATTTCTTGTTGTTCATTTGATATTTATAGTTTACTTCCTTAACCGTTCACTTAGATCAGTTATTGTGTAGATGTGCTATTACTGCTTGTTTGTCTCTTGCATGTTCTGACAGGTATTGCAGCTACGGATCTAATGACTGCGGAGCTTGGAGTGACAAAGGAGAAGGAGATCTACAAATCTCAAAGGTAAGATGTTTACATCACTTAATCTCTAATTCGATCTAGGAAGGTAGATTTGTATTATGTCTTATTTGTTCTAGATTCGTATATAACTAGGGAGATCACGCCTTAAGTCTGCTTTCGGTAGATTGTCCGGTAACAAATTTGGCGACCATACTGGGGATACGTGCATTGTTTTAAAGTTTTCAATTTGAAATTCATCTTCTTTGATTTCTTTGTGAGCCATTTCATTTGCCTCCTAAGCTCTTTCGCCACCAGATCTTCTCTTTGAAGAGTCTGTTGACTTCCTTTGAGTTTGTATGTATGATCATCAAGCCTTTTAGTTGCTCATTCTTGGAGATCTTTTCATCCTTGCATTGGGATTTCGACCGATGCACCTGGGAAGTATAGCCAGAGCGTCGTACCCTCACGGGCGCATTCTGCTTCGCTGCAACCTGTGCCTTCGGTGCTCAGTTTAGATTTGCATTCTGCGCAAACCACATACCCATCACTTGCATCGGGCGCTCTGAGCCTGACCACGGGCTGTGCCGAGCATTCAATCCTAGTGCTTGGGACATCCCTCCTCCATTTTTTAGTTTGGTTTGATTTGCATACCTCTCTGTACTACACTTTCCAGTCAAATATCTTTTGATTTTGCATTGGTAGTGTTTGGATTTGTTTGGATTTGTCTGGATTGGTTTTGGGCTCCGTTTTGGACAAGTTTGAGACTTGATAGTGGTGGACACTTTAGACTCCCCACCTTCATCCACTTGACCTTGTATTGCCTCCTCTCCTCACCAGATCTAGTCATTGCACTAGATCTATTTCCAGACCTCTTTTTGCACACATCATTTAGTTTTGCTTGCATTCGGTTGATTTCGAGTGTCTTGTGTGTTTTTCAGTTTATTGGAGTGCTTGTCATTTCTTGAGAATTTCTGAGTGATTAGAGTGCTGCAAGTGATCTCTTCTTTTCAGCCATTTACATTTAAAAGCATTATCATTATCAAGTGTCATCTTGGTGCATTCATTGGAAAATCAAAAAGTGCTTCATTTTTACCATTTTTTCAAGTTCATTTGAGAATTGTTGTAAAAAGTTGTTCCATGCATTGGAATTCATCATTCATTGATCTTTTGGAAACTTTGAAAAGAAGTTAATTGTTGGCATTTTTCATGAATTATGAGCTGGTCATTTTCTTGAAAAATCCAAGTAAAATCAAAATTTTTGCAAAAGTGTTTCCATGCTTGAAAGAGTTATATGCATTTTTGCTTTTCATGCTTTTAGGCTACCATAGTGAAAATTGAAGAGTTAGCGTGCTCTAAGTAGAATTTATCCCTTTTCGTCACTTAGTTTTATTCTAATTGAAAAGACAAAAAGAAAATGCTTTGATTTGGATTTGATGTGTTGTTGATTTTCATGTTTTGCTTGAAAAAACGGAAAAGAGTAAGTTTCATTGTCATTTTTGGTAGATTTCGGATTTGTTGAAATTTGTTGTTTTGGTAAAACCACTTGAAAAAGATTTCTACTTCCTATACATAGATTTCATCAAAAGAAAGAGTGCATTTTTCATGTAGTTAGGGCTTGCATTATGCTTACGTTTATATACTCACCTCATTAATTCACCTAACCGTCCAGATAAAATTAATGGTAGAACTAGGGTAAAATTTTTAGTAACTTGTGTGTTAAGTTAGAGACGTGTTTCGACGTCGTAAAACGTGGTAGCTGTCGTTATTTTCCTGCACTGCATTCCGAGGGTATTGTAGTTCTTCCACGTACCAACCAGTATATCGAAGCTCTTTCATGTACCAACCGGTATATCGAAGGCTCTTTCACATACCTTAGGGTATATCGAAAGGCACTTCACGTACTCGGCGTATATCGAAAGGTGTTTCATGTACTTGGTAGTGTATCAGAAGGCTCTTGTCGTATGGTTTTTCATTAGACAACACCACTATGGATTTGAGCTCCCACGTACCTTGAGTATATCGCGAGACACCCATAGGATTCCTGAAACCAACTGAGCTAACCTTTTGGTCGTCTTGGCAGAGCAATACACCGAGAACAACACTCGAGGAGCTACTACATGCGTACTATCAGGTTGGTCAGGGGTACGGTCCTAATCCTCCCTTGTTAGTGCTATGAAATATTGGGCTGAGTATAACTGTTGGACCCTGGAGTATATCACGAGTTGCGAAGTCTTGATAATCCCATGAGGTTCCAGACTTTTGAATCCAGACGTATCACATAAGTTTGCTTGCGGCCTTAGTTTGTGAAGATTTTTCTGGTCTGCTTTTCTTTTGTTTAGAATACACTTAGGAGAAACTCTGGTTCGATCACTCTGGCTTACTTTCCTTGGAGAAGGTCCCGCAGAATTTTAAACTTACCACCCAAATATCCCCTTAATCAGGAGGTAATTTCAAGGGTAAGAATGGACCCACACGTCACGGTCATGTCACCTGAAGTAGAAAACCCTACTATGGAGTCGGGAGCACACATGTTTCCTCTAGACTCACCAGCCTCCAACCCCTCAAGGGGAGAAGAGGTAGAAATTTCCACTTCACAAGACGTATCTCTCCCTCCCGCGCTGTCGGGAGAGCCTGGATCTTTGGAATGGTTAAATTCCTCCCAGGACGACCCTGTATCAGCTGCATTTGGTCCAACTGCACCCTTTTGGGAAACATCTCTAGGTCAACAAGTGGCTCATTTTTCCATTTCATCCCCACCCAGTTGGGCTAATCCTGATGTACTTCTGGCACCCTTTCGTAACCACCTGGACAGATTACGAGCCATGGGTGATGAATTTCAAAGACAAAGTCTTTTACGAAGGGATCAAGACCCGAAGTTACCCGCGTATTGACAGATACCGATTCATTCTTTATCTTATGATTCACTGGAACCATCCATCCACAACATGACCACTTATGAACCTAGTCAACCCTCATTTCCTACAAGTACACCCCTTAGACAGGAGATTGGTTCTATACCTCAAATGACTCAACCTGTTGAAGGAAAACAGTCCAACATGCCCCTTACTACTACGGTTACATTACCCACCCCTCCCCCACCCCAAAACTAGCGGAGAGGCTACTCTTTACCCCCTAATTTTCTTACGAGTAATGTTCATCCCGTGGAAAGTAATCAACAACCCATTGTGGGTCAACCATCGATTAGTGGTTAGCATGTTGTTACTGGGGGGGAAATCCTGCTCCCTAACCATATTTAGAGTGGAGGATTTCCTATCAGTCATTTCGTTGGAACTTCCTTACCCACTATGGGATCCACCATGGATTCGTCTCATGTTGAGGGACCATCCAATTTAACTCAACCACCATGGAGTCAAGCATATCCATGTTATATTAACCCTGTGTCGGGACAATTCAATCCCGGAAATGCACTCTATGGGATACCTTATCCCGAAAATCCATACACTCTATGGGGGCACCAAAATTTTTTACAACATGGACCCCCACCAACCATCCCTCAAGTACCACCACCCCCATTTGGTCCCCCTCCACCGCCCTCTAAAGGCGGCGGCCCCCCATGTAATTCCGGAGGAGGCAGGCCTCTACCTTATGGCGGAGGACCACCTCATTCTGGAAACCATGGCCCACCCCCTCCCGGCGGTGGAGGTGGAGGCCCACCCCATCCCAGCGGCGAAGGTGGAGGCCCACCCACTCCCGACGGCGGAGGTGGAGGCCCTCCCCCTTCCGGCGGAGTCGACGGCCCTCCCCATTCCGGCGGAGGCGGCGGCCCTCCCCCTTTCGGCGGAGGTGGAGGAACACCCCCATGGTGGCGAAGGACCCCCACCTTATGGTGGAGGACCACCCTATTTCGGTGGTAGTGTTGGAGGACCACCCTATTTTGGTGGAGGTGGCGGAAGAGGACCACACCCTTCCGGTGGTGGAGGACCACCCTGTCACGTCCCCACCCATCATACCGGTGCAATGGAGGGGATCGTGATACTAAAACTGGGCATCTAGCCCCATACATAGTAGACAAACATTCAAATTACAATAAACTTATACATATGAAAGTGCATAACGGACGTGGTACTAAACTGGGCATCTAGCCCCATGAAACTTTTAAATATAGCATTCACATAATATAACAGAGACATATGGAAATGTATGATTTTTAAGAAAAACACAGCGGAATATTAAGAATTGCACCTCCACCATACATTTAAGATGTTCATCAAATAAGTAATTGCAAGTTAATACAGGAGAATACTTATCTTATGCGAAAGTAGTCCCACGCAACTGGCTATGCAACTGCAACGTTCCACCCAACCGTAGGCCAGTGTGCTCCTCAATTTCTCAGCACCACTGCCACCCCCGAGCTGGGCATGATCTCTACAAGGAACCAGGGAACAGCAGACTCACACATAGCCAAGCATACACCAAGATGAGCCAAGCCAATCTACAATTGGGTTTATCAGGCTGCTAGGAGATGGAAAGGAAGAGTTGCTAAGCTAGTGAGCTCCAGCACAGAGCCAGGGATAACCTTGCAAGATCTATCTAGCTTGGCACCCACAATACCTACACACCCAGCACAAGGAAGTATTCTTTTCACTGTTGTACAGTCCCTCAAGCCATACCTTCCCTATCTAGTGCTCTCAGGGTATGCATAGAAGAATAACCAAAGCCCTCTTGATCTTCTTGAGAGGTTGTCTCCCCCACTAGATTTATCAAGCCACTTCTGTCCACTACCACTCCAAAACTTCAGTTCACAGGTTCAAACCAAAAACGAGGATGCACACAACAGCAGAACACAATTATGGGGCAGGATAAAACGTTTTTACAGTGAGATGCATGAGATGGGGTTTCAGCTAACTCAGAAAAACGTGGGAACCCACAAAAACGAAATGGGAAGTTGGGGAACAACCCAGGGAAGCCAAATCCATTTTTAGAAAAACGTCCTTGGACATTCGGGGGCAAAAACGACCTCCATACAGTCCCCAAATCGTGGCCCTTCTCTCCCAAGCTACTGTATATGCAAAAATGAACTCCCAGGCATGGAAAAATGCAGGATTTGGATGCAAAACGTGTAGGGAAAGACCCAGCTAGCTCCAACTGCGTGAGTGAGTGAAGACTCACTGTTCAGAATGGCTTTGGGCACCATTTTGTGGGTGTTTTCTTGCCCAACAAGCAAAAACACGAATTTCCAGGTTGATGGCTTGCCCATGCACGAAATTGGTTGCCATACTTCTTCATTCCCAAGGCATTAACTGCCTTAACCAAATTTCTTGGAAGAATTAAATGATTGGGTCCATAACCCAAAATTGGTAGTTGGTGGTTTATGGGATTTCTCATTGACACATGGGTTAACACCATTGGCTCAAGGGTTTGGATAATTTTCCTCCCTATTCCTTGTAGAATCATGCCCCCATCTCTTTGTTGCATTGCATAGCTAGTTGTGGGTATTTTTCATTAAAATCCGTATTTACATGATGTCTTATTTACATCGTGCCCATCTAGCACAAGAACCATAGGCATCTATTTCTTTAATTGCCGATACATAAAACGCTAAATCAATGGTGGGGCCTTGGCCTTGAGCTCCTCACCATGATTAAGTAACAATATTTACATCATTTATGATTTAATGTGAAGGGGGTCAAAATGGGGACGTGACACACCCTATTTTGGTGGAGGTGGTGGAGGAGGACCACACCCTTTCGATGGCGGTGGTGGCGGAGGCCCCCACCCTTCTGGTGGTGGTGGTGGAGGCCCCCACCCTTTCGGCAGAGGCAGTGGAGCACCACCCCCTCCCAGTGGGGGCAGTGGAGGTCCACCTTATCCCGGTGGCGGCGACGGACCCCCACCATTTGGAGGAGGCCCACCCCCTCCCGGTGGTGGCGGTGGACCCCCACCTTATGGTAATGGACCTCCCTATTATGGCGGCGGACCTACATATGGTCCGGGCGGCACACCCCCTTACGACCAGTTTCCTCCGGGAACACCCTACAACCAGTCGATGCAAGGTCCCACTGGTCCATACATGCCATATCAGTACTATCAGTACCCACAGCCGAATTAACAATTTCCTTTCTTGGCCACTTTGGACCTACCCGATCTCGTCTGACTAATGACCCCATCTTCCATGGATACAATTGGCCACCAATTTCGGTTAAACTACCATTTGATATTCCCAAATTTGATGGAAAACCTAGTGAGGATCCAAAAAATCATGCGATGACATACCATTTATGGTGTTCATCAAACTCCCTGATGGACGATTCGATTCGTCTTAGGTTATTTCAACAGACTCTCACCGGCCCAGCTGCCAAGTGGTATATTGAATTTCCACCGAACTCCTTTCCAAATTTCCATTCTCTTGCTATGTCCTTTTTGACCCATTTCCAATTGCCCATTCGCTATGAGACTGGTACGGACTTATTGACCTCTCTTCGCCATAATACTACAACTCATATCTCAGACCATATTCATGAGTGGTGGCGAAAAAGACGTCTCATTAAGGCTCACATTCTAGACCAACTCTTAGATGACTGGTTCATAAAGTCTCTTTTACCTATAGTAGCTTGAGACATGGCCATGGGAGGGGCCATCACCAAGGAACAGGCTATTGCTCAGCCCATTACTTAGACTTGGTCTATGCTCAATCTGGCACGTTGTATGAAATTGTTCCTGATGCACCCGCCCTACATATGACCCTGCAAAACCACCCAAGGGACCTCAGGCCGATGGCATCATTGGTTCCCTTAACTCCCAGCCTTCTACTCAAACTGGTGGACTGTCGAACCCCTAGGGTTCTTCCCCATCCCCACCACAGCCTAGCAACAGCACCACCAAGTCACCCACTCCTGCCTCCACCGAAGAGGTGAATTCTGTTCAATCAGCTTTGTCTCAGAAATCCGGTGGTAAGAAGAAAAACAAAGGTAAACCTAAGAAATATTCTAATCAGCAGGAGCCCAAGCCCACCCTTGAATACACCAAACAGAAGAGGAAGTTGAAGTATCCTTGTTTACTGTGTGGCGGTGACCATTTCTCAAAGGAATTTCCTCACCGAGACGAAGTACAAAAGTTTCTCAAAGGAAACCCTACTCCCGCAATTCTCAACGATCCCTTCCCCACTCAAAACCAACAACTGATCGCTCAAACCTCTCCTTCACACAAAGAGGCGTCCTACACTGCGCATGCTCTCATGATGCGCAGTGAGACGGTTGACTTGAACACACGTTCACGCTCGTACGACTCAGTCCCTCAGAAGGAACCCGTTGGAAGTAATACTGAAAAAGCTTCCACTTCTATTCCCGACGTCACCATTCCACATGCTTCTCTCACCATTGAGAAGCCTTCTTTAGAGTCAGTGCTGCATTCGCCTAAGAGCATGATTCAGAAAGCATTTTTCAATCCCAATGCTCGGGTATCTCAAAACTACAACATTGTAGAGGACTTGGCACAATCTCCTTGTGCTATGTCGACGCTAGAGGTCTTGCAGAACTGTCCCAACCAGTGCAAGACTCTTTTCACTACCATTGGCATGGTTGATCCAGATTCCTCTAATAAAATCATGTTCTGACTCGAGTACTTTAAACTGAGGCTTTCCCACCAGTTGGCATTTCAAGTTTCCACGAAGATTGTTGGGAAGACAATCCATCGTACTGTGTTAGACGAAGGTGCCTCTACCTCAGTCATGTCAATATCGTGTTGGAGAGCCATTGGTTCTCCCAAGTTAAACTGTTCTCCCACTACCTTGAAAGCATTCGACGGTCGTGGCTTCCAACCCCATGGGCTGTTACAAGCCTTGGCAGTAGAGTTGGGGGCTAATACCGCAACCATTAACGTGGAAGTAGTCGCAACCCATTTAGATTATAATCTTTTACTTGGTCGTAATTGGTTTTATGCCATGACTACGGTCGCGTCATCTGTCTTTCGCATAGTGCAATTCCCCCACCAAGGCCGAATTGTCACTGTCGACCAACTGGACTTCTGTACATTAGACATTGCTTCTCATCCGGGCGATAATGTCCCATTGCTTGTACAATCTTTGCAGCTATATGAGAGTGTGGGGGTCAGCCTCATAAAAGATTCATCTCTTATGGGCATCTTTCCAACCCCGGATCCCCCTAACCATGTTTCTACGGTGAACATGATATCCTCTTTTCTCAACTCCACCAACCAATTTCTTGTACCCGATGAGGCCACCATGCACTTGATTGGAGATACCATGCCTCTTTCACCCGCTGAACTCACTTACGATTCTATCCAGTCAGCACCGGAGGACAACTTGGCTATGGCCTCTACATCCTATTCTCTACAGTGGACGCCATCCTTACCCAATCCTCTGCTCCGGACTTTTCCGTCTGACAAGTCCATCATGGATATTATGAGTGCGGATGACCCTCCGTGGGAAGACCTCCACCATCGATCGTCTTTCCGTCCCCCATTTGATTCTTTAGAGAACAACATTACCACCATTTTCACACTGGATGTCTACCCTTGCCCTCAGTCCCCAATACTCATGTGTCATACAGACACTGAGGGCAACTTGGCGAACATTGAACCCACCACTCCAATTGACATCTCAATTACCCCTGGTGTAGTGGAACATATTCGTTTGGGCCAGAAATGTTCCCCTGAAGAGATTACTACTTTTACGGCCTTATTCAAGCAATTCCGAGATGTGTTTGCTTGGACCTACGAGGAAATGCCCGGGATAGACCCTACTATTGTTTCACATGAAATCAAAACCTATCTCGATGCTAAACTAGTCCGCCAAAAGTTACGACCGGTACACGCTCGAAAAATGCGGCAATCAAGGCAGAAATTGAAAAGCTCTTAAAGGCTGGCTTTATCTACCCTGTTCCATTAAAAGAATGGGTCTCAAATGTCGTCCATGTGGCTAAGAAGCAGGGCACCATTCGTGTCTATGTCGATTATCGGTATTTGAACAAGGCTTGTCCTAAAGACAATTACCCCACTCCCTTTATCGATCAGATCATAGACAATTGTGACGGAAGTGTCATATTTTCATTTATGGATGGCTTTTCCGGTTACAACCAGATTGAGATCCACCCAACTGACCAACACAAGAAAACTTTCATCTGCCCTTGCGGCACGTTTGCTTATCGCAAGCTCCCTTTTGGTCTCAAAAATGTTGGTGCCACATTCTAGCAGGCCATGTTGTATGCTTTTCATGATGTGAAGGACTTCGTGGAACCTTACCTTGATGACCTACCTGCCCATTCACGGCAGCGTGAGTTCCACATTGATCATCTAACAGCAGTATTCCTTAGATGCAGATGGTATAACATACGTCTGAACCCTCACAAGTGTATTTTCTGCGTCGAGTCTGGACGCCTCCTAGGTTTTATCATTTCGAAGGACGGGATCTGCATTGATCCCTTGAAGGTGGAAGCCATTGTTGCTCTCCCACCTCCTACTGACGTTACGGAACAACAAAGTTTGCAAGGGAAGGAAACTTACCTACGGCGTTTTGTCTGTAATTTCGCTTAGAAGACATAGGGCTACATGAGATTACTGAAGAAGGACGTCCCGTTCATCTGGGACGATCAAGCGCAACAATCTTTCGATAGTCTGAAACATGCCATTACGCATGCCCCTGTGCTCCAACCGCCCAATTACTACAACTACTACATTCTTTATCTTGCCGCTTCTGCCACCACTATCGCCATGGTCTTGGTACAGGAGGACAACAACACCTAGGAACATGTGATATATTACCTAAGTAAGGTTCTTATTGACTCTGAAAACTCGTTGCTCGCATGTCAAGAAGCTCGCTCTCGCGGCAGTCATCGCCGTCCAAAAGTTCTGTCATTACTTACTGCTCCGCACCACCACCATCATCGCCGACTCAAATGCCATGTACCACGTTTTGACACGTCAAGTACTTGGGGGCAAGTATTCACGCTGGATCGTGATACTTCAGGAGTTCGACCTCCTCTTCGAGAAATCCAAGTCTAAGAAGTCTTTGGTGTTTGCCAAGCTCATTTGTGATCTTCCCCGTGTCGATTTAGGATCTGAGCCCAATGATTCTCTTCCAAATGAATCATTATTCCTTATCAGCACGTCTGACCCGTGGTATGGAGATATTACCTTATATCTTCAAACCCAACGTTTCAACCCCCAACTGTCTCGTGACAATCGTAGTCGTATCCGTCACCACGCCAAGTATTACTTGATCATTAGTGATACCTTGTACCGTCGTGGTATTGATTATGTTCTTCGATGTTGTCTGACACATGAGGAGGTTGAACACGTCTTGAATGACTGTCACTCTAGGGCTTGTGGCGGTCATCTATCTGGGATGGCTACAACCCAGAAGATACTACGTGTGGGATATTATTGGCCATCCATCTTTAAAGATTGTATAGAGGTCGTTAAGAAATGTCCCCCATGCCAACATTTTCAAATGAAAAATCTCTCCCACCCAGTCCCGTTACACCCAGTTATTGTCGTCGGCCCCTTCGCAAAGCGGGGCATAGATTCCATGCACTGTAAGCCTACCTCAGCTGGGGGGCATGGTTATGTCATAGTAGCCATGAATTAATTTACTAAATGGGTCGAGGCTATGCCTATGTACAACGAATATGGAAAAACCACCACACTCTTCATGTTCAATCATGTTATTGCACGGTTCGGAGTTCCACAAGCCATAGTCACTGACCATGGATCTTACTTCCAGAACCATATGGTAGATGAATTGAGTGCCATACTGGGTTTTCCTCATGAAAACTCAACCCCTTACTACCCACAGTCCAACGGACAAGTAAAGGCCATCAACAAGGTCTTGAAAACCATGATTCAACGCATGGTGGGTACTCACAAGTCTAACTGGCACAACATGCTCTTTTTCGCACTATGGACATATCGGACCTCCGTTAAGACTACCACCGGATTTACACCGTTCCAGTTAGTTTACGGATTGGAGGCAATCCTACCTATAGAGTGTGAAATTCCATCACTCAAACTCGCAGTCGAACTTCATCCGAACACCACTACCAAGGAAGAGCGATTCCTTTACTTAGAGAAACTTGATGAGACCCGCCACAATGCTGCTCTTGCCAACGAGGCACATAAGAAGCGCATCAAGGCAGAATACGACAGGTTGGTCAAACCCCATGTCTTTAACAAGAGTGATTTGGTCCTCACATACAACCAAAAGCATGATAAGCTGGGGGTAGGTAAGTTCGAGTCCATGTGGAACAAACCGTACATAGTGAAACTTGTTATGGAGAAGGGAGCCTACGGACTAGAGGAATATGATGGGATATCTTTAGGTGAGCCCTGCAATGGGCTATACCTGAAGTGGTATTATGCCTGAATCTTTCACACATAGATATCTTGTATATACTGTACATGGTGTGTGTGTTTTGTGTGGTGTGATGCTTTTGTTTTAGTGTGTCTAGGTCTTGTTTCGTTTCTTATACCATGTTATGTTTGTATGTGCAAATGGAAACTTGCCACGGATTCACGGACAGCGCCAGCCGACATACCCGTAACCTTGCTTCGGCAGCCTGTGTACTTTATTCTCCCACTGGCGAGCTTATCAGCTCAGGAGGGATTTGTCTAGGATACGCAACCAATAACACCGCAGAGTATCAGGCGATGATTGGAACCCTAACCGACGCTCTTTCCTTGGGTATGAACCACATTGTTATCCACTTGGATTCACAACTAGTGGTTTCTCATATGAACCGGATTTACACTATCCGCGACCCTACCCTACTCCGTCTTTTCTGATGAGTCCGTCTTCTGGAAAGGTCCTTTGAATCTATTCAATACCTGCACATTCCGCAAGACATGAATACAGTTGTTGACTCGATGGCCAACTTCATTTTAGATTGGTACATTACACACACATAACATATTCATAAAATATAAAAGCATACATAACATGTAAATCATCCATTTTATAAGCAAACATGTAAACAAGATCTCATTAATCATCCATAGAACACAAAATGTATAAAGCCACCGAAAATGTCAGTATATATATATATATATAAATCGATACAAAAATCTGAAGCATTCTAGCTTTTAGTAAGAGTCATCTCTACAAAATCTGAAGCTCATAGGCTTTCAGTACATACATAAGCATAGACCTAATCCCTAGGCTGCTCATGATAGCAAACTACGGCCCTTGCCACTTTACAGAGCAGCGTGCCAAAACGGGAAGACACCCCGACGGTGTACTTCTAGTAACCCTGAGGTATGTCATGGACACCCGGCTCTAAGATATCCAGTGTCAACCTGTGGAGGTTCTCATAGACCTCCTCCACCTCCTCGATGGCATCATGCATCGCGGGACCTACGACTGGCACCTCTCCTCTCCTCGCAATGAGCGAGACTCCAATTGGTCGCGATGGACTCACAACTGCACAAAACATTGAGTCATCAACACTACTCCCAAAAAAATCATAAATGTATAAAATGAAAAAACACAAAAGTTGTTGTTCTTATCGATGTCACCCCATTGTGCTCCCTCGGGAAGCACCAGGTCGGGGTCGCCTCTGAAATCTGTCGCGCTATATGGATAATCCTCTATCATGAGGAGCTATCCCTCCAGCCAAGTGAAAAATCTCGAACCGAAGCCTATGATAGGACCCCCACCACCATGGCGAGCCATCACCTCTTCCCATCTAGTCATGTGCAAATCCTGGGCATCTCGGTCATCCAAGTCAACCTGTGGACGCAGATGAGGCACCCGCTCCAACAGAAAATATATCACCATCGACCCATAGCCAAACTGCTTCGGTGCCCCGTGCCGACATTTTTTCAACTGACCCCAGAGGTTGGTGAGGAGTCCCTCACATTAGTTGAATACCCTAGGAGCCATGCACTCCTCCGCGTACATCAACTGTGATTTGCTCGCAAGGTGAGTAGATCGACTCCCCGCTAATCTCACTATGGTGTAGAGCACAGTACGTAAAGCACGGTCTTGAAGGTCTTTGATGGGGATCTTCCCACCGCCATAGTGCCTCCAGTGCACCACTGATCAATCATATCGTCCACTGTCCGATCACCTCCTCGTGATCCGGTAAGAGATACAGGCTCCCCCCACCGGGATAACCCTGTCAGGAAATAGATGTCCTCGACATCTATGCTCAGTGTATGCACTCTGATCACAAAGTGCTACTGCACGGGATCCCAGCATTGGATCATGTGCATCAGCAGCGGAACTTGGGCCCTCATGCCCGACACTCTGAAGTAGTTGAGTAACCCACAGTGCCTCAATGCAGCAATGCATTGAGGGTCATTCTCGGCTTTAGCATCATCAACCTCATGCTCTCGTTCTCACCACTCGAGAACCATATTTGTCACTGTGAACTTGTCAAAAAGGGCAGGTAAACACCATTAGAACTCTTTCCATTCATCAAAAAAATTTCATTTGGGTTGGGCATTGAGTTGTATTTGGGCATTTGCATCGGCGCAGGACATCTTTGCATACAAGGCGCCGACGGCGCAAAAGGCTCTTATGGGTTTTGTGCCGGCGCAGTTCCTGTAAGGAGGGATTGCGCTGACCCGTGGGCGCAAATCCCCCCACCAAAACAACTCAAAACCCTAAAAATTAAGCAAAAAACATGAATGTAATCCACTTAAAAGTTACATAACTAAGTTTAGGTTTACCTGTCTCTGACGGTACGCGAAATGGTGGACCATAGCTCCCGAAATCAGCAAACAAAATTTGGCTCCAAATGGCACTCCACACTCTCCAAACTTGGTAAAAAACAATTGTAATTATTTTTCACTATTTTACCCATTTTATAACTAAAAGGGAATATTCCTTTTTTTAATTTGATGCTTTAGTGGGTTATTTACTATAGTTTGAGTTATTTTCTGCATTTAAACACTTGGTTAACTATTTTGACCTAGTCTTTAAGCTTGCAGGTGAAGTTAGGTGTCTAATTAATGCTATTTTTCGTCGTGGTGATTATCTCGTAAGGATTATCAGGTATGAACAACTCATCGAGCGTCTTTTTGTCATTATTTTGCTCATTAAATTCAATTACTAATGACATCGAGCTTACTCTTTGTTCTTTCTCATGCTCGTAAAACGATGAGAATAAGTCACCAAGTTATAGTTTATCACTTTTTTGGGCTCGTTAAACTCCTATGAAAAAGGAACCCCCCCCCCCGGAGCCTTTCTTTAAGTTATTTTCAGGCTCTCTAAATACGAAAAGATCGCTAAGCGAACTTGATGCGTTCACGCTTGTAAAAGTATTTGAATGATCATCTTCTTGGTGATAGTTTACCCCTTTTTCGGACCAGGGGGCACTACTTACGAAAAAGGAATACTCTAGCCAATTATGACTGGAAGAGTCCTCTCTCACGTTGTTTTACCCTTTTCTGGGCAAAGAGGCTAACCTTATGAAAAAGGACCTTTGGAGTCTTCTTTAGTTCTTTTCAGACTCTCTAAATATGAAATGACGCCAAGTTTTCCTTCTATGGACTCGTTAAAATTCAACATTGAAGGGCCCGCCATGGGATGAACCCCTCCTTTTTCAGGTTCGAAAAACATTTGGGATTGGAATCATCTATGAGATGAGCCAAACCGAGCATCTGGTTACCCTCCTCGAGCTCGTTAAAAAACACATGAGGCACTCATCAGTCATGATGGGGAAAAAGGATTTTCTTTTGTGATACACCTTTACCTGTGGCAGCACTTAGTCATTCTTGAACATGGCATTCATTTGCATACAGTACTTGGGTCATCCGTTTGTCCTCGAGTCTTGCTAAACTCGTGAGTCTTGTTACTCCTTTGGGTCATCCGAAGAATACTTCCATCATCAATTGCATGAGGGGTTGGCGTCATTCTCGTCATGTCAATACTTCCAAGTACACCCTCTATTACATCGGTCTACTCTGAGTCAGTCTTGCATGTTACTGTACCATCCGATCTACTCCAAACATCAGTTATCGAGTTTCGTGTCGATGATGGGGGATTCATCATGGCCCTCCTTCGACAGATTCATCCTTGTCGACTTCAGCACATCATCTGAGGACTGAATCTAGAAACTAATCGAGTACCTTGGGTCTACATGCCTCAATGGCAGGTTACCTCGCTTTCACCATGAGTTTACATCATTGACTCTTGATTGAAATATTTCATCAAGCGTTCAACTTCAACTCATTTATTCACGCTTGGGGATATGTAATATGATACCTTGGGGATCATCGACATCAATGGTGATTTTCCTCACGCTTGTTAACGGTATACATTAATGACCGGTAATCAAGTGGTTTCTACCATGTTCGACTCCAAAACGTTGTAATCACATGGCTAGATTCGTATCATTGGGTTCGACTTGAAGAACCTAGGGACGTTATATTCTACCCAGGTTGCGATGGAGATTGTTTGAGTTATATTACACGAATCCACTTTGTATTGGTCGTGGCTGTGTTATCATCTCATCATGGATCTACGATTGTGTCTAGTAGCCATGATTGTGTTTAGTCGGTCTTTACTACCATGGATCTTTGTTGTATTGGTTGGTAGCCATGTTGTGAGTCATACAGGACTGTGTTCTCAGAGTCAATTGTACTGTAGCAGCATCTTCCATCCGACAAGTCCTTGCCATCCTTCTATCAAATCATTTCACCTGTCTAGTTTCATTAGCTTCATGCTTTGGGGGGCATTCTGTTACACCTAAATCTTGCCATCATAAGACTCATTGCAAACATCCCTGAAGTTTCCATGACTAGTAAGTCAAACTGGAGAAGTTACTGACCCCCTTGCCATAGGGTCTAGTTGGTCTGGCGCAGGTTGCTCCCTAACAACTTGTGCCCAACTAGATCAGGTGCAGTTTATCATATGATGGAGTGCGACATCGGATCATGTCACCCTTGTACATCATGAACCGGCACAGGTTGTCCTAGTGCAACTAATGCTGATGTCAGTTAATGTGGATAAAGGGCATCTTCGAGTGTTTTCTCAAAGATGTATGACTTGGATCTCTATCCCTAGCATGTAGGAGAGCTGGCATTCAGTTCCCTAACCCTTTGGGAGGATCCCTCAATCCTCTCCCACTATTTCTCAACCTATCCTATCCTCCTAGTCCTATATATATGAAGCTCCTCTCCATTCCAAAGGGAGGAAGGCTATAACATCCATATGCTGGTGGAATAAGCTTGGGAGATCATCATTCATCCATTGGAGGCACCCATTTCTCCTTAGAGGCATTGGCTTGGCTTGTTGGAGGAATATTGCAACGTTAAGGCTTGGTTGTAATCCTCACTCTTATTTGTATTCCCACTTTTATATAGTAATACAAAACTCTTTCCATAAATGTCTTGTTGTTCATTTGATATTTATAGTTTACTTCCTTAACCGTTCACTTAGATCAGTTATTGTGTAGATGTGTTATTACTACTTGTTTGTCTCTTGCATGTTCTGACAGGTCTTGTAGCTACGGATCTGATGACCGCGGAGCTTGGAGTGACAAAGGAGAAGGAGATCTACATATCTGAAATTTAAGATGTTTACATCACTTAATCTCCAATTCGATCTAGGAAGGTAGATTTGTATTATGTCTGATTTGTTCTAGATTCGCATTGAACTAGGGAGATCACGCCTTAAGTCCGCTTTCGGTAGATTGTTCGATAACAGATGCAATGAAGGAAAAGTGAATCAATAAAAAAAAAATCTTCATCAAAACATGCACTATAATTCAAGAGTAATGTCAAGTCCACGATATGTATGTATATAATGTTAACTCAGTAAGTAATGGATTTGGGAAATACTTTGTGATATGCACATTCACTAGTTATGTACATGTTGTGAATAGGGATCAATCCAATACTTTTCTTCATAGATGGCATTGGCCCACATATGTTTGAAAATATCCAACTCACTGTAAGATTACTTGTGCACTTATATTCTCTCACTAAATGTAGATTTAAGTGAAGCTTAAATGGATCTTGTTGTTGCTGTAACAATCTTCTCAATTGGTCATATACAATAAAGTACATTGCCCAAAATGCTATAATAATTGGTGATAGTCCACAATACAAACTCTGAACCTTGCTTTTGGAATATTATCTCCAGGCTACCAACAACAAGATTTCCTCTTGTTTTGTCAATGCTGTCAGTTTTCTGAGCAATTTCTTCACGTTGTTTTATTGTTGAAACTGAAACAGGGTTCACAGAGCACTCTTTACAAAAATATGTGTGTTTAAACTCTCCAATTGTCATTTGATGTTAAAATAGGCTATAAAATTTTCCTTTGATCACCCATCTGCCATCAAATGTGGGGTTTTGTTCACAATGCTGCCCAAATTTTGCTTTATGACTACTTACTGCTTTCTGCTACAAAACTGACATTTTTGCGACTATCCTCTTGATAAATCATAAATTCAAGCCTTCATTTCCAAATCCATCAATTGGTATAAGCACATCATTCATTTGATAGGTAAATTTTAATAATATTGTTAAAGCATTTGCTATCAAGGAGAATTGACCAATGATAAGCTCTATTTCTACAATAATTACCACAATAACCCCATCTTCTTAAGTTCACAACAACTGGCATTTGAATGTTGATTACAGCTTTTGTTTGTAGGCATTCCATACCAAGTACATTAAGGGCATCTTGACAACGCTCTTACATTATGTTCATAGCCAAGTAGAAGAGAGAGAGTGTACATCATAGAACATGCATTGTAAATAGATTTTCCAGTCTTCTCATTAAACCAAACCCATATTTTGTTTGGTTCGAGTTCATTTTCCACCTCCAATACAATGTTCAAGCATGCATAGGTGGCTCAAAACATAGGCCCAGATCGGATACCAATGCCTATTTTAAAGTTGAACTAAGTTGTAATCTACATTAGATATGGGTGGTGTCTTAGATATGGATTCGGCAGTGGCAACACAACGTAAATAATGGCGAACATCAAATGGAGATGGAGAAGTTACAAATAAAAGAAAAACAATGAGAGACACCTGAGCGACGGACCTCCGATCACCGGAGGTCGAAATCATCATGTAGATAGACTAATCCTATCATATATATAAATGAACATTTAATATTAAACTAGTAGTAAATATAATGATTATGAAACTAATAAACAATATATTAATATACTACCAATCAATAGAAATCAGTGAACACAAATGATTAAATAAACTACCACTTGACGCGATGAATAATTAAAATGACTAAATTTACTACTAGTTGACGAAAATGAGTGAATAAAAACAATTAAATATACTACCAATTGACGATAATTAATGATTAAAATGACTAAGTATACTACCAATCAACGAAAAAACAGTGAATAAAAATGACTAAATATACTACCAATTGGCAACAATTAATTATTAAAATCACTAAATATACTATCAATCGATGGAATTCAGTGAATAAAAATGACTAAATATACTACTAATTGACGACAATTAATGATTGAAATGACTAAATATATTACCAATCCATGAAAATCGGTGAATAAAAATGACTAAATATACTACTAGTTGACAACAATTAATGATTAAAATGACTAAATGTACTACCAATAGACGAAAATTAGTGAATAAAAATGACTAAATATACTACCAGTTGATGGCAATTAATTATTAAAATGACTAAATATACTACTTGCTGATGGAAATAAATGACTATCATGACTAGTTAACAACAATCAATGACTGCAAAAACTACTAAATATACTACCAAACTGACCAATCATAACAACCAATAAATGACTACATTTTTTTAGTCATCAATTTAGTTGCGTTATAAGTGACTGGCACTAAAATACTAATAGTCATGTGACCAAAATTATTCATTTATATGCAATTTTTAGTAGTTTTTTTAGTCATATATTTATGTTTTTCTACTAGTGATTATTATTGCCATGGATACAAAGGTCAAAACCTGCGCCCATCAGAATCCATCATATGACCATTCCTCTTTCCTCCATTGTTGAGGAGCCAAGGAAATATTGAAATTGTAAAATATTGATCGATAATTTAATAGGTACCCAATTTATACGAGGCATTGATACTGTTATCGTGCCAAGGCCAAAGGAAAATTCAAGGTATTATGGAAATTGTTGAGGACAAGGACTGGGAGGATATAATAGTTGTTTAGGGTATGCTAGAGAGGAATAATAATCAGGATTACCTTTTCAATGACGTTAGGGTTCCGTGACATGGCATCAGCTAAAAGACGAGGAGGCAAAGTAGTTGCTTGTAAACAATGGAAACTAGGAGATCTTGTGCTCGCCAAGGTCAACGGATTTTTGGCATGGCCCGTTAAGGTATGCCAATCTATTTTTAATCCCCATTTGTTTGCCCTTAATTTCATTTGTGTATCAGATGCATGATCTTGTGATGCAAGGGATAGGAAAATTCCGCATCTCATACAGTCTCTCTCTCTTTAAGTATGGTTAATTCAAAGGGTTTTTGTAATCCCTGTATCTTCTTGCTTCAACCAAGACACTGTAATGCATGATATCTATTATACACCTTCAAGATGGAATATTTCGTTCCAATCTCAAATCAACAAAAAGATAATAAAATGATTCAATCGATAATCATTCAATTCATAAGACCACCAACTACAAGCTGGACACAATTAACAATGCATTCTACAAGCTAGGTGCAATCACCAATGCATTCTACAGGTTGGGTGCAATCACAAAGAAATTATTTTAATCCATTTGATCCCTTAAATACTATCAGATTGGGGACACAAAGTAAGCAATCTCTCTTTGCAATCATAGATACCAATATTTAACACTATAATTCTTGGGTTGAAGAAAATGTCGTTTCCTTGTATTTCTCTTTGTGGGTTTATCTCGCTCTTAGGTTTTCTTAGTTTGCGATAGGTTAAAAAATTTCCCATTCTTTAAAATGATCTTGCCTTATTCCATTTGAACTTGGGCTTCGCTTTCCTAAGCCGATATGCTCTCGCTATGAAAAAAAAAATTCTCAGGATTTTTTTTCTAATCCTTTCAAAGAAAAGCATGCATAGGTTTTCAACTGAGATTTGTTTTATGCATTCCTATTTCAATTCGTTTTAAAAGACCTTGCTAGTAACTTCTTGGAGTACTTAACTGAGTGGTGGCCTTCCTTTTTTGAAATTTGTGTAACAAAGCAAGGTTTTGATCGAATCCATATTTTGTCAACGGAAATGATCAAGTAGAGGGTTTATGGGATCATTTACTTGTATTTCTCGTTAATGCCGATGGGTTTTCTATAGCTGCTATACTATGGCCCGTGGGCCATTTCTCATTGCATGTTTAATTACGATAAATTTTGTTGAGATCAATAATTCGCTTTGGACGGGGTAGTATTATGGTATTTATGGTTACAGAATCATAATAGTTTATGTATTGCCAAAATTGATTTATGCAAATTTAAACTCTAATCATTACTAAGCAAATAACCCAAAAATGTGTAACTTCCACTTCTATTCACTAACCTGCTAGCAATTTATGAAGTCTCTTATTTGCATTGAATGTGTGTTTAAGGTTTTGGATGGGTGTAAAATAGGTCTTTGAGAAGTCTGGCCCAAGCTTATATGCTTTCCTACAAAAATAGTTACAACTCATCTCCTATTGATATTGTATGGGAGGTTGGAAGGAAACTAGTGGAATATGTAGCATGTGTGTAGACGATACTCACACTTTTATCTTTGCATTTGCAGTGGAAACGTTTAACATATAATTTGATTCTATAATGAACGATTGATTGTTGCCATAAACTAGAGTGCTTCATTGGTCACGTTAGCTCCCAGTTTATGAGACTGGATGGTACCATATAAGGGCATTAATAACACCTATCTAGGATTTTCTTCCCCTAATGTTGCCAATGACATGTGGTAGAGTTGCACGAGTTGAAACTTGTTCACGTAGTTTTATAGCCTAAAAATGTATTTTTTGTTTCTTCGGACTGTGTGAAGGTTCCAGATTGCAAAGTAGATTGATGTTGTGTTGTAACTAATTATGATTGAAATTGTCATGGTTGGTGTAACAAAATTATGTTGATGAGGTCTAAACATTTCATAATGTCGCTTCATATTATAGTATATACTAAAAGCTTGAGTAAGAATCTAGTGTATCAAATTACATATTCTTTCTTTGTATATTTATTCCCTCCAGTGCTCGCAGATACTTAAGATTAACATTTCCACATACATCTATGTAAATAAATCGTCCTTGATAACATGGTTGTTGTTCATAAGAGTGTGAAGGGATCTCCACGTAACTCTAAAAGGTTTCCAAATTCTAATGCATAAAGTTAGTTGATTGTGGGAAGCACCACACTTGAAGATCAAGATCACACATTAGTGGTCTCTATAAGGCATTATCAACCCTTGGAGTTATTTGGGTTTTGGTTGAACTACCCTTGGGGTATTTGGAGTGTAGGGTGCATACTTGTGGAGCTATGCTTTGTAAAATTTTAGACTAGTTTCTCTTATGTTTGATTGTTATAGACAAACTTGTAGGAATGATATTTAAGTTACCTACATTTTAAATTAATGCACAAAAACCAACATATTTTTGGTTGAATTAGACTAGTAGGCAGGTTTTAGAGGTGTAGTCGGTTATCATGTTAGTGTCATATAAAGGTCCCTATAGAATCACGCGCCAAACCTTATATTCTTCCTAGAACCCTTGGAAAGGCATGCTATAGATGACAAGGAAGATTATGGAGTTGAAAGAACCTGCAATTTCTCCCAAAAATTTAACAACCAGGTAATGATTATGAGCTCATACCATTTTCCATTTATCTTGATTAATATAACAGTGTATGTGAAATTTTGTGAAATTCTAAACTCCTATGCTCTACTAGAATAATTTGTGGGTATCCTTTGAAACATGACCAAAGCATTGGTGCGGGGTAATTGAAAATCCTAACAAATATTACATAATGTTCTAAATTCCAAGTTTGGGGCACACTGTAAGAAGGCCTTCCATATAAAAACTATCCGAATATATTTTTAGTTGGTAAATTTTAGGTTTGTTACAATGCCATTATCATGTTCATCAATGAAAAAATTAAGTTTGAATGGCTAGTTTGGTGTTATATTTGCTAAGGAAGATTAAGGATGATTTAACCTTAAAATAAGATAGCTTTGTTAAAAATAATAGTGACGTAATTGGGGAAACCAACCCCAACTTCCTCTTGGTGAAAAAAAATTAATCATTTTATCCATATAAAAGGAATTAACAATCATTTGGTTTCAGAATATATTCATTTATTGTTAGTGTTGTCTCCTACGGTGCATTGTTCTCTACTTATGCGATTTTCAAGCAACTAACCTAGCATAAAATAAAATATTAATCTCTGATAGTTAGATGCTAGCTTGGTTGACCTTGCAGCGTGAATTGTTGTGAGGGTTCTGACTCTTGAGCAAAATGAATGTAACTATGAACATGCTAAGAAGATAAGATAATTTTATCAATGTCCAACAAAAGTAGGTCAATGGGACTAAAAAATAAAATACAAGTCTTCATGGCGTTATCTAGAGATGAGGTCCATAGAAGACTCTTCATAATGAAGGAATTATCAATTTAGAATTTCTTCCTTAGGCAAACTCGAGAATGTAGCTCATCCCTATAGGATGGGATACCAATGACTAAAAGAAGCCAAGTATTCATGAATAGGAAACATTTGGATGGCTACCATAGCTAATAGATGCAAAAATCATGAATATGATATTCCATGTTCTAGATCAATGAAAGATGTAGACATATGTTAGCATTGTTTTGAATATGGTTGTAAATTAAGTAGCTTAGGAAGCTTATCTTGTCTGAAACATGTTCTAGAGCATGTTTACTTATTACCTTTACAATTCAACCATGGAAATTAAGTTCAGTACAATGGCATGACCCAAGCAAATGTCACTACAATATTTTTGTGTCTCCAGGTGTACTGATGACGCCAATGTATTTCTTGCAAATGACATTCAATATCCATTTTAGGTAATCACCTTCTCAGGAAATACCTTAAAGTTTGTTTTGTCTCTATAGTTTTTATCACTTGTTTGTCTTGAGATTCATTTTTGCTAAAAGAAAATTCTTTGTCATAAGTTGAATTTTGCAATGTATGGACTAATGTTTTGATGCAGAGAAGTGTAACATCTTTGGAACTACCTAGAGCTCTTCCAATTTCAAATACTAGATATTATTTTCATACAGAAGGATCAACTCCTTTAATTTAGAATATAGAGGATACTAGCAATCAAAACTACCAAGATAAAAAAAAATTAGGAGTTTAAAACATGGTGGGGTCCACCATGAGCACTTGTGGGATCCTGCTCGTGATATTTTGCTTGAGTGTTTGGAAAAATTCTCCATGGTGACAAAATTTGCTCCTAAAAACACTGCATAGATCTTTGTTGAAAATCGTTTATTGGGTAGCAGGGATAGTTCGGAAGAGAATTATTTACATATGCATAATGGCCAACATGGAAGTGCTCAAGCAATAAAACTAGAGGAAAGAATGGACAACTCATTAGAAAGTGAACTAGTTGTTTCTTTGGATGCTCTACAGGTCAATACATTACTTCCTAAAATTAGTAAATTACTTAATGTGTACTATTCTGATAAGTTTGTCCTTTTAGTTCATTAATCTAAGAGCAAACGAATTATTGAAATATTTCGGTTCAAGTATTTAGTTTTTTCCATGCTTGAAAATGTTCCTAACTTTTCAAATTTCAAGTAGAAATAGGTAATGGAATATTTATAATAAGTGTAGTTGACTTTCCATCTGAGACATCCAAGAAACTCTACTCCTTAGGAAAACTTATCAAAGAGTCTGATGATAGCCCAGTGGGCATTTACCCATTAGCATCGTGGCAAATTACCTTTAGAACATCACTTCAAAAATTATATTGACATATAAACATTTATGGAGTTCCCAACATGGGAGACACGAAATAGAAGAGAATTAGATGAGAATTAGATTTGTTTTGCATATGTTAGGTAGGGGTGTATGTTACATTGCATGTTATGCAAAATGTTTTGGATAATAATATAACAAAATAGTAGATAAGAGGCTGAAAATGTGAGAGAAATTCTTAAATGTTGATATTTTGTCACTCCCAAGCCACACAGGAATATATTTATTTCCCTTTTCTAAGAAATGTGATTTGATGCATCATCTTGGGTCTCTATTCAATCTATTAGCCAAAATATGTAAATGGAGAGATTTCAAATGTCTTATCTCCAAATTTAAGTCTTGCATTGATTTGTATCAAATCATGTTGAGACCTAGGTTGGTTATAAACTCTCTGAGTATACATATCTGAGGTAGTGATTGTCATCTGTGATTTTGTATATAGTAAATGTTTCTTCTCTGAAGCTTTTTGTAAAGTCATTTGACTTGAGGGGATGTGGGTGCCTTATTATCTCAAAAGGACCATCATGATCAGTTCATAAAAGAATTTAGTCCGAATTTAAGAGTTATATATTTTCCCATATCATTATGCACATAATACAAATAATGGAAAGCCCCCAGTTGTGGATTCTCTAACTATTTCCAATAGATATATGTGAAGCTCTTAATATCAAAATGAGTTGTTGTTTGATGATCTTATTTTTGATATCATGATAACTACCTCTGTGTAATTTTGTACAAGTTGGGTTAATTCTGGTCTACACTCCACAAAGGCAGTTGGAGAGTAAATATATTGGTAATTAAATCTCATTTCTATCCAAAACCCGTGCTTGCAATGTAAAACAAATTGGTGAAATTTTTGTCATATATGAAGGCTATGCCTTTGTAACAACGTATGCATTATTTTTAATGAGAAGTAAAATAGGTCAACTATTTTTGTAAAAGAAAAATGATTAGCCAAAAGTTGAGGTGCAAAATTAGGACTCCAGGGTTGAAGAAATAACCCTTCCTTTCCCCAAAACAAAAACAAAGTTGCATGGGTTCTTCTATATCTTCTTTAACATCAACCGTACTTGTCACACCCACATCCTAATGGCTACCTCCTTTATCAAAGAAAAATGTTGCATTGCCACACCTGTAGTTTAAAACGTTTTTGCAGTTGTTGCACTCTCTCGTACCCAAACCTCACCCAATCGCATCTATGCAATACAACCCCAAAAGGGCCAAATCCAAAGGGGCTCTTCTCCATCACTTTCCTTCTATTCTCATGACTTACAAATTAGATAATGAGAAGAAATTTTGGGTAGTAATAAATCATGGAAGGCTTCAGATTGAGCATACTCCACACTTTAAACATTCACACATTGAGTGCTTCCTTCTTGCTTGGTTTCACATGAAACCATGAATGTTATTTTTGTTGAAGTTATTTAAACTAAAATATTTTATGGTCGGGCTTTCCATGTTAGTATGTAGAATTTTGTGTACTGATCTCACCGATCTTGTCCCACTGATCTCATACAAGAAGTTTGTGTACTGATTCATTAATTCCAAAGAAGTATGTACTCATAGCATTTTGAATACAAACTAGTATTTCCACATCATCATCATAAGCAAAGGAACTAAGGGAAAAACAAGGCCTTTAACATTAGCTTGAGGGTGATAAGACATGCAAAGCTTACATAGCAACTATTGTGAGAAGGATGACAACAAAGAATGGACATATGTAGTACTGATGTGAATGAGGCTCATATAGACCCTTGATCATCTTCTTATTGCAGCAATACTATTCAGCAATCAGGAAAATTCCATAAACTAGGCCAGCAACTATTTCCATAATTGAGATCAGTGAGATCAATGATATCGGTGATGTTTGTCCATGTTAATATCTAGAAGTGTGTGGACTGCTCTTCTAGCCATGCATTCAATTAAAAAGTCCTCTAATTAGGTGGTCTTATTTTAATATCTTGTGAATTTAGAGACTCATGAATTTGTGATTGTTTATTGGTAGTTGGTAAGCCCAACTGGAAAGATTCACATATTTTTGAGAGCTCAGATGTGATTTAAGTTTAATTTATGCAAAGAATTCCTTGCTTTTATTATTTGTATTTTTTGCTACAAATATATTTGATATGTTTTCCATTGACTCTATACTTGGCCCCTTTCATAATTTCCCTTTTGTAGTTCTTGTGGCTTTAGATTTAGGCCATTCCTAAGGTTTGATATTACTGTTTTGCAATTTCTAACTCGAGTTAAACATGCCACAACCTTCTTTAAATCTCACAAATTGAAAATGTCATAAAATTTGAAAACTTATTCTATATAATATCTTTTATAAATAGATATGGAAAGTGATTTAGCCTCTATGATAAATTCTCATTCGTAACCTATTTGTGTATCATAAAATATATAATATTCCAATAGTAATAGGATGTTTGCTTGTTCATCGTCCATACCACTTTTGTTGGTAAAGTTTTGTGGTTGTCGGTGCTAATGGTTTTCTTTTTTATCCTTGTTTTGTAGGAAGTTACATTTTGTCCTTTTTCTACCACTGTATCAAGAATATGTATCAGGCCTAAGGGGCACTTTATATATGCTTTTATAGTTTAGGTAGTATTTTGATACACTGATATAGTTGCAATTTTGACACATGTTTGTTCTAAATTTGCCGTTTACCGATATCCAACTTATAATTGGAAATTTAAATATTGTTCAGACATATTTAAGTACATTAGCAATTAGTTAACTATCTGAATATCCATGCTAGAGTTTGTATATCTCTAATAAAGTTAGTGATCATAGTCAAGTTGTAGCAAGTTAACCATTCGAATATC
The DNA here is from genome assembly GCA_027924585.1 of Larix kaempferi. Taxonomy (NCBI): domain Eukaryota; kingdom Viridiplantae; phylum Streptophyta; class Pinopsida; order Pinales; family Pinaceae; genus Larix; species Larix kaempferi. The sequence goes on along the minus strand of BSBM01000962.1, from coordinate 1,751,951 downwards.
CTCTATATGCATGTTTTTGATGTGCAGACAATTTCTTTTGATGCTATAGAATCACAGGCTATCGATTATGTTTGCTTTGGTGAATGGCACTGCTCCATACATGCTACTCTCTAATTAGGATGTTAAGTTATTTATAATATATTGGCCTCCCCAGGCAAAAATGTACATTTAAAAAATTTATTCAATACTAAAATAAACACATTGTTTCATGGGGAAATGTTACTTTTAAAGTGTGCACCTTTTATGGTAGGACCATAGTTTTCTCTGATTTGTATTTCTTATTGAAAAGTCAAGTGGACAGGTGAGGATATGAAGGGCTAGTTATCTAGGTTCTTGGATTACAAATGATGAAATATGGGTTTTAATATTGCTCCTCTCTCCAATTCTTACAGAGTGCTAGCTCAATGGAAGAGAACTTGCCTTACAAGTAGAAGGTTGGTGGTTCGATTCCTCCGTTCCCTACCAATCTATAGAAATTAGTGAATAAAAACGATTAAATATACTACTAGTTAACGATAATTAATGATTAAAATGACTAAACATACTACTTGTTGACAATAATCAATGACTACAACTACTAAATAAATGAGCATATAACAACAATCAATGACTAAGAAACCTACTAAATATACTACCAGTTGATGGCAATTAGTGATTAAAACGACTAAATATACTACTTGTTGACGGAAATCAATGACTACAACTACTAAATAAACGACCAGATAACAACAATCAATGACTAAGAAAACTACTAAATATACTACCAAGTTGGCGAATTAGAACAACCAATAAATGACTCAATTTTTTTAGTCATAAATTTAGTCTCATTATAAGTGACTAGCAATAAACTACTAATAGTCACGTGACCAAAATTAGTCATTTATATGCAACATTTAGTATTTTTTTAGTCATAAATTTATCTTTTTCTACTAGCAAGGAGTGATACAAGTGATTAATAAACTATTATAAACTATCGTGGATGTTCCAATGGAACAATTCATCACACTATTATTCAGTACTTTATTTTATATTTCAAATTTAATATTACTAGCTTAGGGCAAAATATATCGAAATAAACTGAAAACTTAAATGAAAGAAGCTAAGCAAATAAAACACCATCCACACACTTAACACAAGATGTACCTTAGGAAATCTACCATAAAAACCTTGTTGCCTTGCTCTTTTCTTCTCGATTATGAAAGACAAATACAAAGAAAGTGCACTCATTATGGATTTTCCACCAACACTATGACTTGAATGGCTACTATAGGATCTTCTATTTCCTCTATTATGCTTCAATATCCCACTTCCAAGATGCTCTGCTCAACTATGAAACAATAAACAACACAAAAATAATAGAACCCCTTCCTATCCTAGTGGCCCGATATTTAGCATGACTTGATAATCACTAAGGATTTGGGTTAGGGTTTTTACATGCCTAAACTCCTTATTAGGGTTAGGATTTTGGACCCCCTAGAATCTTCTTGAAATTCTAGAACTGACTAGCTCCACATGTGTGAGTGATGTGAGTTGATGCGACATCCACTTGGCATGATCATGGTGGTCAATAGGATATGCCAAATCTTGGGAGGCATAACTTCCACATACAAACTATTATTGAGGTGATTTTCACACTATTGGGAATTTCTTAAAGTGTAGAATAACATCAAGATCTTAGAACTTTGTTTGCAAGATTTTGACCTAAAAACAACTATTTAAGACCTCAAATAGGCTCTAGAATTTTCTAGACCCCAAACCACCGAAGCAAGATGGGCCCTACAAGCCAATAACTCCATTTTTTCCACTAAAAAAGTACCAAAATAGATGACAAATAATGTAATGATCCATTTTGGATCAACAACATTAATATATAGCATTAAAGCCAAAGTTTCCAACATAGATAAACTAGGGATACGTAGAAAAATAACTCTAGACTATATGTGTGTGAATACATGGAATCTCTAGACAACACAAGGAGGACATAGACACTAAATTATATTGAATATAAAAACAAACATGCTTAGTGCTAACTTCTAAGCCTCATAAAATAGTATTCATAAACAAATAAAGAATATAATAGCAATACTTACAAATAAAGGGGAATAAATTACATTAAATGAAAAACAAATAGGAGAAACCAAAATAGACCCAATAAGGGAAGGTTGACAACTGAAAGTTTTGAAAATAAGGAACAATTTTTTAGAGAGATAAATAATAATTTGGCTTTAGCAATCTTAAAGGTAAGTTGGATATCAAACCCATCGACGAAAACAACAAACTAATCGAAGTGAAACATGAATACAATAAAAAAAACCTCAAACTTCACAATTTTTCGCTTAAAAGAAGAAGGGGAATAAGATACATTAAGGCAGTCAAGGAGGAATTACAAAAGATACTACAAATATAATCATTCAAACTTATAAAGAAAAAAGTTGGACATACTTATTGAGAATAAAAGTAGGCTTATATTACTTAACATAAACTTTATTGAGAAACAAATATGTCATACTAAATAAAATATATTGCCTTAAAGGTTCATGAATATTTGTAAATGAGGATTTCATTCTAGTCGACCAAAATGAACTAAGAAATAAAGTTCGAAAGGCAAAAGAAACTAGGAAATAAGAAAAATGTGCAATAGTTAGAAATATAAATCAATTGTTAGGTGTAAGACGAAAAATCTAATAACAAATAGGAATTTGATAAATTTGGGATCATCTCTTAGAAATGTTGAGTATTTCCATGGAGGTAGGGACCCAGGTTAAGTTGGATTTCTAGTGAAATTGACATTATCTTGCTTGCTGAAACTTGGGAACACAAGAGTGCTATATCTGTAACATAGATATGTTTCTCTTATGTCACAAGGAATAACCTTATTCCTTATATTAAGCTTCACAAAAATGACCTTTTCAACTCTACATGTGGATGGAGATTTTAGATATTAACAATAATTTTATTATTAATTAACAATATGTTATTTTGCACCTATATATTTTAACTTTTATCAGAGAAACAATTTAGATAAAAATTGTCTCTACAACAAATTAAAACATGACATTGCTAATATAATAAATGAAGGTAACATAATTTTGCTAGGGCACTCCATTGCTAGAATAACAAATAATCAAGCTATCATCTTAAGCAACATCTCTAACCTTAACAATTTATGGTTTGATGAGAACCTTGATATAGATTACATGTACAAAACAAGCTTTGAAGATTTAGGAGAAATTTTGTTCATTCCAAATTGATCAAATTTTGTAGTTGTCATGACTTGATAATTTGCATTGGTGTAAGGGAGTAGCCAAAATTTAATTGAATGAGTTGCATTCATGGGATTGGAAATAGCGTGTCAGAGTATGTTATATCATGTATCCTCTCATGCAACAAAATTGTCAATTCTTACATATTAGACGATCACGAGACTAACTGATATCATCAAAAGAGAGATGTTTATGTCAGTCAAAATTCCACTATTATTTAAAAACGAAAGAGTATGCCTAGCTTATTTCATAGTCATTTTATGAATGGGAAAACCATCTTGAACTTGTGACATCCATATTAGTGCCATGAGGGAAGGTGCCATAGATTAGGGAGACTTTGGTTGCTTCTCTTCTTGAATCGGAAACGATCTCTTCATTTTAGTTGGGATTGGCAAAACATATAATATTTTAATGAGACACGAGTCTCAAAAAAACTCATGTAATTGAGTAGGTTGAAGAGAGCCCTAATGAATCACCACTTGTTTGAATAATATCATTTGGCACCATTCTTCGTCCTATTGTTCGCTAGCTCAATCATTACCTTGAAAAACTTTCCACGACGTTTAGTAGAGTGGGTGCACCTAAATGAAAGGTTCCTGCTAATTCATTGTTGTTCACTCCACTTTATTTCTAGTGGGTCTGAAAAATTAAAGAAGGTTCCAAAGAAGGATAAGTCAGCCATTCAATTTTAAGTATAAACATTCCCTTGCATAAAAATCTCATGGAAGATAGTTCCAATAATGAAAATCACTCGATCCTTGACAAAACTAAAACGCGTAGTATAAAAGTTTGATGATTTCTAACGGAAATATTTAATTTTTTTGTCATGATTTTGAAAAAATCCGGCAGAAATTTAAAAAAATCCTAGTTACAACTATCAAACTCTGAAATATTGGATGCTCCAAGGGTTTTTGATGGCGTTGAATCCATTTCTACCATAAAAAAATGCCATTAAAACACAATTAAATTCATATTTTGCAAAATAAAAAATGCTATATTCCGGTGGAAAGCCCCCGTCGGGACCAAATCATTGAATATGTAGATGGATTCAAACTAAAATCCCATCTTTATTTTAATGGATTTAGAAAATGAATTAAATCTCCTAGTAAGTAACAACAATATTAATGACCTTTATCATACATTTAAAATAAAACTCTAAATTTGTATGAATAAGTACTTTTTCGAAACCTTTTGTAAAAATGAAAATTGAATTATCAACCCTTGGTATGACAAAGATTGCAAGATTGCTATGAAAACTATTAGGGGAAGCCTCTCACAAGTTCTTAAAATTCATACAAATTAATATTACTAATCACTTATTAGAAGAAAAAAGAGAGATTATGTTTAATTTTTACACCTTTCTAAGTTAGAATCTAAAAAGTTATGGAGACAAATTCTCATGTATAAAGTTAAAAAGAATAGTACAAATGCCATGAGTGATTGGAATTCTCTCAACTTCTCCCCAAAAATGCAATTTGTTTTCAGAAACAAGGAATAGCCAAGCCAACATACAAGGGCTGCCTGCTTTCACTCACTGCATGATCTCTCCCTTCTTTTCCAAGGGATGCATGCTTTCCCTCGCTTGCTGCTTTCGCTCACTGAGAAACACTTCACTACAACTCGGTTCAAAGTTCTAAGGGGACAAACTCGACAAAATGTTCGTGACTTCTATAATGGACTAATCCAAAAATTTCTTTCTTTTTTCGCGGAGAAATTTAAAAAAAATCCAGACTATAAGTGAATAATCTCACCCCGTGCTCCAAAAAAACAACATATGAAAGCATAACCAGTGAGAACCAACTATTCAGAGTAATACAAGTAACTGACTAAGCCTGTAGCTGATCATTGTGGATTTACAAAAATGCAGACTATAAGAGAAAAGATTTGGCAGATTTGCAACCCACTCTTCACCCAAAACAACATAAGAAAGCACTACCGGTGGAAACCAAGTGTAGAAGAAATCCTTAAACAAAAGAAGACTTTGAATTGTTCTAGGAACAAGAAAAAAAATAGTCTAACCACCGAAGCCAATATTAAAAACGTTGGGGTGAACCCTGCATATATCTAGCATAATCTTTCAATTCATTGAAATGAATCATACCAAAAGAATGGAAGTTTTTCTTACAGAAAATCCATGCATCCAGGGAATGCTAATCCAAAAATATCTTAGAATGAGAGATATTGTAGTTAAAAAAAGTTGAAGATCAAATTTTTTTCAAAAACTTCTTATTTATAAAAAAACCATATTTAAGCCAGTAGGTGTCCCTATCTCAGCTCCTTGGTAGATTAACACTTATATATGGTGGACATAAATGTCAAGTGTTTTTTAATCACTAATTAACAATCTGACTAACAAATTAATATCCAACCTCCTCAACAATCTGCCATGTATGAGAAATTGTAACGATAGTGAGTATAGTGGAGAAGCGAGGTATAGTAAATCATACAGCCTCGAGTGAAGAGTATCATCCTCAACACTCTCAACACTCTCCAGATGGAAAATTAATGAAACCATTTTCTAAATGGCTTGCTATGAAACAGTTTGCTAAGTGGAGAATTAATGAAACGGTTTTCTATACCATGACGCCTCAACCAGCAGAAACATCAACCCTAAAGGGTCGCGGAATTAAAGAATCCATCTTGCCATTCTGTCCATTTTATTCTAAGAAATGTCTCAACTAAGAAGAAATCAGGTTAGGGATTGTTTACTATGCTGAGCTAGCGATCAAGAAAGTACATCTGTATGTTGTAGACTATGAGAGGGCCATGACGGAGGAGAAATATCATAAATAGATGGAGCATGTAGCCGAAATGGGAGCAGTTGTTGCAGGAGCATTTGCAATGGTAAGATATATTTTGAGTCAATTTGCAATCCAAATATTATACCATAGCTAATCAAGAGAGACAATGTCAATCATATCTTCACAATTATTATGCATGATTTAACTAAATTTTAAATCTCATGGAAATTTTGGAAAATTGCATGGAAATTCAGGGAAATTGCTTGCAACTGTCACCAGAGCTTCTACATAAGGGATGTTCAAAAACCAAAACCCGAGTGATAGCCATCGCGGGTCATATTCCTTCATTTACATCTCTAGTTTTAATATTTTTGTATTAATGCATTTTATGCTTTTGATACATTATGTTTTTTTAATATTATTGTCTTAGTTTTAGTATTAACTGAGTTTAAATCCAATGCAATGTTTTCCAATATTAATCTATTAATTTGTGGTTTTCAAGAGTGACTCCAGATTTACTGCTCAACAATCCAAATTTGACAAATAATACATAAATTTGATAATACACCTACATGGGACAAAGAATTTTGTACACTACACAAAAGTGAGCTGCTAACAAATATGATAACACAATTGCAATGCATTGCATTGTTCTTCACTCTCATTGCAACAAACACAAAATGGCCAAACTTGCATGTAGTTATGCAAGAGGATAGCTCTTTTGACCCAGTAATCCGTCAACAATGGTGTAATCATAACATCATTGATAGGCCCTAGAATGTACTTGTGTACATTCATAAAAGATTTTCAATCTTCCATGAGGAGATAATTAAAAAACATACACACAACAAATTATTGGTACATGTACACATTATATACTACTTGCACGTGTCTATACAAAATCTTTACATATTCTTCATTTTCTCTAATCCTATAATATCATGGCTATGCACATATACATGGTTTCATGTGGCTTGATGGAGCTCCTAACATGGAAACATTAAATTGGAAAGACGCATATCAAATCAATGCTGCAAAGAGTTTATTCGATACATATGTTACAACATGGAATCCAAGAGAAAATCATGACAGACATATTCATATTGATCCATTGAGAATGACCCTTACTTGCTAGATATAAAATATAATCTTTCATCCAACCCACTTCAGGACTATGAGAAGCTCTTAAACATAGTACAAAGACATACAAAGTGCAATGAAAATTCACGTCTACACAAAAAAGGGAATACACTTGTATGCATATATAAATTCCCTTGGAAAGTACAACATGAATCATCATTCTGTACATTTATGGAAAAAAAATATCGCCCAACACGCACTGACCCTTGTCTAAACAACCATAATCTGAGCATACTTCAAACATGGTGAGCAAATGTACATCACCAAATATGTTGTCTTGAAATACACATCCAAATATGCTTCCAAAGCAGAAGGAAAATCAAAGACCTACCATCATATGGTGACTAGAATCACATCTACATCATTTCCATGTGACTCGACCTCATATTCCTATCATCATTCGAACTCATAAGCAATTGTTGAGCGAGACATCATTACTCAAGAAACTTGCCATATGTTGCAAAAATTACCCCTTGTCTACGTACACACAACTTTCTCTCATTTTACAACATATTGAAGTTCTTCTCAGCGTTTCATTTCTCCCGCTTTGGGGGTATGCTAGTATTAAGTTCCTTGCTCTATTTGTGATATAAGGTGAGTCGTGCAATCTAAGAGAGGACACTATCCTACTCATGGAGATATCCAATTAGGGAAATGTCATGGTTCGTATTCTTTATGGGAGATCTATTCCCAAAGTGGGGATCATTGGTCCTTAACACACTCTTAATGACTAAGCTTCCTTAGAATTGACCTAATCATGCATGCCATTTCCTTTATATGCTCATGGAGTATCACACTCTCTATTCTTTTTACTCAAGGAAATTTCACCGTCCTCTTTGGATTTGCCATATATTTGCTATAAGTACAAGTTATGGGCATTGAAAGGTTCCTCATAATGAGAAACATAGGCCCCAAGGTATCGAATTAATTTGAGCTTTGGTTAATGGGTGATGCTTATGATTTCTTGTCCATAGTTGTAGAATGACCTCACCTTTTCTTTCCACTATTTGTAGCAAATGGATTTTTTCTTGTTTGTAGTTTCTTAATAAGGAGAGGATTGCCTTAAGTTCTTCAATTAATGTTGTAGAAATTTCTCCCTATGGATAGGTAGAAACTCTCTTAGGTTAAGGTAGACTTTAACTGACCCTAAACTAAGACAAAAAGATAACAAATGCTACCTTGAATTCCTAGATCTAAATAGACATCTCAAAATTATACAAATGAAAGAAACGAAAGAGATCTAACTGACCTTCGATTCAATTGCTCGTCCTTATGGTCGCTCCAATCTCCAAGTCCTCGCGAATGAACCTGTCAGAATGAAACCAAGATACAAGCATATACGATTCTCTAGCAACTTGAAATATGAGTTAGGATCTAAATCTATAACAGATACAAATCATATGATTGAAACAAGATCAACATACATAATTTGGGAAACAAGATAAGTTATGTTTTATTACCAACTTGAAGTCATTTACAATGGTTGCTTGATGTCCAAGCCAACTCCCGGCTCCAAGTGCTTTCTCCTCTAGCTATCTCCACAAAGGTTCAAGATCATAAGTTTGATGTCTCCAAGAGCCCCCCTTTTTGCTCATGGAAGGCCTCTCTCTTATAGTGCATAGTAGGGTTAACCAACAAGAGAGAAGGATGGATCTTGGGAGTGTTTAGTGGATCAGGCCCACTAATCTAAGAAAGTGAGTTAGGATCGAATCAGGGATACCAATCCTCAAAAATCTCTCAAAAATCAAGATTCCACAAGTCATGGCAAAAATGCTAAAAAAGGAGTATCGGGCCCCTTAAACTGAGTATAGCGTGGTAGTACCCGCGTTGCAGAGAAGAAGCATAGCACGGTAGTGGGGACTACCGCTCCCTCAAGGATGAGCAAGGCGCGGTAGTGTAGGTATATGAAGTCTCAGGTGGGTTGATTCTTGACAGGATAGGTTTGTCTTCAAGGATCATTCATCATATTTCTCTTCTGGGTGTTTTAAGCAGTAGGGGAAGTGTCGTCAACTATTTTTATGGTGACAATGTGACACTGTGAAATATGGCAGTATAACAATTAATCTTCGGCAAACTGCCATACTCATGGCTGCACTTAAAATATAACTTGTTCATAGTCCCACTTTTATAGGGGGAAACCAATTATCAAGTTTTAATTCTAAAGTTTTGGAAAGTGCTTTCCTATATTAACTTCGATAAATATTCTCACATACAAATAGTGAAATATGATTTGAAACCTAGATTTATGTATATACCAATCCAACATGTTCAACATGTTGTTGATAGCATGCAAAATTGCATCATACTAGAGGATTAATGAGAGATAGAAAAGCTTCATCCAAAACCAAGACTATAAAAAATATTTCCTCTTAACCAAGACTATTAATAAAGGTATTTCCTCCTTTGGATTCAAGGGACCACCAAATGCCATAAACCATTTCCTCCTTTGGATTCAAGTCAAGGAGCCACCAAATGCCACCTTTACATAAACTTAAATGGAAAGTGAGGAGACATTTTTCCACATAAAAACGTCTCGTCCTTTTGAAGAGACAATTGCTTCTTAATATGGCTTCCCACAACGCAAGCTGATGGCCAAGCCCGAATTTCCGTCACACGATTTTCTCGGCATTTGATGGTACTTGTTCCAGCTGCTCTAACAAATTTGCGTTGAGAATCAGTGGTTCCATTCTTGGTTTTGTCACTTTTAGTGATCACCAATTTCAAGCTACCTCAAAATCAGGGGCAAGGCGTGAGCACAAAGTAGGGGAAGCTGCTCTGCAAAAGCAACATGTCCCAACCTTTTCTTAATTCAATTGAACATCTTTATATAATAGTACATTCTTCATAGTCACGTTAGGGTTGGTGATTCTACGCCTGGTCACATCGTATATATATATATATATATATATCAGGGGAGATACATTCTACCCACAAAAATATCGTTGACCGCACTCTTTTGCCCAGGAAAAGAGGCCCAAACAAACAAAATACACAGTCACAACCGGGCAGAAGAAGTTGCAATGCTTGCAATAAATTAATGTACCGGTGACCCGTCCAGACTGATTCAGGCAGGCAAGCACAGAACAAATGGGACTGGGAAGCACCAGCAATTGCCCCCCTCCTCGCCATCATCTTCAGGAGGAATACACTGTATATGGATACCCAACAGAGCCATGCTATGTAATTCTTGATTCAGCTCCCCCTCCTCAGCGCAGGATTAATGGGCGACTACTTACCTGCGCAGGATACGGGGCTTTGTCAATTATCATAATCCTGGTAGCTGCGTATTTTGTGTGGCCGTCCGATCCGCGAATCGAAGTGGTCCGGATGCATTTGAACAAGGTAGATTGGAAAACAGAGAAATCGCCGGGGTCCTTTCTGCCCCGCATATTTCTGGACTTGAGCATGGGCTTGACGGTGAAGGTGACTAACAGGGATTACTTGGGCGTTTATTACGATCATGTCAAGGTGGGCATTGCCTACCGCGGGGAGAAAATCGGGCGGGTGACTAGTGAGAAGAGCGCTTATATTCCCCCCAGGGGGACTGCGTATGTGGATGCCACCCTGGATGTCCACGGCATTCAAGTCCTCACTGATGTGATCTACTTGCTGGAGGACATTGCTCGCGGTCATATTCCTTTGCAGACTGTCACCGACTTTGATGGCCACATACGCCTGTTCTCTCTCAACGTTCCCTTACAGGTGCAGTTGCCCTAAATTCTTTTAGGTTTTTTTACAGGTGCAGTTACCCTCAATTCTTTTATTTATTCTTTTAATTAGTGGTTTTGATGATATCTGAGAGCTATGAACCCCAACTTTACTGGCTTCTACACATCAATCCACTTTTACTAGGGTTGAAAGAGCTGAACATATTTGAACCTTACACCTCTCCCAAACAAAAACAAGGTCTTTACCAATTTACAGGGGATAATTTTCTAAATTCCTTTGATTCCCAGTTATTTATGCTATTATGGAATAATATCCTGTGAACTGCTCTATCAATTTCGATGGCATTTTTGTTTTTTTGGAACTAAACTTTTTCTTATCACGACGACCCTAACAGACTTAGATTTAGCGTTGCGGTGATCCACGAGCGCAATTCAATTTGGTTGCTTTTTGCTAATCAGCTGTGGGTGGCCCAGGACTTGTACCCGTACACGATCCTAACCGCCATTGCATGTGCTGGCAATTTGGCATCCATCCACAAGCGTGAGCACAAGCAGAAACATGTCAGTTGGCAGGATTTGAACTTTGATGGGGGTTTTATTAGCTACCTACTTTCACGGTTCGCCGACCCAGAGAGCCACCATCAATAGGATGGCATATTTGGCTCCAAAACATATTTGTTGCAAGTGATTACAACTAAGTCAAATCATGAGGCTTTAAGAGGACTAGCCTACTATAAGTAGGAAGTAGGATATACTATGAATTAGATATCTCCTGCTTCTTGAGTAATTGTGGTGTGGGCATTTTTACAGGAGCTAAATGTTATTTGTATTTGAAAAAGTGGGGCTTTAATTCTCATTAGCTGCATGAATTGTGTACTGCTTCAGAAATTGCAGACCTGCTCATATGCTAGTTAAAAGGACACTAAGCAGCTGCAATATATAGCAACAGGGACCATAGGGAGGCCCTGTGGTTAACTGAGCCCACAGTCCCTGTGTGGCTGAGATACTCAGCCACAGGGCAGCCACGGCCCACAGGGCATTTTCCCATAAAAAATTTACAAATTTAAAATTAAAAACAAATTATAATTTAAAATTAAAAAAATAATTACTAACACTATTTTTTTTTTTCCTTGGAAAAAGTCGTAATTTTATTTCAAGAAGTTGAACAAAATTACATTCTGCACATGTAATAGAATCACAGAGATCCCTACATTGTCACATATATACTGTCCCATATGACTGACATGTCTAGTGACCCATACAAAATCAATACAATGAAAAGGCTGTCCATACAGCACTCATATATCCGGCTAACATATAACAGATACAGTCTCAAAAATGAAGAAAGTGAACCAAACAAAAGAAAATAAATTCTGTCCATACAGCCCATGTTTATAAAAACATAACAGAATAGTAGTTATGTAGCAGATCAAACAGGAGCAGTTCTAATGCTCCATCCCGTCCTCCGGAGCCTCATGGAAAGGCCAGTGGTAATAACTGTAGTTGCCTTCAGTGCAGTGTATAGTAATTCGCCATGTGCCGAAAGTCATATGTTGCTGCGTCGCTTCTTTGGACAGAAGATCGGCCATGCCATTTCTCTCCCTGTAGACATGAGTAAATGTAATAAGATTAAATGTCTGTTTTAACCGTATAACATCCTCCAGGATAGGTAAGAGTACCATCACATTACAATGTGTAAGCTCCTTGGCCCAATCAATAACTATCAGTGAGTCGCCAAATATCTGTAGAGCTAGACAACCCTGTTCAAGTGCAAATAACATCATCAGCCTAAGTGACATAAGTTCAGCATAGTTATTTGAACCTCTCCTCAAACCAGCCACGATATGAAAATAATGGGACTCATTTTTGTAAAGTACGCCCCCCAACCACACTCCAATTGATGGTCAAGAGACACACCATCGAAATATGCCCACGGCATGGTTTTATCTATCAATTCCGCGATCACAGGTCGTATTCTATTCACTTTGATAGTAGCCTTGTAGTGTAGAATAACAGCCACCGTTTGAGCCACTACCTGCTCCATCGGGACCCTACAGTCCTGAAATATGATCTTATTTCGGGTGATCCAAATGCCCCAGGCGAAGATACATGGTGCAGCCCGAATGGAAGAGTTCTGTTGATATGACCACCACATTTGAAACGCGTCATGAACACTCTCTCCCCACCACCTCACATTGAGATCCAAAGATTTGCAGATATCAGCCCAAACAGCCTGAGAGAACCGACAGTGAACAAATAGATGAGAAATGGTCTCTTCCGCATCCCTACAAAGTGGACAGAACCCCGGGCCCTGGAAAAATCTTTTCTTCAGAGTGTCCCAGGTAGGTGCCTTATTTTCCAATATAGCCCAGAAGAGTATTTTAGCTTTTCCCGGGCACTTAAACTTCCACAGATATTTCCACCACCACACCAATTCCCTGTTATGTGCTTCCACATTCAGCTGGATATATCCATGTTTTGGTGTGTATATTCCAGAGGGATGGTGATCCCAGATAAGTTCATCATTCCTATTTGTCAGTCGAATATTTGTGTATCTTAAGTTCCAAATATAATCCTCCCAATCTCCAAGCATGTCATCAGGAATCTCAAGACGCTGTGCAGAGGTCCACCCCTGATGCCATAGAGTGGATGATCCCGGTTGTTCTATATCAGCCAGAAAATGACATCCTCTAGCTGCCAGAAAAGTCCTTAAGTCCACAGGAAGGACATGTCCACCCCTACATCCAACCCAAGGATCCAGTCCAATACGTATAAATCGCCCATTACCAATTCTCCACACTAATCCAGATCCAACCAGATGAAAATGCTGTACCACCGCTTTCCAGACCACAGAGCAATTTGCTCTCGACTTATTACCCTGTCTAATCCAATCGAGCAGAGTTAATGGAGCAATGTATTTATGATATACCACTCTAGTCCAGAGACTCTGTGTATGGATCATTCGCCATGCCACCTTGGCCCCCAAGGCTTTAGCAAAAAGAAAAATATTCTTTAAGCCCCATCCTCCCAGTGCTTTGGGGACCGCAATCATTTCCCATCTAACCCACACCAAAGCTCGATTATCACCCTTACCCTTCCAAAGAAAGGCAAAGCACAACCGACGGATCTGCTCCAAGACTCCTTTGGGAATCCAAGCAAGTGACATCCAATACACCGGAATAGCTTCCAAAACTGATTTAACCAGAACTAGCCTCCCTGCCCGCGAGAGCCATTTATGACTCCATCCATGAAGTCTCTGTTCCAATTTAGCAATTAACCAGTGCCAGTCGGCCTTCAAATATGCATTGGGTTTCAAGTGAAAGCCAAGGTACTTTAAATCATCATCAATATCCATAGTCCTGTAAGGTAGTCTAATAGCCAATCTGTGAATCTCCTGCTCGGTTAAATGCGAGCATGTGATTGATGATTTATCAATATTCACTAACATACCCGCTGCATCTTGCAGTAAATTGAGACCTTCAACCAACTTATCAATATCCTGTCTTGAGCCATCACAAAATATCAGAATGTCATCAACAAAAAGGAGATGTGTAATATACAATACCTGAGAAATGGATATACCACGAAAGGAACCATCAGCTTTTGCTTTCAGAATATAACGACTGAGGCCTTCAGCAACAAGGAGAAACAACAGCGGTGAAAGTGGGCAACCTTGTCGTAGGCCCCTGCCAGCGTGGAAGAATGGGCTAGCAGAACCATTAATCAGTACAGAAAAGCTCACTGTGGTGATGCAGGCCATAACCCATCGTATAAATTCATAGCAGAAGCCCAGATGTGTTAGAAGCATCTGGATATAGAGCCAGCTAACCCTATCAAATGCTTTAGAGAGATCAATCTTAATCACAGCACCCTTCTGCTTCTGCACCTTCATAGTATGTATACCTTCCTGTGCAACTCCAATGGCCTCATGAATTTGACGGCCTTCCAAGAACCCAAATTGTTCACAAGAAATATGCTGAGACAGTATATTCTTGAGTCGCCTCACCATAGCCTTAGAGATGATCTTATAGATGCAATTGCAGAGAGATATAGGTCTGAATTCATCAAAGCTTTCAGGCTTGTCCGTTTTAGGAATGAGAGCTATAAAGGTCGAGTTGAAGGGACCATGTACAAACCCAGCCTTTCTTGATTCTTCCACCACATGCAATAATTCCTCCCCAAAGAAGTCATAGAAACCCAAGAAAAATTCAATAGGCCAGCCATCGGGCCCCGGACTTTTATCTTTCTGGAATGAGAGCATAACCTGCGAGAGCTCAAACGGCAGAACCTCCTCCATCAACAGTTTGTTCTCTTCATCCCCCACAAAACAAGGGAAGAGCTGAGCCATCCTTATAACCTCAGCTATAGAGGCCCCAGGTTGAGCGGTGAATAATTCTCCGAAATGTCGAACACCCAGCTTTGCCAATCCATCAAAACTGGAGACCAGTTCCCCTTCAGTAGTAGATAGTTCCCAAATAGAGTTAGTGAATTTTCTCCCCTTTGCATATGCTTGAAAATTTTTTGTGTTCTCATCCCCACACTGTAGCCATATCGCCCTACTTTTCATTCTCCACATCTCTTCTCTCTCGCACAGAATCACATTTCTGCATCTTTCCCACTCCAACAGCTCTCCTTTCTGCATTTCATCCAGATATCCCATACCCAGACAATGTAGAAGTCTATCAATATTCAGCTCAGCAGCCCTCAGATTCTGATCATCTTTCACCCTTTTTTCAGTAGCCCAGAGAATAGTGGCCTCTTTTATACGCTTGAGATTGAGATGAAAGTGTACGCCCGCATGCTCCTGAGACTCCATAGGTCGATGAACCCACAGATCCTGTACCAATTTAAGATATTCCTCCTCCTTCAACCAGCTAGGATTGAATTTGAAAGGACTAGGGGGTTTATCTCTTCTACCTCTTAATTCCAGTAGGATGGGGCAGTGGTCAGAAACCTCCCCTGACCCAACCCATTGCTTGACAACATCAACCCCCAGAGCCAACACATCAGCCACTAGAAACCTATCCAATCTTTTAGCCACCCTTTGTTCCCTAGTTCTCTTATTCCTCCAAGTAGGTGTTAACTTGGTCGGTAGTATGTCAAGAAGATCCTTCCTGGCGAAGGCTTGGATAAAATAATTAGCTAAAGGATCCGGTGCAGCCCGAGGCCCCCAAACTTCAGAAGACCCCAGAGAAAGATTGAAATCCCCACCCAATATCACATCCCTTCCTGCAAAGAGATCCAAACTTAACAAGGATTCCCAGTATCCAACCCTATTTAAATAGGGCCCATAGATATTGAGAATCGTGATCATCCTACCGATCGCTGCATCCCAAACTTCCAACCCGATACCAGAAGAAATGCCCCAAGAACTATCGTATCTACAGCTCTTCACCTTCCACCCCGTGGCCAAACCTCCAGAGCGTCCACGAGCATCCACTCCTACAAACTTCCAACCAGGTAGCAAATTTTCCAATACCCGAACAACCTCCTCACTGCCGCCCAATGTTTCTTGCAACAGTAAAACATCCGGTTGATTTAATTCCACCAACCTCCGAAGTGACGATTTTTTAATGGGGCTCGCCAACCCACGACAGTTGAATGACAATAATTTCATATGAAACCCCCATCCTGGGCTTTCGCTGCTCTAAGTGCCCATTCAATGGAGGATTGTGTACCCATAACTAAATCAACTTTAGCCCGGTCTTGTGCTTTTGACAAAAGAGATTTTCGACCCCGACCTTTCCCCCCAACACTATAAGCCAATTCAGGAAGTCCCTTTCCCCTCGATCCATCAGCAGAGATCACCCTATTTCTAAGAGCATATTGGATACTACGGCCCGTAGTACTGGGAGAGTGTTTAGTGGATACAATGGACGGTTTATAAACACTATCCGCTTCAGGTAACATAGAAGGAGCTACAGGGCATTGTAAAACGGTACAGACGGGATGATGAGACCCAAGACTATACCCCCCCCAAATCATTAGAGACAACAAATAATGAAACAACAGAAGAATTGTGGTGAGACATACCTGGGGGATTCGTGGATGAACCCCGACGAATGATGGACTGCTCCTGTAGCTTCCTGGAAGCGGCCCGAGTCAAAGGTGTCTTGGTACCCAATGTAGCCCCCACAACAACCGGATCCTGGCTTCCAAGTATTTCCAGTCCCGTGTTCACCATAGATGCCAATTGTGTCACGGATCCCTGCATCCCACCCAGTGCGACTGGTTCCATCGATTCCAGGGCCGCCCCGCTGACAATATCAGGCGCATTTCCTTCATCCCCCACCGCCTGTGGGTTCACCTTCAACGCTGGATCAATGCAATCGTCAGCTTCAGCAACGGCCATCGGTCTGTTACCCCTAAATGGTAACGGGTAGCAAGCAACCAGGTGTCCATGAGCATGGAAGCGGTGGCACCTAAACGACACACCCACATAGTCCAGGATTTGGACGAAGGCCCCATCCTTCGTTTGAACATTGATCTCAGCCGATAGCCCCAGTCGAAGATCAATTTTAACCAAAATCTTTGCCACCGTATAAATGCCTGTCTCATTATGTGAGTAATCAGAACACACATAGTCGCCAAGGAAATTCCCAATCTCGGCAAATCTTGTTTCATTCCATAGGTGCATGGGGAGCCCAGGAAGCTTCACCCATATTGGTTCTTTGTCAATTTTCTCCGTTTTAGAGTCGAAGAAAGGTGACCATCGTTTCAGCACAATGGGTATGCCCAACATCGTCCAATGGCGGCATAAAATAGCTTCAACCTCCCCAATATTCGACAAGATGAAGGAGAACCATCCTTTTGTCAATACCCGAATTTCAGGTGCAGTAGATACCAAATCCTTCCATTGCTCGGCCGCCCATCGCTGGAGGAAACCGCGACCAAGCCTCTTACTACGAACATGTCCAACCACTGCAATATGTGAGAAATCCTCCGCTTCCTCCATCGATACATCCACTCCTAGCACAAGCTTATCCTTCCTCTTCCGTTCCTTAACCTTTTTAGCAGTATTTTTGTGTGAATCAGCCTTCGCAGTAACCCCTGCTCGTGGAACTAGCAGGGATTCATCTTCAGGTAGGATATCTCCACCCCCAGGAGCCGCCGCTACATGTCCGCTGGAAGAGTGACTCGGTCCACCGCTACCCTGTCCCCAGTCATCAGATTCACGGAATTCCACCGACCTAACCAAATTTCCGACGGAAGAAGAAGCCAATCCGCCACCCTGATCCTTCCGCTGTATGCCACTCCCATCCAGAGTTCCGAGCCCCTCCACACGCAAGGCATCCGAGCTAATGGGGAAGTTTGAGTATGGCCCCTGTTGGGGTTGTAGAGTCCGCCCCAAAAGGCCAGCTAAGTCGGGCCAGTCCGTATGTCCAGCAGATGACCGAAATGTCTCCAATTCAATCTCTAAACCCTCCAGCCCCTGGGAGATGACCGGCGAAGTGACCTTGGCAGATGTTGGTAGAGTAATAAGGTGCCCATCCAAATCCATCGCATCCCCCGGCCCAGATAAAACCCCTGACCCCCTGCCTGTCAAGAATGGTCCAGGCAATGCCCCCGACCCATGCTCGGCAGCATTAACATCTCCAAGATCGAATATCCCTCTGTCGCAATCACCATCCGAGGTGTAATCCACCTCCTGCTCATAGCCGCTCGCCATGCCGCCCCAGATGGTCCCTGCAAACAGCCAAATCGCCGAACCCCAACAACACAATCAGCAATACTGACAGGATGGGAACCCTAGAAGAGCCCGGTCCCCTATCCTCCGTTCAGGAAAAGAACAATCAACCCCACACAGTCCTCAGGAATCCCCACGCATTCCGGTATAGCCCATCGCGCGACCACTACTAGGGTTCAAAATCCCACCATCAAACCCCGTCAAATACTCCACACTGTTCAAATTCCCATCAGCAGTCCCCATCAAAAACGCCACACAGCTTCAAGAAACAAACAATAACCAGCTAGGTCAGCCACGTCACCGTTACAGTATCCCCGAACCTCCAGTGTTCAGAAACCCAGGTTTCCAAAGCTGCCATCGCCCTTTCTCTGCGCTCGCATCCTCAAGGTTTCTTGGAGCCCCGGTCGGCAGATTCAGTAAAATTGTTGTCTAACCTCGGTCTCCTCAATTACTAACACTATTATACTATATTACTCTAATATTAAATTTATAATTGTAAAACAATATTAAACTAAACAAACAGTCCTACGATTTAAAAAAGACAAAAAAAATGAAAATATTCGTTTGTTGAAAATAGCTTATATAGTGTCATAACTTATAAGCATATTAAATTATTAATACTAATACAATATGTAATACAGTAATACTGTATTACATATTGTATTAATACTGTATTACAGATTGTATTGATGCTGTAGGCCAGCAATGTAGCTCACTTGGTGAGTGATGAGGCCGGGGCTTTCTGATAGTGCAGGGTGGGGTTCAATTCCCCTGCACTCTTTCGCATGAAAATAAAAATTGATGCTGTAATACAATGCCACGATTTGCAAAAAAAAAAAAAAAAAACAATACTAACCTGCGGTCCTGCCCACCACGGCAGCCGAGGCTCAAGCAAGCTGTGATGGTCCACGAACGAGCCCACCACCAGAAGTCGACCTCTGCCCTTTTTATCTTTGGCGTCCACCCTTTTTTTCGCGGTAGTCACCCGAGTTTGCTCGAGTCCGTGAGTTGGGACGAGTTTGCAGGCAGCCGCGAGTCTACGGGTGAGTTAATGGCGGTTAACCGGCGCGGGAGTCCACTCATCCAGACTCGCGAGTCCAGGACGAGTCGTGCTTCACTGGAACTGCCCCAGTCAAGTCGGTCCAGTTAAGAAAAGACAGGTCGGCCCAGTAAGAGAAAAAGTCACTGTTTTGATGTGTATAAATAGAGAGGTCGCACCTCTCATTTGGTCATTCATTCAAGACAAGCTAGTTCACTCAAGAAGAGGAGAAGTTCGCTGCTGCAGTCAGAGAAGGCTTATTTGGGGTTGTTACTATTGGAGAAGTTTATCTTTCTCTCTCTTATTTCTGGATGTACTCTGATCTCTGAACTATTTATCTCTATATGAAGGTTGCTGGGTTTTCTCCCTGATGGGTTTCCCAGGATAAAACTTTGTGTCTATTGTTTCTGTGCTTGGTTATTTTTTTAGTGATCCTGTTTTATTATCTGCAATTAATTACACTGCTAGAATTGTAACAAAACTAACATGGTATTCACTTGGAAGGTTCCGAATCCCACATGCAGTATTAATGACAAGGGTTCGAATCCCACATGCAATATTTACTGACAAGGATTCAAATCACACGTACTGTTCTCACTAGCAAGGATTTGGAGCACACATTATGTCTCACTAGCAAGGATTCAGAACACATATAACAAACACACTAGGGATGATTCAACGATTTATTTATGGAAGGGGTTTGCCATATGAAGTTTCCTGGTCTCGACGGTTAGTGTTTAAATTGCAACATTGAAATGACAAAAATGAAATTTATACCAAGTGCATAAAGAAAATTGGCAATTGTGAAATTGAAAGTGCAAATGCTAACAGAAGAAGAATGAGGAAAGAAGATAGAATGTCAATTTGAAGCTTTGTTGTTTTTGTGTTTTTTGCTGCAGTGAAGTGCACATTAACCAATTCAACAATTTGTACTGGAAGAATGGGCAAAGAAATTCCGTAAGAACAATATGAAAATAAGGAAAAATATAAACAATATTAGAAATGACTGCAAGTTTTTGTCTTTGGGTAAGCAACTATAAGCTGTAAAAGGTGTTAAAGTGACTTAAACAGAATCCTGAAGCTAGTGAGCTTGCATGAATCAATTTGACAAGCCTGGCTACAAAGTATGGATGCAGTTCTTGGCCTACCTTAGTCTCCTAAGGCATACCTGCAAAACCCAAATATTCTACTCTCCCTTATTTTCATTCCACAAGCCTATATATAGGTGAAGGGAGAAACCACCAATACAAATTCCGTGATTGGCACTTAACAAGGGGTCCATAACCACTCAGTCAGCAAAGCTTATCCATAAAAATACATTATATATTCACTACTAAGGGATAAGTTGGAGTAGGTGGCCCCAGTTAGGTGACCCTTAATTTAACACAGCTATCCCAGTTTAAGGCTGCCATCCAGCCTCTGTATCTTCTCCTTAATCCATGCCTAGCATATTTAACACAAAGCAGTGGGTTCAAACTTAGTTTCTTCCCTGCTGAACAGTAGCAAACCTGTGAACATCATGATAGTGCCCCATCTGGAATTGCTTTGCCCCAAAGCAATTGTACTACTTGGTGTTGAAGTATGTTGGGGCCTTCCCGTGTAGCATCTTCCAGTGATTACATTTGCATTTTCCATATAGACTACATGTAAGGATTTGATGTCTGCAAGGAAAATGTGGTGAACTGAAGAATGGATTTAGACAAAAGATCCAGAAGTGAGTTTAGTGTTGAAGTGATAATGGCTGATGAATCACTTCTCACTGAAGTGATAATGGCTCACTTCTCACTGAAGTGATAATGGCTGGTTTGGCAAATGAGCCTATGGATTGTATTTGAGATGCAATTTTTTGACCCCAGAGGAAGATGGTCTTCAACTCGTCCAATTAGTAGACAAGATGCCAACGAGCTGCTTGAGAACTCTGAGGACAATTCTCCCTGAGGACATCAACTTTTAAATCTGTAACTGCTCCTTTTGATGGAAAAAGTGCATTGGTTAGGCGACTGTTGGTTGGAAATGGGTTCAGCTGTCATGTTAGTTGACCTCCAGTTTACTCTGTACAGCTTTCTGCTCTGATAGTACTCAATACTCTTCCTGCCATTGTGAATTAAAAGATCCATCAGCTAAACCAGAATGTGCAAGAGAACCTACCGATAGATCCAGAAGCATGTGTGCACATGCCATGAATAATTGGTTGCTCTCTGAAATCTGGCAGTGAGAATTGTTGGTTGAGAGGAATAGCATTTCAGTAATGTGTTAGCAGATATTATTGCAGAGAGTTATTCAGAATTTGATGTTTGGTTGTGCTGTTGATAAGATGGATATTTAATCCTATGCTTTACAGAGGGCCTTTTCCAAGCATATCAATACCCAAAGTGCACGGTGAACCTTTGGTTTTCTGCTCCTTTACCTTAAGGTGTGAAAATCAAGGAGTGCATCCTTGGGTGTAGAGTTGCAGACTATCCAAAACAGTGCATCCACTGTGTGAATCCTTTTCAGCATCCTCATGTTTATAAGAACTATCATTAGGATAAGGATCTTTAGCATCTCATCTGTCCGTTGAACCAGTCCCATCCTAACTCTTAGCCTCCTCAGCAAATTATGTTGTAGTAGCAATCTCCTTTGATCTTCTTCCTAATACTGAACATATTCCAGAAAAATTTCTTCTGGAGATTCCTTATTATAAGATTCCCATAATCTGGGATAGTCATTAATGTGTGATAATAGGTACGTTATCTCTCCTCTTACATCTTCTCTGTATCTAGTGAAATCTATGATCATTGGTGTTGTTCCAATGATGCCAAGAAAGTGGCTTTGATGCCACTGTTATGAGCCTAACGAGCAATCTGCTATTCTAATGAAAGGAATGTTGGGTTAATTTTGACTTGGTCATAGAGTAGTTAGGAATCTAGGAAAACCTTGATAGAGTCAATTATGGATTTACCATTGGTGGTTTACAGGACCATGGTATTTGCAAATGGTATTATATGTGATGAAGCCTATTTAATGGCTTGGAATACTCCATCGTAAGAGCCTCATGGAATAGGCGTCACGAGTTGGCCTATTGGGCCGTATAGGCCTGTGTAGCCAGTTTAGTCCTGGAGTGCATAGTGTAGGCCTGATTTGGTCTAGAGAGCCAAAGCTAGAAGGAGCTCTGAAAGTGTATTGTAACTGTTGAGAATATACTGAACTTGCTTTGGAGTGTTTTTTTTTTTTCTCTCGGATGGGTTTTCCCCAGAAAATCATGTTGTCTAACAGTTTGCTGTTTCTTTCATTTAATTGCAACTGTTATGTTTAAAGTTTCTGCACGTTCTTCTCTCATGGATTAGCCTAGGAAGCGCACCTCTGCTTCCTTACAAGGAAACTCTTATGAGCAAACTAGAATTCTGAACAGATCTGATATATGAAACTAGTCTGGCACAAACAGTACTACAATCAGAGTAACACCAGTAAGTCAGCAACAACATTAGTGATTCCACCACTAACAGCACAAGATTCGGCACCAGTCATTGGTAGTTAGTATTTTGAAAACATATTTTTTTAGAGAATCATAACAACAGATTGTTAGAGTTCAACAACCATGACTGCAGCTAAATACCGGATATGTAGTACAGAGAACCCATAAAATATCATATAATAAAGCAATTCACTATATCTAATAGAAATTTCCTGATAATTTATGGTTGCCAACTCATTTTAGAGAATCATAACATCAGATTTTTAGGGTTCGACAACCATGACTGTAGCTAAATACCAGAGATTTAGTACAGAGAACCCATATAATATCATATAATCCGGCAGTTCAGTATAATAGAAACTTTCCTGAGAAGGTATGGTTGCCAACTCATCCCCAGTTTATCCAAAGCAGTAGGTACTATTGATACTGCTCTTGGTCTGGCTTAGTTCCCTAAGAAATGGCTACAAAACCCAAAAACTTTACACTCATTCTCATTGTGCACACCTATAAAATCTAAATAGGCAAAGGGATACAAGAAATCACCAATACAAAATCCATGGTAAACTCTAAACAAGGGGCCCATACCCAGATTTTCGATCAACAAAGCTTATCCACAAAAATATATAAAATATTCGCTGCAAAGGAGTAGTTTGGGTAAGTGGCCCTTAATTTGAACAAAGCTATCCTATTCTAAGGCTACCATTCAGCCTCTAAATCCACTCTATCTATGCCTATCCCATCTAACACATAGAAGGGTGTTGAAACTTCTTTTTTTCACTACTGAGCAGTAGCACATCTGTGGGCATTGTGACAGGCACAAAGACTGCCAATGTTTAGTTATAAATCAGTTTGTGGCTTCCAAGATTGTTATAATATATGATATAATTTTGTTTTGATTGAGTAAGTTATAGTTGTTCAAAGTTGACAAACTATCAATCCTAACAGACTTTGCAAATACCCAATCCAGAAATATTACAACGACCCCAAAGATGCACTAGAGTTAATGATTCTGTTTGTAGGTGAAAATAGCGATATTTGTAGTAATCTTGGATTGCCCTAGGCAGCTTTCAGACAATGTGCATGGGTCATATTTAACTCTTCCCAATACCGCGCAGGGCACATCCTTGCTGATATGTTGCCCACTTTAGTTAAGTTGTCCTGTAGTGTGCTGAGCCATTTTAACAAGTTGCACTATGCCTTTATATGAATAACAAAGGGCAGCTCTTTGTGATGCTAATATAGCTCCCTTGGTTAACATCCAAGCCCACATTGATCAAAACTAGGGTTGTAAGTGGCAGTAAATGGTGTTTGAGATTTTGTGTGTCCTTTCTTGGTTATGTCTTAAAAGAGGAAGGATGCACCCCTAGTGTTAGGGTTACGATCTACCTAACTTGAGAAAAAGGAAAAGAGAAGGAAACACATGCTGATTCATTTATGGAGATAACGAAGAATATAATTAAACAATGGCCAGACATAAATGAAGGCTGGAGATGAAAAGGATCTTAAATTAGTTGCTGTGAGGGATAAAATTAAAGGAAGGTAAATTTCAAGAGTTCCTCCAGAAGATGATTAAATTCCATCATCAATTTCCATGTGATGCGGTCACTAGATTCGTAGTTCAAAGCATAATTCTTTTTGTTTTGGAGGAGTTATCATTTTAATTATTTCTAAAGGTTTGTGGTCATTTGATGCATCATACTCGTTAGGCTAGTTGATTCAACTTTTCATAATTACAAGTATGCCAAATTTTGAGAAAACATTCATGTACATGGTTCACGAGATGCCAAATTTTGAGAAAACATTCATGTACATGGTTCACGAGAAGACAGTCTTAAAATAGTTGATCCATTTTTTGAAAAATTTTAAAAAGTTATTTCACTTGAGCATTAGCATCATGTGAAAATGTCTCTGATTCTTTGTTTGGGGCTGTTATTGGTCCCTGCTACAGATGTTCCTCTTGGTTACTCACCTTATTCATTTGTGTTGAAGATTTTCTCTCATCAATCATATAAGGGCCAAAGTTTACGGGAAAGTTTCTTTGCAAGTAAATATTTATTGAAGAAAATAATGATGAGTTATTATGGGCAATTTTCTTGGATTTAAGTGAGTTTTAGGTTGTAGGCTGTTACCGAGTTCAAAACGTAATAATTCTGGGGAAAATGAGAACTTTTGGGTGCAGTCTTATAGACGATTATGCAAGAGAGAAATAGCTCAAAAGTAGAGTCCCAGACTCCCAAAACCTGGGAGAAATACTTATTAGGTGCTCTTAAATTGATCTTCTAGGCAAGATATAGTGTTACATATACAGGTGTATTTTTCTGTACTTTGTCACACCTATATGTGGTTAGCATATTTTCTGCATTTCTTAGCTGACATCTCTCTCTTATCCCTTGTATGTGGTAACGATGCATGTTGTTATCTGCAAATGTCATTTTTTGAAGTTGAATAATTATAATATCTTGCTATGACTTGTTAAAAGTGTTTAATCTTCCACTCATCATCTGTCACATTAGATAATGCTGTATACTGAGCTTAGGGCATTTGTCAAGGTGTAGATATTCCTGGTCTTTTAAAGATATGTTGTTTCTGTAAATATTTTTGTTGGGATTCTTTATTTTTCCCTAAAGGTTCTAGTCAAAACACACACACACACACACACACACACACATATATATGGCATTTGCCAAGGTGTAGATATTCCTGGTCTTTTAAAGATATGGTGTTTCTGTAAAGATTTTTGTTGGGATTATTTATTTTTCGCTTTAGGTTCTAGTCAAAACACACACACATAGTTTGACGTAATACATCTTATATCAACAATATTAACAAGAGAACTAGAAAAAGAAACAAAAACAGAAGGGTATATACAATGGTATCTTATATCCTCTGCCTAAGAGCAACTAGAGCAGCAATAAACTCAAATTAGGTCTAAAGCATCTAATTCTTTGGCATCCTTAATCAGGGATTCAGGAGACTGTCTTTGGCAGACAATTGCATATGTACCTCTGTCCCTCTTATTGCCAAGAGTAACAAAAAGATTGGATTGAATTGACCTCTTCTTGCCAAGAGTAACAAAAATAGTGGATTGAATTGACCTTATTGAGAAAACATACTCGCATCTTAGTTTCCAGATCCAAAGACAGTCCTAGATCCCTGCAAAATGAGACAGTAGCGAGGACCCTGAGTCTCCAAAAAAAAGCTGTACACCATTGAAGTTATGCTTGAAGTGGCACTAAATGTTGATCTTGAATATATCTCTAGCAAGTTCTAGCCACTCCCATAAAATGTGCTTCAAGGTCTTTGAGAGACTACAATAGAGGCAAAGGCCATCTGTCAACCCACTTTTGGTAAGGTGGGCTTTGGAGGGCAGCCTGTGGTAAACAACTAACCATGCAAAATCTTGGAACTTGTAGCTGAGTCCATGCGACCAACCACCATGCAACTAGATCCACCTAACCTCAGGGTTAGAGGATGTCCATCTAGCATTCAATGCAGGAGATAAATGGTGTTTCCAAATGCAGAAGAGAGTCTTGGTATCATACTGCTGAATCAGATTCCCAAATTCCCATCCTTAATCCCTCCAAAAGGGGCTGTGCATATCTATATTTAGCTTATATTTTTCCTCAAGAGGAAGCAATCCCAAAATGACTTTGATGGCCGGCTTATCAGAGGACAAAAGAGCCTATTGATGAGCTAACCCTCTC
The DNA here is from genome assembly GCA_027924585.1 of Larix kaempferi. Taxonomy (NCBI): domain Eukaryota; kingdom Viridiplantae; phylum Streptophyta; class Pinopsida; order Pinales; family Pinaceae; genus Larix; species Larix kaempferi. The sequence goes on along the minus strand of BSBM01000962.1, from coordinate 1,725,255 downwards.
CAATCCTTCCATTCCTTGGATGCAAAGCCCCAAACGTCCCTCCAAAAAAAATCCCTTACTCAACCTACATGCCTGAAATCTGGGACACTTACAAATACCAATGTTACAAATATCGGCGCGGCGCGGAAATCGGCAGGGTCCAGGAAACATCGTTTCGGGATATCTTGGCAGAACATCGGTAAAAATCAGCAAAAAATCGGGAAACTTAAAAAACACAAAAATATTCATTTTTTAAACATCTAAAGCAACAATAACATCAAATAAACACATTGCCACATGAATATGGAAAGAAAACCGATATATAAGATGTCTAGAGATACATCACACATCAAAATGGATCGTGTCCAATAATTTTAGCTACCCTAATATTAGTACTAGTTCTAATAATAGTAGTGTTAATATGAGTTTTGGTTTTAGTATAATCATAATAATAATAATAACATAGTAATAGAATTAACATGAATGATAAGGTCTTTTAATATTAATAATAATAGCATTAAGGATAAAATTCTTATTAATATTATTATAAAATTTATGAACTACAAACAATAAAATAAAAGAACCTTAAAATAATAAAATAATTGAATAAAAAAACCCTATGTGAACAACAAAGAACAATTCGTAAAATAATTGAATATTAAAACAGCTTATGTCGGCTAGAAAGAACAATTCGGACAAATTTATGGACAAACATATTTAAAGTTATCCTCCATTTTAAAAAATCACTGTCAAAACTAGTTTGCGACATGCCCACGAAGTGGTTTGGCATGAACTGTCGAACAGATTGGAGGTTTGCAGTTCGACTTTCAATTGCTGAGATCTGAGATCGGAGGGAGAGCACGATAGTCGACGGAAGCTCTGCTGAACTGGTCTAGGGCGTCGGGTGAAGCACAAACTCACGCGCTTTTTCATTTCTCTCACAGTGTCGGGCATGGTAGGTGCGGCTATGAAGTTTCCGGCGGTCAAGAAATCGGTCGACTCATGAAAAATCGCCGCAAAATCAGGGTAAAATCTCCGAAAAATCGGCCCGATTTTTCCTTAAAAAATTGGGCCTTTGCAAAAATTGCGATTTATCGCGAATCGCCGATTTTTCGGCCGATATTTGTAACTATGACAAATACACTGCCCTTGATTCAACCAAGTCCAAATAGGGCACCATGCCAAATCCCATTGTGCAAGATTTCCAGAGAAGTTTAATTTGACCAAAGGAGCAAGACTTCCAAGCCTATCCCATGCTTCAAAAAATCACTAATTCAGATACCTTAAAGACTTGAGGTGACAAAACAATGTCACATGACCCGAAAGGGCCTCAGATTAAGAGTAAATGTTGGGTAGATTGAAACCGATAACATGAGGATCTGCTATGGGGCAGAACCTTCAAGGCATCTGAATATCCATTTCTTGGCCAAGATACGACCTTGCATTGCCACATCAATAAGGTTAAGAGTACTTTCCTCATTAGGCATAGTGCAAACTTCCCAAGGAACCATAGGAAGTCCTTTCTCACCACTATACTTGGATCAAAGAAAAAACTTGAGGATTTTCTCCAATCTCTTGAATTATGTCTTGCTCGAGAACTAGCAAGAGACATAGTAAATGTGGGAGGCTTCGAGAATGTGGGAGACCACTTTAAGCTTGTTGACAAAGGGAAGATCCTTAAACTACTAGACCAAAATATTGGATTGCAACCGCTCAAGACACTAGTCCCACATATCAACAATAGAGAAATCAGTACCAAATGGAACCCCAAGATACCGGACAATCACTTTGGGCTTGATCCAATTCCATAAAGGTGGAATCCAAGCTGGAGTGTAGCATTCCTTGGATTCCAAGGTGGAATCCAAGGAGCTAGCAAGAGACATGGTAGACGTGGGAGGCTTGGAGAATGTGGGAGGTCACTGTAAGCTTGTTGACAAAGGGAAGATCCTTAGACTGCTGGACCAAAAGCTTGGATTGCAACCACTCAAGACACTAGTTCTACATATCAACAACAAAGAGACCGGTACCAAATGGAATCCCAAGTACCGAACAATCACTCCAGGCTTGACCCAATTCCATAAAGGTGGAATCTAAGTTGGAGTGTAGCATTCCTTGCGCTAAAGATGAATATCAAGCAATATAACAAATAATTCATAAAATTCTCCTTTACTTCATTAATCAAAATAGAGTTAAGGCAACACCCTAAAATGATCCTTTTATGGAAGGTCCAAATCTTGTTTACTTGCCTCTTCAAGGGGGAAACCTCCCAACGAGGCATGCTACGATACAATAATATTCCCATACATGATCACATAAGGAGGGATTCATCCTTATTTATAGTCTAGCAAATGCTAATTACCTAGTGGGCCTTCTTTAATGAGGCCACATTACATTTATTCAATGCTAACTACCAAATGGGCGTTATTTGATATTAACTCACATTATGGATCCAATCCACATTACATTAAATAGATACCATTCTTATCATATTCTTAACTCTAATGGGCCCTAGGACCCTATTACCCCCCTAGGGAGGTTCCCAACATTCCATCCCCCTTGAGAAACATTGTCCTCAATGTTTATAGTGATGATGCACAACCATAAACTAGGGTCCCATGTAAGGGTGTTGATTGCAACATTGAAGGAGTATAGGAAACTAGGTTCCGATGTACAAGTGTTGGTTGCAATGCTAAAGTAGTCAAAGAAGTTCATCCATAAACCTAGGTCCCGTGTCCAAGTGCTCATTATGACACATGAATGGCCGAGTGCAATGCTCAAATGCTCACCACAGTCATGTGGATCCAAACATATAGGGCCCTCGATAGAAAAATTATCATTTGTATAGGGCATAAAAGGATGGCTCCAGAAGAAACATTATCCCTGTAGAAGAATCATATTGGAAACTCATAGGCACCACCTTCTCATGTCTCTTCCTCAATCATGTGCTTTTCATATGAAGGGGTGAAAGTTTTTGTAACCCCAACCCGGTTTCAAGCTTAGAAGCTTCTCTGTGTGGTTTAATGCCCAAACTCCAGTGTGCACATTTTTATTCATAAAAATGACTTCAACTTGAAATACATGAGATACTTTTTCAAATTTTTACAACTCAGAAATTTAATTTTCAGTCAATAAATTCATACCCAGAAATTTATGACAGCCATTCACACATAAAATAACACAGGAATTTTTGACCAATAGGTCCAGGATAAAACCCTGAAGGGAAAACCTGACTGAGAGAGAGAATTTTTATTTTCAGAGACAAATCATAAAAATTACAGCAGTACTTATCTTCCAAATTTCATCTCGAAATTAGTGCCAAACTGGCCTGCTGTATGGACTGTCCTCTTCCCCGAAATCTGTGCCCAATCAACAGTGGTACGGCCTCACACGTGCGGCCTTGATTTCTGTGCAGAACCTGCTCCTCGAATTCTGTGCTGAATTCTGTCCCTGTACGGACTGTACAGACAACATTAAATTCTGTGCCTTTTAGCCTTGAAAACCGTGCCAATCTTCAGCCTCGAAAATTGTACATTCTTCTCGATTTCAGTGCTGGTACGGACATCATTAATGGCTGTACGGTTCTCGAAATCTGTGCCAGATTTACAGTGTACTGCTGCCTTGGAATTTGTGCCAAAGTGCTGTATGGATTTCCTTGGGAAATGTGCCGGAAAATGTCTTCTTCTCCCTAGGTCGACTTCTCTCAAAACCTAGTTTTCTCTCTTTCTCCTCTCCAAATCTTCTCTTTGAAAAGTGAAATAATGAATGATGAATGCCTTGCCCTAGCCCTTTTTGATCATGATAACTTCCTCTTTCAATCTAGTGGTCCAGATTAGATTAGATAAGAGGTTCTCGTTAAATGCTCAATTAAATAATTAATAAATGACAGTTAGTGCACTTCATGTCATTTAATAAAGCATGAGTACCCTCTTTTAATGAATCACTCACTTGACTTTTATTAAATATGAACTTAGGATAAATCATGACTTTATCTTTTAATGAAGTCACTTTAAAAATATAAAGTGCATCTCACTTCATTAATTAAAATTGACTAGGGGTCACCAATTAAAGTGTCTTTGTCCACCCCAAGGCATCACTAGGTGAACAAACACTTCCTAGGTAACTTTTCAACACTCCCTCTTACCGAGGAAGGTGTTCTTCACCATTCCCAACTTGTCTCTGAAATAGACATGCTTCCCTCTACCCAAAGGCTTTGTGTGAATGTCAGCCACCTGCTCATTAGTAGAAATGTACTACAACTGTATTGCTCCTCTTTGAACATAATCCCTGATGAAGTGATACCTGATCTCAATGTGTTTTGACCTGTCATGAAATACCGGATTCTTAGAGAGTCTAATGCAACTCTGATTATCACGATGTATCACTGTAGGTCCCATCTCCTGACCAAATAAATCAACCATCAACTTGCGAAGCCACAAGGCTTCACAAATGGCCTGACTAGTTGCCATATACTCAACCTCTGCAGAACTCAATGCTATGGACTTGTTTCCGACTGAACCAAGACACAACTACTGAGCCCAAACTGAAACAACAACCGGAAGTGCTCTTCCGGTCCGAAACACTACCTGCCCAATCTGAATCTGTAAAGCCAACCAATCCCACTCCATCAGATCTCCTGTAGTCCAAACCAAAATCTACTGTACCTGCAAGGTATCTCATCACATGTTTTGTAGCTATCCAGTGCACTCTCCTGGGCTCCACCATGAATTGACTGAGAGTGTTAACTGCAAAACTCATATTTGGTCTGGTGTTGACCAAATACATCAACGAACCCATCAACTGATGATATAAAGTAGGATCGACCAACTCTCCCTCAGAAGCATGAAGCTTTGTTCAGTTGGTGGTCATAGGTGTGGACATGAGCCTGCAATCCTCCATCCGAAATCTCCTCAGAATATCTGCAACATATTTCCCCTGACTCAGGAAAACATGTCCATCCTCCTGCCATATCTCCATCCCCAAATAGTAATGCATCAATCCAAGGTTAGTCATCTCAAACTTTGAAGCAAGATCTTTCTTGCAAGCTTCAATCAGGTGCTCTCCTCCTGTAATGAACAAGTCATCAACATATAGCAGAAGAATGAGCGGAACACCACCAACCAAAATGTAGTATAGGTTAGGATCCGCCTCACTCTTCTGAAACCCAATCGATAACAAGTAAGTGTCAATCTTGGAATACCAAGCCTTAGGGGCTTGCTTCAGACCATACAAGGCCTTTTTCGGCCTGCAAACTTGTGAATCTCTCCCATGAATCTTAAAGCCCCGAGGCTGTTCTAGATATACCTCCTCCTGTAGAAAATCATTCAGAAAAGCGGTTTTCACATTCATCTAATGAATCCTCCAACCCATCTCTGCCACAATGGAGATCACTGCTCTGATTGAAGAAAATCTAGCAATCGGTGCAAAGGTCTCATAGTAGTCAACTCCCTCTACCTGCGAGAACCCTCGTGCAACAAACCTAGCTTTGTACTTGTCAATGCTGCCATTTGCAGCACGCTTGATTTTATAGAGCCACTTGGAAGTCACCATTGACTTCCCCTTTGGTCTCGGAATAATCTCCCACACTCCATTCTTCATGATGTATTTGTACTCTTCCATCATGGCATCTCTCCAAACCTGGTGTGGGGTAGCCTCCTCAAATGTAGTAGGCTCAAAATCACTCAAGTTAGTCACCATTGCCATATAACTGGAAAATCTCTCTGGTGCTTTGCTCTCTCTGACCTCCCTCTTGGGCGGTCCCACAGACTCCTCAGCTTCCTTCACAAGATCCTTAAGCCAACTTGGCTTACGTTTCTTGGAAGTAGCTTCCTCCTATAGGCGCTCCTCCATAACCTCCTCATCTGACAACTGTCTACCTGAAGAAGTACCTGTGGCCTGAGATCCTGTACCTGGTGATCCTTAACCTGTACCACCTGAATCACATGAAGGTGAAACTTGTGAACCTGTGACTCGTAAACTTGTCCTTGTACCAGAAGTCCCTGTAGATTGAGTCCCTGAAACTAATGAACCTGTAACCTATGACCCAGTTAGTCTTGAAACATGTGACCCTGTACACTGACTCTGTGATTCTGTCACCTGTGGAGATACAATCTGCTGCTCCTCCACCTCTGAGTCATAAGACTTCCTGAAGGCTTTCTCCTCCTCAAATCTAACCTCCCTCCTCACCACAACTTTCCTCTGTGCAGGAAGGTATATGCGAAAAGTCTTCGAAGTCTCGTCATATCCAATAAAGATGCCTTTCTCCGCTCTAGGCTCTAACTTTGTCCTCTTCTTAGAAGGGACATGAGAGTATGTAAGGCATCCAAATATACGGAAGTGACCTATCTCAGCTCTCTTCCCAGTGAACATCTCCTCAAGAGTTTTACATCATTAATGGCTGTACGGTTATCCTCGAAATCTATGCCAGATTTACAGTGTACAACTGCCTTGGAATTTATGCCAAAGTGTTGTACGGATTTCCTTGGGAAATGTGCCAGAAAATGTCTTCTTCTCCCTAGGTCGACTTCTCACAAAACCTAGTTTTTTCTTTCTCCTCCTCTCCAAATCTTCTCTTTGAAAAGTGAAATTATGAATGATGAATGCCTTGCCCTAGCCCTTTTTGATCATGATAACTTCCTCTTTCAATCCAATGGCCCATATTAGATTAGATAAGAGGTTCTCATTAAATGCTCAATTAAATAATTAATAAATGACATTTAGTGCACTTCATGTCGTTTAATAAAGTAAGAGTACCCTCTTTTAATTAATCACTCACTTGACTTTTATTAAATATGAACTTAGGATAAATCATGACTTTATCTTTTAATGAAGTCACTTTAAAAATATAAAGTGCATCTCACTTCATTAATTAAAATTGACTAGGGGTCACCAATTAAAGTGTCCTTTTCCACCCCTAGGCATCACTAGGTGAACAAACACTTCCTAGGTAACTTTTCAACAAGGGGTATATATGTTCATCAAAGAGACATTGAAAGTAGTTGTCTTCCCATATTTGACAATTCCTCACAAGCCCCTTTTAAATCACACCATCCCCATCTTTCTCTTTTATAATCCTCTAATTTTTTTTCAGGATTGCTTCACATGCTTTTTTTAGTTTTTGTACTCGATGCTCTATACTGAGTAGCTTTATACAAACTAATTCAGGGTTTGAAAGTTCTACTTTGAGTAGCCATTGTTTGCTATGGTCTTCATATTCTTATAAAATTCAAGAAAATTTGTAGGGGGGGGCTTCTTCCACATAATTTGCATCTTCCACAAAAATTGCATATAACCCTAGATATGCCTTAGTGATGGGGTCTAATATATCCATGTAAATGCAATATTACACTCTAAGTATGAGTGCTAGGGTTAAAAAAAACAGATAAACTTACATTCAATAGATCTCTTGTGTGTGGCTACGGTTTTGAGGCAACAATTTGAAATGTCAGTAACTTCCTCAATACTACTCAGAAGTATATCATATAATATGTGAAATTGAAGTTGCTAAAGTGCTCTTTCACTTGGATTTGGTTTGGCTTCAATTTGGGCAACTTGTGAAAAGTTGTCTTCTCTGCAATACTTAGAAAAATGTCATGGCTGTAACAAAAAAACCCTAAAATTGTTGATTTTAAATAAGTGATATCTTCACTTCTTGGACTCTGACAAATTTTTTTTAAATTTAAATCGTGTATTTTTTGAGAGGAACTCAGCTTTGCAATTTGTTTCTTTAGATTCTACACATAAGCCTAGAGAAATGGATTTAAGTGTCGTGGTCCTATTTTTCCCTTTGAAAATTTGCAAAAAAGAAAAAAAAAATTCTTCCACTTTTGCCCAAGAAAGAGCTCTAATGCCACTTGTAGTATTCCTTAGCGTTGAAGATGAATCACAAACTGAAACAATATAACCAAGAATTGGTAGAAAATCCCCTTTACTTCATTTATCAAAATACCCTTGAGGTAGGGCAACACCTTACAATGATCCTTTTATGGAAGGGTCAACCCTTGTTCACTTGCTTTTTTGTGGGGGCAACCTCCCATTGAGCTAAGCTCCAATACATGTACACATAAGGAGTGTTCCATCCTTATTTATAGCCACCAAATACTAACTACTTAATTTGCCTACTTTACTGAGGCCGCATTACATTTGTTCAATGCTAACTTCCTAATGGGCCATATTTGATTATAACTAACATTGTGGACCTAGTCCACATTATATTAAATGGCCACCATACTTATCCTATTCTCAATTCTAATGGGCCCATAGGCCCCTATTACACACCTAGGAAGGATCCCAACATGGACATTTTTCAAGCCCAACCAATCAATGGTTTGTTTTTCATTTACTGACCATTGCCCCAGAAGCTTTACAGAAAGTATCCAAGCAACCCATAGTAGCTTGCACTGAGTATGTGCAAAGTGGCTTCTTGATCAACTTAATAATCCTCTGGTTAAGAGACATTGTTAAGTTATCCGAAGACAAAGCCTCATTGGCCATGCAACAAGGTCTCTGCTAACTGTATCCCACATTGCCTTAGAAAACTCACAAGCCAATCCATCAATGCCAGGAGACTTTCCATTCTTCGTAGAGGAAAGAGCTTCAAATAGTTCCTCCTTGGAGAGCACAACATCCAACCAATCTCTCTTTACCACACTAACCTTTTTGGGGGTCACTTGGTAACAGGCTCACCTAGCTTCCAAATTAGAGTTAGGAACCTGATATGGTGAGAAAATGTTTTGAAAATGCTAACCAAACAAATCTCTAGTCTTGGAGGTGTCCTCCAAATACCCATCCTCCTAACGAAGACCCAGGATTTGATCAGCAGTGAGTTTGCTCTTCAAGAAATCAGAGTAGAATTTAGAGCCTACATCCCCTTCATTAATCCATTGGAGGTGAGTCCAAACCCTTGCTCCCTTGGAAATATAACTCTCTCTCCAAAAAACCATCTCCCAATGTGTTGCTTCTTCTTGGAGAGAGGTGTTGTGCAAATCCTTCTTCAAGAATACATGTACCTCCTTTAGCTGTTTTTGAGCCTCCTTCAACTCCATCCTCTGCTTTCAAGCAATCACCCGACCCCAACCTCGCATAAACTTAATTGTATGGTAGAGTCACATCCCACTAAATCAACCACCCTCTGCCTCCTTGTGGCCAAGCAGAAAGATTCCGAAACTGGTGAACTAATGCTCTGAAATAGAGAGATTCCAGGGGTGAAATTTTGAAACATTCAGCTTAAAGGAACGAGGGAGGAGAATCATCCTGATGCCCAAAGACACAGAAATAATAGAATGATCCCTCTATGTTTGGTATTTTGCCTTAATATCAAACATAAATGTCTGAATGGGAAAGTGGTTGGAGCTTGTATCCATCAACACATCAACTGTTTAAAGCTTCCTTGAAAACACCCCATCCTGGAGCCCATAGAAGTGGTCCAAACGCATCTGTACTTTGTCTCTTTCCTGTTGAATGTTACACCAGATGAACCATCCCTTATAATCTAAATCTCTGTTTCTCCAGTTAGGGTCAAACACCTATAAAGTAGTCTTGCAACGAGACTAGGATTGCTTTTTGATCTAGAAATAACACTCCCAACACCACCATCTCTGTCTCCTGACCACTCAACCATATTAAAATCCTATCCTATGATTCATTCCGCAGCTAGGAGAGAAGAAACCATCCAATCCCAAAGGGTACACCTTTCAATATTGGAGTTGGGGACATGAATAAAATAAAAACTCACCAACCTATCATGAATCAAAACTGTAACCCACATCCATTTGTGCGAGGGGTTGGGATCATACCCAACTATGAAGCTAAAGGAAGAAAGGGTTAAAACCACCCCACCATTCCCCTGGGAATACTCCAAAGTTCAATATGGGCCCTTCGAACAGTAACTCGTTCGACAAGTGCAAAGAGATCCCTTTAGTTTTCCAGTTCAGTAATCAGTAATCACTCATTTGTTGAAAGCATCTTCATCCGGTATTTGACACAGGAATAATAGAATGACCCCTCTATGTTTGATATTTTGGTGACAACTAATATTCCTTTTGGCGGTTCATGAAAAGATTAAAATCCTTTTGTCAATTGGGCTTATTCGCCTGGGTGGCACTAGGGTTTGGAATGAATTGCTTCTTAACAACCCCAGCAGAAAGACTAGGCTCTGAAATAGGGCTTACATGCATGTCTACCGGCTTAGTTAAAGGTATGCAGTAGGCACTGCTACACAATGACTAACCCTTCAATACCTTAGTCAAGAGATAAGGGGGGCACCTCAATGGGGGAAGGCGACCTAGAAACAGTGTGGGGCTCCTTCCCCACCATCTTAGAAGGGTCACGATTGATGAAGTGATCCACTCCCTCTTGGGGTTTCATATGGCTTTCCATGGATATCGAAATGGCCTCCTCCTCAACCACTCGTAAAGAGAGACAGTATCCATGGGCATTTCATGCTGCAGTTCCACATCCACTGAGAAGGGCTGAGCATGAGGCGCCAAGCTCCTGTTGAGTGAGCACACTACAGATTTCTTGGGCTCAGAGTCATCAAATGGGATGAAATCATGAATGAGACTGCAATCCCGAGATTTATTGCACCTAGACTCTAGAGTACACCTGCCACTCATATAGAGGGTCAACCAGAGATCAACCTCTTTCAAACTTGGTACTGTCAGCCCAGGGTGATCTGGAAAAGGGACTCTTAGATTGCACCAGATAAGTTAACATCTACACCCCCTGCATCAGAATCAGCTTCAACAGCATCTATACGGCCTCCATCTATACCATTGTCATCTTTACAGCCTCTGTCTGCTTCCTTTACAAAATCGCCATGGCTGCTGGGATTGAGCTCATAGACTCTCTTTCCCGCTCAGCCTTGATCCCCCTCCCGGCAGATCCTTCTCTCCCTCGTGCACCCTCTATGCTCCCTTTTTTGATCAAAACATAAGATATTTAAGATGTCTTGCATTTTTAATTCATGCTCTCCATTTGAACATCATACAATTTTCGGAGACCAGTATGTTTATTATTTCTTATAATGCAACCGAAGGGATAAGCTTATGCACTTACATAATAGTTTACGGACTTTGTTGTAGTTTAAGAACGTCTAAATTATTTCCATTTGTCACGGAAAGAATATGGAATTTTGGAGGTGGCTAATGTGCAGTTAACATCTTACCTATCAGTTGGTTTGTAGGAAGAAGACCGTTTTGCATCTTTGAAATTCTTTTATATCTGTGTAGCATGAATATTGTTAGGTGGACAACAAAGGAGTATATGGACAAATTATTCCTATAATGAAATATCTTTTGTTATCTTGTAATTCGATCACTTTTGATCAACACAGTTTTACTACTTTTGTAAGCCACAACCAAACCGGCATTTATTGATCTTTTTGGGGCTATATTGAAGCAACCACGTGTCAAACCAGACCATTTTTTGTTGGAAAGTTTAGTGCAATGTTGAGGCCCGAGTACGAGGCACAATACATGCATTGGTTTCTCACTATCACTTGCACTTAACTGCTACATAGTTTATCATGATTTGAGAAAGAAAATTACATATTAATACTTCTAAACTCTTTGACCTTGCAGGCTATCATGTCTTGTGAAATAGATGTTGATACAAATAAACAAACCATTCTTAGACAAGATTGCGATATTGGGGTGAGTTGTCTTCATCTGTTTTTTTTTCTCTAATCAAATGACATGGATTACAACAATTACATGGATTTCTAATCCATGTCTACTTTTGTGATTGTGCCAAGAATGGATTTACATCTATTGCATGAATTTTTAATGCATGTATACTTTTATGATTGTGATAAGAATGGTTTCTCTGCATATAGCTGTTATTTTTAGTTTAACCTACAGATGGCAGCACGCATTCTTGTTTTTAATGGGGATTCTTATGACGAGCTGAGAATTTGCAGGAGTTAATTGTTTGATGATCTGGAGTTTGCTCTGCGTGCGATTGGAGACGTGGAATTATCCATGATTATGTCGACGTTTTGAGGGGATTCTTATTGTTTGGTGGTCATGTTGCTGAATTTAGGTTGGTTCAAAATCCAAATTCCTAGCCAAGGCTCCTGGAGAAATTAGCCAACTAAAGATGATTTGATTCAATCTTCTTCCATAGCAGTGTTATGCAAAAATGCATGTAGAACATATTTATTTCTTCCAATCACAACATGTTTAGATATGTAAATATTCAGCGTATCTTCAATTTAAAAACACGATTTGTAAATTAAATGGAAATATTACAAACATGCTATATTTCGCTGCATCCATTGCCTAATCATATCTGTCTACTGCGATCTATTTATATTGATTGAAGAACATGGAATATAATAGAACATATTGTTTGGATATGTGAATATTCAGCGTATCTTCAATTTAAAAACATGATTTGTAAATTAAATGAAATATTACAAACATTTTATATTTCATTGCATCCATTGCTTAATCATGTCTGCGATCTATGTATATTGATTGAAGAACATGGAATATAATGGGCAATGAACATATTAGGATTCATGGAATATAATAAATGAGAGTTAAGTATTGGTAAAGGTAAATGTAACTTGCTCTGGTTAAGTCTAGGTAATGGTATATTGTAACTTGCTCTGGTTAAGTCTAGGTAATGGTAAATTGTAACTTGCTCTGGTTGTGGCTAAAACGCTAGTTAAGTTATTATGTTAAAACACATAAGAAATTCATGGGAGATTTCCTTCAAGTGTATTTTGTATAACAGCCTTTCCTACCTTGTAGATAAGGCATTTGTCATTTTGACCTGATCCAACCTGATTATCCATATCCATAGATTGAAAAATGGAAGTTTGTATTAATAATATTATTAATATGATGATGATAATTACCCTCATCTGAAAAACAATTCTAATATATAATATCTATAAAATTGAATTAATTATATTTGATTTATTGTTTTAATAAGTAGAAACAATATATTTGATTTATCATATTGTTTTTAATAAGTAAAAACCATTTTTTTAAGTTTCATGTAGTTATTATGGATTAACAAGTTATGGAACTACACATTATTCTTATAAATAATAAAATAATACAATAAATACATTAAAATTAGATATAAATAAATAAATTAAAAATAAATAAAATTTAGATGGATTTGAACGAGAAGTAAAAAACCCTTCCCCTTACACTATTAGCACATTCTTTTTCCATAAGGAATAACGAGATGGCATTTATTTACTGTTCTGAGTGAAAAGCATTTATTGATATATGCTTTTTCAGCTTTTGATGTGGAATCTCAGAGAGTAGTTTACTTTTAGAATAAATTACTCAAGTTTATTCTAAATTATCCAATTTAATTTAATTTTGCATGGATTAATAGGTTTTCCATCATATTATTTTAATTTTCTAAATATTATAATTAATTTTATAAGTGACAAAGTGGTTACTCATTATATATTTTTAATTAAAAATGTTTTAAAAATATTTTTCAAGAACCCGGTTTTAAATTATTTATATATTTTTAATTAAAAATGTTTTAAAAATATTTTATTTAATTTAAAAAATTGAAATATTTAGTAAAACATAAAATTAGTTTTATGTAAAGTTATTGAAAACCATGGCATTGGCCTTAGATTCTTATCATTATCTAAGAATAATAATTTATGCATAAAGCACATAATGCATAGGTTGAAGAAACAAAGACATTAATTCAAGCTAATCACATGGTTGTATTATTTTTTATAGTCGTGGTTTTAAGCCATCCATCAAAGCAAGTAGATTGAACACATTGAAAACACAACATTAGATAATGTTAGGTGTGCATTGTGTACATATGTTGGAGCTAGTTTTCTAGAGTGAGCTTGGATATATTATATTGGGCAATGCTATATTTTATAGAATATATCATTTTTCACATGTATAATATCTATAATAAGACGTGTTATAGTTATGAAATATATCATTTTTACCCATGCCAACACTTATATTAAAATAGGGAAAGAATATGTTGTTGGTAAGATGTTCCACATTGATTAACATAGATTACATAGCGAAATAAATCCAATATGTAATATAATAACAATTCTTATGGTATGTTAAATGATACCATAAGAATGATGAGCCAAATGTATAAATGTTTGTCTAATTGTAGTGCCATTGGTATAATTAAAATAAAATGTGAAATATATTGAATTGATTTATTTAACTACTCCAATTTTACAAACTTTCAATGACATGAATAATTTCACTCACAAAGTTATGCTCAATGCCAAACTCTAAAGAAGATAAATTTTGATCAGTTTAAATCTTGTTGAACAACTTCCATGTACCTTGCAATATTACAGGTGTTTGAAATCACTTTGCAAGTAAACTACTCATATTTTATTCTTGTGCTCAAATTTATTAGACTTGTGGTTGGCTATATTATTGGAAATATAATCTATTCATTGCCTTTAATTGAAATTTGAAACCTTGAGTGAATAAATATCCATATACACTAAATTTCCACAATCGAAACTAAAAATGCTACAAAATAATTCAAACCATAAAATTTTCTTAATCATAATTCAATTTAGGTCATTACCTTTACTGAAGCCATATACTAGAAAGTTTCCTTGCTTAGAATTTAGTTTAGGCCATTATGTTGGCCGAAGCCCATATGCCAAGAAATTTCTTACATTAACTAAAGGCTATATGTTACAAAATTTCCTACATTAGCTAAAGCTTATATGCTAGACAATTTCCTACATTAGCTAAAGCTCATATACTACATAACAACACACCACAACACAATGGACATCACAAAATTTTAGTGTGAGGGGTATAAACAAGCATTTTCAAAGTTATCAACTATGAAATGAACCATATATGCATCCATGTGATGCTAAAGAAATATAATTGCAATAATAATAACAATAATAATAACAATAATAATAATAACAATCTATTTTTAAGGTCACCGCCACACGAGACACCAAATTGGTGTATGAGAACCCCTTGTTTGTGGGACAAGGGACCCCCCTCTCCGTAGTGATTTAACTACTAAAGTCTACAAAGGTGTACATACCCTACCCCCCTCCAGATTTGAACTTGTGACTTCCTTAGAGGAAACACATGTTCTTAACCGCTAGGCTCGTAATGCACAATGCAAGTTTCAAATGGATTAAATTTGAACTTGGAAAGTGCGGCTTAGATTATGTATGCACTTAGCAAGTCTCAAGCACTTAGATTTCAAATCCAACTTAACTTCTTCAAAACCTAAATGTTCTCTTTAGATATATGAAGTTTAGGATACAATGTGTTCCTCCTTGCCCAAAACGAAGAAGACAATTATCCCATTTATGCCTCGACATGTGTTGAGAAGCCACCACTAAGCATGTTATTGCCACCACGTGAATGATGAGATGATGCATCATTTTTCATTTCATCTCTAAATTCAATAAGCAATATGCCTAGTTATGCCCATAAGAGGCCATGGGTTTACTTGAGGTTTCACGTTTATGCAAAATTAAATATTCTTACACAAATTGAGACGAGTTAATTACAACCAGCTTTTTCTCAATGGAGCTGCTTTACCTACAAAAATGACAATACATGCCCTAAATAGAGTTGTAAACACTCCCTTTACTTTTGTTTTTACAACATTGGGCCAATAAGTTAGTTGACACTTGCAAATTAGTAGGGAAACATTTGGGAAGTTGTGAATTTCCCAGTCCTTTGACATTGTTCCCATATAACATGCCAAATATCTTGGGTATCTAGTCACTATCAAACTCAAATAAGCCTTTTGTTTTGGTATTTGAAGAAGGACATTGAGGAGTTTCGTTTTCATTATTTGGGGTGGCAGAGTTTTGTTTCTTAAACGTTATGAAGGATGATTAAGATAATTTTCAAACACCAGATTTTGGGTAGAGAATTTAGAATGTATGTTAGAGTCAAGAACAAAGGGTGTTACACTGAGAGTGTTATAAACACTAATTGACAAGTTCTGGGAGTAGATGAAACAAGTTAAAGTGCTAGAGTGATCCGTTAAATCAAATTGATGTACAATTAATGGTCCACTATTGCATAACATATGGAGTCATCACATATAAGTAGGCATATATTTAAATAGCTATATCTATATTTTAATGTAGGTATGAAATAGTAGTTAGTGGGAAGGAAGTTGGTACTAGTTGATTAAAGATGGCAACTTAAGTTGTGTCAAAGGACCCTTTACACCTCTCCCACATAGAATCTCATTCATTTGATTAAAATAGAGATATCATTATAAATATTATAACATTTTTTTTTAAATTTCCAACATTGAAGAGATGATGAAATAACTCCATCATCTATACATAACCAATAATAATTAAGATAAATCATATATTTTATAAATAATTGATATAATGTTTAGGATTTATAAATTAATTAAAAGTTAAATACTTTGATTAATAACTAATTATTATAATACCTTAGTGACTTCTCTTTGTGATGGGGGTTTTGATAGGGTTTGCAGGTTTGGTCGAACCAGGGTTTGTCGCAACACTATGGAAGCGATTGGATTTCCATGTAAGATAACCGAAAAGGGTGCAGTACCTCTTGGAGTCCCGCGGATTCTTTGAATCTGCTTAGTACCAACCAAGCATAAAAAAAGTGGGAAGTTAACTTTATGTACTGTAGTTTTTTCGACTGTACTTGCTCGGGTTTTTCAGCTTTTTTTTTTCCTTTTTTCTCGGGCATATCCTTGTTTTCAACTTGGCCTTTTCCTACTAGTGGGGTCCTATGGTCTTTTTTGTGATTAGGGTTTATTTTATTATTTTGTGATTAGGGTTTACGTAGTGGTGGGCTAGTTGTTATCCACACCTCCTCTGGGTTTGGCAGGTGTCGGTTAGTTGGTGGAGTCTACCGGTTCTTCTGGTCCGATCCTTTTTACTGGGGTTATGTGCAATATGTCAAGTCTCTCTATCACCCCTACTGCCTGAGGATCTGCAGACGACTGGGGAGTATTAGGGTTTGGTGATGATTCTAGAAAATTTGCGCAGTTGTGTCCTTCGGCGGAGCCAGCTAGGGCCAAGGGCTTACAGGGTGTGAGGTCTAGACGCAGACGAAAACTCAAATCCATGAAAGCTTGGGAGGGTTTAACGCAGTTCCATATCGAGGAAACTACCAACCTTGACCGAGTCGAAATGCTGGCCACCAGGGGTCTCGTGGGAAGATTGGAGTTCTAGTTGGGTTCCTGTGGTGAGATTTTGGATTGGGTCAACCAGTTCTGGACCCCTTTACTTGGCCTTGCCCCTAGGGTCAATATCTTGATGAATAACTGGATTTTATTCACCTTGCCGGAAGTAGTGCATGTGGAGATGATTCTGGCTAGGAAATGGTGCTTTAAGGAAGGCTCAATCATTCTTAAGCGTTGGCACCTGGATTTTGACCCATTACGAGAGAAACAAACTACCAGACATCTCTGGTTGCTTCTGCCGGGGTTTCCCATTGCACCGTGGACCGAAAATATTCTCACTAGTTTGGAAAATAAGGTGGGTATCTTCGTGAGAACTGATAAGGGGTCATTATTTGGCGTTGATAGAAAGGTTACCGGGGTCATGGTCAAAGTTGACCTAGCATTGGGTCTGCCTGCGGAAATTGAGATTTTTTGGGGCACTCACAAATTCATTCAGAGATTGGACTACTTTAGGGCACCATTTTGTTGTTTCATCTACAGAGAAACAGGTCATGTTTCAGCGCGGTGCCCTTCCTTTCGTTAGGCTGGTAATGTTTCTAAAGCGGTTGAAGTTCCGAGTCCTACATCGCCAGTGGAGTCGAATCCGGGTAAGTTATATCCCAATTCTATTACTCCCTACAAGGGTATTTCGAAGGCTGAATTAGACTTCTATATTGAAATGGAAAACTCTTTAGATAAGCAGATTTCAGAGGGTAAGGTCAAATTGAATCTCGGGTGTCAATTTGACGTTGTTGTTGTGGACTGGGTTGATGATTTTCTGGGGGGTCTTTGTTCTCTTTGTAATTCTGCTTCCACATGTGTATGCGATAAAAATCCCCCGGCTCCTTCACTGTCTACCAATCCTCTGGGGCCATGCTCACATTGCAACTTGGTTTCCTCTTGTGATTGTGGTTCCTTGCCTAAAGATTCGAATCCTATTTTCCTTCCCTTAAACCCTACGACTGTTCCCTATGGGGATTTTGCTAATGACCGGAGTTGGAGCAATGATGTTGGGGTTTCTGTGCCTGTGAATGAGACTAACCCTGGTTCAAATCTCCTCTTGCCCTTGACTATTTACTCAAAAAATCCGTCGTCCAATCCTATTGTCAAACCCCTCATTGAAGACAAATTTATGAATGTCACTATCAGAAAGAGTCGATGGAAGCCTGGGGTTTGTGAATAGGAAGCTGATTTTTGTTATATTCATGTTTCTACACGTTTGCAAGACTCCGATGTGTTAATTTGTAATGATCCTTCTTCTTTCTCAGTTGAGTCCCTTAGAGCAAGCCCGCCTCTTGTTGGTGTGGATAAATGAACATTCTTTCCCTAAATGTTCGGGGGGTGGGAAAGGATTCTAGGGCTAGGGCCTTATCCCATCTTTTCAAAGCTACTAGCCTGAGGATTATTTTATTTCAGGAGACTGTGTAAGAAGGTCAGTGCTATTAAAAAGATTGTCGCCATACTTCCTGGTTGGGAATTTGTGGCCACTAGTTCAAATGGTTTGTCTGGAGGTTTATTGGCTGGTTGGAATCCCAAATTTTAAAATTTCCGTGCCTACAAGACTACGTGGGGTATTCTCCTCGACGGGGTTTGTCTTTGCTCCAACTCTCCACTCTCTATATTCAACATTTATGGTCCCTATAAGGACCGTGAACCATTTTGGAATGCTCTTGGTTCTTCTAGGTTGCTAAACAACAAAAACTTGCTTATTGTTGGAGATCTCAACTTTACCTTGAATGTGGGAGAAATTTGGGGTTCGATGGCTAGAGTGGATATTGGCAGATTTTTTTTCTCAGTTTTTAATCTCTCATGATTTAGTTGATGTTGTACCAGGCTCACTCTCTCTGACTTGGACAAACATGAGAGCTAGACATGAGGGTATTCACAAGCGATTGGATAAATTCCTGGTGAATACTAGTTTATTGAATAATTGGCAGAGGTACAGATCGTGGATCGGTGATCGTAAGTTTTCTGATAATTGGCCTATTATTTTCCAGTTTGATGATGCAGCCTGCAATCTAAATTACCCCTTTAAATTTAACAGTTCGTGGCCGCGTAATGAAGATTTCTATCAGTTGATCAACAATTTTTGGTTAGAGTTCATTGATGACAGTGGATTAAGTCCTGTTGACCTTTTGATTCTAAAGCTCAGGAAACTTAAGGAGGTAGTCACTGTTTGGATAAAAAACAAGAAGATAGCTGATTGAATTCAACTCGAGGAGTTAGAAGGTAAGTTAAGGAAAATGCATATTTCAAATTACAATGGAAATATGGAAAATGAGGTATCTGAATGTATCAAGGTATTAGAACAAAAAAAAGAGGACCTTTTAGTGCAAGAGGAGATGGAATGGAGGCTGAAAATCTGGGCCACTTGGTTCGAGTTGGGGGATAGAAACACAAAAAATTTCCATGCTTATGCTTCACAACGGAAAAATTCCAATGCTATTTGGGATATTTTAGATGAAGATGGAAATAATGTCATAGGTTTGGGAGAGCTTCATAAGGCTGCCATGAATTGTTTTGGTCATCTCTATTCTAACGCTGGAAACTGTGATCTCCTCACTCGGATTAGTGTGGCCAGACAATATCCTTTTTTTATTGATGAATTGACGGCGGAGGAGTTAGGGAAGGAAGTTACTTTGGATGAAATTGAAGAAACCTTAAAAGGTTTCGCCAAAGAAAAACGCCTTGGTCTTGATGGTTGGACAATTGAAATTTTTGTTTAGTTCTTTGATGTC
Organism: Larix kaempferi; assembly: GCA_027924585.1. Classification (NCBI taxonomy): domain Eukaryota; kingdom Viridiplantae; phylum Streptophyta; class Pinopsida; order Pinales; family Pinaceae; genus Larix; species Larix kaempferi. The sequence goes on along the minus strand of BSBM01000962.1, from coordinate 1,705,363 downwards.
ACGGGTGAAGATTTATTAAAGATGGTTGAATTTTCCAGAATTGAGGGCTACATTCCAGGTGGGCTCAACTCTACATTTATTACTTTAATTCCCCCAAAAAATAAGCCAACAAACTTTGGGGAATTTAGGCCTATTGTTCTCTGCAACTTGGCCTACAAATTGATTTCCAAGATCATATTGGTTTAGATTGAAGCCCATTTTGTCCAGATGTATCTCTGCTGAACAGTTTGGGTTCCTTAAGGACCGCCAGATTTTGGACGCCATTGGCATCACACAGGAAATTATTCACTCTGTGAAGAAGGGGAATATGAAGGCTATGTTACTAAAAATGGATCTTGAAAAAGCATATGATAGGGTTGAATGGGTCTTTCTAAGGATGGTTCTTATTCAAATTGGCATTCCTCCCTTGGCCTTGCGCTGGATTATGGTTTGTGTGTCAACAACCAATATTGTTGTCCTTGTCAATGGAGCTCCCTCCGATTTTTTTAAAATTTCCAGAGGTATTCGACAGGTATGTCCTCTGTTACCCCTTCTTTTCCTGTTAGTTATCGAAGGCATGAGCAGATTCATTGGGACTGGGAAAGCGAATGGTTGGATTAATGGTATCAAGCTGTCTGCAGATTTATCCCTTACACATCTCTTATTTGTTGATGATGTTCTTTTAGCAGGTATGAACTCTGTGGAGGAGTGGTGGAATTACAACAGTATCATTGGTACATTCTGTGGGGCTTCTGGAATGTTGGTAAGCAACATAAAATCTAGTCTCTATCACTACAAGATTGGAAATAATTTGATTGATCGTTTCAAAAGTTTTTTGCCATATAACTTTTGTATGCTAGATGAGGGTTTCAAATATATTGGATACTTCCTGAAACTGAATGGATATTAAAAAAATGATTGGTTATGGGTAGTCAAGAAAGTTGAGAGCAAAATTAACCATTGGATGCTCAGGTTACTTTCCATTGGTCGGAGGCTCATGGGAGATTTCCTTCAAGTATATTTTGTATAACAGCCTTTCCTACCTTGTAGATAAGACATTTGTCATTTTGACCCGATCCAACCTGATTATCCATATCCATAGATTGAAAAATGAAAATTTGTATTAATAATATTATTAATATGATGATGATAATTACCCTCATTGAAAAACAATTCTAATATATAATATCTATAAAATTGAATTAATTATATTTGATTTATCATATTGTTTTATAAGTAGAAACAATATATTTGATTTATCATATTGTTTTAATAAATAGAAACCATTTTTTTAAGTTTCATGTAGCTATTATGGACTAACAAGTTATGGAACTACACATTATTCTTATAAATAAAAAAATAATACAATAAATACATTAAAATTAGATATAAATAAATAAATTAAAAATAAATAAAATTTAGATGGATTTGAACGAGAAGTAAAAAGCCCTTCCGCTTACACTATTAGCATATTCTTTTTCCATGAGGAATAACGAGATGGCATTTACTGTTCTGAGTGAAAAGCATTTATTATATATGCTTTTTCAGCTTTTGACGTGGAATCTCAGATAGTAGTTTACTTTTAGAATAAATTACTCAAGTTTATTCTAAATTATCCAATTTAATTTAATTTAATTTTGCATGGATTAATAGGTTTTCTTTCATATTATTTTAATTTTTTAAATATTATAATTAATTTTATAAATGATAAAGTGGTTACTCGTCATATATTTTTTATATATTTTTAATTAAAAATGTTCTTAAAATATTTTTAAAGAACTAGGTTTTAAATTAAATAAAATATATATTTTTAATTAAAAATGTTTTAAAAATATTTTTCATGAACTAGGTTTTAAATTAAATAAAAATATTATATTGAATTTAAAAGTTGAAATATTTAGTAAAACATGAAACTACTTTTATGTAAAGTTATTGAAAACCATGACATTGGTCTTAAATTCTTATCATTATTGAATAGTACTAGTTTATGCATAAAGCACATAATGCATAGGTTGAAGAAACACATAATGTATAGGTTGAAGAAACAAAGACATTAATTCAAGCTAATCACATGGTTGTATTAATTTTTATAGTTGTGGTTTTCGGCCATCCATCAAAGCATGGTAGATTGAACACATTGAAAACACAACATTATATAAACTTAGGTGTGCATTGTGTACATATGTTGGAGGGAGTTTTCTAGAATGCGCTTGGATATATTATATTAGGCAATGCTATATTTTATGGAATATATAACTTTTTACATGTATAACATCTATGATAAGACATGTTATAGTTATGAAATATATCATTTTCACCCATGCCAACACTTATATTAAATTCTTATCATTATTGAAAACCATGACATTGTTGAGATATTGTAACTTCAAAGAATATTATATTTGTACTTTATTATTCCGGAGATGATTCATTCCTCCGTGAAGTTCTTATTGTATATCCGGAGATGTTTATTCCTCCGTCGGAATGTGGTAACTCGGGTTATTAGACTTCCCTAGTGGGGGTCGGCCCTGTATGTTTTATGTGGGTCAAAGGGCTATTAGACCACCCTAGAGGGGTCAACCCAGTCAGTTGTAGTGGGGTATTTAACCCATTGGTTAAATACGAGCCTACGTGTACCTGTGTAAAATACATGTCAGTGTAGTGTATAAATAGAGGAGGTGTGTTCCTCATTTGACACACTTACTCACTTGAGGATAGCGCACTTGTGGAGGAGAGGTCTCCAATTGTGGAGGAGGAGATCATGTCTCAGGGTTTCATCTTTGTATATTGCTGGTCATCTATATTGAGGAAGCTTTGCTGGGTTTTCTACCCCATGAGGGTTTCCCAGGATAAATCTCTGTCTCTTGTGTTTATGCTATGCTTGTTGTTTCTTCAGTGATCCTGTATATGCTATTATTGTGAAATGGAATGTAATGCTGCTATTTTATGTCTTAGCATATTAAATCTTAACATGGTATCAGAGCTAACCTGAAGGAAGACAAGGTATGGCACTTACGACACTTGCTTTACTTACGATAATTTGAAGGTTAGGGTTTTACATGGCAAAAAAAAGTCATCGTGGAACTTTCGCTATAAATCCATTTTTGCGAAGGTTCAGGGTCTGAAAAGTTTACAGGTCGAAGATAACATCCCCAGGTACCTTGTGTCCAAAGGGAACCCTTAGATTCGTTGTACTTTATGAGTTATGAGCAGTACAAGTTAGGGTTTCTGCCTCTTCCAGATCTCAGTCAAAATCAGGTGACCTTGGAAAAAAGGTCATAACTTGGGCTAGGAAGCTCCAAATGAAATTTCGTAAAAAGTGACAGGTAGTACACAGACTGTACTATCTCAGGAAACGTTTTCAGAGGCCGAAGGTGAACCAGTGACACGTGGCACGCCGTACAAGTTCGCTCTCCTGTTTTATCCCATAAACAGGTCACGTTGCGACACTTGGCATAACTCTCTCTCAGAGAGTCCAATTGAGGTCAGACCTGTCAAGATGGAAAGATAACAGGACAGGCTATCTCAAGAAAAGTTTTCAGAGGCCGAAGTTCAAACAGTGACACGTGGCATTCCGTACAAGTTCGCTCTACGGTTTTATCCCATAAACAGGTCACGTTGCGACACTTGGCATAACTCTCTCTCAGAAAATCCAATTGAGGTCAGACTTGTCAAGATGGAAAGATGACAGGTCAGACTACTGCAGAAAAAGTTTTCAGACCCTGTGGAGCAAAAATTTCAGTTTTATAGCAGAAACAATCAGGTACATATTTCTGTCAAAACATAATTATTTTTTGGACCACCTTTATTCATGGCTTCCGGAATTTAGGGTTTCGGAGAAAGTTAGAATTCTTGGAATCGGAATCCATGCTACTCAGGAAAATTGAAATTTAGAGACCAAGATCGAATTTTTTGGTTGGGTAGAAGACCGGGCTTGATTAAACCCTAGCTCGGGATCTTGATCGGAAAGATGGAAAATTAGGGCTTCAGCGAAAGTTGGAATTTTTGAAGTCTGTAACCACGGCTGGAAGCTCCTCAGAAAAATAAGAGTTTAGAGCCTTGGATCAAACCTTTTCATTGAGTAGAAGGGTGGGCTTCATCAAACCCTAGTTTGGGATCCTGTCCAGAAGATCCAGAAGTTTCAAAAGCAATTTTGGGGGGTCAAATTTTGGAGATTTCAAAATTGAAGTATGCTAGTTTGATCAGCCCAGCAAGACACATCCTTCCATTCATTCGGAAGTGTGAAAGTCAAAGATTGAATTTTTAGGGTTTCTCCAACAAACCCTAATCAAGCTCCAAATCAAGTTTCAGGGGGAGTTGAGGCTAAGGCCTTACATAAGAAGACTACAAGAAGTCTCGACAGGTATGACTTAAGGAGGTTCAGGTATGTCTTGAAATCTGATTCTTGATGTGTTTTGTCTTCATGTTATTTATTAGTACAATCTTGATTAATGTTAGAATTGTCTTATCACCCTAGTAACAGTATGAATGCATGTGAATGATCGACGACATTCATTGATTAGGGCTATATGATTGGACTAATGCATTATGGTGTTGTGTGAGGTTGATGTTGTCTGCTAACAAGATACAGGTACATCACAAAAGACAAATCAAGTTCCATGACCATGACCACATGAAGACAAAGACTCATCCATAATCTTTGTTCTACTTACAAGGTATGTATGACCTTGTTATATTATGCTTAACCTATGAGACATGCAGGTTCTAGCTCAGGATCTCTAAATCAATGAAGAGATTGTTTAGGTATGTTGCACATAACTAAGCAGGTATACTAATCCAGGTATGTTTTCCTATGTCATGTTAGAATCTTACCTTGTGATTAGGATCCCTTATATAAGTATACTTGGTATGATTGGTTATGCTTATTCATAAAGTTAGTAATCAAGGGTTTATGCATATCATGTCTCTTAACTAACTAGATCAAACAAGAATGTGCATAAGTAAAGGAAGACTTCCCTGAAAGCTTGAATATTATCTATAACCATGATTATACATTTTCAAGATCATTTAGAACTATAATGTTTTGATAACATTGAGATTATACTAATGAATGTATGTTTGTGTATGAGATCATGATGATGACACTAGTGCACATTTGAGCATGCACAGTGGTATAGAATGAATAGAAGCTCAAAAGACATATAGAAGATCAAGCGGGAAGCAACCACACAAACATAAAAGATAAGTATTTGAGTTGTTATTTGAAATAGTAAATGATATTGCTTGTATACATATTTGTATTCTTAGAATATATGATGCTGAGTGTAAACATTCATAGAGCATTGAACAGTATACTACTAATATGCATATGATTGGTAAATTGGACAAACATTCCATTGTTGCTTGTCTAGAATGAAACCTCTTTGCTGACATGCTGAGAGATGTGCACACTCTCGATAGTATGTTCTGGTAGAGATGGAAGGCATCTAGAAAGCCACTGTATGCATACAGAATATGGAAAAGTGTTGTGCCAAAGTATTGGTCAAAATAGTTGCATAACTATGTAAATAATATATGTATGCATAATAGGTTATCATGACAATATGATTTGATGATTATGAAGTATTACTAATCATATACTTAATTTTGATTTGTAGGAAAGATCATTATGAATGATGAACACTGAACAAGCGATGGATGTTCAACAAAAGATTTACAAATCAAACACACTATAGAAGGCTTGTGGCTAGAAGATTCTCCTAGAAAGAGGAAGAGAATCATGATGAAATGTTTGCTCCAAGTGGCTAGATAAGACCATTCTCTTAATGGTGTAATTAAAAAAGAAATGTGAATCAGGTTTTGTATGGGTTCCCAGGATCGATAATAAATTGATGAGCTTAATGATCACCATGGGTGATGTGGATCTCAACCTTTGCTACAAGGTTGAATATGATTTCTATACACAGATGACATGGATGCAAGAAGGAACTCACCACAGAGTTTGAATGATATTGAGGCTCATATCAGTAGACCCATCTAACGAGAGATGGCACAGATAGATATGCAGAAGATCATTCAATGCAGAAATGAAAATGAAAGATCTCAAATTGATGCTTTACTTCCTAGGTCTGGAAGTATGGAAAGGCTCAGAAGGAATATTTCTCAACCAAGGAAAGTACGCTGAGAAATATTAAAAGAACTTGAGGTGTTGGAATGGCCACTCCTATGGATTCCAACTTGAAGCTGTTAGGGGATGACTCATCAGAGTTAGTGGATATAACTCTGTACAGTCAAATTATTGGGTCATTGATGTATCTAACATATACTAGATTAGATATATGCTTTGTTGTGAACACCTTGAGTGAGTATCTAGTGGAAACTAGATGTGTTCACCTGATAGTTGCAAAGCATGTGATGAGGCACATAAAGGACACGATAGAATTTGATCTATGCTATCTTGAAGATCATGACTTCAGATGGTTATTCAGATTCTGATTGGGCAGGAAGTGTATCAGACAGGAAGAACACATCGAGAGGATGTTATTGTCTGGGATTAGCCATGATCTCGTGGTTTAGCTGGAAGCAGTCTAGTGTGGCTCTCAGCACAAGTGGAATATATGGCTGCTTGCTCTGCTAGTTGTGAAGAAGTTTGGCTTCAGGATTGTTTGACTTAGAGATAGAACCAACTGAGATCCTATGTGATAATTAGAGTTGTATCAAGATGACATAGAATCTAGTGTTCCATGATAAGTCAAAGAACATAGGGAACTAACAAGATATGACGCAGAAAGGAACTATAAAGTTTGAATTTGTAACAGGTTACCGTTGTACTAACCAAACCTTTACCTCAAGTGAAGAAGTTACCAACATACTAACCAAACCTCTGTCTCGAGTGAAATTTGAATACTTCCGAGACAAGCTTGGTGTAGTTCAAAAGGACCCTCCTCGAAAGGGGGAGTAGTATAGTCACTGATGATGATATTGTCTCATCTAACAACAAGGTCGATGATGAGGTAACCTGTTCTCTACATACTTAGAAATATTTAGATTTAGGACTCTTATACTTAGAATACTTAGTTTTACTTATACATGCTTTTGACGTGAGATGTATTGTTGAGAATACATGCTTTTGATGATAGATGTATTGGTGAGAATACATGCTTTTGATGATAAGATGTATTGGTAAGAATACATACTTTTGATGATACATGTATTGATTAATGTACTTGTATGGTTGAGGATACTTGTACTTGTATTGATGAGAATACATGTGAGGATTGTATCATCCTTGAACACTTGTTCTAAAGTGAGCCGTAGATAGGTGTCTCCGAGAAATAAGAGGGATTGTATCATCCCTGGACTTCAGTTCCTGAATTGATCCGTAGACGTATGGTCTCCGAAAATGAAGTCCTTAGTGGACAGATAAGGATTGTATCATCCCTGGACCTTGGTCCCTGAATTGATCCGTAGACGTATGGTCTCTGAAAATGAAGTCCTTAGTGGACAGGTGGGGATTGGATCATCCCTGGACTTTCAGTCCTAAAGAGAGCCGTAGACGTGAGGTCTCCGAGAATGAAGTCCTTAGTGGACAGTTGAGGGGATTGGATCATCCCTGGACTTTCAGTCCTAAAGAGAGCCGTAGACGTAAGGTCTCCGAGAATGAAGTCCTTAGTAGACAGTTGAGGGGATTGGATCATCCCTGGACTTTCAGTCCTAAAGAGAGCCGTAGACGTATGGTCTCCGAGAATGAAGTCCTTAGTGGACAGTTGAGGGGATTGGATCATCCCTGGACTTTCAGTCCTAAAGAGAGCTGGAGACGTGAGGTCTCCGAGAATGAAATCCTTAGAGGACAGTTGAGGGGATTGGATCATCCCTGGACTTTCAGTCCTAAAGAGAGCCGTAGACGTGAGGTCTCCGAGAATGAAGTCCTTAGAGGACAGTTGAGGGGATTGGATCATCCCTGGACTTTCAGTCCTAAAGAGAGCCGTAGACGTATGGTCTCCGAGAAGTGGGGATTGTATCATCCCCGGACTTCGGTCCCTGAATTGATCCGTAGATGTGTGGTCTCCGAGAAGTGGGGATTGTATCATCCCCGGACTTCGGTCCCTGAATTGATCCGTAGACGTGTGGTCTCCGAGAAGTGGGGATTGTATCATCCCCGGACTTCGGTCCCTGAATTGATCCGTAGACGTGTGGTCTCCGAGAAGTGGGGATTGTATCATCCCCAGACTTTGGTCCCTGAATTGATCCGTAGATGTGTGGTCTCTGAGAAGTGGGGATTGTATCATCCCCGGACTTCGGTCCCTGAATTGATCCGTAGACGTGTGGTCTCCGAGAAGTGGGGATTGTATCATCCCCGGACTTTGGTCCCTGAATTGATCCGTAGACGTGTGGTCTCCGAGAAGTGGGGATTGTATCATCCCCGGACTTTGGTCCCTGAATTGATCCGTAGACGAATGGTCTCCGAGAAAGTGATTTTTTTTTATAATGATGTGGTTACTTGTATCGGTATGGATACTTGTATTGATGATGTGGTTACTTGTATCGGTATGGATACTTGTATTGATGATGTGGTTACTTGTATCGGTAGGATACTTGTATTGATGATGTGGTTACTTGTATCGGTAGGATACTTGTATTGATGATGTGGTTACTTGTATCGGTATGGATACTTGTATTGATGATGTGGTTACTTGTATCGGTAGGATACATGTATTGATGACATGGTTACTTGTATCAGTATGGATACTTGTATTGATGATATGTATACTTGTATTAGCATGAATACTTGTACTAATGATGTGGATACTTGTATTGTTATGGATACCAGTATTGATGACGATGCTGATGATCGTGTGATGACGATGCTGATGATCGTGTGATGACGATGCTGATGATAGTGTGATGACGATGCTGATGATCGTGTGATGACGATGCTGATGATCGTGTGATGACGATGCTGATGATCGTGTGATGACGATGCTGATGATCGTGTGATGACGATGCTGATGATCGTGAGATGACGATGCTGATGATCGTGTGATGACGATGCTGATGATCATGAGATGATGATGCTGATGATCGTGTGATGACGATAATCGTGAGGATCTAGACGATGATATTGTTGTAGCTGTTCAAGTGCTACAGAAGATAAAGACCCAATACTGAAGATGTCGATGTTCCAGTATTGAAGATGTTCCAGTAACTGCTTGAGTTACTAGAGTTACTGATGATGTTGAGAAAGCTTCCAATGATTTATAGATGTATCATGTAGGATGTTGATGACTCCTTGCTCGGGCAGATGCTGTTATAATATCCTTCTCGTTAAGGGGGAGTGTTGAGATATTGTAACTTCAAAGAATATTATATTTGTACTTTATTATTCCGGAGATGATTCATTCCTCCGTGAAAATCTTATTGTATATCCGGAGATGTTTATTCCTCCGTCGGAATGTGGTAACTCGGGTTATTAGACTTCCCTAGTGGGGGTCGGCCCTGTATGTGTTATGTGGGTCAAAGGGATATTAGACCACCCTAGAGGGGTCAGCCCAGTCAGTTGTAGTGGGGTATTTAACCCATTGGTTAAATACGAGCCTACGTGTACCTGTGTAAAATACATGTCAGTGTAGTGTATAAATAGAGGAGGTGTGTTCCTCATTTGACACACTTACTCACTTGAGGATAGCGCACTTGTGGAGGAGAGGTCTGCAATTGTGGAGGAGGAGATCATGTCTCAGGGTTTCATCTTTGTTTATTGCTGGTCATCTATATTGAGGAAGCTTTGCTGGGTTTTCTACCCCATGAGGGTTTCCCAGGATAAATCTCTATCTCTTGTGTTTATGCTATGCTTGTTGTTTCTTCAGTGATCCTGTATATGCTATTATTGTGAAATGGAATGTAATGCTGCTATTTTATGTCTTAGCATATTAAATCTTAACATTTTCAGCTTTTGACGTGGAATCTCAGATAGTAGTTTACTTTTAGAATAAATTACTCAAGTTTATTCTAAATTATCCAATTTAATTTAATTTTGCATGGATTAATAGGTTTTCTTTCATATTATTTTAATTTTCTAAATATTATAATTAATTTTATAAATGATAAAGTGGTTACTTGTCATATATTTTTTTTATATATTTTTAATTAAAAATGTTCTTAAAATATTTTTAAAGAACTAGGTTTTAAATTAAATAAAATATATATTTTTAATTAAAAATGTTTTAAAAATATTTTTCATGAACTAGGTTTTAAATTAAATAAAAAATATTATATTGAATTTAAAAGTTGAAATATTTAGTAAAACATGAAACTACTTTTATGTAAAGTTATTGAAAACCATGACATTGGTCTTAAATTCTTATCATTATTGAATAGTACTAGTTTATGCATAAAGCACATAATGCATAGGTTGAAGAAACACATAATGTATAGGTTGAAGAAACAAAGACATTAATTCAAGCTAATCACATGGTTGTATTAATTTTTATAGTTGTGGTTTTCGGCCATCCATCAAAGCATGGTAGATTGAACACATTGAAAACACAACATTATATAAACTTAGGTGTGCATTGTGTACATATGTTGGAGGGAGTTTTCTAGAATGCGCTTGGATATATTATATTAGGCAATGCTATATTTTATGGAATATATAACTTTTTACATGTATAACATCTATGATAAGACATGTTATAGTTATGAAATATATCATTTTCACCCATGCCAACACTTATATTAAAATATGGAAAGAGTATGTTGTTGGTAAGATGTTCTACATTGATTAACATAGATTACACAGTGAAAGAAATCCAATATGTAATATAATAACAATTCTTATGGTATGTTAAATGATACCATACGAATGAGGAGCCAAATGTATACATGTTTGTCTAATTGTAGTGCCATTGGTATAATTAAAATAAAATGTGAAATATATTGAATTGATTTATTTAACTGCTCCAGTTTTACAAACTTTCAATGACATGAATAATTTCACTCAAAATGTTATGTTCAATGCCAAACTCTTAAGAAGATAAATTTTGATCAGTTTAAATCCTGTTGAACAATCTCCATGTACCTTGCAATATTACAGGTGTTTGAAATCACTTTGCAAGTAAACAACTCATATTTTATTCTTGTGCTTAAACTTATTAGACTTGTGGTTGGCTATATTATTGGAAATTTAATCTATTCATTGCCTTTAATTGAAATTTGAAACCTCGAGTGAATAAATACCCATATACACTAAATTTCCACATTCGAAACTAAAAATGCTACAAAATAATCCAAACCATAAAATTTTCTTAATCATAATTCAATTTAGGTCACTACCTTTGTTGAAGAGATATGCTAGAAAGTTTCCTTGCTTAGAATTTAGTTTAGGCCATTATGTTGGTCGAAGCCCATATGCCAAGAAATTTCTTACATTAACTAAAGGTTGTATGTTAGAAAATTTCCTACATTAGCTAAAGCCTGTATGCTAGAAAATTTCCTACATTAGCTAAAGCTCATATACTACATGACAACACAACACACCACAATGGAAATCACAAACTTTTAGTGTGAGGGGTATAAACAAGCATTTTCAAAGGTATCAACTATGAAATGAACCATATATCCATCCATGGGATGCTAAAGGAATATAATAGCAATAATAATAATAACAACAATCTATTTTTAAGGTCACCGCCAAACGAGACACCAATTTGGTGTATGAGACCCCCTTGTTTGTGGGACAAGGGACCCCCCTTTGTGCAGTGATTTAACTACTAAAGTCTACATAGGTGTACATACCCTACCCGCCTCCGGATTTGAACTTGTGACCTCCTCAGAGGAAACACATGTTCTTAACTGTTAGGTTCGTAATGCACAATAAAAGTTTCAAATGGATTAAATTTGAACTTGGAAAGTGCGGCTTAGATTATGTATGCAATTAGCAAGTCTCAAGCACTTAGATTTCAAATCCAACTTAACTTCTTCAAAACCTAAATGTTCTCTTTAGATATATGAATTTTAGGATACAATGTGTTCCTCCTTGCCCAAAATGAAGAAGAAAAATATCCCATTTATACCTCGACATGTGTTGAGAAGCCACCACTAAGCTTGTTATTGCCACCACGTGAATGATGAGATGATGCATCATTTTTCATTTCATCTCTAAATTCAATAAGCAATATGCCTAGTTATGCCCATAACAGGCCATGGGGTTACTTGAGGTTTTGCGTTTATGCAAAATTAAATATTTTTTTTTTAGACTGAAACATAGGGTAGTTTTAATTGATAGCCGGTGAAACAGCCACCGGGTGCTTGGTTAAATAACTATCGCTATTTGAAATAACAAAATTCTTGGGCTTGAGATGCCCAGGAGCTCCAGAATTATGTAGCAAAATTACAGAGTTCAAGCTAGTGAAACAAAAGTAAGTACTGAGATTAACAAAGAGAGCATGGGATAGATCTGAACAGAGATTAAGCGATGTTGAGCTTCTCCAGAATCTTCTGGACAGCAGCTTCCAGTGCAGCAATTCGACTCCCATAGTTCCCTGAGGTGTTGGCCAGGTCCTTGAAGTGGGTGTAGACCACCTCTTCAAAGTAGTTAACTTCTCCCTTAGAGTCTTTAAGTTCCTCTTTAATGTTCTGAAGATCTTTGTTGAACCTCCTCCATTTATGAAGATCTTCTGCATGGTTGGATTGCTGGCGCCCTTCATGCTCCTCTGATTTTGCTTTAAGGAGGTCGATTGATTGTTGCAGCTCATCCAGCCTATCTTCCACCGATTTGCCTCCAGAAGTTGATCCCACTGATGCCATGTTGAGCTGCTCAGGCGTATCCTGGTCTTCTTGCTGCTTATTCTAGCATTAGCGCATTGGGGTGATCGGTTTCCAGTCGATCCGATTAAGTAGGTGGAGTGGCGACCAGGAGAGTCACGGGATAATGTGACAACGTCCGGAGGATACAGACTGTTGTGGAGATCCTGCTCGATGGCAATCTTGACCATAGAGCTTAACTGATCAGCGAATAACACGGCGATCCAGCAAATATTCATTGTCAGGATCTTTTTTGTCTTAGGGGAGATTGCAGATTGATTCTCTGTCATTTATAGATAAAATACTCCTGCCCAGGAGCACGGCCCTGTTTGCCTCAGTGTCAGCCTGTCCGTTTTGTTCACGGAGTACATGATAAAATTTGATTTTACTGAACTTGGAAGCAATCATGAAGATTCTTCACAGGACCCTAGAGAGATTGAGCTTTGGAGGAGGCTTGTTCAAAATCATGGCTTGAATAATGATCCGTGAGTCTTCGAAGACTGTGATCTTAGAGATATTATTCTCAATGGCTTGCTTTAGCCCTTGCCAGAGGGCCAGAGCTTCAACATTGTTATTAGTGTCCGTCCCTAAGCCCCATGCAAAAGAAGTGAGGATTTCATTATCTTTGTTGAGGAGGATTCCCCCCGCTCCAGCTTTTCCAGGGTTACCCTTGGAAGCCCCGTCAAAGAAGAGGCAATACTCCCTTAGTGCCGTTCTCCAACTTTTGAAATCAGGATCGCACATCCGAATTTCCCAGTTTTCGTAAGAAAAAGTTGAGATTGCTTCAGGGCCATCTTTTAGTTTGAATTTATCCAACCAGCTTGCCTCAAAAGGACTAAGGCTTCTAGTGTTGGAGATATTTCTGGAGTCCGCCGCTTCCCCCACCAAGGCCACGCAATTGGCAGCTACCCGGGAGCTGGAGCTCGCTTCATCTCTAAATATACGATTATTGCGTTCCAGCCAGATCTTCCAGCAGGTTACTTTTGGGATCCACATCCAGATAGTTTTGAGACGGTTTTTCTTATGAAGTTCGAATGGGGAGTTTTTACTCCAATTGGAGAAGAGGTCAGATAAGCTTCCATAGCTTTCAGGATTCACATGGCTTGGAAGGAGAACCTGCTTCCAGACCTCTTTTGAGAAAGAGCACGTTAGCAGCAGATGTGTCATTGTTTCTTCATCTGTGAGGCACAGGGGACATCTTGTAGGCCCTTCCATTCCACGTCTCTTTAGCGTGTCTCCCGTTAAAATGCTGTTATGTGCTACCGTCCAGCAAAAAAAGTCTATTTTTGGAATGCTGGGAAATGTCCAGATGAAGTTCCACTTAGCTGGATTGGTGGGGGCTTGATGCACATTTTGGAGAGATCTGTACCCTTCTGCTGCTGTATAGTGACCAGATCCATGACCCCATCCTCTTTTATCTTTGGCGGTCTCTGAAAGGGGGGCTTTACCTTGAAGAAGATGTAACAGGACCTCGGCTTCTCCTAATAGATTCTCAGGGACCTCGCCTAGATTCCAATCAGTCCAACTTTTTTTCCCTCCTTCCTCCCAGATGGAGATGTCCCATAGTGTATCTTTGTTTCTGTGATGCATCCAGGCTTTCAGGTTTCCAATTTCATTAGCATTTCCGAGGGGCTGGTCTCCCATAATAGAGTCCTCCCAGATGTTTATTTTTTTCCCGTTGCCAGGAATCCAGTAAAGGAGGCTTGTGAAATGCTCAAGGACCTTTTTGCAGAGAGTAAAGATTGGGGATCCTTTCTTTCTTTGAGGTGGCTTATCAAGGCAATTTAATCTTGAGCCTGGGAAGTATTTTTTCCTTATGACTTTTTTGCTCCAAGTTTCTCGGCCTGAGACTAGATTCCAGAGTATTTTTGCTCCCATGGCCATATTCTGTCTAGCCATACTTCTGAATTGTAGACCTCCTTCCTTGTAGGGATTTTGAATTTTATCCCATCCTACCAGATGAATTCTGTGATTGTTTCCTTTTCCTCCTTCCCAGAGGAATTTCCTGATTAGTTTTTCCATTTTCCCGATAATCAAGGAAGGGGCGAGGAGGATGGAGTTTTGATAGATCGGAATGCTCATCAAGACTGATTTAATTAGGACTGTTTTTCCTGCCTGGTTTAGCCAATTTGAGCCCCAGTTTTGAATCCGATTTTTGAGTTTATCCAGGATTGGATTCCATTGGTTTTCTTTTGGAGTGCCTTTAGCAATTGGAACCCCCAGATAGTTGATGGATTCCCATTCGTGAACTGCTTCCATTCCTAAGATTCTAGCTATTTCTCCCAGCTCTCTTGTATTGCAGTTCCAGCCAAAAATCTTGCTTTTTTGGAAATTGATCTTGCTGCCAGAGACATGTCTGTAGATATCCAGCTCATGTTTGAATCTCCTTGCAACTTGGATACTAGCTGCGCCCAGAAGAAGTGTGTCATCAGCGAACTGTGCATGGTTGATCTTATTCACATTAGCTGCCATATGGAGACCAGGGAGGACATTCATTTGCTGGGCTTTTATCAGTTGGAAGCTTAGGACCGAGGCTTGGATTGCGTAAAGCAACGGGGAGAGGGGGCAGCCTTGTCTAAGGCCCCGAGAGGCTTGAAAAAAGTCAGTGGGTCGTCCATTGACCAGAGGAGCTATCCAGGGTGAGCTTATGCATCCTTGGATCCAATTTGCAAAAGGGTTTGAGAACCCTAGTTTCTTCATGACCAGGAATAGGAACTCATGATTAAATCTGTCAAAGGCATTTGCTAAATCAAGTTTAATCACCATGCCTCCTTCTCTGGATTGGTGGCTGGAATGGATTGCTTCTTGGACCAGCAGAATATTGTCTTGAATCTGTCGTCCTTTTATGAACCCTCCTTGATTTTCTGGGATTATTCGTGGCAGCGCTTTTTTGAGTCTATTTGCTATGATTTTGGTTACAATTTTGTAGCTCAGATTGCAAAGGGAGATAGGTCTAAATTTGGAGAAATGAGTGGCACCTTTTTCTTTTGGAATCAGAGTAAGAAAGGCAAAATTTGTGCTTCCCCCCAATTTATTTGTCTTTTGCGTATGCCTCACCATTCTAAGGAGGTCCAGCTTTATCAGTTCCCAGCAATTGGTATAGAATCTTGCAGTGAAACCATCCGGGCCCGGGGCACTATCGGGTTTCATTCGGAATAGGGCTAATTTTAGTTCCTTCATGGATATGGGGGCAGTGAGAAAGATGTTATCAGAGTTTTGGACCAGAATTGGGATGGTATCAAAGGGGTGATCAAGGGGATTCAGGGGGTCTTCAATTGGAGCTGAGAAGAGGTCTTTGAAGGTGTTGAAAGCGGCTTTTTTGATGTCCTTGAAATTATTGATCAAGGAGCCTTGATAGTTGATCTCGGTGACTGCCTTGAAGTTCTTTTTGGCCTCCACTTGTTTGTGGAAGTAGGAGGTGTTTTTGTCTCCACTTTCGAGCCACAAGCTCCTTGATTTTTGTCGCCAATATTCTTCTTCTACCCTACAAGCTTGGTAGTAGTGCTTTTGGAGTTCAGTTTCTGTAGCTTGGGTCTGAGGAGTGAGGGTGATAGTTTCCAGGGAGAGTTGATGGTCTTCCAGGGTTTTTTGGGATTCAATTCTGCCAGTAGTAGGAGAGGTGATTCGCTTAGCCCAGGATTTAAGATCTTATTTCAGCCTTTTAATTTTCTGTTCCCAAGAGAAGGAGGGAGATCCTGGGATAGGGACTGACCAAGAGTTAGAGACGACTTGGTGAAAGTCCTCTTGTAGAATCCAGAGAGGGCTGAATCGGAAAGGGAGAGGGCCCATATTAGTTTCAGAGGAGAGATCCAGAAGGATGGGTTTGTGATCCGAGATACAGTTAGGGAGGATTTTGGAGGTTGCTAAAAGTCCTAGCAGGAGGAAGTCGGAATGGATCAGGAATCTGTCAAGCCTAGCCGCTATGTGACCCGGGCCCAGCCTTTTGTTAGTCCAGGTGAATTTTCCTACCGACGGTTTGATATCAATGAGGTCCCATCCCAGGATAAGGTCCTCCACCCATTCTCTGTATTGGTCTCTTATTGGGGAGCCTCCTTTCTTTTCATCAGCAGACAGAGTAACATTGAGATCTCCTGCTAGGATAATGTTGTTTGGGGAGTGCAAGGAGAGAAAGGTTTCCAGCGAATCCCAACATTGAACTTTGTCAGAGGCCAGATTTGGAACATAGAGATTGAACAGACTTACTTGTATTCCGGAGTCAATATGCTGAAGTTTGGTGTAGATCCAATGCGTGCTGCAGTGATCTGTAATGAGGTTGAATTTGGATTCGTCCCAGAAAGTGGCAATTCCTCCCGAGGCTCCTCTAGAACTGATGGCTTTCCCCAGTCCTTTTTTCCAGAAATTGAATGCAGCTTGATGGAGGTTTAATTCCTCCAATTTCATCTCCTGAACTAAGAGGATGTCAGGCTTATTGATTTTTATGACGTCCTTCATAGCTTCTTGTTTGAATTTGGAGCCTAGGCCTCTACAGTTCCAGGAGGCGTACCGCATTTAAACTCTCTTTGGGGTGGGGGCCCTTTTAAGGCCCTTGCCTTGCTTTGATCTGGTAATCATTGAATCAATGGTTTGTTGGGCTCCTTTGTTTATATCTTGAATGGCTTTCTCTTCCCTGTGTTTTTTCTTTGATTTGCGGCCTAGAGCTTTGGCAGGATGATTGGGGGTAGCATGTGAACTGCTGGTGTCTGAAGCTTCTTCATCTGTGCATCCCCCTGATTCAGAATCCAGATTGGTAGGCTCATGATCCAGATCTTTTGGAGTCTTAGGGTCAGATGAGATTCTCGAGGGTTCTGGAGGTTGGTTATTTATTTGACCTTGGAATGACCTTCCCTCGTTGTCTTCCTGGGGGATTTCTCCAGCTTCTAGATTTTCTTCATGGTTAGTATTTGTCTTTTCCTCCAACCCAATTATTTCTATATCTGAGTCTGGAGAGTGGTTTACCTTGCTCGATGTGGGGACATTGATCTGATCTGCTGCTTTTTTCCCCGGGACAGTCTCTTTGGCTTTGGAGGGATCTTTTGATATTGGATTTTGTCTTGAGTTCATGGATCTTTTTTCTTGGGTCTTGGCTGCTGATTTTGATTTCTTGACTTGTTGCCAACCCTCAGTCTCCTCCTGGGGTTGGGCTTTTGGGCAGGATCTTTGAAAATGTCCATGCTCATGGCAGAGCCTGCATTTGAAAGGCAGTTGCTCATAATCCAGTTTTTGAAAATGACTCCAGGAGCCGATGGAGATCTTGAGTGCTTCTGGTAGACATGCTTCTAGATCAACCTCCACACAGATTCGGGCACACGAATATTTCCCCTTTGGGTCCGCTTTATCTATGTACCTGCCAAGGCGATTTCCAATTTTTTCCAGCGCATCAGGGTTCCAGCAATGAGCAGGCAGGTTTGGGAGCCTTACCCAGACCGACACTTCCTTTGGGACATCAATGCTTGGATCAAAATCCGGGGTCCATCTGTTGAGATAGAGTCCTTGAGCCCCCATGAAATAGGGTCCGTTTTTGAAGATTAGGTCTCTATCTTCTTTTGAAATGAATTCAAAAATGTAAAATCCTCTTCCTACTGGATAGCACGTTACACTGTGTTTCAGATGGGGCCTCCAATTTCGTTGTATCCATTCATCTGTAGTTCTTGCCGTTGGCCACAGGCCCATAAATTGGCCTACCAGTCCACGAGATGAGAGGGCAAGAGCAGTTTTAATGGCGCTCTCCGCTGGTAGCTCGACTTCAGGGATTTCATCTAGTTTTTTGATGAATTTCGGAATCACGTTGGCTGGAGCTTTCTTACCACACGGGTTTGTGAGCTTTCTGAAGGCCTCTTCCGCGGAGATGGGTGAGGAGGGAGGGGGGGACCCTCCCCCAGGCACAGCCATGGTGGCTGCAGGCGCAGAAACCCTAGAGCGGAAGTCTCTGTGGCGATCTCCTCCGAGCGGCCGGTCCTGTGCATCTGCATCTATGCAAAATTAAATATTATTACACAAATTGAGACGAGTTAATTACAACCAGCTTTTTCTCAACAAGGCCGCTTTACCTGCAAAAACGACAATAAATGCCCTAAATAGAGTCGTAAACACTCCCTTTACTTTTGTTCTTACAACATTAGGCCAATAAGTTAGTTGACACTTGCAAATTAGTAGGGAAACATTTGGGAAGTTGTGAATTTCCCAATCCTCTAACACTACTCCGATATAACATGCCAAATCTCTTGGGTCTCTAGTCACTATCAGACTCAAATAAACCTTTTGTTTTGGTATTTGAAGAAGAAGGCCATTGGGGAGTTTTGTGTTCATTATTTGGGGTGGCAGGAGTTTTGTTTCTTAAATGTTATGAAGGATGATTAAGATAATTTTCAAACACCAAATTTTGGGTAGAGCATTTAGAATGTATGTTAGAGTTGAGAACAAAGGGTGTTGCATTGAGAGTGTTATAAACACTAATTGACAAGTTCTGGGAGTAGATGAAACAAGTTAAAGTGCTAGAGTGATCCGTTAATTCAAATTGATGTACAATTAATGGTCCGCTATTGCATAACATATGGAGTCATCACATATAAGTAGGCATATATTTAAATAGATATATCTATATTTTAATGTAGGTATGAAATAGTAGTTAGTGGGAAGGAAGTTGGTACTAGGTGATTAAAGATGGAAACTGAAGTAGTGTCAAAGGATCCTTTACACCTCTCCCACATAGAATCTCATTCATTTGATTAAAATAGAGATATCATTATAAATATTATAACATTTTTTTTTTTAAATTTCCAACATTGAAGGGATGATGAAATAATCCCATCATCTATACATAACCAATAATAATTAAGATAAATCATGTATTTTATAAATCATTGATATAATGTTTAGGATTTATAAATTAATTAAAAGTTAAATACTTTGATTAATAACTAATTATTATAATCCTAATACTAGAAGGAAGTAATAAGCATAGTTCATTTTCTCTATAAACAATTCTTTGTGAAGAATAATGAAAAATTTGCAATGTTTTGTAACACAATATTAAATCAAACAAAATGAAATGGAAGGGCATGGAAGATGTGGATCAATTGAAAGTAGATTAATCTGGTGTGTCAGAGATGGTAGTCAAACCACCATAACAAATTTACAGTAGACATTTAAGAATTCATGAACACACAAGTAGAAAATATGTTTTTGCTGGAGAGAAGACGCCCAATAGATCAACACTTACGTAGTATATTGATAGTTATTTGCAGTAGAGTATTTTTTTTCTTGTAGACATAGACCAAAATGGGAAAGAAATAAACACCCATAAATTTGCAACCTATGGACACATGCGATTTGTAGATGCAAAGGAAAAATAAAACATAGGCAACAAACCTACCTTTCAGAAGAATGCATGCATATGCAAGCCAACGATAGAAATATGAACACGAGAAGAAAAAATATCCATGCATGAGAAGACTCAAATGCAAAATGCATGCCCCAAACAGATCAATTTTGAATGGCTAACCATATATTGCCCTGTTCAAATTTGATTTTTTTTTTTTAAGATCTAACCTCTTCCCAATGTGGTAAAATGAATCATGAAAATGTGATGGAATCATTTAGTGAAAAGAATGTATGTGGGAGATAGAAAAATAGAGATGTGATGGAATCAATCAATCAAAAAATGTTTACAGAATTAAATAATCATATTAAATGAACATCTTATTAAATTAAAATGATCTTTTATTATTATTTTATTTTGAAGAGTATTATCAAATTAAACTTTAACAATCATATTTTGCTTTATTTAATTTTCACATATTTATTTGTGATAAATAAAAACAACATTATGAAACAATCAAGGCTACGTGGTAGCAAATTTGCTTTGTTAGATACTCGATATTTTGTATCACTAGATCGGAAATATAACTGATGCTAAGGGTTTCATTATACAAAATCTCCCTTATGTGATATTTTATTAAATGCTACTACTTAAATTGATGGCTTGATGTTACTTGGATTCTTATGTTTAATAGATATGGCAGTTTATAGCATATACTTATCATTAAATAATTTGTAATGTTATTAAATCATTTGAAATCAAATAAAACTTTACTCTAAAGTATTACACATATGTGTTTAAGGTTGGTATATAATAATATTAAGTTTTAGCTTAAGCAAGGTTTGTTATGTATTATTGCTCATAGGGCATAGAAAAGATGGTGAATGGGTGTACTATTATGGCATTCCTCGTGTAAAGTCACCGATTTGAAACTCCGTGGGTACGCGCCTTACAAGAAAAAATGATTTTTTTGTATTGTTGATGGCTTTTATTATAAGTCCTATCACGTCCCCTTCCATCGATCCAACGCAAGGAAGGGATCATGACACTAAAATCTGGGCTTTTACAAAAGCTTAGCCCCATTCATCATGGATAAAACAAATGGCATTACAATAAAATGCATATGTGTGCAGATGCAAATCAAATCAAACATGCACAGCGGAATAAAACATCATCCACACACCTTTCACATTCATCCACCATATCAAGAACAACCATCCATTAATTAAAATAGTGTAGAAGTAAAACACAATAAAATAAAATACTCATCTTGCTGTAATATTGTCCCAAGCAACTAGCTATATGGCTGCAATGTTCCACCCAACCTTAGGTCTCTGTCCAGCTTGTATTATTTCAGCACCCAGAGACCACCCCCAAGCTGGGCATGATATCAACAAGGAAAAGGGGACTCTCAAGCTCAGCACATCCCAAAGAAATGGATACCCATCTCAACCCCAACATTCTTTTACACACATCAAACTCAAAAACTAGGCATGTATACACATCTTCAACAATGTATTTTACAAATTAGGGTCCATGGGTTTTCTCCAAATCGTGGCTTACCCAAAACGGATTGTGGGAAGAGGGAATCAACCCCAGGGAAGAAAAATGATTTCTCCCACAGATGTATGAGCATTCAGTGGGACAAAACAACCTCTATAAAACCCCCAAATAGATTTACTCTCTTCCCCACTGTTAACCAAAACAAAAACGCCCTTCCCAGCTAGAAAAATGGAGGAAAACACAACAAAACCATGGAGGAAAACACCCAGCAAGCTCCAAACTCGTGAGGGAGTAAAACATGATGGGTCAAGAATGGCTTGGGGGGCAATTTTCTGGCTCCTTTCTTGCCCAAGAATCCAAACACGAATTCCCATGAAGGGTGGCTTGCCCATACCCAAATTTGGATAGCCCTACCTCTCAATTCTCAAGGCATTAATTACCTCAACCAACTCTTGGGAGAAATGAATGATTGGGAACAAAAATCAACATGGGTAGTTCAGGGTTCACAAGTTCTCTCATTGACACTTGGCTTGACTTGATTGGCTCAAGGGTTTGAATATTTCCCTCCCACTTACTTGTAAACATCATGCCCCCATCTCTTGTTGCATTGCATATCTAGTTGTGGGAATTTATATTAAAATGCATATTTACAATTCCCATGGTTCACTAGCACATGGGTAACATAATATCCAATACTTGCTTCTTCAAGGTCGAGCATTCACTAGCGGGGCCTTGGCCTTGAGCTCCACGCTAGGAATCATACATAATATGCATACAATATTTACATTATAGCCCAAAATATTACAAGGGTCAAAATGGGGGTATTACAATCCCCTCCCCCTTAGAATAACACCATCCTCAGTGTTCCAATACTTAGGAATACATACACGCTTTATACATGTCCAAAATTTAAAAAATGTGGTAGGTCTGTCCTGCATTTCACCTGTTTCTTGGGTTTTTAGGACCAAGTACTTTGGCCTTCACAAACGGCTCCTGCTGGATGAAACCTTCTAGCTCTACATGAGGGCATGGTTCCAAAACAATCCCTTCCTTTTATTTACCTTCCAACTGATCCACAGCCTGAAAAATTTATGGCTACTATATTTCTTGTTGTCTTTTGTTGGGTAGTTACGGAGTAAATGATTTCCTCCACATTCCCAACATTCCAGTGGTTCCTTTTTCTTTACCTGCTCAACTTCCATGGAGTCTCCCGGCCTTGAGCATTTTTTAATGGGATGATTGGATGAATGCCTCTTCATGGATCCACTACCCTTTCCCTTATTGATTTCCCCCATAATGCTTTTTACCTCCCTTTGCAAACAAATAGAGTCCTGCAAAGCCCTATGGTTCATCTCATTTTGTTGTCTCTATAGATTGAGCATCTCTCCAAGATTTTCTTCGGTCTGGGCAATTGTTTGAAGAATTTCTTCAGAAAACTCCAACCACTTTTGGTCGGCTTCCATGGTCAATGTGCACAGCTGACCACGCTTTTTTTACTAGCAATACTTGCTTGTATCAGCTGCAACCAATCACTTCAATTTCTTACCTGTGAAATTCATCATGAAAATTCTTTGTTAGGCCAAGCATAACATAAACATTAAAATCAGTCAATTGTTTTCCCAATTGACATGGAATGTCCATGCTTTATTCATAAGACTTCCACACTTTTCATGCTTGCTCAACATACACATGAACACATTCATGTTCATCCTTTCATAGGGAGTTAACTATTTTAGCATTCACAATTCATTTCAAGCAAATAAACACACTCTACTTTTAGTCATAACTCGCATTCAACAATTTTCTGTTTTCTAAATGCATCAATAAAAGGAAAGAGAAGAGTAAGAGTTTCCCCCTCTTAGTCTTGTTTCAATCCGAAGCCACACCATTGTTGTGGTTCTATGCTTCTTAGCCTCTTTCACTTTAATGTGAATGCTTGACTTTCCCTTTCTTGGATATGACACTTAGTGTCTAAGGTCTGTCTAAGGTTTGTCAACTAGGGAACCCTTCCCCATTGTGTCCTACAGAACCTTTGGCTTCTAGGACCCACACAATTCCACTAGCACCATCTTTCATTACTGCTCATACTGAGCTCTTTAGGACAGTCACGTGTCCACATGCATCCCCATGATGTTTTCATAGTTCTTGCCTCCAACAATACCTACATTCAAACATTGAATCAATCCACATGTTTAGTTTATTTTCATAGGGTTCATCTCTAAATGAGAGTTTGAGAAATCATAACCAAATCATATACACATGTATATTCATAAGCAAGAAGTTGCAAAATAACCAAATACTTATCTGTATTGGATGTCTTCACTTTATTCCACAAGCTCCTTCTTTGCTTTACAAGCCTTGGATTTCCCATGGATACAATAATGAATGTTGGGCCAACACGCAGGCTACCCCACAACCATTTGAATAGGCAATGCCCAACCAATTACTCTCTGAATTTGCCAAGAATTTTATAGCGCCCAACTAGTTACTCTCTGGATTTACCAAGAATTTTATAGCGCCCAACCAATTACTCTCTGGATTTACCAAGAATTTTATAGCGCCCAACGAGTTACTCTCTGGATTTACCAAGAATTTTATAGCGCCCAACCAGTTACTCTCTGGATTTACCAAGAATTTAATAACGCCCAACCAGTTACTCTCTGGATTTACCAAGAATCTTATAGCGCCCAACTAGTTACTCTCTAGATTTACCAAGCATTTTATAGTGTCTAACCAGTTACTCTCTGGATTTACCAAGAATTATATAGCGCCCAACCAGTTACTCTCTAGATTTACCAAGCATTTTATAGCGCCCAACTCGTTACTCTCTAGATTTACCAAGAATTTTATAGCGCCTAACCAGTTATTCTCTGGATTTACCAATAATTTTATAGTGCCCAACCAGTTACTCTTTGGATTTACCAAGAATTTGTAGTTCTTTCAAGGTCCTTGCTTCCTGCAATGACCAGGGTTTCCAACCAAGAAACAACGGTGTATCAGCTTAGCTATTAGGAGACTTATACCTGAAATCTTCATTATTCTAAACAAGAAATAAATGAAATTGAATACTTACTTGTATTGTGCATTTCCTCTCTGGTCCACAGGGTCTTGCTTCGCTTTGCAAGCCTTGGGATCGCCTATGGACTTGGATGTTTGGCCAGCATGCATGCTGCTCCTCAACATCAAGTAGTTAATGCCCAACTAGTACACCTTCACGCCGACTGGATTTACCAAGCATTTGGTGGTGCCCAACCAGTCCCATACCTGGTTGGCCCTCTCCATTGCCGAGCCAACACATCCGTCTGGGTCATTAGCCAATGGAAGGAAACTGCGCCACAGACCATTATAGGTCAAGGCTCTACTACTCTGCCTTAGGATTGCATCAACCTTTCACACGTGTCACAACCCTTCATGCACATAACAATTCTTCACCCACACAAGGATGGCACTCCTTCTCCTGTGCAAACCAACGGTTCCCTTTAGGAACTCTTTAGGTGAATTTCTTGACTATAGGCTAGCATGTACCCACAATACCCACTCACACTGCATAAAGGTTACCACTGCTCATACAGCCCTCTTGAGCACCCTTTCTTCACTTTTCGTTTAACGTGCAGCACCAAATTGCATCTATGTAAGCTGATAGCACAAGAAGGATAAGTCGGCTCATCAGTATTGCTGCTCTAGAATTGTAACCATATTTCATAACATTCACTATTAAGTATTGAAACACCAAGAATGCGTCCATTCCCTTAGGGTGTAGTCAATATTGATAACCCTAACATAACCCAACACCTAAAAGGTATGCATCCCTTTTCGATGTGAGCCATGTAGGCCTTAGTCACACTCAAGAAGTATGGAATAATAATGAAATAATAAAACATGCTCTGCATATTAAATCTAATAACCAGACATGTATAACCTTAGTTAGGGTTATAGAATACTCATCCATTTTGCGGATGTATCTTTTCTTCATTTGCGAGGAATGAGGGCTCCCTTCTCTGAGTCAATAGTCCTTCGCTTTACCACCCCAATCTTTTCATGTTCCATAACCCACACATGCCTTCTTGGCATAATTCCACTATCTCACTCACATGGATTTCCAACATGCAGTGCAGCTGGGATATGATCAAAATTTACTATGGCGTTTCACCCGAAACCCATTTCCAAAACATGGGGTCCTTCCCATGGAGTTTGGATTCTGCAGGCCATCACACATGGTCTTCCTGCAATGTGTCTTCCTGGACCATTGGTCATGAGGTTATCCCCATATTGCTTGTCCCTCGCAAGTGGCACCCCTCTTCCCATTAGGGTTTTACGCTTTCTACTATAACATGAACATCCACTCGCAACACGTCCTCCTGAGACAGTTCTATGCAAGCCAATAGTGATTAGCGATTATAAGCAAATTCTCAAATCTAAAATCTACAAGTCCAAAATTGACAACATGTTCTACACATAAACTATTTTTACAACCATGAGACCCTTCTCATGAGGTTTGGATCCTGCACATGCTAGATTCCAATCTTCATCATGGAATTACCCACATTGCCATGCCCAAAAAAATCTACTTGAAATCTGAAACTTCAATCAGCCAGACACTTTGTAAGTCTTTATGCATATAATATTTCATTGCTGCAACAATCACTGAAGTGATCTCATAATTATAACACTCAATAACTCAAACACCCTCAACTATTAACATTTGAAATGCAATGAAACATACATACATACATACATACATACATACATACATATATATATATATATATATATATATATGCATCGTTATCATAATAAAATTGCAAGACACAGTCACATCATTTATGCAATTTAAATGAAGATTTAGATACTCATTACTTCATAGCCATATCATTTATACAACTCTGTCCTTTCACCATAGCACTCTTGGTAGACCATCAACATGTGTACCTTCTTCATGAAATCATTCTCCTATATTCACAGCCGCTCATTAACAATAGTTCACCATTTCACCTATCATCTAATTGCATCGAAACATATATATATCAAAACCATGCATTCACACAATGCATCTCAACATGTGCACCCACACATATGCATGCACATTCACAACATTTACATAATATTTTGATGTGCACTCACTTAATGCTTTCTTGCATGGATTCATGAATACCACCATGTCATGTCATTTATTTTACTATGTTTGTCTCATATGGCATGCACTACTATAACATTACTATAGTTCCTTACTTTGCTTTGGTTGTTAAAATCACAACCAATATACACAAATGGCATGCTATAATTTCATATGAATGCATTGAGGTTTCTAGGTAGCTATAGGGTGTAAGGCTCCCTGCCTTCACTTACCCACACCTCACCATACTCGGTAGGATGACACTAACATTCAGGCACTCAACACCACAGGTAAACCAAATCGACATAGTTTAAACATATTTTAAGGGATCTTGCCAAATCCTCTTTCAACATTCATCCAATGAAGCACAAATAACCATTACCTATATGGTTTTCATTAACATCGCTTGATGTTACCTGATCAGTTGGCCTCTTACCAAGGCTACACAATCCTTTTTGCAACCTTTTGAACATAGATTTGTTGCCCCAACCTTTCTTCATAAGGTTGTTGGTCACATTCAACAACGTCATCAACATCTTTAGCCATGCTTTGGTTGTATTTGGTCCTACAACCAATGCGAACACAACTAATTATTAGCAACCACCATAATTATCTTAAGTGGCTCATTGCGTATGTAAAACCTCACTATTTTACCAATATGCAATATCATATATATGCACAAACACTTTTCACATGCACTATGCAATGTTACTTAATATGCCATCTAGTGCATAGCCATATCAACTATCTAATCTCTTTCATTTTCAGTCATGCTTCTATGGTCTGATTTATACAATCATTATCAACAACATTAATTGTCATCAACCATAGACAATACCATTAATGGGCCACTGCATGTGTAACTTCACTACCTTTACCCCTATGCAACATCATGCTCATGCATAATCAATTCACATGCACTATGCAATGACTCTTTAATCATGCCCGCTAATTCGTTTGCATTTAATCTACTACTCTCTCGCATTTCCAACATTCTTTTCCATAATTTATATGCATGAAAACTTCAGAATTATAAATACAATATCAATAGGGTAGTGGAGGGATTCTCCCTTCCAATTATCCATCATGACATGGAGCCCCTCCTCCACATCACAGTTGATCCTTTTCTTGGCTTCCCTACCAAGCATACAAGTAATCATTAGCTATGATCTTCTCATGAATTAACAATTCAATATATACATACGTGTATAACATTCATTCTTGCTATTTTCCAAACATACAATCCTTATGCTATAAGCAGAAATAGTTTAAGGTGAGGAATTTCCCTCTTATCAACATTTCCTTACTACTCCCATTGCTATTCCGCAATGCATATTACAACCAATTACTCTTAATAAGGCTTCCACAAACCTTCTATGCAATTCTTGTTTCTCATTCCAAGCATAGAGAATGCATTTCACACTTTCAACGATTGTCTCCGGGGGACGACGGGGGTCAAGGGGGCTTGCCCCCTTGTGGCTTCCCGGCGCTACTGTCGGGTGGGTCAAGGGCAACATCCTCATTTTTTTTCTTTTGTAAATCCTTGATTTTGCGCAATCTGGGACATAAGTTCCATGGCATTTTTTGACTTTTGTCACCTCCAAATCTCATTGAAAAACTGCTGAAATTCTCTATTTCGGAGGACTTGTCTTTTTTTTCCTCCGACCATTTCGACGATTTTAAGCTCTTCATCGTCTACCGTGTCGCAGCAAAATAGCTTGATTTCTGACGACCGTGTCGCAGCAAAATAACTTAATTTCCACCGACCATGTTGCATCAAAATAACTTAATTTCTGTCGATCGTGTTGCAGCAAAATAACTTAATTTCTGCCAATCGTGTCGCAACAAAATAACTTAATTTCTGCTGACCGTGTCGCATCAAAACAACTTAATTTCCGATGACGTGTCGCAACAAAACAACTTAATTTCTACCAACTGTGTCGCAGCAAAATAGCTTAATTTCCACCGACCATGTCGCAGCAAAATAGCTTAATTTATGCCGACCGTGTCGCAGCAAAATAGATTAATTTCCTCTAACCATGTCGTAGCAAAATAGCTTAATTTCCGCCAACACAGTATTGGCAGAAAACACTTAGATTTTTTTTTTCAAATTTTGAGATTTTTTTCTTAATGATCAATGCTGAACAAGAAGCATACTTACTTCTGCAACTGTGATAGGTATCCCATGAAGGCCCAAATGTTGCAACCTTTGCTCTGATACCACTCTGTCACGTCCCCTCCCATCGATCCAATGCAAGGAAGGGATCATGACACTAAAATCTGGGCTTTTACAAAAACTTCACCCCATTCATCATGAATAAAACAAATGGCATTACAATAAAATACATATGTGTGCAGATGCAAATCAAATCAAATGTGCACAACGGAATAAAACATCATCCACACACCTTTCACATGCATCCATCATATCAAGAACAACCATCCATTAATTAAAACAGTGCAGAAGTAAAACACAATAAAATAAAATACTCATCTTTCTATAATATTGTCCCAAGCAACTAGCTATGTCCCTGCAACGTTCCACCCAATCTTAGGTCTCTTCCCAACTTGTATTATTTCAGCACTCAGAGACCACCCCCGAGCTGGGCATGATATCAATAAGGAAAAGGGGACTCTCAAGCTCAGCACAACCCAAAGCAATGGATACCCATCTCAACCCCAACATTCTTTTACATACATCAAACTCAAAAATTGGGCATGGATACACATCTTCAACAATGGATTTTACAAATTAGGGTCCATGGGTTTTCCCCAAATCATGCCACACCCAAAACAGATTGTGGGAAGAGGGAATCAACCCCAGGGAATAAAACCGATTTCTCCCACAGATGTATGAGAATTCAGTGGGCCAAAATGACCTCTATAAAACCCCCAAATCAATTTACTCTCTTCCCCACTGTTAACCAAAACAAAAACACCCTTCCCAGCTAGAAAAATGGAGGAAAACACAGCAAAACCATGGAGGAAAACGCCCAGGAATATCCAAACTCGCGAGGGAGAAAAAACTGATGGGTCAGGAATGGCTTGGGGGGCAATTTCGTGGCTCCTTTCTTGCCCAAGAATCCAAACACGAATTCCCATGAAGGGTGGCTTTCCCATACCTGAATTTGGACAACCATACCTTTCCATTCCCAAGGCATTAATTACCTCAACTAACTCTTGGGAGAAATGAATGATTGGGCACAAAAGTCAACATGGGTAGTTGAGGGTTCATGGGTTCTATCATTGACACTTGGCTTGACTTGATTAGCTCAAGGGTTTGAATATTTCCCCCCCAATTCCTTGTAAACATCATGCCCCCATCTCTTGTTGCATTGCATAGCTAGTTGTTGGAATTTATATTAAAATGCATATGTACAATTCCCATTGTTCACTAGCACATGGGTAGCATAATATCCAATAATTGCCTCTTCAAGGTCGAGTGTTCACTAGCGGGGTCTTGGCCTTGAGCTCCACGCTAGGAATCATACATAATATGCATACAATATTTACATTATAGCCCAAAATATTATAAGGGTCAAAATGGGGGTATTCCAAGTCCTTGGTCTAAGCTTAACTAAAAAGTCTTAAGTACTACATAATTATTGATCTATATACATATCTTATGATTCCTAATTGTTAACTCGCTTCACAAAATCCTCATAGTTTCAATCATGTGGGAAGGTAGTTCTCCTCTTTCATTAGATTCTTTCTTAGGTTGATTTTCTGCTAAGTAATTACGGGATATCCCTTCTTTTTTTGAGTGTGGTAAAGTGGATTTTTGAATATTGAGTTGAAAGTTTATTATATGGTATACACTCTTCATCAGTATCTCTTCTTATTTTTTCTTTGTCTTCTTTATGTGCCAAAACTTTCCAGGATACTTCAATATCCTTCCCTGTCTTGGCTATATTCAAGACTAGATTATATAACTGGTGCATAACAAATATTTGATTTTCCAACCTGTTAGGTACATGTGGTTGATTTGGATATGGTTGAGTTATTTACTATTTTTGTGACAACTAGTTGAAATTAGAGAACAATAGTATTCCTTGCATTCAATTTGGAAAATTGTCAAGGATAACAAACAATGCATGTTTGCACTCCTCACAACCATAGGCATCCTGAGTGAACATTTTCTATTGCTTTGGTGCCACCCTCGAGCCAACCATGGAATCATTGGTTCAATATTTAAGGTTTTTTGTAATTATTTTCTCAACAAAAATAGGATTCTCTTCTTTCCAAATTTCAGACTTGAGATTCAGTTCGCCTCACATTACCTGTTTCGTATCACCTATATATGTTTCAAGGCGAACATAGAAAATGTTTGAAACTGATCAGACTTGCCAAGTTTGTTTATCAGCCTTAAGCAACTGTACATACCCCCATTACCTGTACCTTACAACACTTCCTGGTGCTAAACATTAAGTACATAGAGAGTAGTGTTTTCTTTTACATCACAACTAGACCCTTATCACAAGTTAGTAGCTTCCTACTACTATTCTCCTTGCAAGCTCTGTAAAAAATCACTTTTATATATGTATCCCCCTTTATGTGCACAATTTCTCCTTCTATATCTTTTTTCTCTTCCTTTTTTTTAACAACCCCTTTTTGTTTCTCTCGATTCCCTTTTATCCCTACAACAATTCCCTTTTTTGAATTTCTTTTAATTATCTTTTGACTAAAAGAATTTCTAAATTTTTCCTATTTTGTTAAGGAAGGTTATTCAATTTTTTTTAAAAGTAAGTGATATTCTTAGCATCCAATCCTAAAGATTTTCCCCTTTTGTAATTCCATGACTTGTTTAGTGGAACTCTCCCAATCTGTTTTCCTTCTAACAAATTGCTAATCCATTCATTCAACAAGAAAAAAAAATCGTTATTACAACATCAAGTCATGTC
This sequence comes from Larix kaempferi, assembly GCA_027924585.1. NCBI lineage: Eukaryota > Viridiplantae > Streptophyta > Pinopsida > Pinales > Pinaceae > Larix > Larix kaempferi. The sequence goes on along the minus strand of BSBM01000962.1, from coordinate 1,673,790 downwards.
CCTTGGTCAATAATAGGAAACTCTGACAGCCAATTTCAAATTAAATACTTACATAATAGAAAAAGAATTAAGTCTTTGGGTATTACATACCCTTCCTATTAAAAATAACGTCGTCCTCGATGTTTTATTATCTAGTGCTAAATTTTTGGAGCAAATATGGAAATGTTTCCTTCATATCATGTTCCATATCCCAGGTAGCTTCTTTAGGTGCAAAATGTTTGCATTACACCTTTACCTTAGCGATGACTCGATTTTGAAGCATTATTTCTTTCCTATCTATAATGCACAAGGATTCTAGTTGGAACTCTCCTTCTGGCTCCACTTGGATCACAACCCAATCAATTACATGGTTAGGGTAATGTTGATATTAATTTAATAGAGAAACATGGAAAAACACTGTGGACTTTGATGTTAACATGTAAGGCAAGTTTATTAGCCAGTGACCCTATCGTAGCTAATATTTCAAAAGGTCCACAAAATCTAGGAGCTAGTTTAACAAACTTCCCAAGATTCAAAGTGTTTCTTTTTGGATTTACTTTAAGATACACATGATCCCCAATTTGGAATTCCTTGTGGACTCTTTTTAGATACGCATAACTTTTCTGTCTATCCCATGTTGTTTTAAGCATTGTTTAGCTCTTGTTACTTCTTGTTCCATCTCTGCAAGTATATTAGGCCCAAATAGAATCCTCTTCACTGGATTATCACATCTAATAGGTGTTTTTCACTTCTTACTATGAAGTAGTTCAAAGGGGCTCATTTTTATGGATGCTTGGTATCCATTATAGTTTGTAGGCAAGGTCAACAAGGTGTATGTAATCCTTCCATTTGGTAGCTTGGTTCATAACATACATGTAGAGCATGTATTCCAAGATATGATTTTTTCTCTCAGTCTATCCATTTGTTTGAGGGTGGTAGGTGATGTTGAATTTTAGTTTAGTGCCCAGTCCTTCAAATAGTCCCTTCCAAAAATTCGAAATGAATTTGGCATCTATGTGTAATATGATTGTAGTAGGTAATCTGTGAATCCTGAATATGAGTATTTCATAATGACTTTTGCTATGTTCATCACTTTATAAGTATAGTTGACATGAATGAAATGGGAGACCTTGCTCAATTTATCCACTACTACCATAATAGTGTCATTTCACTTTCTTGATTTAGGCAACCCTATAATAAAACCCATTGATATTATTTCCCATTTCCGTTCTTGTATGAGTAAGGGTTGCAGTAGACCTATAGGATGTTGATATTTTGATTTTACATTGACACTCAAGGATTTTTTCTATGTATTCTACCACATCTTTCTTCATTCCTAGCTAGAAATAATCCGTTTTAATAACATTAATAATTTTCTGGTACACTAGGTGGCTTGATATGGTTGTTCGTGTATTTCCTGCATCACAAGCATTCTTAAATTTTCCAGGAATGTGTAGTCTTCCTTTATAAGTTAGAGACTCATCGTCAATTAAGTTATAACTTGCAAACTTTGGTTCAATTGGTTTTTGTTCCAGCCCCTTCTTTATTTGGAGGTAAAATTCATCACTCCTTAAAACTCTACTGATTTTGGATTGCAAATCAAATGTGTAAGTGTTGATATTAGTCATGTGAATCACTTCCATGCTTCTTCTAAGAGAATCCGCTACCTTGTTCTCCTTCCCTTTAATGTGCTTAATTTCAAAGTCAAATTCACATAGAAAGGCTAACCATCTTGCTTGTTGGGCATTTAACCGTGGCTGGTCAAACAAATATTTTAGTCCAATATGATATGTCTTGAGTACAAACTTTCTCCCTAATAAATAGTGTTGCCACATTTTTAATGTGTGCACAATTGCAACCAATTCTATGTCATGAGTCGCATACTTTTTTCATGTTCCCTTAGTTTTCATGATTCATAACATACTACATGGTCATCCTGTAAGAGCAACCCTCCCAATCCTTTTTTACATGCATCAATACACACTACAAAATATTTATAAGGATATGCAATATTCAATATAGGCGTTGTAGTGAGCAAATGTTTCAACCGTTGAAAACTTCTTTCACATTTTTATGTCCACATAAATTTTACTCCCTTTTTTAGTAAGGAGGTTATAGGATGTGCTAACTTGCAAAAACCCTAAAAAAAATCCTATTAAATCCATCCAGTCCCATAAATTATCTAAAATTAGTTACATTAGTAGGATTGGACTAGTCTTTAATATATTTTACATTGTTAGGTCCATTGCTACCCCTTTTTCAAAAATAATGTGCCCTAAATACTAAATTTGCTGCTGGTAAAAGTCATGTTTTTTGAATTTAGCATACACTTGATTTTTCCTAAATATTTGTAGAACTACTTGAAGATGCTCTTCATGCTCCTATTAATTTCTTAGAGTAAATTAGGATATCATAAATGAAAACTAAAACAAACTTGTCCAAATATTCTTGAAATATCCAGTTCATAAGGCACATGAAGGTAGCCGACGCATTAGAAAGCCCAAAAGGCACGACAACAAATTTGTAAAGCCCAAAAGGCACTGAAAGTTGACCAATATGCAAAAAACCATTCAAACATATAGAAAAGGACCAACCTTGATATTCCTGATTGCCTTGAAGACCATACATTAGTTGCTGAACTGAAGCTTCTTCCATTGGACGCACATAGCCAGCTGGAGATTCTTGACAATGGCTGCATTGAGTCATCTTTGCCATCTTCAAAATTTCCTCTTTAATAATGTCCACAATACCCATCAGTTCTTTTAGGTTCCTCTCCAAATCTTCAATGCGTGAGTCTTGGCAAGTGAGCTGTTGTGAAATGTACCTCATGTTCTTAGAGGTCTCTCTGTTAGCCTTGATACCTACATAGACTGCTTCATAAAATTTGCGCAGATCTATTTGAAATCCTCTACGGTGGCATTCAGGAAGGCCATTCCTTCTGCGAGATCCGCCATTACACCAAGAAAGGGGTGCTGGAGACGAACAAAATCACCAACAATCCAGGACGAAAGTTAAAGGGCTTCCAAATGCTCTTGATACTTCCGCGACTGGATTTCCTCTGAAACCCTGCCTTCCTCACTTGCTGAAGTGGAAAGAGAAAGGCCTTCTAACTGCTCCCAGAGCCGTTGCGATAAGCCTTCATTAGAAACCCTGTCTTCTATGCTCACGGAAATGGGCAAAGTGCTTGAAGTGCTTGACATATTGGCCGAACTTAACCTTCCGAAGTAGAAAACGTCTCCCACAAGGCTCGCATTAATGGCAACTTCATAGCTTCTGCTAGCAAAATGACAAGTGGGGTGCAGGCCATATGAACGCCCACGCGTCCCCCCATGAAGAAATACTGAATACCACTCCTTGTTCAAATGACACTAACAAACCATGGCAACTTTAATAGGGCCAATGAACCCAAGGGGCTTAGGGAAAAAACTTGAACCTTTGGTCACCATCTCCATATTGCACCACTCCAAGGGCTAGATTAACTCCTTGATTTGCTAGAGAATCAACATGCTTATTGTTCTCCCTTAAGACATGGAGAAAGGTTACCTAGAGAGGATTGTTTAGAAGGAAAAATATACCATGTATCCTTTTGCATCAAGGGGACCCTTTTTCATATCCATTTCTCATCTTTTGGATGATTTGTCTGGAATATCCAAAAACCATTAGATTGACGATGTTTAAATTCGATGCGATTTCCATGCCGTGAAGAAGAGATGACCATTCTGTTTCATTGTTTGATTTTTCCCCAATCCCCAAGCAAAATAGTTAACTATTTTCCCTTCGGGATCGAAAATGATCCCACCTGCACCTGCCTCTCGTGGTATGTCATTTCTTGTTATTTGTGATTATGTTGATAATTAATTTCATATCATCGTTTTTATCAGAAAGTCCATAGTTCGATTCTCTCAAAGTGATTTTCTTCAATAATTATAAAACCTCATTATCACATTAAATTACATATATCCTTTGTGAATTAGATTTGCATATCCCTTTTCATCTCAATGTAATTCAATTTCAAAACTAATTCTCTATTAAAAATAGGTTTGCATGTGGAATGTCTACTATCTTGAATTCTCATCCATTTTAATATCATTTTATGAAAACTCCCTGTTAAATTACCCTATAATGAATTACCATATAATGAAGAGTTGATGAATAGGACTGGCATTCTTCTTACAAAGAATGAGAGTGTTCTAGTTTAACCTTTAATGGTTTTCCATATACACATCACACAAAGTAGCAAGAAGACTTTTATTAGTTGTTAGATTTGTTTTTAACATAAAATGTTTTTTTATTAGTTGTTAGAAAATTTTATAATATTTTTTCAATTGAATTAATGAAGTATCTAAGAATTAGGTTCATCTATATTTTATTATATAAAAAATTAATGATAGTGGGTTGCAGATCGATGCTATAGGTACCTAAGCTATGCTGGCCATGCCATCTCAACTGTATCACATATTGGAAAATTAGCTTGGAAAATTAAATTGATCGAAATTCGAATCAATAACCTATAGATAGACATGGACAAACAGTTAACAAACCATCCATCCAACGAACCAAATTAAATTGATCGGGAAAAATAAAGAAAAAACCGAAGAAACTGGATCTCCTTACCTCACAATCAGCCATATGATAGAGCAATGCCAATGGAGGAAATTAGTTCCTCTTCTTGTCCTAGATAATATATTTTATGGGCCATTCCATCTGATCCCCAGTAGCTGGAAATAACAAGACACCAAATGATTTTACAATATTTTTAAATAAATACAAGAATAAACCACAGATTCTATCCAGATTGATTGGAATTACAATCACTCATTCACATATTCATAGACGTCTAACAAACCAACAATCCACCGATCCCAATTAAATAATTATTAAACAAATTATAGCAAAATTTCAACATGAAAACTTCATATAAAGTGAAACACAACATGAAAACAGACATACATGATCATGAAATTGGCTTACAAATTTGTAGGTACCTTGTGTGAGGAAGGAGACCATGTTCCAGGGCGCACAAGGAATCAAATCAAATTTTCGCTAGAAAAAAAGGAATCAAGATCAAATATGATATTATCCAATAGAAAATTGGTAGAGCAGGGTTGTTTTCTATAGGTTCGCAATTCAATGTCACCGTATAAGAGGATAAAGTAAGTGATTCCCTCAACCCTTGAAAACTAAACAAGATATTGGCCACTGGACTAACTTTGCCACATATATAATCTGCCATGATTTTTACTATATGAATTTATTTCACTTACGATTTGTTCCACCTAATTTTTTAATTTATTTTTCAGTCCATAGAAGAGATACAAGCAGCTTCAGCCATAGGATAAGCAAAGGAGGCAAACTTCTTCTGGCTATGTCTAGGAGTTGTCTAAACAATAAATCCCTCGGAGTAATCTCTTGTGAATGTTTTATGACAACATTGCTTACTAACAAAAGATCTTGATTTTCAGAGGTTGCTCCACAAATTTACTGTTAAATAATCCTAATTTCATTTGATTCAAGGATTCACGATGCAACGACAAGCAAATTTGGTCATCTGACAACTTTGTGGAAATCCCTAAAGTTATCAAACATCAAGAATTCAAATTTTTACAATACCATAAATGTGAATGAGAAAGTTCCAGTTGCTTCAACTATTTGGTCTAATACCAATAACTATGTGGAAATCCCTAACGTTATCAAACATCAAGAATTCAAATTTTTACAATACCATAAATGTGAATGAGAAAGTTCCAGTTGCTTCAACTATTTGGTCTAATACCAATAAGACATTCTTGATATGACAAGTCCTTCAAAATGGGGAGAAGAAGGCCGCCAACGTTCTAAGTTGTTCCCATATTACAGTGGAAGATTATTCTACAGCCTACATAAAAAAGAAGTTGAAAGAGCCTACCTAGAAGGAAACCCTTTCAATATTTCAACCCTAAAGGTAGGGAATATGTAGCTTTTCTACTAAATCTTGTTTTAAGAGCAAACACATTAAAGAGAATATTTTAAATAACACAAAGGAATTTTTTCATACACGTGTAGTTGCAGCATAATTATAATCTACAGATTGTAGGTAACATAACTATCGTAATTATTTGGATATTGATTGGCACAATTTTAGTGAAATGCATCTATAACATACTAGAAACACAACCTTAAGCATAAGGAATTGTCATTTTAGGATCGACGAATGGTCATTAAGATAATTCTAAGATAGAAAATACATCATAAAAGAACAAATAGAAAACAAGATAGATTAAAGAAAATTAAAGGACACCGTCACATTATTTATGTAATTTTAATAAACCTTCAATACCCATTACTTCCCAGCCATATCCTTGATGCAACTCTGTCCTTCCATAGAGCATTCTGGTAGCTCATCAAACATGACTACTTCCACATAATCCTTCCTGCATTCACAACAACTCATGAAATGATCTCAGAACTACCACTAATTCATCATTTCCTCTGTTACCCGATTGTAATGAACACAGTCATAACACCACCATTCATTCACACAATGCATCAAACATGTGCACGCATGCCCATACATGCACATTTACAACATTCATATAATCCTTTAATGTGCATTCTCTCCATGCATAACCACAGATTCACAAGATCTTTTAATGCATATTGATTCATGCATATTATGCTATCATGCCATGCATTCTACCATTCCACACATTATGGCCTAACTAGGGTTATCTCATATAGCATGCACTACCATACAAGACCAGGGGCCCTTTCTTGCTTGGTTGTTAAACTCATAACCAACCTATGCAAATGGCGTGATGTAACTTCATATGAATGCATTCTAACATTTCAATAGTCACATGGTAGAAGGTCCCTTGCCCTTACTACTCCATACCTTACCATGCCATGGTGGTATGGCATTCACATTAAGTACATTCAACCATACATGCATACCACTGTATAATATTTAAACATGGCTCAAGGGATCCTTACCCTATCCTTCAACACTTGTACCATTTGCACAAAGAGAACATACCTGCATGACTCCCATTAGCATCTTTGATGTTACCTGATCATCTTGGCTTCTTACCAAGGACTACACATCCCTTCCATCAATTCTCATGCTCATAGATTGTTGTCCTAATCTTCCTCATAAGGTTTCTGGGCACATATAACAACATCATCAACACCCTTATCCACGTTTCTGTTGTCTTTGGTCCTACACCAATACCAACATCAGTAGTGATTAACAACCACCATATTTAATCTAAGTGGTTCATTGCATATGCACATCTTTACTAGTTTTACCAACATGCCACATCCTATACATACACAACATCCTCTCATGCAATATGCAATACCTAACAACATGCCCACTAGTTTATATGTATTTGCAACTATCTAATCACTTGCATATTTGGTATTCTCATGCCCTAATTTCTTGTACATGAAGCTCATAAAGCATAAATAAAAGAACATGGTGGGGTTTAAAGAGTTCTCCCTTTCCAATCCTGACCCCATTCTCATGCTGTAACATAACTGGTTTAGGGTGAGATATTTCCTTCTTATCAACATTTCCCTACTGTTCTGATTTCCCTCAGAGACTGTTGTCGAGTCTGACTCGTACCTTCTTGGGATTCTATGCACTTACCAACGCTGCCATTTGTTAAACGTTGTTTCCCGGTACAAGGATAGGTGTCTAGCTGGAACAAGGTCGGCTTCTCTGTGCTGACTAGACTATCTCTGTTGGCTTCCGGATCACACCTAGTATAAATGTTATACGACCGTTGGGCCCGATCTCTGTTCTTCCACAGTTCTAATCACACCTGAAGATTCCAGCTGTGGCCTAAGCAACCCCAGTGCTGTAACTTGGGATCTGATACCACTTTGTCACATCCCCAACCCCTCCATTTCCTTCAGATGGCATGGAAGATCTCTATTACATTTTTTTTCTCCATATTCATTCATTTTCACACATAGCCTCAATGGGATTGGATCCTTAATCCACCATTGCGATCCACAATCCGCATTCTGTGTTCTGTAATCTGCATTGCCATCCAATCCGCAATCCGCAGTCGGATTCGGAAATGTGGAATCCCAATTCCTCCAGTCCAACAAAATATTCTTCTCGATTTACGCAATCCGCATTCCGCATTGTGGAACTCAGAAATCAAAATGCCAATATTTCCAACCCGGTTCCTCAATGGTTCATTTCCATAAGTAAATAGATGCATGCATAACAAAACAAGTACTATGAAACCAAATCTATTCAACACCTCTATAACCTGCAAGATTAGTCCCAAATTACACTCAAGCAATGATGAAGCATTCAAACATGCATTCAAATTCCTATTCATGCTCATACATAGCTTCCTATTGATCCATTTCCATGTAATCATTCACTGCATTAACTTGAACATAATAAGCATACATAACACATGAAATATCATCATTTAAACACCACAAGGGCACTTATCTTTTGCATTGAACCTCCAAGCAACTTGCTATGGACTACAACTTTCCATCCCAACCAATAGATATCTGCCTAGCCTCTATTATTTCAACAATCATAGATCACCTCCGAGCTGGGGCTATGTATCCACTAAGGAGTCCCTCTTAGGTTCACTCACAGCATGGGTTCACAATCAACTAGGGCATCCAACCAACAATTAGCTTGTCAAGCAAATGGGGAAGGCAAGTAAGGTTTCTAGCTCAATGGGTTCATCTACAAAGCTGTGGAAAACAATCTAAGACCTCTACGCTCCTTCCCACTTAGGTTTCTTCCCAAGAAGGAGTGTGTCCAATAAATCCTTGAAGACCATTTTGATCCACTTGATTTTTGAAGCACTTCAGATGAATTAACAAATACATTCATGGAAGAATTTTGTGATTGGAATGATTATCCCCCTGGCCATTTCCAATATATTCTAGTAAATGTTATAGACTATGGTATCAAGGATGAATATTCCTACATGAATTCATTTGTGCTGCATTTGGGAGGCAATCCCTCGATTGATTTAAAGAATTGGAAAAAGGTACAATATATTCTCTTGCAGAATTGATAGAGGTATTTTGTAGCTATTGGTGCCCAGAAAAATGAAAGAAATGGATTCCCCACATCGAAGAGGTGAAGGGCTTGTTCAAGAAAGAAAGTTATGAAGAAGAATAATCCCTTGAGTCAAATATTGAAGAGGAACATAGAAAATATGATCAAATCGTCCCAAACCTAGAAGAGCATGAAGCGGACCTTGTAGAATAAATACATGATGAAGATCAAGCCTTCGAAGGTTTGATTGAAGGAAACATTGATTAATATATTGTCGATAACATTCTAGGACTTATCTATGAAGAAGAAGGTACTCCTCAAGATGAAGATGATGAGGCTCGAAAAAATGAAGACGAAGATGACCCGATTGAAGAAATTGAAGAACATGAGGAAATGGTGAGTTCTCCTTACCCTCATTTCGAAAAAAATTATGATATTTTGGGCCTCTTGGAAAACAATGGTAGGATACTTGAAGATGATGATTATTGGAAGTTCCTTGGTCCTTCAATCTACAATTCTTTGAGGCTTGGAGGTGTCATATTAGAAAATTTAGACTAAATATAAAAACCTTTCCTGCCATTCAGAAGATAATAAGGGATTAATCTCGATCAGGATGAGCCATATTTTTCATACAGGGTTCAAACAACATGAGGAAGTCTTTGTCAAAAAATTGCCTCCATCTAAGAAATATATTGAAGATATGGTTGATGAAGTTGTGGATATAATGATGCACATTCTCTTATGACAATGATGATGTGGGTATGGATTGTTGGAAATTGGTTGAAGAACCCATATATTATTCCTCTAGTAAGGGAATTCTAAATTTTGAAGACCTGAGGAGACCTACCTTTGACATGCCTCATGATTTGTTTCAGCCATGCTCATTAACCATTGAGGATGATATAAGGTTGCATATGGAAAATTCTATTGCAGATCTTGATCATCCAGGTTTACCCTCTCCTAGGGTGGATCTCAACCAACACTCTCAACTCTGCTTCTTAGAAATCAATGCAAGTTTTGCATTCTAGAAAAACTAAGTAATGAAATTTTTATCTCTCGAAGTGATATCGGTTCGTATACAATATTCACCACCGATTTTGATGAGGATGAAATTCGATGGGGCCAACTCTTAGTCAGGTATGGGTGGAGGTATTGTACTAAATTCTCCTTATTCTCATAGTCATTGTTTTTCTTTCCACCTATAATTTGAAGGTACTAATAATGTGGTTGAATATGAATCTCTCTTTCTTGGACTTGAGTTAGCTAAATATTATGGGATTGAGTTTTTAGATAGTGTTGGAAACTCTAACCAATTGTGATGCAATTCAAAGGAAATTTTGCATGTGAAAATAAAAAGGTTTAAAAGATACAAGGATACAGTGCAATTGCCCACAAAAAAATTCAGTGCCTTATGTTTACAAGTGATTCACAGAGCTTGGAATCAGTTGGCTAATTCCCTATCAACATCTTCTTGTTTTCTTTACCCTTCCATGGTCATTCTAGAATCAGTAATAGTGTAAGTAGTTTTCATACCTACAATTCCTGGTAACCTTGAGGATCAATTTTTTTTTTATGATGACAAGAAGATACACTGGTTTATGAATGACATGGAAAAATTGTTTCAACCTCATCATGCAGGGTTCCTTGATAGTGTTGAGGGTCGTATGGGGAAATAAATAGATTCTAAAAAATAGGTATATGAACGAGGTAGTCTCTACTTGATCCTAGTTCAAGCATGGATAGAAAAGGTTTGTGAAAGCGATACTTCCCTATTGCAAGAGCTTGAAGGCTTCCAGGTTCCCAATTTTGTCCATTATTCCAACCCCATTCCAATGGAGGTAGTACCATATATTCATATCATCATTGATGTGGTTTTTTCTTGGACTATTTCCAACAAAAAAGGAAGAAAACATGGCATGAATAATATGCACAGGTGGTTTTATTGGTGGTATACTTTCACTTGACCCATCTCTATCATTATCACTCAAACTAGCACCTCTTTGCAAATCAAGGCTATTTAGGGCTAGTTGTATGACGGTAATATTGGGATAGATTTAGACCCAATGTCATCACATCCTAACCACTCAACACTTCAGGTAACTCCAAAACCCACGGGGAGACCCTTAAGCAATGAAAGGTACATGAAACCACCGACAAACCACAAATACCTTTCACAAAACCTCAATAGCTATGATCACTGCCTTATCAAAGTCAAAAAATATTAAATAACACACAATAATCATGCAATAATGGAGTTATCCACTTTATAAAAAAATACAAATAATAGTGCACCTTTCAAGGCAATGTCGCATCCCTGGTCACCTTGGTTCCCTTCAGAGGCGATGGGAGATAAATTGATACATATTTTTTTTCCAACAATTCTCTCTGTTTTTACATGTAGCCGTGATGGCCTCTGATCCATAATCCGCAATCTACCTTGCCGCAATACGCAATCGGAATTTCGAAGTCGGATTTCCGAATTCACCTCTCTGCAAAAATTCGCGTTCCCGAATTCCTCAATCTGCAATGCGGAAGTTGGAATTTGGAATGCCAAAATCTCCTTCTTAGGAAAGATACTTATATGACTTTCGCAATATGCAACCCACGTTGCATAATTCGGAATTTGGAACTTCCAATTTTCGATCCCGGGAAACATATCCGTCCGACTTCCGCAATATGCAATCTGTATGCGGAACTCAGAAGTTGGAACCTCCAATTTCTGTCCCAGAAATTTTACTCATCCGACTTCCGCAATCCGCAACCCACGTTGCGGAAGTTGGAACCCTCATTTTGCGACCTGTGGAAAAATCACCTTCTGACTCCCACAATCCGCAATCCGCTTTGCGGATGTGGAAATTCAGAATTCCATTGCACCAACCGCTTGGAAATCGCCCTTCCAACTTCCGCAATCCGCCTTGCGGATTTGGAAAGTCAGAAGTCTAACCACGCAAATTCAAAGGTAGGTGCTTGACCTCAGCAATCTGCAATCCGCATTGCGGATTCAGAAAGTCGGGACCCCATACCCCTGCACCTATAAAATTCTCAGGATGATAACTTCTTCATCCTTAGACCCAATTTGCAAGTCTGGTACCGTTGGAAATATCTTGGAGAGCTTTATGCACTAGTATAATCCGCTACTACATTTGAGGACTCCGACTTTGTCATTTTTCCAACTGAAGCATAACTCAAACTCCCTCAATGCTTCTTTACCCTTATGGAAGGAGCTCCGCTTTCCCTCTGCCACGGCTTCTCCCTTCACCTGACCCATAGGGGGTTATGAAACACAACAGGGGTTATCTAATTCCTTTCCCCAATCCAGGTAATTCCAAGTAGTCCATATAAAAGTGTATGCAATGCATAACAAAACACATATAATTAAACTAAATCTAATCAATGCATTTACAAGATGCAAGGTTAGCATTGCATTAAGCTCAAGCAAATGATGAAACAATCAATCATTCCTTTGCCTCATACTTAGGCTCATACATAATATTCCTACTGATAATTTTCATGTAATCATTCATTCAAATAAATTGAATATAAAAAGTAGACATCACATAGGGAATTATAATCATTTAAAACCACAAGGAGCACTTATCTTTAAACTAAAGATTTCCAAGAAAATGGATAAGTGAGAGCAACGTTCCACCCAACCATAGGTCTCTATCCATCCTATACTCTTTCAACTGAGAGGCCACCCACAAGATGGGCTGTGTATCCACTAAGGAGGGCTAAATAGGCTCTCTCACAGTCAAGGCTCCACCTTAATGCTCAACCAACATACAATTGGGTTTATCAAGCATGTAAGGGAAAACATGGAGGATGATGCTAATCCAATGAGATCAACCACATAGCTATAGGCATCTCAAACCATTAATCAATCATGGCACCCACAATACCTTCCACACCCAACACAAGGAAGGCCCCCTTCTCTGCTGCACAGTCCCTCAGGGACCCTTCCCTCCACTGCTCTTCAGGGTGGGCATAGAAAGGTCCAAACTACTGCCCTCATGAGACTTTATCCTTCAATAGGTTTATCTAGCAGATCTAACCTCCGTCTTTACTTCTTCTCAGTTATCTTAGATGGAATCTTCTTAGGGTTGCGGCCGAATCTCTATTCCACAACTCATTCTTTTTCGATTAGATCCAGGTGTTCTCATGGGTTTTCTAAGATGCTCATGCTCTATAATTTTATCCATAGGGTCTGATCCATGGATATCCCAATCGATTTACTTCCTACATAGGGTTTCTATGTGCTTTCGGCTCTGCAAATTCATGCTTACACAGAATCATGATTTTCTTCTCCTTTATTGCTTCCTGATGGCTCTGTAATGCGTGAGAAATATGGTTGTTGGTCCACAATGGGATAGGTATTAGGGTGAGCGAATTACCAGGAGATATATTGGCTTAAGCGACAAGCCAAAATAGATCCATACCCTTCCATACGTATTTTCAGGGCTGCTCCATACTCCATTGATCTCATGAACAGGTTTTCTCAACCACCTTCTTACAACAGAATTAAATTTCAGCAAGGGAGTCAAATGGGTTCACAAAATGACATGTGGCAGCATGGATTCCAATCCCACAACCCCCTCACCTCTCCCTAGTGGATACACATGGCCCTCTCTTATTGGTTGCCTCCATAACCGTATTTCTTGGTATTTTATTGCAATATTTAATATTTACATCATCTACAATACCTCATGGATTAATAGCACATGGATAATCGGAATGTCAAATAATTTCCTTTTAAATAAAACCTAAGCATCCTCTAGTGGGGCCTTGGCCTTGAGATCCACAGTAGGGAAAACACACATTGCATGTTTATACAATATCTCCATTGAAGCCAATAAACCCTAAGGGTCAAAATAGGGGTATTACAATTCCCTCCCCATTAGAAAAACACCGTCCTTGGTGTTCTCAAAACTGAACAAAAATGAGAATTCATCTCTCATGGCATCCTCCAGCTCCCATGTAGCCTCATCGGGAATAAGGTGCTTCCATTGCACCTTCACCTGACCGATGGCTCGGTTCTGGAGCAATGTGACCTTATTGTTGAGGATGCGCATAGGATCTAGAGTATGGAATTTGATGTATTTCATCCATCACTAGCCTCTTCAAATATGCACAATTTGGAATATACAATATGTTACCTTGATAAGTGAGAACATCATCTTCACCAATTTGATATCCTACACATGTTTCATCCACATTTCCTTGTTGTAATTTTTATTTGACTTGAAGGAAAGCGTCATCACTGGTTTGAGCTTCAAGAACTCTTGCCTTCAAATCTGATTTACACATACTTACTGCTGCAACATGGAATTTTCTGCTAAGAGCATCTGCAACCTTATTCTCCTTACCTTTGACATGCATAATTTCAAAATCAAATTCACATAGAAATTCCATCCATCTAGTTTTCCTAGCATTTAGATTTGGTTTGTCAAACAAATATTTCAAGATCATGTGGTCTGTTCTGAGCTCAAATATTCTTCCCAACAGATAATGTCTCCACCTCTTGAGAGCATGAACTATGGCTGCCAACTCTAAATCATGTGTGGCATAATTCTTTTCATGTTCCTTTAACTTTCTTGACTCATAGAAAATTACAAATCCCTCTTGCATGAGCACTCCACCTAGCCCTTCAATGCAAGTATTTGTGCACACTACAAAATATTTCTTTGGATCTGTAGTCTTCAAAATAGGAGCGCTGGTAAGCAATTCCTTTAGCTACTGAAAGCTTTTCTCACATTTTTCAGACCATACAGACTTGATATTCTTCCTCTGCAATGATGTAATTGGATGGGCTATTTTGGAGAACCCTTCAATGAACTTTTTTTAATAGCCTGCAAGAACCATAAAAGATCTAACATCTGCAACATTCTTTGGAGTAGGCCAATCTATTATGGCTTCAATATTTTCTGGATCCACTGCAATTCCTTCTCCTGAGATGACATGACCCAAATATTGTACCTTCTTTTGATAGAATTCACACTTGCTCATCTTTGCAAACAGCTAGTGTTCTCTAAGAACTTGCAACACCATTGTTAGATGTTTCTCATGCTCTTATTCATTCCTTGAATAAACACGAATGTCATCCAAGAACACAATCATAAACTTATCCAAATACTTGTTGAAGACATTGTTCATGAGACACATGAATGTAATAGGTGCATTGGTAAGATTAAATGGCACCACTGTGAACTCATAATGACCATATCTTGTCCTCAAAGTTGTCTTGTGAATGTCTTCTTCTTTTATCCTCACTTGATGATAGCCAGACCTTAAGTCAATATTTGAAAACACTCTAACTTCCTTCATTTGTTCAAACAAGCATCAATTCTTGGCAATGGGTACTTATTCTTGACTGTCACTTTATTTAGATGTATGTAATCAATACACAGCCTTAAAGTCCCATCCCTTTTCTTGACAAATAACACCGGTGCTCCCTAGGGATATACACTCGGTTTGATATACTCCTTGTCCTTTAATTCTTGTAGCTGCATATTCAACTCTACCAATTCTGGTGTGCTCATTCTATAAGGATGTTTGAAAATTGGTGTTGCCCCTAGAACAAGATTGATGGAAAATCAATATCTCCATCCAGAAGCACATCTCGGAATTCTTGCAACAACTGAAAGTCTTCTACCCTTGGTCCCTTATCTTCTGATGAATCAGATATGTGAACTACATATAAATGGAAACCCTTCTTATAAATTTTTTTCAATTGCAGAGCTGAAATATGCCTTATTGAAACTTGCTTGGGAATTCCTCTTACCAACCTTGGTCTCCCCTCTCCATCAATGCATTCAAGCACCTTCTCATAGCAATCTATCTTGGCTCTATGTCCTTCCAACCAATCCATACATATTAGGGAATCATAATATCCTAATGGTAGGAAAATCAAGTTTATCTTTGTGATGAGTCCATTCAAATCCATGGGGAACTCCATCACTACCTCACTCACCTTCCTCTTGGTACCTGTGGCTAATTGAACTAGACAAGACTTACTATGCTTCACTTTTCTAAGAGAACAAACTTCAACCACCTTGGGAGACAATAAATATGATTATATCCTGGATAAATCCAAATAGAAATAGATTGCTTAGCAATATTACCTTCAACTTCCACCACTATTGATTGATGTTCTTCCTGATGATCATCCAATGCAGCATAAATTCAAGGTTCTTCCCTTTCCATATCTTCCACTGTAGTTGCTTCTTCTAAGTTGTGAAAGCTCCATAGATTCTCCCTCTGATATGGACAATCTATAAGGATGTGGTTTCCTCCCCATGCCCAACACTGAAGTGTTCCTTTTGATGCCTTTTCTACTGCTACTGTTGGCTTGAGTCCTCTTTGTGCTTCCTGTCCTTGTGGAAAATTTCTAGGCTGAATTCTAAATGGTGGCTTGAATCCACTTTTCCTTTGTTCAAACCTCCCTCTTGGATTTCCTCTCCATGTTGGGTGGACCTATGTTTTTTGTTGCTCTGCTCATAGCAATGTATTTCCATCCTAATGGATTCATCAAGACTTCATGGATTGACAAACTCAATCTTATCCCTGAAATTTTGAGGTAGACTACCAAGGAAACATTGGATCTTTACCCTTTCATCCTTGATGTAATATACATACCTCAACAAATCCAAAAACTTGTGGACATGCTCTTCCATGGAATTCTGTCCCATCCTGAGTTCATTGAAATATTTCCTCTTGTTATCATAATACCTAGATGATAGGTATTTTTCCTTGAAGTACCTTTTAGACTTCTCCCAGTTGATCCTCTTTTCACTGACCCTATTCACTTGCATGAGGTGATCCCACCAAATTGAAGCTATACCATTTAGATTGTAAATGGAATTCTGGCCTTTTTATTTCCTAAATAATCATGCATTCTGAAATACTTCTTCATTCCAATAAGCCATGCCTCTGCCTCTTGGCCAGCCTTACCTTCTCCCTCAAATGTGGGAGGCCTTGCCATCCTAAATTCTCCTTGTGGGATCCCTTTGAATTTCTTTATTCTCTCAATTCTGTTGGAAGTATAACTTGGACCTCTTTGAGAATATATGGAGTCACATGACTTGCTGGAAATAGATCCCGAGGAGGGTGTTCTGTGCTTTTTTCTCACAGAATTCTTTATAGGGTTTAGAGTCCTCTTCCTAGAACAAACTCTAGAGCGACTACCTACATCTCTTCCTTCTCTACCCACATTTATTGGGTTGGACCTAAGGTTTATCCTCTGATGCATATCAGTGTTGCTCTGAAAAATGGAAGCATTGAGCTGGTGCTTCTCTTCCTGAGCCTTCATCAATCTCTCATTGAAGCTCACCATGGTTTCAACTAAGTTCGGGGGAGTTATTTGCTCCCTTCTTCCATTGGATTTTGTTTCAGTATATGCTTCTTGCACATTTTATCCTAGCACGTATTCCTCATGCTCATAAGGATCTTGGGCATCATTTATGGTCACCATTTCCTTGCTTTCCTTGTATGCTCCCTTTGCTGTAACGATTCAACTACTAACAACTGCAACCACTGTGCATTACAGAGACATTTATAAGACATTATAAGAACGCATATAGACACAAACATCCATACAAATATGGAATTTACTCATTCAGACAACAACAACAATAAATAAATTTTTATCAAAACCGCGCCATTGACACTTCCTGTCTGTAAGTTCATTCATGCTTCGGCCCAAAAAGCCCTAGTGCTGCAACTTGGGCTCGGATACAATTCTGTCACATCCCCGTTCGCCTTGGTTCCCTTTAGAGGCGATGGGAGACAACTTGATACATATTTTTTTTCCAACAATTCTCTCTGTTTTTACACGCAACCGCAATGGCCTCTGATCCACAGTACACAATCTACCTTGCCGCAATCCGCAATCGAAATTCAGAAGTCAGATTTTCGAATACACCTCTTCATAGAAATAGTGCTCCCGACTTCCACAATACGCAATGCGGAAGTCGAAGTCAAAATGACAAAATCTCCTTCCCAGGAAATCTACTCATCTGAATTTCGCAGTCCGCAACCCACGTTGCGGAATTCGGAAGTCAGAACTTCCAATTTTCGATCCCAGGAAACATATCCATCCGACATCCATAATCCAAAATCCCCATGCGGAAATTGGAAGTCATAATTTCCAATTTCCATCTCAAAAATTTTACTCATCCGAATTCCACAATCCGCAACCCACATTGCAGAAGTCAGAACTCTCATTTTTCCACCTGGGGAAAAATCACCTTCCGACTCCCACAATCCACAATCCGCTTTGTGGATGCGGAAAGTCGGAAGTCCAACGCACCAACCCCATGGAAATATCCATTCCGAATTCCGCAATATGCAATCCGCCTTGTGGATTCATAAATTCGGAAGTATAACCACGCAAATTCAAAGGTCGATCCCCAACCTCCGCAATCCACAATCCAGATTGTGGATTCGGAAAGTTGGGACCACATACACATGCACCTGTAAAATTCTCAAGATGATAACTTATTCATCCTTAGACCAAATTTGGCAAATCCAGTACTGTTGGAAATCTCTTGGAGATTTCTATGCACTGGTATAATCCCCTACTACATCTGAGGACTCTAACTTTGTAATTTTTCCAACTGAATCATAACTCAAACTCCCTCAATTCTTCTTTACCCTTCTACAAGGATATATGATTTCCCTCTACCATGGCTTCTCCTTTAACCTAACCGACAGGGGGTTATGAAACACAACATGGGATATCTAATTCCTTTCCTGTGTCCAGGTAATGCCAAGCAGTCCATCTAAAAGTGTATGCAATGCATAAACAACCAAATCTAATTAAACTAAATCTAATCAATGCATCTACAACATCCAAGGTTAGCATCACATTAAGCTCAAGCAAATGATGAAACAATCAAACATGCCTCTACCTCATACTCAGGCTCATACATAATCTTCCTACTGATCATTTTCATGTAATCATTCATTCAAATAACTTGAATATAACAAGTATACATCACATAGGGAATTAGAATCATTTAACACCACAAGGAGCACTTGTCTTTAAACTGAAGTTGTGCAAGCAACAACCTAAGTGAGAGAAACATTCCACCCAACCATAGGTCTCTATCCAGCCTATACTCTTTCAGCTGAGAGACCACCCCCAAGCTGGGATGTGTATCCACCAAGGAGGGCTAAATATGATCTCTCACAGTCAAGGCTCCACCTTAATGCTAATCCAACATACAGTTGGGTTTATCAAGCATGTAAGGGAAAACAAGGAGGATGATGCTCAGCTAGTTAGCTCAACCACAGAGCTACAGGAATCTAAAGCCATTCATTAGTCATGGCACCCACAATACCTACCACACCCAACACAAGGAAGGCCCCCTTCTATGCTTCATAGTCTCGTAGGGTCCCTTCCCTCCAGTTCTCTTCAGGGTGGGCATAGAAAGGTCCAAACTGCTGCCCTCATGAGAATTTATCCTTTGCTGGGTTTATCAAACAGATCCAACCTCTATCTTTCCTTCTTCTCAGTTATCCTAGCTAGAATCTTCTCAGGGTTGAGGCCAAAGATCTATCTTGCAACTCAGTCTTCTGCTATCATATCCAGGTGTTCTCACGGGTTTTCTAAGCTTCTCATGCTATGAAATTTTATCCCCAGGGTCTAATCCATGGATATCTCAATCAATTTACTTCCTATGCAGGTTTTCTATGTGCTTTCGGATCTGCAAATTCTTGCTTACACAACATCATGATTTTCTTCTCCTTTCTTCCTTCCTACTGGCTTTGTGATGCGTGAGAACTGCGGCTGTTGGTCCACAATGGGATAGGGATTAGGGCGAGTGAATTACCAGGAGGTAGAGTGGCTTAAGGGACACTCTGAGGTGTAACAATTAGTTCCAAATATGGGACATGCGCTCATCTCAGGAGTGTATGAGAACCCCATATAATCTCTTGGGTACATGTATGGCTACACACACATCTAACAAAAAATACATTAAATGCATCAGAGGCATACACTTTCATCCTACCTTGTTCAAAATGAAATGAACATGACACAACAAATGCAATGCAGGGGTAAAGTAAATTATGAAATCAAATGAAGCTATACCTACCTCCCATATTTATGATAACAGAGAAGGGTAAAGTGAAATCATACCACCAGTGTAGCCACCTGAGCTTGTTATTCATGCAAATGTTTCCTCCTTCATCTTTGAAAATAGTGCAAGACAAAACCACATCAATGATGATCTAAATAGATGGTACTACCTCCGTCGAAATGGGGCTAGAAATACGTACAAGATCGAGAACTTGGAATCCTTCAAGATATTAACATCGGGAAGGATCACCTTTACAATATTTTTTTATCCACGCCTGAACCAAGATCAATAGAAACTAATGCCATTATATACCTATTTTCCATAATTTGTTTTCCCCAAATGACCTTCAAAACTATCAAGGAGCCATGCATGATGAGGTTGAAACAAATTTTCCATGTTGTTCATAAAACCAGGCATATGCTCGTCATCATAAAAAATATGCAGATCCTCAAGTTTACCAAGAAATGAAGGTATGAAAAATATTTTAATTATTCTTGATTCTAGAACGACCTTGCAAGGGTAAATAATGAAAGAAATTGCTACTAGGGAGTTAGCCAGTTGATTCTTAGCTCTAGGAATCATTTTTGGCCAACCTCATTACATCCCTGTACATTTTTACCTTTGATTTTCACATGCAAATTTCCCATTTACTTGCATCACAATTGGGTTAGAGTTTCCAACAATATCTGAAAACTCAATCCCATAATATTTAGCTAACTCAAGGCCAAGCAAGAGAGATTCATATTCAGCCACATTGTCAGTACCTTCAAATTCTAAGTGGAAAGAAAAACAATGACTATCAACACAAGGAGAAGTTAATAGTATACTTGAACCCATACCCGACTGATACTTCGCCCCACCGAATTTCATCCTCCAAAACTTATCAACAACATTAGTGGTGAAGGTTGTCTATGACCCAATATCGCTTCAAGATCAAACAATTTCATTCCATGGATCTTTTGGATGTCCAATACTTGCATCAAATTATGAGAAGCATAGTTGAGAGTGCTGGTTGAGATATACCCTAGGAGAGGGTAAACCTAGATGATCAATATTTGCAATAGAATCCTCCATATGCAACCTTATATCATCCTTAATGGTGAATGAGCATGGCTGAACCAGATCATGAGGGTCCTCAAAGGTAGGTTTCCCAAGGTCTTTGAAATTCAGACTTCCCTTATTGGAATCATGTATGGGTTCTTCAACCAATTTCCAACAATCCATACCCACATCTTCATCGTCATAAGAGAAATGTGCATCATTATATATGTGGAAACCATCTTCTTTAACTAAAATATCCTCAAGCCTCTCATCTTCAAAAGATATGTTTGTATGGGAGAAAGAGAAAGGAAGGTTCACCAAAAAATCATCATCAAATGGACAAGGAGAAGCATCTAGTACACCTTCATCAACCATATCTTCATTATCTTTCTTATCTAAAGGAGATTCTTTTACAAAGACCTCTTCATATTTCTTGAGACTTGTATGAAAATATGGCTCTACCTAATCTAGATTGACCTCTTCTTCTTTTTTTACTAGCAAGAAAGGTTCATGGATTTCTTCTAAATTTTTTGAGATAGACTACCGGGCCTCAAAGAATCGTAGAGCGGAGGACCAAGGAAATTCCAATAATCATCGTCTTCAAGAACACTTCCATATTCTTCCAAGAAGTCCAAGATATCATAAGAATTTTTAAAATGAGGGTAAGGAGAACTCACCATTTTCTTTTGTTCTTCAATTTATTCAATTATAAATCTTTTGTTTTTATTTTTTCTGAGCCTCATCATATTCGTCTTCACGAGTACCTTCTTATTCAAACATAATTCCTAGAGTGTTATTGGCAATATCTAGATCAATGGTTTCTTCAAGCAATCCTTCCAAGGATTGATCTTCGACATGGATTTTTCAATAACGTCCCCTTAATTATGGATGATCTAACCATATTTTCTATGTTCTTCTTCGATATTTTCCTCAAGGGCTCAGTATTCCTAGCTTTATTTCTTAAACAAGATATATTCACCTGTTCGACATAGGGCATCCCTCTCTTGCATTGTTTCGGGCACCAATAGCTGCAAAATACATCTATCAATTCCGCAAGAGAGGATATTTTAGTTGTGTCTAGGCTTTTAAACCAAGCAAGTGCCTTTTCTTGCAAATGCGGCAAAAATGACTTCATGTTGGCACCTTCATCCTTGATAACGAAATTGGGAAAATTTGCAAAAAAATGTTTGACATGGTCCAAGGGATCATCATCATGATCACATAATTCTATCATGAACATCTTGGGTAACTCATATGAAGTGCTCTGTTATAGGTCAAATCTGCACTTCTCTGTCCCGTGATCACCTTGCCTTGTAGATCACACAAAAGGACACAAAGGATTGAAGAGCTAGATTTCCTTGGATGACTTGCTGCCAAAAATACACTCCTTACTTGCAAAGATTGCAATTTTCCCTGATTTTGCCACATGTACGCCCCTCTTTGCACTGTAGACCAGTGTACACCTTGAGAAATACGCTACTCTCCTCAAGGACAACCATCGTACATCTCCCAAAAAGTTGTAAATGCTTGTTGTAAATCTCAAAAGTTTCTTCATGTACGCTACTATTGTGGTATGAAACCCGCGTACATCTTAAGATGAAATCAAAAATATATTAATTTGACGAATTGGGATTAGTTGAAGTTGGTTCTACAACTTCCCCAACCTCCCAATTCAACCACCTCTCGATCTAAACTACCTAGCTTTTCCCATAAATACAAGGAGGATCCATGAGAGGGGTTACTCAGAATGCTCATAAAATATTGAGAGCTAGAAGAGAGGCTTGAAGCACTGTTATGTTGGAGGAAAGTCCCAAGTTAGAGTGAAGAGTAGGAGCCCAGGATCCGGTTGCAAAAACATCTCTACATGTCAGGTAGATTGTACCAATTTCATGTTTCTTTGACAATAAAAAGGTCGAAACACCCTTCATGTCCCAAATCAGATATCTATTGGATTGCATGTCTATTTGGATTAATTCTTGATTATAGTTGATGTTAAATTGTTTAATAATTTCATCATATGTTATATGGTCAAGATACGCTAAGGAAGGTATCTTTTGTGTTGCAGGTTCGCCAAGCAGAAGAGAAAATAAGAGACCAAGCGAAAGCTAGGATCAACCGTCGAAAAGAGGTATTTCTCTCAATCCAAATCTCTTTCTTTTGTAGTAACTAAATGCAAAATAATCAATGTGTTTACCTATCAACCCCACCTAGTTGGTAGTGTCCATCTCCTCACTATAGGGTAGAAATCCCGAACAACAGACTGGCGACTCCCTTGGGGAGTAACCGTGTGTTTCATTGCTCTAGGAGACTTAGTTTTGTTTTCCTTCCAGCCCATTTTTCAGTTTTTGATTGTTTGAGAGGCCCTGTAGGTCTGTGTTATCTTTCCTTTCTGCTTCATTCAACTCAGTTTTTGGTTTGCAAAGCCTGTTTGTGCCCTTTTGAGGTATGTATGCTGGTCTCCCCTACTTGCAGCTACATTTTTCACCTAACAAATGCCCCTCCTTGCAATGCATAGTAGCGTACCTTTCTTGATGTTGAATGGTTGTAACACTGCACAGTGGTGTATGTTCCTGTAGTGTCCTGTTTTGCTGTTAGGGTTTGTTTCCAAGCTTTGGTTGCTGCTCCAACCTATTGCTTTGCTGTCTTCACTGACCCCTGTGACCTCATATGTCTCTGTTGAGTCTTGTAAGCCTCTCCAATCTCTTTTATCTTGTTTTTTCTTGCTTGAGTCTTTGATTAAGTATATTTGCCGCTTACTACCCTTTTTGAAGTTCGTGCACTATTATCTTTGCGACATAGCTGCATATCTTCACCCTAGTTCCTGTTGCAGTCAGACAGAACTGCATTTCGAGTGTTTGTTGTCTGTTGCAATGTATAACACGCTTTCTCTTTGTCTCATCCTTCCTATTAGGGTTTGACTGTCAAGATTGAGTCCTTAGGGTTTCTTTCGAAAGGTTGCTTGGTTCAGATGCTTGCTGATTATCTTATCAGTTCAGTTTAAGTAAGTTGAAGCCTCTTAGTTGTCTTTTTGTTGAGTCCATGTGTTGTTAAAGTCATTCTTGGTTCGCTTGCTTACTTTTTGCTTGGATTAGTGTTTTTATTAGGGTTTTTATATTTAGGAGCAACCTGTTTGGGTCTGCCTTTCCGTCACAAGTGTCTCTTTTCCCTATTCCTTTTTCACTTTGTTTCCAAGCCTCGAGTTTTTATTTTGCAAAAACTTGGTAAGTCAAGTCTTAGTCGAGTTTCTTTGGGTCCGCCTTTAACCTGTTTGGGTCTGCCTTTCCGTCACAAGTGTCTCTTTTCCTTGTTCCTTTTTCACTTTGTTTCCAAGCCTCGAGTTTTTATTTTGCAAAAACTTGGTAAGTCAAGTCTTAGTCGAGTCTCTTGATTCGTTTGATTTGAGCGATTTAGATGTTTGTCTTACACACGCTTTATATTTAGATCTTGCTTGATTTTGTAAAAAGTTATTTTTCTTTTACATTTATCAGAAAAGACAAAAAATTGTTCGAATTGCTTAGTAGTAATATCTTGCATTATTTCGAGGTAGCATAGTTTGCTTTGAAATATTAAAAAAGAAAATACAAAAAGACTTTGTTTTAGGATTGCTTAGGTTTCAAGTTTTTGAAAGAATTATAAATGGAAAGAGAAAATTTTATGAATTTGAAAGCGTTATATTTTCAAGTACTTTACTTTCATAACAAACCATTCCACACACTGCACTACAACCTTTGAGTAACAAGTATCCCTTAAAAGAAATTATTAATAAAATTTATTAGCAACATTTTTCTTTTTAGGCATACACGACATAAACTAGCTTAGGCTAGAGTTTCAAGCTTAAATCACCTTAAACTGCTCGGAAATGGATTCATTACTTAAAAATTGTAGTACGCCTTTCATTTAGGTAAATCCATCTATATCAAATAGTCCTGAGAAACTCTACTTAAAACAGAGCTAAGCATGAGGCCATGGAAGACTGGAATTGTTGAGGATATCCCCTCACTTTCCTTTCGACCATAAACCAGAGTTGGCTTGTGTACGGGGGTCCTTTCGAACTTCGGGCTTCGTTACCTTGCCCATGCATTTCGACTAGGATGATGACTGTCCCCCCAAGTTATTTCGTATTGATGGTAGCCTTAGTATCATACCTTTAGGATCTTACACAGGTAGAGTGGGAGGTTATTCCCACTTCACCTCGGACAGACGTGGAAGGTAACCCTTTGGCAGTAATCCCAGGAAAGCGGTTTGGTGATTCAAGCACTTGCACCCAGTGGACCTCCGGATCACGCCACGTAACTGACCGTCAGTACTCTGTTAGTCTGTTTTGGGCCCTAATCATCCTAGATTCGCTTCCGAGAGTATTTGTCATCTGTTTGATTGGTTTGATTACTTAGGAACTTTTTTAGTGGTATGCTATTTGCTCCTTAGTTGTAGTGGCCATTAGGTTTTTACTTAGTTTTATTTTTATATAGTTGTGGAGGACTAAGATCTTCGTCGGTCTCAAAGGTTGCAAAACCTTCCCCCACTTATAGTGGAGCCTCCACCGCCACCGCGACATAGGATAACTGATTCCCGTGGTTCTTTTGAACTTACGGGTGACATAGAGGTTCTTGGAGAACCACAGCCTAGAACACCGGATCGACAAGTCTTGGACACTGTCGAGGTTGAGGATCTAACTGCTAGAGAGTTTAATACTCCCTTTAACCCTCCTCTTATAGGACCCAACGATCCACTTCTATTGCCCGTTGGTTTCCAACATACTGATTTTAGTGCTTACCTTTTTACACCGGGTTATACCATGGTTAACCCAGGAGACGAGCAGGGAGTTCCACAAACTCCCACAACTTCTATGGATGTAAGGATTGTAAATCCTTCTTTCTCAAACATTGCCCAATTGAGTTCGTCGCAGAATGCTTCAGCCTTGACCCCGTCCTTTAGTTTCAATGTTGGAACTTTAGGCATGCCGAGCTCATTAGCCTCGACATCTGCCTCAACCTCCACACCTACTTTTGGTCCCAACAATCTACCTCAATCGGGAGTACCCGCAGTGATTTTTACTCAGTCTTCTGCCACTCAACTGTTACAAGGTGTAACTCAGAACATTGCTTCTTCATCCGTGGTTGAATCTGTCCCTTCTACATCCATGCCCTCCATGGGTACGATGACGACACCATCCACTACTACCATGCCAGGTTTCAACCCCTATCCAGGTTATAATGTTAATCCGTCAAATATGTCTGTAGGGAGTATCCACTTCTCTTTGTTTGCTGGAGGAGGGGTTAACATCATTAACCCGCAGTTCGGTGGGGTTAACCCCCAGTTACAATGGACTGTTTCCCAAGGATTTAATCTACTTAACTTCGGATGGAACAATTTCAATCCTTTCATTTCACAACCGGTGGCTGGGGGCATTCCCAACCAACAGTACACGAACCAGGCCATGGGTGGTCCCCAATACTAGGTTCCTGTTTACCAGATGCCATTGGCTCAGCCATGTTTACCATTTCTGGCAACTTTAAACTTGCCAGACCTTTAAAACCTTACGAACGACCTCGTGTGTCATGATGCTGCATGGTGACCCGTTCCCACCAAGTTGCCCTCGGACATTCCAAAGTTTGAAGGAAAGGCTGGTGAGGACCCTGGTGACCATGTCACAACCTTTCACCTTTGTTTTTCCTCCAACTCACTGAACGATGATTCCATAAGGTTGAGGCTCTTTCAAAAAACCTTAACTAGTGTCACAGCCAAGTGGTATATCGAATTTCCCGCTGCTGCCTATGGGACCTTTCAGGATCTTGCCATTGTATTTTTGAACCACTTTCAACTTCCTGTCCGGTATGATGCCAGTACAGATATTTTGTCGACCTTTTGGAAAAACAAGGCCACTCATCTGTCTGATCATATTTAGGAGTGGCAAAGGCGAAAGAGGCTCATCAAGGCCGACATCCCCCTAGCATTCTTGTTAGAATGGTACCTTAAGTCTCTTCTTCCTTATGTTTCTAAGGAAGTTGCCACTTCAGGGGTGTCTTCTGAGGAGGAGGCCATTTTGAGAACTTAGCAGCTCGACTTAGTCTATGCTCAGTCTGGGTTGTTGTATGAAATTATTCCTGATGCGCCAATGTCTAATATAGACCTAGGTAAGCTTAAACTTGGACCACATGCTAATGGCATAGTGGGTTCAGTCGACTCTGCAGCGTTGATGCTCTAACAAAGCAGGTTCATGCCTTGTCAGTCAAACAATCTGCTGTAGAAGCAACTTTTGTTGCATCCTCCCCTTCTACTAAAGAATTTGTATAGCAGGTGCAGACAAACCGAAAGGGCTCTTAGTAGCCCAAAAGAAAGGGAAAGAAAGGGGAGGGAAACCAACAAAAGCCCAACAATAAGCAAAATGACGAGGAGGGAAAAAAAGAGAAAAGGAAGGCTAGGTTCCCTTGCAAACTGTGTCAAGAGGACCACCTTACCCACCAGTGCCCTCTAATGAAAGAAGCCCAGAAGCTGATTCGTGAGAAGAAACCAACTGTCTTGAAAGATCCTTTTCCTGATGGACAGAGTTTAGCTTCTGGAAGCTCTAGTGATGGGGGCACCACTCGTGCCACCCCTACTGATCAGTCATTCGTTAACATGGTTAACTTAGATGCTCTACTGCAAACCAGAGCAAAGAACTAAACCCCAGATCTGCAGCAGAAAGATGCTCCCGAATCCCCTACTCCTCTTCACATACCTGTGGATACGCTGCCGAAGATACCGAAATGTGTCTACAAAAGGGTTGCGCACAACCCCAATGCGTGGGATGCTCCCAACTACAATGTTGTGGAGGACTTAGCCCAAACACCTTGTTCCATGTCTACCTTGGAGGTACTGCAAAGTTTCCCATTGCAACGCAGTGCACTCCTCGCAGCAATTGGGAGTGTCAATTCATCTGCCATGCTTGCGTGCTTTGATATGACAGATATCAAGTACTGGTTGCCGTATCATGTTGCTCTCCAAATAGAAGTCATCCATGGTTCTAGGACCATTCGACGATCTGTTGTAGATGAGGGCGCATCAATGTGCGTAATGTCTATCTCTTGTTGGAAAGCTTTGGGCGAACTTGGGTTAGCTCCCTCAAACACGATACTCACCGCCTTCGATGGAAGATCGTTCCGTCCACATGGAGTCTTACCATCATTTGCTGTCGAACTACCGGGCAAGCTAGTATCAGTAGAGGTTGAAGTTCTAGATGCTCCGATCGATTACAACTTGTTATTGGGTAGGATCTAGATATATGCCATTGAGGCAGTGCCATCAGCTGTCTTCTGGGTCATAATGTTCCCCCACGAAGGAAAGATCATCACAGTCGATCAAATTTTGTTCACCCGGAAGAACAACCAGACTTCATTGGATTCATCCATTCCGTTGATTGATCAGTCCAGGCCAGTCACTGAGAGCTTGGGGGTAGGACTCTATGGGTCCTTAATAGGAACTTTCGACCTTCCTGCTCCCACCTTGTTTGTTGGTTCTGAAGAATGTTCATCTTCTGAGACCTTCACGGCCCGTTCAACAACAGATACACGGAGCCTGCCCTTTGAATCAGAACCAGCTATGCCTGTATCTGTTGCAGAGATAACCCATGTGGATTCACAACAACCTGCAACAGAACATATCACGACTTCGTTGGTCTCTGTCGAGTCGGATATGGACCCTGCTCCTTCACGGTCCATGGACTTTATCCTTTTTCCTGATAGTTTAGACACAGTTTTGCCTTCTGAAGAAACATTTTTTGAAGCTATGATAGGCCCAAGACACCCTTGGGAACATTTACATCCCAGGTCCTATCTACTTCTCATTCTCGACTTGATTGAGAGAGATGAGTTCTTTCCAAGACCTAGTGAGAATGTTGATTGGTCCTCTGTCCCTTCCGCTTCACAAGCTGTTTTTGCTGAAGGGAATTGGACGAGTACAGCGAGAACCATCCGGAGCAATATTTCCACTGAACCTGGGGTCACCGAAAACATCTTTATTGGAGCGGATAGTTATCTTGATGAGATAATTCTGTACACCAATCTCTTTAATGATTTCTGTGACATCTTTGCTCGATCCCATGATGAAATCCTAGGCATTGACCCTACTTGAAGAAGTGCTGCTATGCTTTTTCATGTATTTTTAGCTGTACATTTTTGTAAAGTTAATTTTATTTACAGTTATTGTAGTCTTATGCATCTTTTACTTTTGGTGTTTCAGATGTCAACTGAACACTTCATAGGGTTTGTTGATGGTGCTAGCCGCCACACCCATCAGTTAGCCTTAGCTGTTTGGGTTATTTACTCACCAACTGGCCAATTGGTGTCTTCGGGAGGGGCTTGTCTAGGTCCCACAACGAACAATGTGGCTGAATACAGTGCAGTCATAGAGCTACTCCGAGATGCTCTGTTTCATGGAATTTCACATTTGGAGGTACGGCTCGACTCACAGTTAGTTGTTTTTCAGTTATTGGGTGTTTATCAGGTTAGAAATCCTTCTTTGCTACGTTAGTTCATGCGAGTTAGGTTACTTGAGAGACAGTTTGATTACATCACATATCAACATATTCCAAGGAACTTGAATGCATTAGCTGATTCATTTGCAAACTACGTCTTAGATTGGCATTTGTATCATTCACACACATAATAATTCATGCATAAAACAAAATAACACACATGTAGATAATCGATACTGTATATATATCCAATACTATATAAAAAAATAATATGAATTTGGATCACAAGTATGCCACAAAGTCATGTCATAAGATACAAAATTGGGCTCGATGGCCTCAAAATATACATAGAATATCATTCTCCTATGGAGAAGGTGGGGCCTCATCTGCCTTTGCTGCCTCTCCATATGACCAGCCTAGCTACTTTCCGCAGCAACCTAATCTAGGATGGGGGCACACCTACTACATCCTCCTGCATATCAACGGGCATCCAATCAATACGGTATGTAGGAATATCATGAGTCAACCGACTCATATTCCTCTCTAGGGTCCCCAGTGTGGCATCAGCTGCACCCACTTCTATTGGCCTCACGAAAGTATATGGGTGTCCCTCGGGGTGCACTGATCCAACATCTGCATTTGACACTTTGTTTCAGTATTTCGAACTCATCATAAAAATCATATATGCATAAAATTGAAAAAATTAAATAATTTTTCAAAAACATAAACATACCTATCTCTCCCCAGGCCACACCTGGAGGAAGGATCAGCTCAGTATCACCTCAGAAGTCTAGGCCTACATGCGAAAACTGCTCAAGAGTTGGCACCTATCGTTCCCACCAACCCTAGAAGTCATCCTCTTGGTAACAAAGGTTGCTCTCGCCACCACCCTGGCGGAGGAGTATCTCACCCCAATGGGCCAACATTGGCTTGCGAGGGTTGATAGGGGGAAATGACATGCCCAAACTGATAGCAGGTACCCTCTCAAAGAAGAAGGTGAAAAGTATGCTCCCATACCTGAAATTCTTCATTCTCCCAGTCTTACACCCCGAGAGTTGAAGCTTCATGTTCTCCAAAAGACTAGAACACCAGTCATAAACATGCCCTTGCAAGCATTCAACACCTACGTGCATATAATGCCTCGATGCTAGATGTTGAGAAGCACTTCCCCCCATTCGGTTGAGAACACTCAGAATAACCCGAAGAGGGAAGCTCACAATAGTAGAGATGAGAACTTGACTACCACATTTCTCACTTCCTGGTACACAGTACACATTGATAGATTCTTTCACTGACAATGCACCCACTTTGCTAGAAGACCCATTTAGATTCATCACCTCTCCTCTACGAGAGAGACCCGTGATAAATTAAATGTCATCTATGGTGAGATCTAGTATCTCACCTTTGATATCAAACACCATGATCTTTGCATCCCAGTATCGGACAAGTCTTTCAAGTAAGCGGATTTGTGCCTGCATGTTGACTGTTCTATAGAATTTCAGTAATCCACATATTCTGAGCGTATGAAGGGTTGTTGGATCTTGCAATGCTGCTCTATCCATGTCCTCATGCTCTCTTTCTCTCCATACCAACACCATCCTGCCAAGAAACAGTCAATTTTTAGCCTTTTTTCAACTTTTTGGCCACTTTCAGGGGTGTACGCTGCTCTTTACACTAGACATGCACGTTTAGAACACTGCTTTTCTTCATCATAGCAGCATACACGCAGAACACGTTGTGAGAATTTCCAAAACAAGATTTTTAACCATAAAATTTGACAAAAAAGACATGAAAATGCAAGTTTGGGAGGAATGAACTGACTTGGTGGAAGCGGAAGGTGGATTGGTACTCCGGTTTGATCGCAATGAGTGGAAGAAGATCAAGGGTTTGCTCCAATTCTTGCCCTAGATTTTTCAATTGTGATATTTGAATTTCTAATTTGAAACTAGTTATATAAAAGTGACTTTAATCTTTACCCACTTTTTGCAAAAGTATATAGTTTCAGATTGCTCTTAAAGGGTCTTATTTAGTCACTAATACCTACAAGTTTGGTGAAGTACTTCTACCCTAGATATTTCAAATTTTCACTACATTCTCAAAGCATTGAATCGGTATGACTTAGTTTCTTTATTGATAGACCAGTATAGACATTGTATTGATCATTTATTATGTCATAGAGAAATTTTGTCATCACTTACTAACTCGATTATTGAGATTATATTTTGGCAGGTCATGAACATATGATCCTAGTAGTTGTCTTTTAAGTCATTTTAAGCTCTTGTTTTGACTATTAAAAACTAAACAAGATTTCTGAGCAAACTTGGCCTCTTCAAGCTCGTTAAAGGAATTGAAGGTCCGTCCGCTTAGGTATAAGTTTAACCCTTTTCTGGACCTTTGCAGATTAATTTCGAAAAAGGAAAACTCTAGTCATCCATGGCTAGAAGAGTTCTCCTCTCATTGTTTTATACTTTTTCGGGGGAGGGGACTAACCATACGAAAAAGGACTTTTGGAGCCTCTCTTTAGGGTTTTCAGGCTCTCTAAACATGAAAACACCAAGCGAGCACTCACCTACTCGGGCTCAATGTGAAATCCACGAGAAGGTAAAATAGAGGATTGTTTAAGTTTTTCAGACTCTATAAATAGGAAAACATCGGCTAGCATTAACCTACTTGGGATTGATATTAAAATCCACGAGTAGTTGTATGGAGTTATTGTTTAAGTTTTTCAGACTCCTTAAAATTGAAAACATCGGCGAGCAAGAACAGATCTCGGCTCGATATTAAAATCCAGAGATCAGTACTATAGAGTATTCTTCTATCTCTTCTTCGAACTCTGTAAACAATGAAGAAGGTCTTGAGTCTTCCTCCCATGGGCTCATTAAACTCTTTACATGGTTGGACCTATGGAGTTTTCTTTTCTTCTTGGACTCATTAAAACAACAAGAAGGATATTCTTTTACCAAAAAGAATAAGGGATAAGAAGGGTGTATTGCATCTCTTTCAGTTTCAAAGGAAGTTATGTCAGTCATATCCTTGAACATAGCACCTACTTGAGTCTTTCATGTCAGTTGGGTTTTAGTTTTGGTCGTAGGGTGAACCTGACCTCCAAGTTTTTACTCCCCCGATTGGTTATTCTTCCAACCATATGGAGGGTCTGTTATGTCTCCTACATCGCAGGCTTATATCATTTTCCCCTCATATTGAAAAATGCCTAAGTCACTTTGTGTCATGCTCACTGTTCAAGGATACAACCTGTGTCGACCATTCTGCAGTTTACCTTGACTTCATGTGTCGGCCATCCTGGTGTTAGTTTGTTTCATCTTGTTACTCCTCCTACTCCACATCATCTCATACCTATGAGTGCTCCTCATGTTGGATGATGGAGGATGCATTAATGCCTCCCTTCCAGCAGACTTCTTCCCATCGAATTCAGCTCATTATGCTTTGGAAACGAAGTTTAGAGTTTCGGTTGGTACCTTGGGGATTGCAGTCATCAGTGGCACTTTCCCTCGTTGTTGAATAAATGGGAATACATCAATGTCTCTTATTCGAAAGGTTACTCAAGTGTTTGACTTCAAGTCCACTTATTCACACTTGTTTGGATCGTACTAGGTACCTTGGACCCCATTATCATTATTGATGGAAGTCCTCGCGTTTGTTAACGGTATACATCAATGACCGGTAATCAAACGATACTCCCCATGTTTGACTTCAGCTCATTTATTCGCATGGATAGGGTTTGTACCTTGGGTTGTTTTGGATGAAGACCTTGGGCCTATGATAACATCACCATATTTATGTTGTCACCCAAGCTGCGCAAGACTGAGCCTCACTCATTTTGGCTCTTCATGAGACATAGATCCAGCTTGTTGTTATGGCTATGATCTCTCTTTTGACATGGATCCACGCTTGTATTTCAGTGGTCATGCTCTATATATACATCTCCTAGTTATGTATCGGAGATCATGTTGTATCATGCTACACATCTATATGATGTCAATATTGTAATTGCTCGCTGACCTTGATCGTTGTTTCAGGTGTTTTTGTGACTTGGTTTTGCGGTGTCTTGCTCCTCCTCTGACTTGGAATTATAATGTATTTCGGCCATCGTTTCCCTCTGACCTCACACATTAGGGGGTATCTTTTATAGGTCAAATCTGCACTTCTCCGTCCCGTGATCACCTTGCCTTGTAGATCACACAAAAGGACACAAAGGATTGAAGAGCCAGATTGCCTTGGATGACTTGCCGCCAGAAATACACTCCTCACCTGCAAAGATTGCAATTTTCCATGATTTGCCACATGTACGCCCCTCTTTGCACTGTAGACTAGCGTACACCTTGAGAAATACGCTACTCTCCTCAAGGACAACCAGTGTACATCTCCCAAAAAGTTGTAAATGCTGGTTGTAAAGCTCAAAATTTGCTTCCTTTACGCTACTATTGTGGTATGAAACCCGTGTACATCTTAAGATGAAATCAAAAATATATTAATTTGACGAATTGGGATTAGTTGAATTTGGTTCTGCAATTTCCTCAACCTCCCAATTCAACCACCTCTCGATCTAAATTGCCTACCTTGTCCCATAAATACAAGGAGGATCCATGAGAGGGGTTACTCATAATGCTCATAAAATCTTGAGAGAGCTAGAAGAAAGGATTGAAGCACTGTTATGCTGGAGGAAAGTCCCAAGTTAGAGTGAAGAGCAGGAGGCCAGGATCCAGTTGCAGAAACATCTCTACACGTCAGGTATATTGTACTGATTTCATGTTTCTTTGACAATAAAAAGGTCGAAACACCCTTCCTTTCCCAAATCAGATATCTATTGGATTGCATGTCTATTTGGCTTAATTCTTGATTATAGTTGATGTTAAATTTTTTATAATTTCATCATATGTTATATGGTCAAGATACGCTAAGGAAGGTATCTTTTGTGTTGCAGGTTCGCCAAGCAGAAGAGAAAATAAGAGACCAAGCGAAAACTAGGATCAACCGTTGAAAAGAGGTATTTCTCTCAATCCAAATCTCTTTCTTTTGTAGTAACTAAATGCAACATAATCAATGTGTTTACCTGTCAACCCCACCCAGTTGGTAGTGTCCATCTCCTCGCTATAGGGTAGAAATCCCAAACAACATGCTCAACAAATCAAGATGAGCAAAATGGTCTTTAGGGATTTATTCGACATGCTCCTTTTTGGGAAGGGAAATAATGACCTCCTTAGTTTCTTCATCAAGATTAGAATCCCATGTTTTCTCGAATTCCTTAATAAATTGCAAGAGTGGAGTTATCCATTTAGAAGGAATCTCATCATACCACTCTCGGACATCTTTTTTATTCTGCAAATAAATAGATATTATCAACTTCTTGATTCGAATATCCTTGTCCCCAATATACCATGCCACAAGAAATTATCTGAACATCATAATATGCCCTGTAATTGTATCTTCATATTCATGAAATATTGGGATGGACTTGATCCACCCACATTTATCTGGATCATTCGGATATACAAGAATATTTGAGAAATGCAATGGATCATACCAATTTTGTTGCCATGTTTCATCTAAGGACGCCATATAATATTCTTATTAATAGTTGAGGTTTGTTGTTTTGAATTGCACTTCTTTAATTCCTTTTCTTAAAAGGAGTCACCAAATATGACCTGCAAGGTTGGACCTTAACAATAATCCTATCAAATTACAAAGAAAAACTTACCTCTTGGCCTCATTCTTGTAGAGTACCTATTTGTTTTTCTTTAGTGGATTCACGAGGTGAGTCCTCTCAAGTTAGATAAAAAAATCTCACCAAAGTACAAAACAAGAATGTACCTGAGTCACACAAAAGACGTTGGATATATCTAAAAGATAAATGGATTCAACCCATGAATTCCTCTTCAATGGAATGTCGTCATTGTTCTTTGAGGTCCTTGAAAACGACACCAAAATTGTTAATGCCTAAATCTCATACACATGCGACATTTTTGCGATTAACATAGTAAGGCATCATCAACATATAACATGAATCCCACCAAAGACGTCCTCATCAGATCCAAGAAGCAATATGATTCCAGAAATTCCAAAGAATAGTCAAAAGATAGGACTGCATGGTCTTATCTCTATTTAGGTGCGCAACTACACATATTACTAGTTATGTGCACGTGTGACACCTACGTAGACTTCCGTTCAATATCCATGCAACTATCAAAACGGTGGAATCTCAACCACCAACTACACATTCAAGGATCATAAAGGCCCATCACCAACACAAAGTCAAACTTGTCCTCTCAACATGATGGATTGGATTTCAATAGCCCCCATTGTGTATCATGAAGTTAGTTCCTGAGGTGATGGGGTTCACACTTGGATCTAGTTGTTTCTTGGTTGCCTCTTGGCCTATAAAAGGAATCCATGGGCATACATGTTTGAAGAGAAATCTAGAGCAAATTTACGCTGCTGAAATTGTATTGTAGCATCCTCATAGTCGATCTCTTTCACATTCATTGGAATTCTCTAAGCTCCCTTTCCTCCTTCCTTCAAGGGGCAAGAGATTCTCTCTATTGGTTATTTAAGCTTTCTAGCATTCAGTGTGGAAAAAATAGGCCTCCCTAAAATATATTGTTGGATTCCATTTGAATCCTTCACATCCTAGGTGACATTACATGTATTTGCTTGACCATTGGGCAATCTAAAGTGGTTCATCCATTGGCTCTTTGTTATGGTTTGTACCCTCTTATTCTCTTTGCTTATTTCAAGATATTTTTGTTTTTATTTTGTTTTATTGCACTAAAAAAGCCTTGCAGGATCTACTTTGGGGTTATCACATTTGTTTTTTTTTTTCAAAACACTGGGTCTAGTCAACAACCTCAAGGGATTTCACCCAATTTGGGAGAGGTTGCACACCTTTGTGCATAATTTCCCACAACAGTATTTATGGTGACTCCACTTCTTTTTTGTCCATTTTGTCTTAACTAGGTTGTTATTTGTTAGATAGCTAATTTATGGTATATTGTCCTTTGCATGTGAAGAGGTCCATACTCTTCATTCTAGAAATTCTGCCTCCTCTTGGCCGTAAAAGTTGTTTCAACAGACGCACAGATCCTAGCATCGTGGCTGTGCTATCTACACACATAATCCTTTGACGGTTGTGCTATCTAGGAAATTTAGTATACTTCTCCCCCCATAGTTTGTCTCTCATTGGCCGTGCGACTTATCACACGTTGTAATCGTGCTACTGTGCACCATTGAGTGTTTTATCCACTCTAGTGCACACTTGTCTCTACTTGTTGCGTGTTGTTTCTTATTTTATTTATTTATAATCATTTTTTCACAATCTTGCAGCCCTAATGGCTGCTTAGTAATGAACTAGAACTAATTAAATGTTGAATCCTGAGTGATACTGAGAGAGGGGGTGAATCAGTATCAAGTGCAATATTAATATTTATATATCATTTTTCACTTCAT
This sequence comes from Larix kaempferi, assembly GCA_027924585.1. NCBI lineage: Eukaryota > Viridiplantae > Streptophyta > Pinopsida > Pinales > Pinaceae > Larix > Larix kaempferi. The sequence goes on along the minus strand of BSBM01000962.1, from coordinate 1,636,757 downwards.
AAAACATACACCAATACCAAAGCAATTATCAACACAAAAAAACATTGTGCACGGAATTTTTATAAAGAAAATTTATATAGATAGAATCTTTGATTACATAAATTGTTGGGAGACACCAATATCCAATACAAGTGTGAGCACCCATTCACTGATTTTGCTGAAACCAATCAGACATGAACACCAATCCCTTGTAAGCACCAACTTCTTGTTTTATAGGCACCAAAATCTGAGGACACCAATCCTCTTATGAGCAACAATTCATAGTCAGTAAGCACCAACTTGCGCGGTCAGGAACCCACCTAAAATTCTAGGTACCAACCTATGGAAGACACCAATATGTTGTCCTTGCCCCATCCTACCACCCAGATATATATTTGTTGTGGAATTCCTTAGACACAATTTACTCTGCACTTTCTAATCTGCTTTCTTTATTCTACGCTTCTTGACAATCTGCTTATACGCAAAATTCCTCAGCACTCCTTCCATGCACACTTCTCTGTTACTACTTCATATTTAGTTTTGATCATCTGCTGTGCAACTATATTTGCGCATTGCGAACTCATAGTTACACATGAAGCATACTCATATTTTAATCCCTAGAAATTCGTCTTCTAATTGAAATTTGCGCACTTTCAAAGCTACATATTTACTTGGATGGATGCCAAAATATAGAGATCACTTTCTTTATTTATATGAGTGTTTGATCACTTCTTGGGTTGACACAATATTTTATGGCGTAAGGCTGAATTCACACTTTGACCTCAATGAGATTTTTTATTTATAACAATACCCCCCTTTGGGATTGATGTCAACACCAAACAAAACTGATCTCTCCCTGAATACGAGCTCCTTATACATTTTTTTTACTCCCCCTATTAATTACTTTGTTTTTCTTTCATCATTCAGTCTTCTGCAATTTTCTCTCCTTTTGACATCAATAGCAAGGGGATAATTCCGTGACAAACTTGTTATTTTTTATTTGCACAAGATTTGCAATTTCTCCCCTTGAACTTATGCTACGCAGAATCCTGTATTGTCGCATTGTATCAAGAATATCAAAAAGTCACATTTTCTGCTTCTATTTTCTATACAGTTGAAACCTTTTCCTTCATTTCTGTTTCTTTAGCCAAAATTGCTTCTTCCACCTGCTCACTAGAAGACAACTTTAGTTTTTATGTACATTCATCGATAGCTTCCTTGACTTCCCCCTGTACCTGAGCAAATTTGTTCTGTGATCTGAAAGGATTCATCTTGTAATGGTTAAAGCATGTTGGATATCTTCTATCATTCATATTGGATATTTCTTACTTCCTAATGATGTTTATTGTATTCCCATCTCGGCCATATTTTATGCGGTTGGTAGAATAGTCAAACTATCGCGCATATTTTGTTCTGACTCTTACACAATTTGCATTTTTTTATCCACTTCCTTCAATTTTTCTTCTGCGACCAAATTTCCTCATAGATGAGCACTTTCTTCATGTAACATTTCACACTTTAAATCCAAGGTCCTAATATTTCCTATTGCAATATTCAGTCTTTCTTATCTGTTTTCGCACTCTGCTCTAACCTATGGAGGTGTTCCTGGTTGTTGCTTTGCTGCAAACTCCTCAATTTTAACATGGATACCTTGAATAACTTCACATGTATTAGTTAAATTCTATTCTGGAGGGGTATCATTTTCTATTTGTATGTCCGAACGTATTACATACCTCCTCGACTTCCTTCTGCAATTTTGAATTCTTCTGCTGCATTTCCTCTACTTCCTTCTTCACCTTATATGTATTCTGCCAAGTTTCTTCTTTTTCCGTTCACATTTTTTGACATTCCTCTTGTAATGTTTCCTTTTCTTTATAATTTTTATACCATTTTGTTGAGATAGCTTCATGTCATCCCTGAATTTCTTACACAATAGATGTGTGCATTGCTTGCAACTCGTCCATGGGTAAACGAGACAAGATCATCTCCACTAGACTTATTGTGAATGTTGATTCCTACATATCTTGCGTGGGAAATACCAGTGCCGCTACCGAAATATTGAAACCTTATTGTGGATTTGTTGTGTCTTTCATATCTGTAGCTGAGTGTGCCTATACATTGCACATGTGGGTTTATGGGTGTGTCTGTGCGTTATTTTGTCCCTCTTGTTTCTTAGTCTTCATTAACAACTCCTTTATTTTTGCAAACTCCTCTTTGACTTTTATGAAGATTTCCTCTTATTTCATCGCAAGATATTCCATTTCCTCATTCTAGGCCACCTTCTCCATAATTTCCTCAATGACATTTTTGACCTCCCAGACAATTTGATATACATCATAATTTGTCAAGACTCCAGTGGAACTGGGCTTGGATGATTTACTCTTCTTAATTGATTATTATTCCACTTGTTCATTTCTTTCCCTTTTCTTAGTCTGTGTAGTCTACTCTGTATTTTTCTACTCTGTATTTTCAGGGAACATTTCTACACTTCCTTTTCCTGCGGATTTATTTTGTGGTGGATTGTTATGTTGTACATGATTCTTCTATTGCATGAATTATTCTTCTTCTGTCAATGGGATTCACCATGCCAGGTCCCAATCATTCACACACTAGTATATATTTGAAAAATTCTGACTGTATGGACTAAATTGGCCATACTGTCAAAAAATTCATGAAAAATGTTAAAATTGTTAAGTTTTTTTAATACCACCTGATATCATCGCGATTGCGACGATATCTTTGTTTTTGTCCCAATTGCGATAGTCGCGAACATAATGTCACAATAGAGACAATAACTGAAAAAAGTGTCTCTCTTGTGACGTTATTGTACATGGCGTCGTAATTGCAACAATCCAAATAGTAGTCATTTCCCTTTCCAAACGATCACCCACTATTTGACCAAGTAAACTTCAACTTTGACTTAGTCAACTTTCATCGGAATTATGAAGTCCTAAAAATTATATATATGAATTTATAAAAATTATAAATGTGTTCCATTTTAAATATGTTGTGACAATTTTTCTATAACAATGACGATTCATAAATGGTGTAAGGTCTTCTTGTCGAGCAAAAAGTAGATTTATTTTCTATATAATCATTACTATATTTTTGTGAGAAGAATGTCAGAAAATATTAGAGGTGTTGAAAGAAATGAAGAGGGTGAAAAGGGTGATGGTCGATGTCTTTTCCCTTGAAATAGTTGTATTATGAGAAGTCCCGACAATTTTAATAGAAACAGCTAGAAAACATTGTAGGAAATATGGGCACATGGATGGGGGATTGAATGAATATCGTCCAATGGTAATTAGATCTATATATATTCATTATTTGTCTTAATATTGATTGTATTTGTAAAATATTATATTGTTTTAGTATTTTTTATACATGCACTAATTTTGCACGAGTGTTTGTAATTATAAAGTTAGATCCCCCTCCTAACTTTCTAGAGAATGCCCCTAGTAGCAGTAGAAATGATGTTGTACAAACTGAACAACATGAAGCGATTAATGAATATCAAGTTAATGATCCCATGGAAGTATATGACGACCATAACATAGCTCAAGATAATGGGACAAATCAAATGATCCAAGACTTGTTCGGTCAACTAGATGAGGATGGGGACAATGATGGTATTTATGATGAACCTTTGATGGAAACAACAAATAAATGACTTTACAAAGGGTCAAGATAAAATCTTCTCTCCGGTACATTGCTTCTGATGAACTTACAGGTTATGAATCATTTGGTGAACACTTGTATGAAACAGATCCTAAGGTACGTAACATGTTTCATCAAATATACATAAAGGTTGAATTTTTCTCCTTTTTTAAGTGTTAGCTAATGTGTTAAATAAGAATGTGTGCAATATTTATGGTTAATATTCTAATTTACATTAACTAGTTATTTTTTATTTTGTAGATTGTTAGATGAATTTATGTTACCATCGTCAAATATTTTACCTCGCACATATCGATATTTACTTTCCATTATGAAAGACTTTGGAATGGAGTATCAAAGTATAGATGCATGTCCTAATGATCATATTATATATTATGTACAACATGCGTCCAAAACTAAATACCCGGAATGTCATATTAGTAGATATCGAACAGATCAAGTAACGAAAATAGTGCCTCAAAAGGTTCTTCGTCATATTCCCATAATTCCACATTTGTAGCAATTGTTCACGTGCAAAAGCATAAAACAATTTATGAATTACCATGCATGGAATAGAAGTGGATATGGTGTTCTTCGAATGCCTGCAGATGGTTATGCATTCACGAAAATTGAGGAAAATGGCTAGATTTTAAATATGAACCTTGTAATATTAGGCTTTCATTGGCAGTTGACGGTGTTAATCCATCCACAGAGCTTAGGTCTATTTACTCAGTGTGGCCTATTTTTGTTATCAACAATAACATTCCTCCTTGGATGTCATTAAAGAGGGAGCACATAATGTTGGCAATGATTGTTCTAGGTATTTGTCTACATTAATTTTTAGAATGTAACATTTTCATTTGTCTCATTTTTGGCATAATATTATTTATTTATTCATTTACTTACATATACATATCATGGTAGCAATCATGTGTAATTTCAAACAATTAGGTAAGTACTAAGATAAAGATATGAATGTACATATCGAGCCTCTTATCGATGAGATAATACAGTTATGGAATGGCATCACTATGTATGACATATGTAAACCAATCATGCAGAAGAGATTTCAATTCCATGGAATGCTTGTATGGACAATTCATGATGCCCCAGGACTAACACATTTTTGTGGTATGTAACGTTCCATTGCATTTTAATACTATATAATTATTTTGAAGATATCATGAATGTTTTTTTAACAATCTATTGTATAATTGACATTAACCCATCCATTGCAAGTCTTGAAACAAAGGGTAAATTTGCATGTACATTTTGTGGTCCTAAGATGAAGTATCATTATTCAAAGACTTTAGGAAAGATGATATTTGATGAGTATAGGAACTTCCTCTAAAGAACCCATAGGTTTCGTAATACCAAAAACATCTTTTCAATGGGAAAGAAGAGACTGGATTAAAACCACGAAGAATGACACATCACCTATGGAGGTTGGAATATAATATAAATTGTCAAGGTACACAATTTGTTTATGTATCATATATGTAATGCTTTCAATTTGAAATTCTATTTTAATTATTAAATATATTTTACCATGTTTGATAATTATTGTTTTGATTTCTTTTATGCTTCAACAAGGTCGTCATCATGAAGGTAGTAATAATGGGCTTCCACAAGGCATGAAATGTTATCCCACTCAATTGATGAGATTGCCCTATGTTGATCTTTTATCCTTTCTCTCTGGACAGACCCGGGCTGGCGGTAATCTTTTAGACCAACAGAACCCTTAGCTCACTGGCCCTTTCGGCAACAGGTCGCAGAAGCAACCTGAGGTCTCACCCGAAGTGATTCTAATGGGAGGCAGAAGACTCAAGTGTCCTCAGCCAAGTTCCGAGGCATCCAGGATGGTTAAACCCTCCTTAACCCCTTTCTCAGAAGCTGTCTATCTCATTCCATTACTCCGGCTACGCCTCTGTCTTATCGCGGTATGCAGGGAATGCGATAAGTCTTTCCCTATGTGAAACCGTCTAGCGATACCCAAGATATCGTAGGTGCGATATCTTCCCCTTCTAGTTCCTGCGGCAAGCGAACTTTGACCGCTTCCTGGGTTAATAGGTGGTCTTAGCTATCCTTATCCTGGTACTGCAGTTAGCAACAACATTCAGCCTACAAGCCTAACCCTCGCTAATGAACTCGACCCTTGATATCTCGCAACACGTAACTAGGTAGAACATTACTTTGCGCAATGTCTAAATAAACCATTCATGCCTCATATTCAGTTCTTACTCGCACATTAACCTCTGTTTAACAATTATCTAGTTCGCAAAGAGGTTAGCTATGATTATCGCAATTGTTATACATCATTCAGAAGTTAACCGACGACCATGTACATTACTTATAACAGACTGAAGCATTCATATATATAGCACAAACACGTGAATGAGAACAATGGCTACACAATTACAATAGTGCTACTTAGATAAGCACATTGATACTCCCAGGGCAAAGACTACGCCCAGGGGAACTGCGGTTCTTGCTTACAACTCTGGGGAATAAACACAGCTCCGTTCCACTCTTTACAACAGGGGTCTTCTGGGAAACTCCTCCTCAGTGGGAGCCCTTCTCTATAGACCTCTTTTCTCTTCTTGCCTTTACAGTGCACTCTCTTCCTCTCGCAATCCCTGCGGATTGCACTCTCTCGACAGGTCGGCCCTTGTCTTCTCAGGGATGTTCAGGCTTGCAACAACAAAAGACTTGACTAGCATCTACCTGATGTCTCTATCGCTATGTGGCCAACCCCTTATCCTATAAAAAGACTACTATATATAGATGGCCCGAAGGTCTCATCGCAGTTACAAAACTGTGGGCCTTATCCCAACAGTGACTCAACCCTAACCACTTACAGTCAACTGGCTGTACTTCCATGGCCGCCTTCTGTCTCGTCGCCGCTTCCTGCAGTCCTTAGTCTTTAATGCATCGTCCCGTCGCTTCTTCTTGGTTCAAGCAACGCTGACTGTGGTCCTTCTTCTTTAATGAGGGTAGCTGAACCCTCTCTTCATCTCCGGTGCCTTTATTGCGGTGGTTGAGCTCTCCCTTCGGCCTCTTCTTTGTACCACATGCTTGACTTTTCTGTACCTATCGCCGTGATTCCCGCCGGAATTTGTGCTACGGCGATATCTTTGTCTTACCGCCAAAATTGGTACTTTCTCTCCAAAATTAGTTATCCTTCCCAAAATTAGCAGCTTCCTAAATGCTGCGGAAGTTCTCTCCAACAACTCCCCTAACACTTACTTGTGGCTCGTCCCCGAGCCACTTGCAACAACAGCCTGATTCATCTGCCTAAGCTTATCCTTTGCTGCTCGTGAGATTGCTGCGAATTGTGCCTTAAGCGCTTTAATACTCTCATCCATGTGTGTTACTTCTTCCTGCGCTGCGCTGAGCAGCTCAGCGGTTACCAAGGAGTCCTCTGTGCCCTCAATGACTCCTTTACTTGAGGTGAAGCTTTTCACCTTTTGCTCCAGTTCATCAACCAGATGTGCGATTTTGCTTTCATGCGGGCTAACTTCGTTAGCCAGGTTGATCTGCTGTTCTCTGTATTTCTGCACCTGCTGCTGAATTTGTGTGATTTCTCCTTTCTTTCTTATCTTCGCAAGAGCACTCAAGCCCTTGTACTCTTCTTCAGCTCTTGATATCGCATCTTCATAGTGCTTAATGTGCTGATCGAGCTCGGCTTTCTGTGGGAGCTCCTCTAGCTCCAGCCATGTCTTTGATGCATCCTCCAGGATGGCCTCTGCTGCTTCCACCCGACAGTGCATCTGTGTCTGTACAACTCTGAAAGCTTGCACTCGTGCTTCTTGGATCTCCTCTGGAGTAGGTGGCTTATTTGCTTCTAGTGCAGCAATCCTTGCTTCGTATTCTTCCTCCATCTTTCTCTTCTCTTCATCTAGAGCCTTTGCTCTTTCCGCTATTTTTCTGATCTTTTGAGTTATTTCTAACTCAGGCCTGATATCGCACTGCGGAAGCTCTGCTGCGATATTCTTTAAAACAAGAGAGACATCCTGCTCTCGCTGAACATATTGCGTCAACTGGGCACTCTCTGCCTCATGCTGCGCAATGAGCTGCACATTGTCGTTAGACAGCAAAACATTTTGCTCATATGTGACTTGTTCTCTGTGCCTCAGCTCCGTGCCTATCTGCTGGAAAATTTCGTACAACTGATCCATAGGTACCTCTGGTAGGTTCACCTCAAGAGGATGAACCATCTGCACTTCCATAGGTACAGGGAACTTAATACTTCCCGGCGGTATACGAACAATGTTCGTGCGGTCCCTTGCAATGCTTTCTTCTCTGCTCTGCGAAGGGGGCTGCGAACTTTCTGCGACTGTAGTTGGAGCTGGCTGAATCTGCATGGAAGCAGTCTTCTCAGTAATTGCCTTCAACTCTCGCAGTTTGTTGTCGAGGCTGATGCGCATACGATCCTGCGATGACTGAATCGCAGCGAATTTATCCCGCATCTTCTCCTGTATTCGGCTGGCGATGAGATCATACTCATCCTCTGTCATGACTGGTGCCTGCGGTTCGTCGGAAGTAACCGCCTTTGTTCTCTTCTTCTTTGCTCGCACCGGAGAAGGGCCTTCAATAGCCTTTCTCTTAGAACCCATTGGTTCTTTCTCCTTGTCTTTAGGATCTACCTCCTGAACATCTTCTGGATCCTCAGCTGGGGGATCAACTGGAACTAGGCCAGAGGATAGATCATCATACATTTGTTTCATGTCCTCGTCGAAACAGTTCTTAATGGTATCTTCGACCTGCTGGATTTCCATGCGATATGGGCCGGGGGCCCATTCGTTATGTTTCCTGAATCCTTTGGGTCTGATGTAGGTTTTATCCCTGTCGACTTTAAATTCCAGCTTGGACTGATAAAGATCAACGACCGGCGAGTCGACACGCGGAATCGTTGCGACGGATTCAAGCAATAGCGTATAATATTCATGGAATACCATTGCGTTATTCTTGTGTTTTTCTGGGTGACTACTCGCCCAAAGATTGGAGTACCTCGACCCTCTGCACGCCCCTGGCGGCAGTTGTGGAAACTGCGAATTGGGCGGCTCTTTCCATCCAATGAAAGCCATAAGGATCAGCAGCCACGAGAAGTGGAAGCTGTGAAGTGGATCCTGCTGCGCCTGCGCACAGTCTTGAAAGAAACTATTTAACAAAAATAAACTCCAGTTGTAAGGTTTACCGTTTATGACTTCGATCGCTAGGCGGATAACTGAGCCTGTGACCTCCTTCGGCCTCACCTTGAGAAGGAGTTTTCCGGCCAACAGACTAACAGTAAACCGCAAGGCGTCATCCTGTATTGAATTGACATCGTAGGCGCGACCTCCTCTTTGCAGCTTATACTCCGCAACCTGCTTGGTTGAGAGCCTGGTATCCTTTGTGGCGCCATCAATATTTATCTGTGGGTCGAAACCAGTCTTCGACAGACCGGTAATGCGGTGAATGAGGTCAACATTGACATCTATTCGGTTACCCAACCATAAGTAACCGCCATGCACGCATGAAAGTAGCGTCTGCACCACAGCATTGACCTCCGGGCCCCGTCCAAAGTGTGGAATCTCCAGGAGATTGAGCAGTCCCGACGGTACTAAATGGCTTACATGGTCCATGGGGACGAACTCATCGTGCTATGTCCTTGGGTTCCTCTGAATCGTCATATAACGATCGCGGCGGAATTGTGGGTACAGCGTATAATCTCTCAGATTATAATCAGTAAACTTAACAGCATGCATATTCCCCCACAAGTTACCTTCTTCCTTCACTCGGTTATCCAGCGGCGGGAGTATGAGTTCATATTTAAAGTCTCTTGGAAGGACGATTGCTGGCGCATTCTCTACTCTCGGTGGGAAGTATATGGTAGTGACTGTAACTTCTTCCGGAAGTTCCTGCTCCGGTTCTTCTGACTCTGTGCTATTCAGGGTCTTGCTACGTTCCATATTAGCTAAGGTTCTCGGCGACTGGCGTATGGTCGAAGAGCCAGCAGCAATTTTCTTTCCTTTCTCCGCCACAACTGAAGTCATAGCGCACTCAATTCCACCCCTTTGGAATCTCTGCAACACGTCTTCGAGAGGCTCGTCTGGCGCGAGGCGCCTTCCCCTGTGGTACTCTGGACTTCCTATGATTGCTAATCTTAATGCAAATCAGAGTCTGCAACTGTTTCTAGTTTCCCTGTTCGGAACTCTGCTAAGAATACGCTTGGCTCGGCTCAACTGCGCTCAACTCTTTTGGTGAAAATGACTAAGTAGCCCCGTGCTTTGAATAGAACGTGTATTTATCATCAGGCGGAATTTCAAATGGCAACGGACCAGTGACTGGACCCGTTGGCGGTATTTAATGCATAGACAAGACAGCACCCCGCGCCTATTTATTGCAAACACCGTTTGAAATTTCGCTGGGAAACTGTGCGCCGGAGTGATGTCGCATCGGATTTTCCAAATCTAGAAGAATCGTCGTACTGCTGCCAAATCTTAGTACAACAGATACTTGTCAGCCGTGCAGTTAATGCTTGTCAGATGGCGAAGTGACTAGCCCTCTGATCAATTCAAAATTTGATATCGCATCAATCTGTTTTCTGTCCTCTGCGATACGATATCGCATCGTCTGGAAGTGGAAAGTGCCAAAAACTTGCCTCTTATCAAAATTATCGCAACCACCAGGAAAACTGGCTGCGAATTCTTATCTGAAGCATTTCCCGGTGTAGACTCCTTAGGGTGCGATGCTTCATTTCAACTACACTGAGCATCTGCACCATTTGCTTCCTTCCTGGGCTAGGGCTAGGAGGTGGCATGGCCTTCGCGATACAGCTTAAGCCGACTGCCATTGATCAGGGTAGGAAGAAACTCCCCACTCATAGTACAAAGCTGTATAGCACCTCCATCTGTTATTTGCTGGATTTGATAGGGTCCTAACCAATGAGTTTTGAATTTTCCAGGGAACTTTATAAACTTACTGTCATAAAGGAGTACCAAGTCTCCAAGCTGAAAGATTTTGTTCTTGATATGCCTATCATGCCAAGCTTTTTCTCGTGCTTTCTGCACTTTTTGATGGAATCCTGCAATAAATCTGTCTTCCTCCAGATTGAGCAGCTGTGCCAATCTCTCCTCTAAAGTATCAGAATCAGCCATCTCTGTAAGCTGAGCAATCCTTAGACTGGGTAAGATGTATTCCATAGGCATAACAGCCTCTTGTCCATATACCAGGCTGAAAGGTGTGTGCCCTCTTAGTTTCTTACACGTGGTCCTGTAAGCCCATAATACAGCATTAACTCTGAGGTCCCAGTCATCCCTTTGACTGTTACAAATCTTTGTAAGAGCATGTTCTAATATCTTATTGAAAGCCTCCACCGTACCATTGGCTTGAGGGTGGTAAGGTGTACTCTTATGGTGCTGTATTTCAAATTCCTCTGTCAAGGCTTCTATGGTGCTATTCAAAAAATGTGTGCCTTGATCACTCATCAAAGTCACTGGGCATCCAAATCTAGTGATGATGTTTTCAAAAAGAAATTGTGCTGCTGTAGCAGCATCACAATTCCTGACTGCTTTTGCCTCAGCCCACCTGGTGAGGTATTCTGTTGCTGTAATTATATATCTCGCACCAGTTCGTTTTCCTGGGGGGTTAATAGGACCCACGAAGTCTATGGCCCACTTATCGAATGCGCGTAGCGTTATCTGAGGTCGCAACGGCATTTCATCTCTTCTGGAGGGCTTTCCTGTCCTTTGGCAGATATCGCATGATCTGCAAAACTCTTTACTGTCTTTATGTAATGTAGGCCACCATAGTCCTGCTGCTAGGATCTTCTGAGCGGTAGGCTTCCCTGCGAAATGGCCTCCTGCGATGCCCGAATGTGCTTCCTTAAGAATGGTCTGTTTCTCGTGGGGCATAACGCATCTGCGCAAGATTTCATCTGGTCCTAACTTATAGAGGTGTCCTGCAATCAGGGTGAAGTCTGCTGCTTTCACCACTAATTGTTTCTTTTGTTGCTTGGTAAACTCAGGTGGTTCCCACCCTGTAGTAAGGAATTGAATTATGTCTCCATAATATTCATCTGCGACCTGAATGGAGAACAATTGCGCATCAGGCAAGTTGTCCTCTAAATTACTTGGTTCTTCACCTGAGTCTAGCCTTGACAGGTGATCAGGTCCTGCATTTAGTCTTCCTGGCTTAACAATGATTTCGAAATCATATTCCTGGAACAACAATAGCCATCTGCATATTCTTCCCCCTAACACTGGCTTATTGACCAAGTACTTTAATGCAGAATGGTCGGTGAACATCTTGAACGGGGCACCCAATAAATAGTGCCGAAATTTCTGTAAGGCATACACCATTGCTAACCCTTCTCTCTCTGTGGTGGTGTAATTCTTCTCAGCTGTCGATAGTCTCCTGCTCGAATATGCGATAGGGTGGTCAATACCCCCTTCGCCTGGTTGCGTGAGAATAATGCCCAGTGCGATGCCAGATGCATCCACATGAACATGAAAAGGCTTGTTCCAATCTGGAAATACCAGAATAGGTGCTGTAACCATTTTTTCTTTTAGAGCGTCAAGACTCTTCTGACATTCCTCATTCCACTGAAATTTGATATCCTTCTTTAATAATTTCTCCATTGGTGCGGTAATCTTGGCATAACCTTTGATAAACTTTCTGTAATACCCAGTATGACCAAGTGTAGTTCTCAGCTGCTTTACTGAGTTAGGTGCTGGTAAATTGACAATGATGGCGATCTTCGCAGGATCTACCATCAAGCCTTGTCTGCACACAATGTGACCCAACAACGTACCAAAAGGCGCACAAAATATACATTTTTTTAAGTTAAGGGAAATCTGGTGCTGTCTACATTTTTCAAACATTAATCGCAGGTTTCCTATGTGCTTCTTGACTAGTCCAAATACAGTCCAATCATCAAAATAAACTTCTAGAAATTGATGGATGTATTCCTTAAAGACAGCAACAACTACTCTAGAAAAAATTGCTGGGGCATTCTTAAGACCAAAGGGCATTACCGTATACTGAAAGGAGCCCCATTCTGTCGCAAATGTGGTCTTGTGCCTGTCGTCTGGATGGATTCTTATCTGGTGATAGCCTGAAAAGCCATCAGTAAATGAATAGATTTCTTGTCCTCCAACATTGTCTAAGACTTCATCAGTGAATGGTGTCGGAAATGGGTCATGCAGCGATGCATCATTCAGTTTGCGCAAGTCGACACAGATCCTGATGTCTCCTTTTGTTTTCTTTTCTTGTACTACCATGGGACTAACCCACTCACTTTCTTCAACAGGTTCGATGATGCCTGCTGCTAGCATCTTATCTATTTCATCTTTTACTTTTGCTTTATACCGCGGATTCAACCTGTATGGACGTTGCTTAACCGGCTTAGCGTCCTCCTTAAGCGGTATTCTCATGACTCCGAGGTCACCCACTATTCCCTTCATTTCTGTAAAGTTGGTAGGAAATAGGTCCTGATACTCATGTAATAGGTCTGTGATTTGGCCAATTGTCTCATCATCCCAATAATCTCCAATAGAGGCAAACTTAGGGTCTGTTTCTGTGCCAATATTGCTCTTTCTAATCTTGATTGGTTCTGTTACAGCTGGGATTTCTAAGTGCGGGCCTTCAACTTCACGTGTACCTTCTGTTTCTGCGATATTGATACTGCGAGGATCTTCATCCTCATCGCTTGAGTCTTGTGCGCAGTTGTAACATTCTAGTGCATGTTCCATCTGGATAGCCCACTCGGGTTGCGAATCCGCTGGTAATGGGCAATCCTCAAATATTTTAGTCTTTATGATCTTCAAGGCCCGATCAATGCTTGGATGCTCAGATTCAAAACTGAACGTGACCAAAAAGTTTTCAATCATAGTAGGCCATGAGATAGTTCCTTTTCTTAGCTCTGTTTCTGTATACCAATTCCGTGGAACTGTATCCAGTGTGTGGATAAACAAATGAACCCATTCTTCTGCTGGAATTTCTAGCCAACTCTGTTCACAGTTCCTAATGTGTGCTCTGGGATCACTCTCCCCTGTATATTTCCGCTGTGTAGAGTCTCTTTCTTTAGAGAATCTAATGCGCATCAATCTCTTACAATCATACCATGATGCGATATGTTCCTTGTGTGTGTACCACCATCTTGCAGGTGTGGCTCGAACTGCAAGGTCAAAAACCTCCATCCTCTGCTCTTGAGGAATCTCTTGTTCAAACTGCTGCAAAAAATCATTAACATCTGCTAATCCATCAAAAGTTGGAATATACCTATTTTCTGTCCCAATCCATCGCAGTGATTTAGTCATGAATGCGCATCTGCGGATAGAAACTTCGTGGAGTCTATTTTGCCAATTCTCTAAGCCAACATCTGAATCTGATGTGCATGAACTATCACATCTCCAGCTGATATGTCCATCAGCTGTAGGATCAATGTAATCTGCCTGATTAGAAGTCATTTGGTACAAATTTTCCATGTTATGCACCTCCTCTTCTGCTTTGATTGGCTCAATGTAGCGAGGACCCTGTAAAGGGTCTAATGGTGCGATGACCCGGACTTGAGCATCTTCAAATGTCATCTGCCTTTTCTTTAAGTTGATAACAGCCTTGTTATCAAAAGCCCAATCAATACCTAATAGAGCTGGATAGGGTTTGGTGTCACCAATAATTTCTATGATCTCAAAATCGGCATATGTGTGAACTCCGTCGATGTCCACTGGGACATGCGATAGGCGACCCATCGGTGATATTCTCTGCTGATTAGCTAGTCTGAGATGGATAGGGGATCTGCTTAGTTTTGGACTTCCCATCTGTTCCCATGTCTGTTTAGTCAAGACATTTACTTCTGAACCTAAGTCTAGGATAACCTCATCCATTTCAAATAGTCTGATCTGCGCTGTGAGCCTCATCTCTCTTCCTGTCCTTGTATGGCCCATTATATGGTGAATGGTGCGCTGTGTATTGCTCACAGAAGGGCTCTGTTGACATTGGTCAATAACTTTCTGAAGTTCCTCTACAGCTTTCCCATTTCTTAGAAGTTTCAAACAACTCTGCAAGAAGGACTGTACACTCCCGGTCAATTCCTCTTCGTCACATCTTCCAGATGTGCTAGCCTGTGGTATCTGCGTAGTACTAACATCCTGCGGTGGTTTCCGTGGTATACCCTGAGTTGGTAATAATAGTGATCTGGGCGGTGTTTGTTCAGCAAAGGAAGTCTTAGTTTGTTGAAATGCCTCCTTATTCTTCTGTAGATCAAGTGGGATAGGTTTTCCTGGAGCTTTGCGCACCCACTGCGTTCCTGTCATTTTTTTCACGTCCTGCGATATGTTGCTTGTGGAGAGACCACTGCGAGTTACAATATTGACCCGTGGTTCGGTTTCGTTCTGCTCAGCAGCGATAAACTGGATAGTCTGATTGGTTGCTGGCTTGGCGTCCTTGATCTTAGCTATCAGTATGGGACATTCCTCTATTGTGTGGTCATAAGATTTACAATACTTGCACGTTGTAGTAGGGTTCTGACAGTCCCTAGCGTAATGTCCTGTGCCTCCACAGTTATAACAGGTGATAGTTCCACGGCCACGGCCAGGTTCATAGCCTCCTCCGCGTCCTCGGCCTCTGAAATTTCCTCCACGGCCTCCCTGATTCGGATCAGTTTGTGCACGTACTGCTGGTCCGGATGCTTCTGACTGAACTCTGTAGAGGTCATGCTTCCTTTCTATCATTAACTCATAAGCTCTACAATTATTTTCGTCATGTCCCACAGATTTACAGAAGTTGCAATATAGGTTCTTTGGTGTCTGCACATATTTCTGAAGGAGAGGGCATTCCTGAGGACTGTGTCCTCTGGTTCTACAAATCTCGCACCATGGCCCCTGGTTCTGCATCAACGGGTTAGGAGCTCCACTGGCGATATAGTCAGCAAAGACAGGGCAGTTATCCTTACTGTGTCCCTGCGCTTTACACTTAGTACACCAAATTTCATGCGCAACCTCCTTTCCTTTCTTAATTTCATGCAGCTGTAAGGTGAGGTTAGCTAGCTGATTTTGCAGATTAGTGATACCGGTGCTAGTTTCTGCTAGAGGTGAAGCCTCTAGTTTCATTGCCATTTCTAATGCTTCATCTTGTGTGTTTAATTTCTGTTGCATTAGCGGAAGTCTGATGTGTGGTAATATTGCTGCGATAAACCATTCTTTATGGTGTTGAGGCGCAAGCTCAAAACTTACCTGATCAATGAGGGTCTTGAATCTCTGGTCAAAATCCCAAACCGTCTCCGTAGGCAATTGTTTAATATCTTTAAGTTCTGCTATGCATTGTGACTCGGATTTAGGTTTTTTAAACTCTTTAATCATAGCAGTTCTAACCTGTGCAAGCGTTCTGTTATGGCCAGTGGTATACTTCATATACCAAGTTAATGCTCTTTCTCTAAATGTGGTGGCCAGCTGGACAAGCTTGACATTATCATCTTGTATTTGCTTAATGGTCCATATGGCTTCGCATAAGAACCAGTGTTGCTCAGGGTCCTCCGACCCTGTACCTTTGAATGTTGGTAGCTTCATATCATCTCCCATTCTGTTTCTAGATGGTGGGTTCTGGTTTGCTGTATGACTACCACTCGGCTGTGTAGATGTGGAGGGTGTAGCGGTAGTATTCGCTGTATAAGAGCTATTGGACGGGGTTCCTGCGGGATTATTCTGAGTTCCGACTGGCTTTTGAGGAGTCCTAGGGTTCTGACTCTGCTGTCTCGGGTGATCTGAGCTGTCTTCTTCAGAAGAAGATGAATCGTTGACTCTATATCTTTTACCACTACGTGTATGTCCAAGATACTCGTAATCACTTTCAGAGTCTACTGACATTACAATATCATGCTACTATTCATCTGAGAGTATATCCAGTACTCCTTTTTCATATAGTAATTGCTTAATGGACAGACTTAGAGAATTTAGGTACTTACCGCGATAACCCTTGAAGAAGTACCGTTCTGCTGCGCTGAAACTCTTTCTCTGATCAACCGCGAACTCTGTGATGAAGCCTTCCAGCAGACTCGTAAGCCAGAAGTCTACTGCGCGTGAGATGGGGTTATCGACACCTTTCAAGGTCTGAATCAGCTCTGCTGTCCAGACAACTTCTCGACTCTTCTTGACACCGCTGTTGTCAACAAGCTTTGATAACCAACCATATAACTCAATAGCATAAGTTACGAAGAATATCTCGTGGAGATCTGTAAAAATGTGCTTCTGTAGCCAAGCCTCAGTGCTCAGTCTAGGATTCTTGTTTTCTTTTGCAGCAAACTCTCTTTCTTTTGACTCAACCCACTGGTTAAGTTCTTGCTTGGTAGGATGCCAACAGAACATCAGCTCAATGTGTTCAAACCGGCAACGGAACCATTTGTTGATCTTTTATCCTTTCTCTCTGGACAGACCCGGGCTGGCGGTAATCTTTTAGACCAACAGAACCCTTAGCTCACTGGCCCTTTCGGCAACAGGTCGCAGAAGCAACCTGAGGTCTCACCCGAAGTGATTCTAATGGGAGGCAGAAGACTCAAGTGTCCTCAGCCAAGTTCCGAGGCATCCAGGATGGTTAAACCCTCCTTAACCCCTTTCTCAGAAGCTGTCTATCTCATTCCATTACTCCGGCTACGCCTCTGTCTTATCGCGGTATGCAGGGAATGCGATAAGTCTTTCCCTATGTGAAACCGTCTAGCGATACCCAAGATATCGTAGGTGCGATATCTTCCCCTTCTAGTTCCTGCGGCAAGCGAACTTTGACCGCTTCCTGGGTTAATAGGTGGTCTTAGCTATCCTTATCCTGGTACTGCAGTTAGCAACAACATTCAGCCTACAAGCCTAACCCTCGCTAATGGACTCGACCCTTGATATCTCGCAACACGTAACTAGGTAGAACATTACTTTGCGCAATGTCTAAATAAACCATTCATGCCTCATATTCAGTTCTTACTCGCACATTAACCTCTGTTTAACAATTATCTAGTTCGCAAAGAGGTTAGCTATGATTATCGCAATTGTTATACATCATTCAGAAGTTAACCGACGACCATGTACATTACTTATAACAGACTGAAGCATTCATATATATAGCACAAACACGTGAATGAGAACAATGGCTACACAATTACAATAGTGCTACTTAGATAAGCACATTGATACTCCCAGGGCAAAGACTACGCCCAGGGGAACTGCGGTTCTTGCTTACAACTCTGGGGAATAAACACAGCTCCGTTCCACTCTTTACAACAGGGGTCTTCTGGGAAACTCCTCCTCAGTGGGAGCCCTTCTCTATAGACCTCTTTTCTCTTCTTGCCTTTACAGTGCACTCTCTTCCTCTCGCAATCCCTGCGGATTGCACTCTCTCGACAGGTCGGCCCTTGTCTTCTCAGGGATGTTCAGGCTTGCAACAACAAAAGACTTGACTAGCATCTACCTGATGTCTCTATCGCTATGTGGCCAACCCCTTATCCTATAAAAAGACTACTATATATAGATGGCCCGAAGGTCTCATCGCAGTTACAAAACTGTGGGCCTTATCCCAACAGTGACTCAACCCTAACCACTTACAGTCAACTGGCTGTACTTCCATGGCCGCCTTCTGTCTCGTCGCCGCTTCCTGCAGTCCTTAGTCTTTAATGCATCGGCCCGTCGCTTCTTCTTGGTTCAAGCAACGCTGACTGTGGTCCTTCTTCTTTAATGAGGGTAGCTGAACCCTCTCTTCATCTCCGGCGCCTTTATTGCGGTGGTTGAGCTCTCCCTTCGGCCTCTTCTTTGTACCACATGCTTGACTTTTCTGTACCTATCGCCGTGATTCCCGCCGGAATTTGTGCTACGGCGATATCTTTGTCTTACCGCCAAAATTGGTACTTTCTCTCCAAAATTAGTTATCCTTCCCAAAATTAGCAGCTTCCTAAATGCTGCGGAAGTTCTCTCCAACACCCTACTATGAGCAACTAAAAATAGCTCATTTGTTTGATGCAATGCATATTTTGAAGGATGTGACTGAAACATTATGGTGAATCATAGATGGCAGGAGGGATAAAGAAAATATTGTCAAAATTTGCACTGAAATTTAGGAATCCAATCATGCAATGTGTGTTAAATTTTGAGCATTAATTCACAATACTCTAGGATCTTTACTAAGAGAATAACATGTACAGTATATCAATGCATAACAATCACAATAAGCATGACAAGCATCACAAGAATCAAAATCATGAGAGACAAGAGACACGGAGTTTTCGTGGGGAAAACCCTAAGGTGAAAAACCCCACAACTTCCTCAGAGATAGAGAGAGCAATGGATCAACCAAAGTACAACCAAAATACACTGAGATAGTCTCCTAGTAGTAGATGATCCTCCTCCTCACTAGTGCGCCACTTTTTGAGTGAGAGAAGTATGAGTTTCCGAGTGATCAAATAGAGATCTCCCAATCTCTATTTATACTTAACCTATTTTCCCAGTGACACTATGGGGACGACTTGTCTAGCTAGGTACCTACACAATATAATATATATTTCAGGTCCGACCCCACACATGGTGGTCTAATAAGCCATTGGAAAGTACACACACTTGCGACACTTGTCAATACACATGACAACACTTCCTTATAGAGGAATAACACATCTCTTATAAGGGTACAATAAATATATATGAAATACATAGATGAAATACATTCCAAAGTTACATATACATCAACACTCCCTGTTAACTAGAAAGGTATTTCTCGACACAGATCTGCTAGATAAGCCTTCTTCTCGGGATCATTGTCATCAATGCATCGTCATCATCATCACTGCTGCTTCTATCTCAACCAATATCTTACTCTACTCGTCATAGAAAGTTCTACAGAGCCAGTCCTTTTTCATATTGGATGTAGGCCCACCACTTGCAGGTCTTCATCATCTGTGCGAACGGTTTGATAGAGGTGGCCTCTCAGGACTAATTTTATGTGCGGATGCAATACCGGAAAGAGTATCCCAGGAACATTTATGTGCCTAAGCATGACCAACAAGATCTCCCAGGACTGATTACATGCATCTCCTCCACAATACCTTTAAAGAGCATCCCAAGAACATTTATGTGCTACAGCACGATCGACAAGATCTCTAAAGAGCATCCTAGGACGTATTACGAGCACACAGCTCAACCTCTCGGATCTCCAGGATTGATTACATGTGGATAGACAAAACCTTTAAAGAGCATCCTAGGAACATTTATGTGCCACAGTACAACTGACAAGATCTCTAAAGAGCATCCCAGGACTAATTACGAGCACACAGCTCAAGCTCTCAGATCTCCAGGACTGATTACATGTCTCCGTAGTAATACCTCATCCCAGGACTGATTATGAGCACACAGCTCAACCTATCGGATATCTGAGGACTGATTACATACTACATAGCAATACCGGAAAGAGTATCCCAGGAACATTTATGTTCCGCAGCATGACCGACAAGATCTCCCAAGACTAATTACATGCTATTTGCGCAACCTGCCACATATCATCTCTGACCTCCAAGTATCAACCTGATACTCATGATCCAACGGATCATCATCGCACAAAGCATCATCCTGATGCTCATGATCACACTGATCATCATCACTGTACCATCCTGATACATATCATCTGGAGAAACACCCTGAAGCTTGTCATCATGATCATCCTGATCATACAATGCATCCACCTGATGCATACCAAGTATCTACCTGATACATATCATCATACATTATCCACCTTATCATATAGTGTATGTACCTGATACAAATACAAATACATGATACATATCAACATACATGATCTACCTGATCATACAATGTATCCACTTGATACATATGCAGATACATGGTCCAAGCATCCAACATGATGCATATACAAAATACATACAAATGATCCAATTGATCATATCCAGCATCACACATGATGCGTACATATACATATACATATAAATGATCCAACTGATCATATTCAATATCCAACATGATGCGTACATATACATATAGAGCAGTAACTAGAGCATCGTCCTGATGCTCATCATCCATGATCCTCCCGATCATCATAGCATCGTCTTCTTAAGATCATCTCATTGTCCATGAAGCACAACCCAGATGCACATCATCCAGTACTTACACCATCAACATGGGAGAACACATCTACCACCATTCGGGGAAGGCTCCAGCCCTTACTTTTTCACCATGGGAGAACACATCTACCTCCATGTGAAAAATGGCTTCAGCCCTTACTTCTACACCATGGGAGAACACATCCACCACCATGTGAGAATGGCTCCAGCCCTTACATCTACACCATGGGAGAACACATCTACCACCATGTGAGAATGGCTCATCAATTACATCACGACCATGGGAGAACACATCAACCATGTCAGAAAAGCTCATGTGCATCTGCATCTTCCGGACTCATCACTTCCCTTTGGAATGAACCTCAATCTGAAGTGCACCAAGCCTCTCTCTGAAGTACTCAAATTGCACTTTGGCCAACGGCTTGGTCAATACATCTGCAACCTGCTCATCCATCGCAACATACTCTGCTTTGGCTGTACTCAGTGCTACGCAGGACTGCTTCCTGCTAAGCCAAGAGATCACACCTGATCCCATACTGAAGCAGCACCCATATGTGCTCTTCCTATCTGCAGCACTGCCTGCCCAATCTGAATCAACATAACCCTGCATGTTAAACTTTTGATTCGCTTCATACTTGAGCCCATAATCCATTGTACCCTTCAGGTACCTCAGAACATGCTTTACAACAATCAGATGAACACTCCTCGAATCTGTCAGGAACTGACTCAATGTGTTCACAGCAAAGCAAATATCTGGTCTTGTGTTCGTCAGGTACATCAAGGACCCAATCATCTGACGATACATAGAGACATCAACTGGCTCAGATGAAGCATCGCATAGAAGCTTCAGGTTCGATGCCATAGGTGTGGCCATGGCCTTGGAATCCATCATCTCGAATCTCTTCAGTATATCTACTGTGTACTTCCCTTGACCAAGGAAGATCCCACCTGCACTTTGCCACACCTCCATACCTAGGAAATAATGCATCATTCCTAAATATTTCATATCGAACTCGGCAGCAAGCTTCCTCTTAGTATCTGCAATCAATCTGTCATCTCCTGTTACAAATAAGTCATCCACATATAGGAGTAGAATCACAGGATTCCCTTCCTCAAGCTTGTACTAAAGGTTGGAATCCGCTTTACTCTTGGTAAATCCCAAACTAGATAGGAAACTGTCCATCCTACCATACCAAGTTCTGGGAGCTTGTTTCAAGCCATACAAGGCTTTATTCAATTTGCACACATATGACTCCTTGTCATGTATTTCAAAATCGAGTGGCTGCTCCACATATACTTCCTCTTCAACTACACCATTCAAGAAAGCAGTCTTGACATCCATCTGGTGTATTTTCCATTTCATTGTTGCAGCCAGGGAAAGTACTGTTTTGATGGAAGTATACCTAACTACAGGTGCAAAAGTTTCTTCATAATATATTCCCTCTTTTTGAGAGAAGCCACGAGCTACAAATCTTGCCTTGTATTTCTCTACACTGCCATATGCAGCATGCTTGATTTTGTATATCCATTTAGAAGTCACAACAGACTTCTCTTTAGGTCTTGGGACAACATCCCGAACATCATTCTTCATTATTGATTGGTATTCCTCAACCATGGCATCCTTCCATTCTTTCTTTTCCGCTGCTTCTTCATAACTGGAAGGTTCTTTGTTCATAATGTCATAGAGTAAAGCAACATAGCTGGTATGTGATTTGGTTCTCTTCTTTGCTCTTTGTTCTTCTTCTGGAATGCCAAATCTCTCTGCATCTTGAATGAGCTCTTTATCCCATACAAGTTTCCTCTTGTGAGGGTTATCCTCACGGGGTGGATTTACAGGTTCTTGTGGATCTTCAAAATCATGAACAACTTCTGGAATTGCTTCATGTAATGTCCCCTCCCATCATACCAGAAAGATAGAGAGGACGTGACACTAAATCCGGGTATCTATCCCAATATCCATTAAGTAAAAACTCATTGATAAAAAGACATATACATGTGCATGTTATAGAAACACAGCGGAATTAAAAATCATGTTTAATATCTAACATACATTCAACATTTCTGTGACATCCATTAAATAAAGACATTGCATAATTTATAAAAGAGAATACTTATCTTAACAAAGTAGTCCCAAGCAACCAGCTATACATCTGCAACGTTCCACCCAACCATAGGCCAGTTGCGCTTATCAACCTCTTGATGCAACTGCCACCCCCGAGCTGGGCATGATTACCACAAGGAACCGGGGAACAACAGACTCACACATAGCCAAGCATACACCAAGATGAGCCAAGCCAATCTACAATTGGGTTTATCAGGCTGCTAGGAAATGGAAAGGAAGAATTGCTAAGCTAGTGAGCTCAAGCACAGAGCCAGGGATAACCTTACAAGATCTATCTAGCTTGGCACCCACAATACCTACACACCCAGCACAAGGAAGTATTATTTTCATTGATGTACTGTCCCTCAAGCCATACCTTCCCCATCTAGTGCTCTCAAGGTGTGCATAGAAGAGTAGCCAAAGCCCTCTTGATCTTCTTGAGAGGTTGTCTCCCCCACTAGGTTTATCAAGCCCTCTCTGTCCACTACCACTCCAATCTCTTGCTTACAGTCTCCAAATCAAACAGGGATGCAGATAATTAGCTAACTACAATGGCTGGGCAGGAGAAAAATGTTTGTACAGTGATAAGCATGAAAATGATTCCTTGAGCTTCAGAAAAATGTGGGAAGGCTAAAAATGAACAATGGAGGTTTGGGAAAACCCCAGGAAGCAGAAATCGTTTTTAGGAAAAATTCCCATGGCAATTCTGGGACAAAACGACCTCCATACGGTCCCAAATCGCATCCCCCTCTTCCCAGCTACTATCTAAAACCGAAAACGAGTTTCTGGTCAAGGAAAACCCTGCGTTTTTTATGAAAAACGTGAATGTAACTTCCAGCAGTCTCAATCTGCGTGAGAGGATGAAAGACTATGGGTTCAGAATAGCTTTGGGCACCTTTTCGTGTGTGTTTTCTCGCCCAAGGAGACAAAATGCAATTTCCCAGGTTGATGGCTTGCCCATACACGAAATTGGCTGCCATACCTCTTCATTCCCAAGGCATTAACTACCTCAACCAATTTCTGAAAGAATTAAATGATTGGGTCCATAAACCAAAATGGGTAGTTGGTGGTTTATGGGTTTTCTCATTGACACATGGATTAACACCATTGGCTCAAGGGTTTGAATAATTTTCCTCCCTATTCCTTGTAGAATCATGCCCCCATCTCTTTTTGTTGCATTGCATAGCTAGTTGTGGGTTTTCCATTAAAATTCGTATTTACATGATGTGTTAATTTACATTGTGCCTATCTAGCACAAGAACCATAGGCATCTATTTTTTTTTTGTCGATACATAAAACGCTAAATCAATGGTGGGGCTTTGGCCTTGAGCTCCTCACCATGATTAAATATCAATATTTACATCATTTACGATTTAATATGAAGGGGGTCAAAATGGGGACATTACATTCCCCTCCCCTTACATTAGCATTGTCCTCAGTGCTCATCAAAATTGAACAAAAATGGATATGCCACCCTCATGGCATCCTCCAGCTCCCATGTAGCCTCATCGGGACCGTAGTGCTTCCATTGCACCTTTACCTGTCCGATGGCTCAGTTCCGGAGCAATGTTACCTTCTTGTCTAGGATGCACAACGGATCGGTTTGGAATTCTCCCTCGGGTTCCACCTGGATCACATCCCAATTAATCACATGGTTAGGATCATGTACATATTTCTTAAGTAAAGAGACATGAAAAACATTATGAGATTTAGTGCTAGCAGGCAATGCAAGTCTATATGCAATTGGCCCTATTCTTTCAAGCACTTCAAATGGCCCACAATATCTAGGTGATGGCTTGGCACAACTCCCAAGCTTCAAGGAACTCTTCATTGATCTCACTCTAAGATACACATGATCCCCAACATTGAATTCCCTATGCACTCTATGTTTATTTGCATAGCTTTTCTGTCTATCCTGGGTTGTTTTTAAATTCTGTCTGATCTTGGCAACTTCTTGCTCCATTGCCTTAAACAATTCTAGCTCAAGTACAATTATGTTCGCTGGATTGTCCCAAGTCACTGGTGTGCTACACCTTCTGCCGTACAAAGCCTCATAAGGACTCATTCCCAATGATGCTTGTTGCCCATTGTTATATGCAAATTCTACCAAGTGTAGATAATCCTCCCACTTGGATGGTTTGTCCTTTACATACATGCGGAGCATGTCTTCAAGCACCCGATTTACTCTTTCTGTTTGCCCATCTATTTGAGGATGGTATGCGGTACTAAAGCTTAGCTGTGTACCCAAATCTGCAAAGAGACCTTTCCAAAAATTGGAAGTGAACTTGGTATCCCTGTCAGAAATTATTGCCTTAGGCAACCCATGTAATCTGAAAATTTTCTTCATGAAAATATTTGCAATGGCATCGGCTTTATGTGTGGACTTAACCGGTATAAAATGTGCTGCCTTTGTTAACTTGTCCACCACAACCATGATGGAATCATGTTGTCTCACAGTCATTGGCAATCCTGTAATAAATTCCATGGATATTACTTCCCATTTCCATTCTGGAATTGGCACTGGGAGCAATAAACCTGCTGGATGTTGGTGTTCACTCTTCACCTGCTGACATTCCATGCACTTAGAAATGTATTCAGCGACGTCCTTCTTCATGCCTGGCCAGAAATAATATTTTGTTGCTGTAGCAATTGTTTTCTGATATCCTGGGTGACCAGAGTATGGAGCTTTATGGATTTCATCCATAACAATTCTCCTCAAATCTGCCGCATTTGGAATATAGACTCTATTCTTATAAGTAAGAAGTCCGCCTTCTTCCAAATGATAGCCTTCATACTTCTTGCCAAGGTCTTGCTACTGCAATTTGTCCTTTATCTGCACGTACACTTCATCCTCAACAATATGGTTAACAATCTGCTGCCTCAAATATGGTTGGTAAGTACTAAGTGTTGCCACATACATTTCATGTAACTTCCTGCTGAGTGCATCAGCCACCTTGTTTTCTTTCCCTTTTATGTGTTTGATTTCAAAATCAAATTCACACAAAAATTCCAACCATCTAGCTTGCCTAGCATTTAAAGTTGGCTGATCAAACAAGTATTTCAGACCACAATGGTCTGTCCTTAATTCAAATTTTCTTCCCATTAAGTAATGCCTCCACATCTTTAAAGCATGTACTATGGCTGCAAGTTATATATCATGAGTAGCATAGTTCTTCTCATGCTCCTTCAACTTTCTTGACTCATAGCATATCACGTGGTTGTCTTGCATAAGAAATCCTCCATGTCTTTGATTGCATGCATCGGTACACACCACAAAGTCTTTTTCTGGGTCTTCAATTTTCAAAATTGGTGCACTTGTAAGAATATTCTTCAACCGTTGAAAACTTTCTTCACATCTTGGTGACCATTCAAACTTTATCCCCTTCTTTTGCAAAGAAGTGATCGGGTTTGCAACCTTGGAGAATCCTTCGATAAACCTCCTGTAGTAACCAGCAAGGCCCATAAAAGATCTCACATTAGTCACATTCCTTGGAGTTGTCCAATTCATAATGGCTTCAATCTTCTCAGGGTCTACAGATATTCCTTCGTTGGAGATGATGTGACCCAAATAATGAATTCTATCTTTATAAAAGTCACATTTGCTCAACTTTGCATACAACTTATGCTCCCCTATTAATTGCATTGTCATTCTCAAATGTTCTTCATGCTCTTCTTCATTCTTAGAATAGATGAGAATGTCGTCTAGGAATACAAGAACAAACTTGTCCAAATACTTGCTAAAAACATTATTCATGAGACACATGAATGTAGCTGGTGCATTTGTGAGACCGAATGGTACCACTACAAACTCATAGTGTACATACCTCATTCTAAAGGATGTCTTATGAATATCTTCTTCTTTGATTCTTACCTGATGGTAACCAGACCTCAAGTCAATCTTTGAAAATACCTTTGCTCCTCTCATTTGGTCAAAAAGGTCATCAATTCGGGGCAATGGGTATTTGTTCTTCACAGTGACTTTGTTCAACTGCCTGTAGTCAATACATAACCTGAGTGTTCCATATTTCTTTTTCACAAATATAACAGGTGCTCCCCACGGGGACACACTTGGCCTAATATATTTCTTTTCCAGCAACTCTTGTAATTGCATTTTCAATTCTAGCAATTCCGGTGTACTCATCCTATAGGGTGTCTTGGACACTGGTGCCTCTCCTGGCACAAGTTCAATTGTAAAGTCAATGTCCCTCTTTGGAGGAAGTCTTGGAATCTCATCAGGAAAAACATCCCTGAATTCTTGCAATACATGATAGTCTTCCAATTTAAGAGTTTCATTCTCTGCTGCCTCTAAAATGTGGGCTGCATACAATTGACATCCCTTCCTACAGAACTTCTTCAGCTGCATGGTTGAAACCTGTCTAACAGAAGTCACCTTTGGAATGCCTTTTACAACCCTTGGGTTTCCTTCTTCGTCCATGCGTTCAAATGTATTATTGTAGCAGTCAAGTTTAACCCCGTGTGCCTCTAACTAATCCATTCCAATGAGAATATCATAGAACCAAGTGGAAAAATATTCAGATCTGCATAAGTGAATAGCCCATCCATCTCTAATGGACATTTCTCTACTATTTCACTAACTTTTCTCTTGGTTTCAGTGGCTAGTTGAACTAACCATGATTTACTATGCTTTAATTTTTTAAAAGCACAAATCTCAACAATTCTAGGAGTGACATAAATGTGAGTAGATCTAGGATCAATCAAAATAGAAACAGATTGCTTAGCAATCTTACCTTCAACTTCAACCATAGTTGACTGATGATCTTCCTGGCGGTCATCTAGAGCTGCATAGATTCTAGGGGTTGTCCTTGCCACTTGACCCACAGTTTCATCTCCCTGGATGTTGTGGACTTGATTTGCATTCCCATTCCGATGTGGACAGTTCCTAAGCATGTGGTCTCCTCCACAACCCCAACATTGAAGTGGTTCTCTTGGCTCCTTTGGATCTCTTGGCTTGTCTCCCATCATCCTAGTTGGCTTAGTCACAACCTGTGATGGCTGCCTTTGCTGATTCCGGAATTGAGGAGGCTTGAACCCCTTCTTCCTTTGATCAAACCTTTCATTTTTCTTATCCTTCCATGCCTTATGGAATTCTGGTTTGCATCTGTTTTGATCAAAGCAATACTTGGTCTTTCTTATGGCCTCCTCTAGAGTTCAAGGTTCATCGAACTCAATTCTGTCTTTATATGACTAGGGTAGTCCACTTAGGAAATGCTGAATTTTCACCTTATCATCTCGAATATACTTGACATATCTTAGCAGCTCCAAGAATTTGTTTGCATATGCTTCCATGGTCAATTGTCCCAATCTCAGCTCATGGAACTCTTTGATCTTATCATCATAGTACCTATTTGATCTTATCATCATAATACCTATCAGAGAGGTACTTCTGTTTGAAGTATTTCTTGAACTGCTTCCACACAATCTTCCTTTCATTGATCTTCTTCACTTGCCTGATGTGTTCCCACCATATAGATGCTCTTCCATTCAAGTTGAAGATGGCTACCCTTGCCTTCATATTTCCAGAGTAGTCTTGGACTTGGAAATATTTTCTCATCCCAAGAAGCCAAGCTTCAGCTTCTTGACCAGACTTTATCTCTCCATCAAATGTAGGAGGTTTCGCCTTCTTAAATTCCCCATGTGAATTGTTCTTGTAGTGCTTCTTCCTCTTACTCCCGCGAGATGAAGAGCTTGAACCCTCAATGGATTCTTCAGAGTCAGATGATTCATTAGAAGAGATTTCTAGAGTATATGTTCTGTCTGTAGAAACTCTTCTTGAGCTACTGGCCCTCTTACGGGAATTCCTTCTAGAACTACTCCCACCTCTTTCTGTATTTGATGTCTGATGCCCAGAGTTTATTTTCCTTTGGATGTCTGTCAAAATCTGTAGCATGGATGCATTCAACTGATTTTGTTCTTCCTGAGCTTTAATCATCCTTTCATTGTCTTCTCTACAGCTTTACAACTCCACCCTTAGGCTTCTCATGGTGGCTGCAATACCTGGAGGAGTCTCTTGATCTGTCCTCCCATTAGATTCTGTTTCAGCATTTTCAACATGTATGTTCTCCCCCATGGCATCTGTCTCAGGCTCATAGGGATCCTGTGCATAATCCATAATGTTGATTTTCTTGTCCCAACCAAGATCCAAAACTTTCCAACTGTACTATCTAGAGTGCTGCCCTGATGTAACTGTGATTCTGCAAAATGTGTTCATCAACACAATTGTTAGCTGCATTATATTCTCAAAAATTCATAAATTACTTTCATGCACGTGGGAAAATATTATATTGACAATTTGTCAAATCATAGAATTTTTTCACAATCAATGACATATGAGGGGGGCGACGGGGGTCAAGAGGGCTTGCCCCCTTGGTTTTTTTTTTTTTTTTTGTAAATCCTTCAAATTCGCGCAATTTGGCGCATAAGTTCCATGGCAATTTTTCCATTTTCGACACTTGAAAATCTCCCTGAAAAATGGCTGAAATTCCTTGTTTCGGAGCAACTTGTGGAGTTCTTCCGCAATTTCGGAAGAGAATTGAAAATTCCTTCCGCAGTTTCGGAAGACATTTAGAAATTCTTTCCGCAGTTTCGGAAGACATTTCGAAATTCTTTCTGCAGTTTCGGAAGATATTTCGAAATTCTTTCCGTAGTTTCGGAAGACATTTCGAAATTCTTTCCACAGTTTCGGAAGACATTTCGAAATTCTTTCCACAGTTTCGGAAGACATTTCGAAATTCTTTCCACAGTTTCGGAAGACATTTCGAAATTCTTTCCGTAGTGTCGGAAAACACTTCAAAATTCTTTCCGCAGTTTCGGAAGACATTTCGAAATTCTTTTCGCAGTTTCGGGGCGATTTGCCGAGTCCTTCCGCAATTGCGGAACAACTTGCAGAATCCTTCCGTAGTTTCGGGCCAACTTGCTGAATGCTTCCGCGTTGCAGAACAACTTGCGGAATCCTTCCGCAGTTTCGGGCCAACTTGCCGAATGCTTCCGCGTTGTGGAATCCTTCCGCAGTTTCGGGGAAATTCGCCGAATTCTCCCACTGTTTCGGAGCAATTCGCCGAATCCTTCCAAAAATTTCCTTTCGATGCCGAACACTTAGAAATTTTTTCAAAAAATCTTAGAAAAATTTGAGATCTTTCCTTCTTTCTGTGATGACTGTTGCCCAGCAGGAGGTAACCTTACCTATGCAAACTATCCAACTTAGCCAGTTTAGGCCCGATGCTGAGACCTGTGGTGATCAGGAAGGGACCTTCCCATGTGACTGTAATTGGATTTGGCCCATAGAGGTCCAATGCTGCAACCAACAGCTCTGATACCAAAATGTAATGTCCCCTCCCATCATACCAGCATGATAGAGAGGTCGTGACATTAAATCTGGGCATTTAGCCCCATATCCATTAAGTAAAAACTCATTGATAAAGAGACATATACATGTGCATGTTATAGAAACACAGCAGAATTAAAAATCATGTTTAATATCTAACATACATTCAACATTTCTGTGACAACCATTAAATAAAGACATTGCAGAATTTATAAAAGAGAATACTTATCTTAACAAAGTAGTCCCAAGCAACCAGCTATGCATCTGCAACGTTCCACCCAACCGTAGGCCAGTTGCGCTTATCAACCTCTTGATACAACTACCACCCCCGAGCTGGGCATGATTACTACAAGGAACCAGGGAACAACAGACTCAGACATAGCCAAGCATACACCAAGGTGAGCCAAGCCAATCTATAATTGGGTTTATCAGGCTGCTAGGAAATGGAAAGGAAGAATTTCTAAGTTAGTGAGCTCAAGCACAGAGCCAGGGATAACCTTACAAGATCTATCTAGCTTGGCACCAACAATACCTACACACCTAGCACAAGGAAGTATTCTTTTCACTGCTGTACAGTCCCTCAAGCCATACCTTCCCCATCTAGTGCTCTCAGGGTGTGCATAGAAGAGTAGCCAAAGCCCTCTTGATCTTCTTGAGTGGTTGTCTTCCCCACTAGGTTTATCAAGCCCTCTCTGTCCACTACCACTCCAATCTCTTGCTTACAGTCTCCAAATCAAACAGGGATGCAGATAATCAGCTAACTACAATGGCTGGGCAGGAGAAAAACGTTTGTATAGTGATAAGCATGAAAATGATTCCGTGAGCTTCAGAAAAACTTGGGAAGGCTAAAAATGAACAATGGAGGTTTGGGAAAACCCCAGGAAGCAAAAATCGTTTTTAGGAAAAATGCCCATGGAAATTCTGGGACAAAACAACCTGCATACGGTCCCAAATCGCAGCCCCTTCTTCCCAGCTACTATCCAAAACCGAAAACGAGTTTCTGGTCAAGGAAAACCCTGCGTTTTTGATGAAAAATGTGAATGTAACTTCCAGCAGTCTCAATCTGCATGAGAGGATGAAAGAATATGGGTTCAGAATAGATTTGGGCACCATTTAGTGGGTGTTTTCTTTCCCAAGGAGACAAAATGCGATTTTCCAGGTTGATGGCTTTCCCATACACGAAATTGGCTGCCATACCTCTTCATTCCCAAGGCATTAACTACCTCAACCAATTTATGGAAGAATTAAATGACTGGGTCCATAAACCAAAATGGGTAGTTGGTGGTTTTGGGTTTTCTCATTGACACATGGATTAACACCATTGTCTTAAGGGTTTGAATAATTTCCCTCCCTATTCCTTGTAGAATCATGCTCCCATCTCTTTTTGTTGCATTGCATAGCCAGTTGTGAGTTTTCCATTAAAATTCGTATTTACATGATGTGTTAATTTACATTGTGCCTATCTAGCACAAGAACCATAGGCATCTTTTTTTTTGTCGATACATAAAACAATAAATCAATGGTGGGGCCTTGGCCTTGAGCTCCTCACCATGATTAAATATCAATATTTACATCATTTACAATTTAATGCGAAGGGGTTCAAAATGGAGAAATTACACTTCAGTCATGGTAGTGTCTTGAAATCTAGTTTCCTTAGGTTCTTCATAAACTTCGATAGGTGCCTTCCTTGATTCCATGAATGCTGAGTTTTCATCAAATGTTACATCCCTGCTGACATCAATCTTCTTGAACCCTGGAAAGTATATTCTATAAGCCTTCGAGCTTTCACTATAACCCACAAAGATACCCTTCTTTCCTGAAGGATCTAGTTTGGTCTTCTTTTCCTTTGGGGCATTAGTGTATACTGGACAACCAAATATTCTGAGATGGTTGACTTCAGGTTTCTTACCAGAAAAGACCTCTTTTGGTGTCTTGTTGTCGAATATCTTGTGGGGTGTTCTGTTATGCACATATATAGCTGTTCTAGCTGCTTTTGCCTATAGATGCATAGGTAGATCCTGGTCATGCAGCATTTCCCTTGCTGCTTCCATGATTGTTCTGTTCTTCCTTTCTGCAACTCCATTCTGTTGAGGATTATAAGGAGCAGTCAACTCCCTCTTAATCCCTGAATCACCGCAAAGCTTCTTAAAGTCACTTGAGGTGAATTCTCCACCATTGTCAGATCTGAATGTTTTGATCTTCTTGTCAGTTTGATTCTCCATCAAGGTTTTGAATTCCTTGAACTTATCAAACACCTCATCTTTGTTCTTCAAGAATTAGACCCAAGTCTTCCTGGAGAAGTCATGTATGAAAGAGACATAGTAAACATACCCACTTAGAGAACTGGATGACATGGGACCACAAACATATGAGTGGATGATTTCCAAGATGCCTTTTGCCTTGTTTTCACTGCTTGGAAATGCCTTCTTAATGTTCTTTCTTTTTGCATATCCTTTGCAAACACCTTCATGCTTGGTCTTGATTTCAGAAAGACCTTCTACAACCTTACTTGCAATTGGTAATGCTCTGTAGTGCATATGTACAAGTCTTCTATGCCAAATCTCACTTGGCTCCATGGAATCATGCACCATGGCATGTTCAGGTTGTCCTTTCAATTTATACAAACCTCCCTCATGCTCTCCAATCACCACTGCATCATCTATGGTCTTTCACTTTGGTCACATTAGGACTTGGCCATCCACAAATGTAACCCTCATACCTTTTGCATCCAATGCAGAGATGGAGAGTAAGTTCTTCTTGAGCCCAGGTACATAAAGAACTTCTTTCATCTTTAAATATTTTCCATAATCTAGGTTGTAGGAGGCTTCACCACTTCCTTTGATTGGGTATTGATAATCATCCCTAAGTTTCACCTTATGGGGTGATTCATGTTTAGATAAGTTTACAAAAGATTCCTTAAACCCACTCATGTGTTTGGAAGCCCCACTGTCAATTAACCAATCATTACAACCATGGGAGATAGTACCTGTGAGGGCATAGATTAGAACATACTTTTCTTCACTTGATGAGTCATCATCACTATCATCACTTTCTGCCCTAGCCTTCTTCTTTGGAGGTTCATCATCTTCGGCAGCATGAGCACGGAACTTTCTTTTGTTACCCTTCTTCTTCTTGTTGGAGTTGTTGTTGTTGTGGTTGTCCCTTTTGTTCTTGGGACATTCTGAAGCAAAGTGACCCTTCTCATTACAAGTGAAACACCTTAGATCTTTCTTGTCTTTGTGATAATGATGAGAAGATTTCTTCTTGTGATGGGATGGCTCCCCCTTGAACTTTTCCTTCTTAGTGTGAGATGTGAGAGCTTGATATTCATTTCCCATCTTTTCTTCTCTTGCCACAAGCCTTGCTTCTTCTTGAGAACATTCCTCCCACAATCTGCTGAAGGAGATTAATTTCTTTCTGGAACAGATCCCCTGGATAAAAGAGTCCCATGACCTAGGTAGGCCATTCAAAGTGGTCATGACAATTTCACCATTCTCCACCATTTCATCTACAGCTTCAAGTTGTTCCTTGATCTGAGATACCTTGGAGAAATAGGATTGAATGGTTTCTCCATTCGACATCTTGACCCCTTTCAATTGATTCCGCAGGGTCATCTTCCGATTTATGTTCTTCCCTTCAAATAGCTTGGTCAAAGAGTCAAACATAGCCTTGGGTGTCTTTAGAGAAGACACATGGGGTATGAGATGGTCTTTGATAGAATCAACAATGATTCTCTTTGCCTGACCAAGTTCTTCTTATGCAATACCTTAGCCTCTTCATCCTCTGGGATAGGGATGTCTTCTTTTATATATGAGTCCAACTCATTCTCTTCCAGGATTAACCCAATCCTATACTTCCAAGCTCGGAAGTTATTAGCCCCTTCAATCTTATCCTCAAGCTTGGTGTGGTGAGACATCTTAAAGAGTACTTCAAATGGAAATAGAAAAGATTTAGGTCTTACCACTTGAAATGTTGAAAACTGGATCTGGTCCTGGATTAGGGTTTGTCAGAAAAACCCTAAAAATTCAAAATGTGAATTTCAACTTTCTAAAAGGATAGAAAGATGCGCCTTGATGAGCTGATCAGCTTGGTGTATTCAGAATTTGAGATCAGCAAAGCTTTACCCTTCAAATTTGCCTTTTTGTCCTCCCGGGTTCACTAGGGAGAGCCTTGAATTAGGGTTTGAGTTTCCCAGAGATCTACCCAGCCAAAAATCTTGATCCAAAGCTCTAAACTTCGATTTTTGCAAGGAGCTTCCAGCTATGTCTTCAGATTTCAGACATTCCTATTGTTGTGGAAACCCTAAGTTTTAGGGCCAAATCTAAAAATGCTCAGAATTGAATTCTGATTGGACAGATAGATTATCCTTGATGAGTAGAGTCAATCTACTATACTACTTTCCCAAAATCTGTGGAGAGAAATCCAATAAACAAGAAACTCAAGTTTTCGTCACTGCAAAATGTCTTCTTCTTAGGTTAGCTCTGATACCATGTTAAATTTTGAGCATTAATTCACAATACTCTAGGATCTTTACTGAGAGAATAACATGTACAGTATATCAATGCATAACAATCACAATAAGCATGACAAGCATCACAAGAATCAAAAGCATGAGAGACAGGAGACACAGAGTTTCTGTGGGGAAAACCCTAAGGTGAAAAACCCCACAACTTCCTCAGAGATAGAGAGAGCAATGGATCAACCAAAGTACAACCATGTTAGGATATTTAGACACTTAGGAGTTAGTTAAGATCAACTTGTGTAATATATCCGTTAGGGATAGTGTGTCTTTTTAGTATGCATTAGTATGCATTTGTAAATACTTAATCCGACGGTCACAATATGTTCCCGACATAGAGTGATCCGACGGCTCAACTTCTCTTAGATCAAACCTAACCTTGATCCGTGGTTTAACACCCTATTGGTCCATGATCTCTATTTAAAGAGCATGGAGGGTCATTGTTTAGTTGATCGATTATGAGAAGCTCATTTGTAACTTTCTTTCTTTGTATAATAAATTGTCCCGTAGAAGCTATTTGGCCGGGGCCGGGGAGTGTTTCCCTCAAGAGTGTTTAAACCATGTCAAAACATCGGTGTGTTGATCTGTGATATGTTTATGTGAAATGGTTTCTCTTGGTGTTCGGTCCTTTGGTAGTATCCTATGTACCCGAACATGGTATCAGAGCTTTTATGAAGTGCCGCTTCCGGTTATGATCTAGATCTTGAACTGTTGTTGCCGAAACTCGAAAGGGTTTCTATTTCTAGTATTTATGTGCCTTTCTGGGCTGTGGGAGGTGTTCCATTGCGTCCGGAGCATCGTTTCCATTGGGAAATAGTTTTCGTTTGATAAAAAACGGTTCCCCGTTGCTCTAGAAACGCATATTTCATCAGATTTGAAGGTATAATGTTACAGTGACACATTTTTTTTATTTTCTGTTTTAAAAGAAAAAATCTCATATTTTATCATTTTTTACTGTTAGATTTTTTTTTGGGTTCGGATTGTTGTTTTCCCATCTGCATATGCTCTTTTCCATGCACCTTGAGCGATCTCGGCAAATCAGAAATAGAAAGGGAAAGGGTTTTTTTCGGCTGTGTATGCTCTTTGCCGTGCACCTTGCGCGATCTCGGCAAATCAGAAACAGAGAGTAAACATAGAATTTTCGGGAAAGCAAATAAGATCTAACTCCACAAGTGTGGAAATTTTTTTTTTGTTTCGATTTGTGGTGTGTTTTGTAGGAAAAAAGGCAAGCACGCAAACCGAGCAAGAAGAGTAAAAAAAAAAAAAACCCTTCCCCATTCTCATATTTTACATACCTTTTATTCTAGCTCACTTGGATCAAAGTTGCTTTATTCCTTAATAGGTCTTGAGTTCAAGTCTTAGGAAGTTACTTTTAAAAGAAAAAATGCATGCAATTTCTATTTTCAAGTTATTTTATTATAAAAGTGCATCTCACTTAAAAAATAAAAATACAAGTGAGTCACTTAAGTTTTTTTTATTGTTGCAATATTTAAAAGTAATATCATTGTAAAAGTGAAATCACTTATTTTACAAAAGTGGTTCACTTAAAGCAACTTTATTGTAGAGTGATTGTCAAAAGGTTCATCTTGGGAAGAGGTGGGTTCTTTTTTTTGCTGGACATTCTCTAGCTGCCACGTCACTATTGGGGACATCTTCAACAGTTTCTTTGTTCAAGCATAACTTCATCATACAGAGTCAGTTTTCGGTGCCGTTTTTTTTTAAACCGACTATTTTTTTGAGCTCTTCACATACAGACTATTGGTTTATGATTTTATAGCCATTAATTTATAAATATGACCGCCCCTTGTGATATTCTACTTAACAGTTCCAACTATTTCTCATGGAAATCTCGTATGGAGGATGTTCTACGAAGTAGGGGACTTTTCAGAATTACCTCAGGGAAAGAAATAGAACCCACCGATGATGATAAGAAAATAAAATGGGAAAATAGATGTGATGAAGCTCGTGGATTGATTGGCATGTCAATCTCTACTGATTTACGATTCTACATATCTGGAATTGATAAACTTGATGCTGCTTGGGACAAGTTGGAATCTGTGTTTGGTAAACACAATGAAATTCGAGGTCACCAACTCGAAAATGAGTTTATTTCTTTAAATCGAAGTGACTTTTCATGCATTCAAGATTATTTATCTAAGTACAAAACTCTTAAACTCTTATGTGTAGAATGTAAGATTGAGAGGAAAGACAAACAATGCATTTGTCATATTCTTTCCAAACTTGGACCTGCATATTCTGTTTTTGTATCTACATTTTACTCCATGAAAGCATCCTTGAATGTAGCTAACTATCAAGAGCCTAGTCTTGAATCCTTTTGTGATTCCTTGATTAGAGAACAAGATAAACTC
Source organism: Larix kaempferi (assembly GCA_027924585.1). Classification (NCBI taxonomy): domain Eukaryota; kingdom Viridiplantae; phylum Streptophyta; class Pinopsida; order Pinales; family Pinaceae; genus Larix; species Larix kaempferi. Next base: position 1,599,710 of record BSBM01000962.1, on the reverse strand, counting down.
ATTCATCTTGGAATAATCAACAATGCAGATACATCTGAGAAAGCCTTATTGTCCCAACAGAAAGAAAAGTCCAAGCCTCCCAAGAAACAAAATTTTTGCAATAATAAGTCAAACAATGGTCCCAAACTCTCTCAGTCAGCTCCTTCTTTAAAAAATGACAAAGGATTCAAGCCAAAAGGCAAGAAGACTGAGTGTCATTGCAACTATTGCGGGAAAGATAATCATAATGAATCTAAGTGTTTCAAGAAGATGACAGCCTTGGAAGCAGCAATGAAGAAGCACCACATCAGCCTAGATTGCTCTTCAGAATTTGCCTCTCATGGACATGCACTTTGTGCTTCTGGTTATTCTTATAATGCATCTTCTTCTTCTACTTCAAATGAATGGCTCATTGATTCTGGAGCATCTTATCATATGGCTAAGGATCAAGCCGTCTTTTCTACTATGCATGAATGTAACAACAAACAAATATTTGTTGGTGATGATAGATCTCTAAGTGTTGTAGGAGCTGGAATAGTTCCAGTAGATAATGGTCATTTTAGTGATGTACTATGTGTTCCAAGAATTTTCTGCAATTTGTTATCAGTCTATCAGATCACTCATTCTGGTGAAGGTAAAACTGTGGCCTTTACACCTCACCAAGTTGTAATCAAGGATTTTAAAGATCCTCAACAGGTCCTAGCTACCGGAATTGTTGATGATATTACCAGGTTGTACAAGTTTATCAACTTTGGGTCATCACCTTTCCCTTCAGTTTTTGTTGCTCATAGTGATAACTTGAGAAAACTTTGGCATGAGCGATTTGGTCACTTAAATTATCGCTCATTGCAACAACTATCTAAAGAAAATATGGTGACAGGTCTTCCGATAGTATCTTGCAAGGATGGTGTTTGCTTCGGTTGTGTACTCGAAAAACATCATCGGGACAGTTTTGACAAATGTGCCTATTGGCACGCCTCGGTTCCCTTGGAGCTTGTGCATAGTGACTTGTGTGGTCCTCTTCCATCTGCTTCCTTTTCTGGTTTCAAATATTTCTTAAATTTTATTGATGATTACACTAGACGCACTTGGGTTTATTTCCTAAAACTTAAGAGCAAAGTATTTAACATGTTCTTGGCCTACAAGGCCCTTGTTGAAAAACAATCTGGTCATCAAATTATTAAGTTAAGATCTGACAATGGAGGAGAATATGTTAACAATAAGTTTACTACTTTTTGCACTAAACAAGGCATCCAACAACAACAAACTGTTCCATATACACCACAACAAAATGGTGTAGCTGAGCGGAAGAACCACACTTTAAAAGAAATGGCTAATTGTATGATCCAATCTAAGGGACTAAGTCTTCAATTTTGGGCTGAAGCCATTAATTGTGCAAATTAAATAGTTAATCGCACCCCCACTAAAGAATTACAAAGTATAACACCGGAAGAAGCATGGAGTAAAACTAAACCTGATGTAAGTAACTTCCGTGTGTTTGGTAGTGAAGCATGGGCTCACATTCCGGATGAAAAACGGAAAGCATTGCAGCCTAAAAGTGAAAAGTGCATATTTGTTGGATATTCTAAAGATGTAAAAGGTTATAGACTTTTTCAACCACATTCTCATGATATAATCATTAGAAGAGTGTTAAATTTGATGAAAATCTCTTGGCCTGCAAGCCTAACTCGGCGATTGTGCCATCTTTGGCCTATGAGCCTGATTCGACGTTTGTGCCTTCTTCTTCTTCTTCCAACTTCCTTGACAGGTTTCCATCTCCAGTTTCTGATAATGACAGTGAGGATGAAAATCCACCTCTGCCTTCTCATGTTCCTCCAGTTGCACCAACACAAGTGCTTCCTCGATGGGTCCGTTCAACATGTGAAGTAGCTGGTGATCTTGCCGGTGATCCTAGAGATCAACGTCGAACACGTTCTCAGTTTCAGTGAGCCTCTTCTATTTTGAATCAAGTTTCCGAGAATCATGATCCAAATTTTTTTGCAGAAGCTTCAGGAAATCCAGATTGGGATAAAGCCATGGATGAAGAATATCGTTCCTTAATGACGAATGATACTTGGGATCTTATACCTCTTCCAAAAGGAAGAAAACTTTTCAGATGTAAATGGGTCTACAGAACTAAGTATGCATCAGATGGAAGTGTTGAAAGACTTAAGGCAAGGTTAGTTGCCAAAGGTTTTTCTCAAGTTGAAGGGATTGACTACAATGAAACCTTTGCTCCCGTCGCAAAAATGAACTCCATCCACCTTGTTATTTCCCTTGCAGCCTTACACAGCTGGGAAGTCCATCAAATGGATGTCAAGTCTGCCTTCTTACATGGTGATTTACAGGAGGAAATTTACATGGAACAACCTCCTGGCTATGTTCAAAATAACTCTAGCCTTGTCTGCCGCCTTAAGAAATCCTTATATGGTCTTAAGCAAGCTCCTAGAGCTTGGTATGCCAAAATGGATAACTTTTTCCTTGACATTGGTTTTTCTAGATGCCATTCTGACCCCAATGTCTATACCAAGAAAGTATGAAACCATCTCATCATACTTGTTCTATATATTGATGACCTTATTCTTACTAGTAGTGACCCTAAGCTTATAACCCATGTGAAATCCAGTCTTAAACAAAAGTTTGAAATGTCAGACTTAGGACATTTGCATTATTTTCTTGGTCTCCAAGTCCTGCAAACCAAAGAAGGAATCTTTCTTTTTCATTCTAAGTATGCTTGTGACCTTCTTCGTCGCTTTCACATGGAATATTGTACACCAGCCCCTTCTCCCTTCCAGTCTGGAGTCAAACTTTCTGCCACTTGTACTTCTCCTGAAGTCGATGCCACCTTGTATCGTCAGCTTGTTGGTAGTCTCTTATACTTGACTCATTCCCGTCCTGACCTTTCCTTTGCCGTTGGTTGTGTTTCCCGTTATATGCAGACACCTCATGAAAGTCACTGGAAAGCAACTAAAAGAATACTTCGATATATTCGAGGTACAGTTTAGTTTGGGATTCATTACAGTACAGGGGGAAAACCTTTGTTGGTTGGTTTCACTGATTCAGATTGGGCCGGCGATCCTAATGATCGAAAGTCTACTGCAGTTTATGTTTTCAGTTTGGGATCTGGACCTATCACTTGGGCTTGTAAGAAACAACAAGCTCTTACTCTTTCTTCAGCAGAAGCAGAATATCGAGCCATCGTTAATGCCATTCAGGAAGCTTTATGGCTTCGACATATCCTTTTAGAGTTTGGATTCGAGCAGCAGCAGCCTATTCCAATTTGGTGCGACAATCAAAGTTCCATCAAGCTTGCTCAAGATCCAGTTCTACATCAACGCAGCAAACACATTGAGCTACATATGCACTTCATCAGAAATCTTGTTCATGATCATGTTCTTGAAGTGCTCTTTTGCCCTATAGATGATCAAGTTGCAAACATCTTCACCAAGTCTCTTACAGAAGCGAATTTTTCTAAACTTCGATCTATGTTAGGAGTTTAGGAACTTTTCATTAAGGGGGGATAGGCTCTAATGCCTCCTTCCTTCTCCTAATGGTGTCACTTTTGTAAATCCTTCAATCCTACCCCAAGTTGTTCTTAAGGGGGGATGTTAGGATATTTAGACACTTAGGAGTTAGTTAAGATCAACTTGTGAAATATATCCGTTAGGGATAGTGTGTCTCTTTAGTATGCATTAGTATGCATTTGTAAATACTTAATCCGACGGTCACGATATGTTCCCGACATAGAGTGATCCGACGGCTCAACTTCTCTTAGATCAAACCCAACCTTGATCCGTGGCTTAACACCCGATTGGTCCATGATCTCTATTTAAAGAGCATGGAGGGTCATTGTTTAGTTGATCGATTATGAGAAGTTCATTTGTAACTTTCTTTCTTTGCATAATAAATTGTCCCGTAGAAGCTATTTGGCCGGGGCTGTGGAGTGTTTCCCTCAAGAGAGTTTAAACCACGTCAAAACATCGGTGTGTTGATCTGTGATCTGTTTATGTGAAGTGGTTGCTCTTGGTGTTCGGTCCTTTGGTAGTACCTTGTGTACCCAAACAAACCAAAATACACTGAGATAGTCTCTTAGTAGCAGATGATTCTCCTTCTCACTAGTGCGCCACTTTCTAAGTGAGAGAAGTATGAGTTTCCGAGTAATCAAATAGAGATCTCCCGATCTGTATTTATACTTAACCTGTTTTCCCAGTGACACTATGGGGCTGACTTGTCTAGCTAGGTACATCCACAATATAATATATATTTCAGGGCCGACTCCACACATGGTGGTCTAATAACCCATGGGAAAGTACACACACTTGCGACACTTGTCAATACACATGACGACACTTCCTTATAGAGGAATAACACATCTCTTATAAGGGTACAATAAATATATATGAAATACATAGATGAAATACATTCCGAAGTTACATATACATCAACAATGTGAAGTGTGATATGATCAAATAGAGATGGAGACCGAAATAACCTTCCTTGGTTATCAACGGAGCAGCAAAGCAATGATGTGAAAGAGGTCATTCAAATAATTAAATTTCCCACTAGTTTTTCTTCAAACATAAATAGTATCTTAATGAGGAAAGGTGAATTTGGGGGGTAAAAACCCATGACTGGAAGACCTTCATTAAGGTAATAATTGTGGTATTCATATTTATATATTGGTTTTATATATATTTTAGGATTTTTTTTCTACTTTTGAAACAAGTAATGATTATTTTTTATTGTTACAGTATGTTCTACCTCTATCTCTCCCAAATGACTTTGACAACAATGTCAAACAAGTTATATATGATCTCTGCAAATACATGAGGTAAGTAGCTATGAATAATTTACATGCAAAATGTTTTTTCAATTTGTTGTTGTACTTATTGACATATGTTTTACTTGTATTGTAATATATATTATGTTTTGTTGAAACATGTTCTTTTATTGCATCATGATCTGTTGATGGTTGTCATTGAAAGAAATCCATCAAGATGATATAAAGTATTGGAAGAGATAAATTCCTCGACTAATGTGTGAAATGCAAAAGTATCTGCCTCGAACATTTTTCAATGCACAAGAACACTACCTCATACACCAAGTTGAGGAGATTGAAATGTGTGGACATGTACACACAAGGTCAATGTGGATGGTGGAGAGACACTTGAAATCATTGAAGTCTTTGGTTAGACAAAGAGCACGTCCTGAGGTTTTTATGGTGAAGGGATATATGGTATATTAATCCATGGTGTATATTAGTTAGTATCTTCCTAAGTTAGCAGTGCAAGCTATGCATGTAGTGGATTGTATTTGGGATGTGAACTCCATAAAAAAATTTGAAAGGGAGAACTTGTCTGGGAAAGGTAGAATGAAGAAAGTGAGAGGTAATTAAACTGTGGAGACGTATGTTACATATAAATTTTTTGTATATTTGTGTATATGTTCATACTCATTTAATAATTATTCTTTCATCGTTTATTAATATTTACCATGGTTATGACTAATATGTAATATTGTTGAATTATGATTTTTTGAGTTAGATCATCGAGATTGGGAAGCACTACATTTATACATTGCAAACAATCTTGATTGGATGAAGTTATGGGTTGAAATATGTAAAGAACATCATGGTGGTAGTTTATCGTGGAAACAACTGTATAAATTGGTTAGAGAATCTCGTCGTAATGGAGATGTAGATGTTACACATAGGGAAATAGATTTAGCATATGGTTTGAAAGATTGAAAGGTAATCAAATTCACCCATTTTATTTAGTTATTTTATATTATATTATTTTGATTGCAAGTGTGTTTTTTTTCAGATACTTTCCAAGTTATATAAATATATTTATTAATTCTCAATCCATCTTTTACATGTCTCGCATATTGCAGTTGAAACACCACAAGGCTCTGTGGTGCAATGGCCGTAGATTTCGCATCAAACAGTTGGATGAAACTAAGAAAAATTACGATAGTGGGATAACTACAATATTCCAGGTCACTAATGTTTCATCTAGTAGAGAGACACATCCCTGAGAAATTACAAATATTTACTATGGGTATTTGGATGATATAATTGAATGTGACTTCAATTCCTTAAAAATAGTTCTGTTCGATGTCTAATGGTATAGGTTACTACTGCATGAATGTGATGAGGATAGAATTGTTATTGATCGTGGCAACATATTTATGATGATTAAAACAATGGTTTTTGAAAATAAAAATGATCGCTACGTTTTTCGAAGCCAATGTGAATAGGTCTTTTACTCAAAGGTTCCAAGTAACAAATTGGCCATTTGTTGTTAGATATGATCCAAGCAGAAGGCTAGTAAAGTATACTATGGAGGAAGAAGATGATATTGAAGAGTGATATGATGCAAATATGGAGTGTTACCGGACAATTGATCGAAAGTGGAATTAAGGCATGATCTCCCTAGTTCAATGTAAATATAGAACAAATCAAACAGAATACAAATCTACCTTCCTAGATCAAATGAGAGATTTAAGTGATGTGAACATCTTACCTTTCAGATCTGTAGATCTCTTTCTCCCTCATCGCTCCAAGCTCCACAGTCGTCAGATCCGTAGCTGCAAGACCTGTCAGAACATGCAAAAGACAAACAAGCAGTAATAGCACATCTACACAATAATTGATCTAAGTAAACGGTTAGGGAAGTAAACTATAAATATCAAATGAACAACAAGACATTTATGGAAAGAGTTTTGTATTACTATATAAAAGTGGGAATACAAAGAAGAGTGAGGATTACAACCAAGCCCTAACGTTGCAATATTCCTCCAACAAACCAATCCAATGCCTCTAAGGACAAATGGGTTCCTCCAATGGATGAATGATGATCTCCTAAGATTATTCCACGAGCATATGGATGCTATAGAAGTCCTCCTCTTGGAATGGAGAAGATCTTCATATATATAAGACTAGGAGGATAGGATAGGTTGAGAAATAGTGGGAGAGGACTAAGGGATCCTCCCAAGGGGTTAGGGAACCAAATTCCAACTCAACTACAAGCTAGGGATAAAGATCCAAGTCACACACCTTCGATAAATCGCTTGAAGATTCCCTTTATCCACATTAACTGACATCAACGCAAGTTGCATTAGGACAACCCGCACTGGCGCATGCTGTACAAGAGTGACATGAGCCGACGACGCACTCCATCAAATGATTAATTGCACTTGACCTAGTTGGGAACTGGTTGCTAGGGAGCAGCCTACGCCAGCCCAACTAGACCCTATAGTCAGGTGGTCAGTAACTTCTCAAGTTTGACTTCCTAGTCATAGAAACATCAGGGGATGTTTGCACTGAGTCTTATGATGGCAAGATTTAGGTGTAACAGAATGCCCGCCAAAGCATGAAGATGATTAAACTAGACAGGTGAAATTCTTTGATAGAAGGATGGCAAGGACTTGTTGGATGGAAGATGCTGTTGTAGTACAACTGACTCTGAGAACACAGTCTCGTATGACTAACAACATGGCTGCCGACCAATACAATGCAGATCCATGGTAGTAAAGATCGACTGGACACAATCATGGCTACTAGACAAAATCGTAGATCCATGATGAGATGATAACACAACCACGACCAATACAAAGTGGATCCGTGTAATATAACTCAAACAATCTCCATTGCAACCTGGGTAGAATATAACGTCCCCAGGGTCTTCAAGCTGAACCCGCAATGATACAAATCTATCCATGTGATTACAATGTTTTGGAGTCGAATAGGGTAGAAACCACTTGATTACCGGTCATTAATGTATACCGTTAACAAGCATGAGGAAAATCACCATTGATGTCGATGATCCCCAAGGTATCATAGTACATATCACCAAGTGTGAATAAATGAGTTGAAGTCGAACGCTTGATGAAATATTTTAGTGAAGAGTCAATGATGTAAACTCATGGTGAAAGCGAGGTAACCTGCCATTGAGGCATGCAGGCCCAAGGTACTTGATTGGTTTCTAGATTAAATCCTTGGATGATGTGTTGAAGTCGACAAGGATGAATCTGTCGAAGGAGGGCCATGATGAATCCCCCATCATCGACACAAAAAATGATAACAGATGTTTGGAGTAGATCGGATGGTACAGTAACACGCAAGATTGACTCAGAGTAGACCAATGTAATCGAGGGTGTACTGACTGCAAATGATGAGCAATGAATGTATCTTGAACATGGGCATGGCATGACTTAGCAGTATTGACATGATGAGAATGACACCAACCCATAATGCAACTGATGATGGAAGTATTCTTCGGATGACCCAAAGGAGTAACAAGACTCATGAAGTTAGAAAGACTCGAGGGAAAACGGATAACCCAAGTACTGTATGCAAATGCAAATGAGTGCCATGTTCAAGAACGACTAAGTACTTCCACAGGTAAAGGTGTAACACAAAAAACTTTCCTTTTTCCCCATCATGACTGATGAGTGCCTCATGTGTTTTTTAATGAGCTTGAGGAGGGTAACCAGATGCTCGGTATAGCTCATCTCATAGATGAGTCCAATCCCAAATGTTTTCCAAACCTAGGAAAGGAGGGCTTCGTCCCATGACGAGCCCTTCAATGTTGAGTTTTAACGAGTCCATAGAAGGAAAACTCGACGTCATTTCATATTTAGAGAGTCTGAAAAAGAACTAAAGAAGTCTCTAAAGGTCCTTTTTCATAAGGTTAGCCCCTTCGCCCAAAAAAGGTAAAACAACGCGAGAGAGAACTCTTCCAGTCATGATTGGCTGAAGTATTCCTTTTTCGTAACTAGTGCCCCATGGTCCGAAAAAAGGGGTAAAATTTCACCAGGGAGACGATCATTCAAATAATTTTACAAGCATGAACGCATCAAGTTCACTTCACGGTCTTTTCATATTTAGAGAGCCTAGAAAGAGCTTAAAGAAAGACTTAGGGGGGTTCCTTTTTTGTAGGAGTTTAACGAGCCCAAAAAAGTGATAAACTATAACTCGGTGACTTATTCTCATCATTTTACGAGCATGAGAAAGAACAAAGAGCAAGCTCGGTGTCATTAATAATTGAATTTAATGAGCGAAATAATGACAAAAAGATGCTTGTTGAGTTGTTCATACATGATAATACTTGTGAGATGATCACCACGACGAAAAATGACATTAATTAGGTACCTAACTTCTCCTGCAGCTCAAAGACTAGGTCAAAATAGTTACCAAGCGTTTAAATGGAGAAAATAACTCAAACTATAGTAAATAACCCACTAAAGCATCAAAATAAAAAAAGGAATATTCCCTTTTTTGTTATAACGTGGGAAAAATAGTGAAAAAGAATTACAATTGTTTTTTACCATGTTTGGAGAGTGTAAAGTGCCATTTGGAGCCAAATTTCGTTTGTTGATTCCAGGAGCTACGATCCACCGTTTCGCGAGCCGTCAGAGACAGGTAAACGTAAACTTAGCTATGCAACTTTTCAGTGGATTACATTCATGTTTTTTTTCTTAATTTTTAGGGTTTTGAGTTGTTTTGGTGGGGGTATTTTTGTCCACGGGTCAGCGCAATCACTCCTTACGGGAACTGCACCGGCCATGCGCCGACGCAAAAACCGTAAGAGCCATTTGCGCTGACGGCGCCCTATTTGCAAAGACGTCCTACGCCAACACAAACTACCAAATGCAACTCAACACCCAACCCAAATAAAAAATATTTGATGGATGGAAAGAGTTCTAATGGTGTTTACTTTCCCTTTTTGACAGGTTCACGGTGACAAATATGGTTCTCGAGTGTCGAGAATGACAGCATGAGGTTGATGATGCCCAAGCCGAGAATGACCCTCAATGCATTGCTGCATTGAGGCACTATGGGTTACTTAAATACTTCAGAGTGCTGGGTATGAGGGCCCAAGTTCCGTTAGTGACGCACATGATCCAATGTTGGGATCCTGTGCAGCAACACTTTGTGATAGGAGTGCATACACTGAGCATAGATGTCAAGGACATCTACTTCTTAATAGGGTTATCCCAACGGGGGGAGCCTGTATATCTTACCGAATCATGAATAGGTGATCAGACAGTGGATGCTATGATTGATCAGTGGTGCACTAGAGGCATTGCGGCTATTGGTGGGAAGATCCCCATCAAAGACATTCGAGACCGTGCTTTACATATCATGCTCTACACCATAGTGAGGGGAGTCGATCTACTCACCTTGCGAGCAAATCACAGTTGATGTATGCGGAGGAGTCCATGGGTCCTCAGGTATTCAACTGGTGTCAGGGACTCCTCACCAACCTATGAGGTCAGTTGACCAAATGTCAGCGCGGGGCACTGAAGTAGTTTGGCTATGGGTCGGTGGTGATATCGTTTCTATTGGAGCGGGTGCCTCATCTACATCCGCAGGTGGACTTGGATGACCGAGATGATCAGGATCCACGCATGACCCAATGGGAAGAGGTGATGGCCCTCCATGGTGGAGGGGATCCGATCATAGGCTTCGGTTCTGGATTTTTCACTTGACTGAAGGGACGACTCCTCATGATAGAGGATTATCCATATAGCGGGACGGACTTTAGAGACGACCCCGACCTGGTGCTTCCTGAGGGAGCACAATGGGGTGACATCAGTAAGAAAAACAACTTCTGTATTTTTTCATTTGATGTATTTATGATTTTTTGGAGTTGTGTTGATGACTCAATGTTTTGTGCAGATGTGGGTTCATCACGACCAGTTGGAGTCTCGCTCATTACGAGGAGAGGAGAGGTGCTGGTTGTAGGTCCCGTGATGCGTGATGCCATTGAGGAGGTTTAGGAGGTTTATGAGAAACTCCACAGGTTGACACTGGATATCCCAGAGCCGGGTGTCCGTGATCTACCCCGGGGTTACCAGAAGTACACTGTCGGGGTGTCTGCACTTTTTGGCACGCTTCTCTGCAAAGTTGCGAGGGCCGTAGTCTGCTATCACAAGTACCCTAGGGATTAGGTTTATGCTTATGTATGTACTAAAAGCTTATGAGCTTCAGATTTTGTAGAGATGACTCTGACTGAAAGCTAGCATTTTTGTATCAGCACCATCATTTTGTATCAATTTATATATATACACAGACATTTTCAGTGGCTTTATACATTTTTTGTTCTATGGATGATTAATGAGATCTTGTTTACCTGTTTGCTTATACAATGGATTATTTACATGTTATGTATGCTTTTATATTTTATGAACATGTTATGTGTGTGCAATGTACCAATCTAAAATGAAGTTTGACATTGAGTCAACAACTGTATTCATGTCTCGTGGAATGTGTAGGTATTGAATAGATTCAAAGGACCTTTCTAGAAGACGGACTCGTCTGAAGAGACAGAGAGGAGTAGGGTCACAGATAGCATAAATCCGGTTCAGATGAGAAACCACTAGTTGTGAATCCAAGTGGATAACAACATGGTTCATACCTAAGGAAAGAGCATCGGTTAGGGTTCCAATCACCACCTGATACTTTGCGGCGTTATTGGTTGTGTATCCTAGACAACTTCCTCCTGAGCTGATAAGCTCGCCGGTGGGAGAATAAAGTACCCATGATGCCGAAGCAAGGTTACGGGTATGCCGGCTGGTGCCATCCATGAATCTATAGCAAGTTTCCATTTGCACATACAGACATAACATGGTATAAGAAACAAAACAAGACTTAGACACACTAAAACAAAAGCATCACACCACACAAAACACACACGCCATGTATAGTATATACAAGATATCTATGAGTGAAAGACTCAAGCATAGTACCTATTTAGGTAGAGCCCATTGCAGGGCTCGCCTAAATATATCCCATCATAGTCCTCTAGTTCGTAGGCTCCCTTCTCCAGAACATGTTTCACTATGGATGCTCTGTGCCACATGGACTTGAACTTACCTACCCCAGCTTATCGTGATTTTGGTCGTATGTGAGGACCAAATCACCCTCGTTAAAGACACGGGGTTTGACCGACCTGTCATATTGTGCTTTGATGCGCTTCTTATGTGCCTTTTTGGCAAGAGAAGCGTCGCGATGGGTCTCATCAAGTTTTGTTAGGTAAAGGAATCGCTCTTCCTCGGTAGTGGTGTTCGGAAGAAGTTCGACTGCGAGTTTGAGTGATGGAATCTCGCACTCTATAGGTAGGAATTCCTCCAATCCGTAAACTAACTAGAATGGTGTGAATCTGGTGGCAGTCTTAATGGAGGTTCGGTATGCCCATAGTGCGGAAAAGAGCATGTTGTGCCAGTTAGACTTGTGCGTACCCACCATGAGTTGAATCATGGTTTTAAAGACCTTGTTGATTGCCTCTACTTGTCCGTTGGACTGTGGGTAGTAATGGTTTGATTTTTCATGATGAAAACACAGTCTAGCGCTCAATTCATCTACCATGTGGTTCTGAAAGTGAGATCCATGTTCAGTGACTATGGCTTGTGGAACTCCGAACCATGCAATAACATGATTGAACATGAAGAGTGCGGCAGTTTTTCCATCTTCGTTGTACGTAGGCATAGCCTTGGCCCATTTTGTAAAGTAATCCACGGCTACTATGACGCAACCATGCCCCCCGACCGAGGTAGGCTTATAGTGCATGAAATCTATGCCCCATTTTGCAAAGGGGCCAACGGCAATAACTGGGTGTAATGGGGCTGGATGGGTGCATTTTTTCGATTGAAAATGCTGGCATGGGGGACATCTTTTAACGACCTCTATACCTTTAAAGATGGATGGCTAGTAATATCCCGCGCGTAGTATCTTCTGGGCTGTAGCCATCCCAGAGAGATTACCGCCACAAGCCCCAGCATGACAGTCATTCATGACGTGTTTAGCCTCCTCGCGCGTCAGACATCGTTGAAAAACATAATTGACACCACGACGATATAGGGTATCGTTAATGATCAAGTAATACTTAGCGTGGTGACGGATACGACAACGATCGTCATGAGACAATTGCAGGTTGAAACGTTGGGTTTGAAGATATAAGGTAATATCTCCATACCACGGCTTAGACGTGATGATAAGCAACAATGATTCGTTTGGAAGATAATCATTGGGTTCAAATCCTAAATCGAAACGGGGAAGATCGCAAATGAGCTAGGAAAACACCAAAGACTTCTTAGACTTGGATTTCTTGAAGAGCAGGTCAAACTATTGAAGTATCACGATCTAGCGTGAATACTTACCCCCAAGTACTTGGTGTGTCAAAATGTGGTACATGGGGTTCGAGTCGGCGATGATGGTGGTGGTGCGGAGTAGTATGTAATGACAAAAATTTTGGACGGCGACGACTGCCGCGAGAGCGAGCTTCTCGACATGTGATTAATGAGTTTTAGAGTCAATAAGACCCTTACTTAGGTAATATAGCACATGTTCCTGGGCAATGTTGTACTCCTGCACCAAGATCATGGCGATCATGGTGGAAGAAGAGACAAGATAAAGAATGTAATCTTTATAGTAATTGGGCGGTTGGAGCATAGGGGCATGCATAATGGCATGTTCCAGACTATCTAAGGATTGTTGCGCTTGCTCGTCCCAAATGAAGGGGATGTTCTTCTTCAGTAATATCATGTAGCTCTTCGTCTTTTGAGCAAAATTACAGAAAAAATGCTGTAAATAAGTTTCCTTCCCTTGCAAACTTTGAATTTCCATAACATTAGTAGGAGGTGGGAGAGCAACAATGGCTTCCACATTCAAAGGATCAATGCGGATCCTGGCCTTCGAAATGATAAAACCTAGGAGGCGTCCAGACTCGACGCAGAAGATACACTTGTGAGGGTTCAGGTGGATGTTATACTGCCTGGATCTGAGGAATACAACCGTCAGATGATCAATGTGGAACTCACAGTGCCGTGAATGGGTAGGTAGGTCATCAAGGTAAGGTTCCACAAAGTCCTTAACATCATGAAAAGCGTACGACATGGCCCACTAGAATGTGGCACCAGCATTTTTGAGACCAAAAGGGAGCTTGCGATAAGCAAACGTGCCCCAAGGGCAGATGAAATCTATCTTGTGTTGGTTGTTCGGGTGGATCTCAATCTGGTTGTAACCAGAGAAACCATCCACAAATGAGAAGATGACACTTTCAGCACAATTGTCTATAATCTGATCGATAAAGGGAGTGGGTTAATTGTCCTTCGGACAAGCCTTGTTCCAATCTCGATAATCGACATAGACACATATGGTGACCTACTTCTTAGCCACAGGGATGATATTTGAGACCCATTTTGTTAATGGAACAAGGTAGATGAAACCGGCCTTCAAAATATTTTCAATTTCTGCATTAATCGCCACAGTTTTTCGAGGGTGTACCGGTCGTAGCTTTTGGTGGACTGGTTTAGCATCGGGATAGGTTTTGATTTCATGTGAAACAATAGCAGGGTCAATCCCAAGAATTTTCTTGTAGGTCCAAGCAAACATGTCTCAGAATTGCTTGAATAAGGCCGTGAAAGTAGTAATCTCTTCAGGGGAACATTTCTGGCCTAAACGAATATGTTCCACTACACCAAGGGTAACCGAGATGTCAATTGGAGTGGTTGGTTCAATGTTGGCCAAGTTTCCCTCAGTGTCTATATGACACGTGAGTATCAGGGACTGAGGGCAAGGGTAGACATCCGGTGTAAAAATGGTGGTAATGTTGTTCTCTACAGAATCCAATGGGGAAAGGAAAGATGATCGATGGTGGAGGTATTCATAGGAGGGTCATCCACACTCATAATTTCCTTGATGGAATCGTCAGATGGAAACATCCAGAGCAGAGGATCGGGTAAGGGCGATGTCTGATGTAGAGAATAGGATGTAGAGGCCACAACCAAGTGGTCCTCAGGTGCTGAATAGATAGCCTTGTAAGTGAGTTTAGCGAGTGAAAGAGGCATGGTATCTCCAATCAAGTGCACGGTGGCTTCATCAGGTACAAGCCATTGGTCAGTGGAGTTGGAAAAAGAAGATATCATGTTCGCCATAGCAACATGGTTAGGGGGATCCGGGGTTGGAAAGATGCCCATATGAGATGAATATTTTATGAGGCCGACCCCCACGTTCTCATATAACTGCGAATATTGTCCAAGCAATGGGACATTATCGCTCAGGTGAGAAGCGATGTCCAGTGTACAGAAGTCTAGTTGGTCGATAGTGACAATTCGACCTTGGTGGGGGAATTGCACTATGCAGAAGACGGATGACTCTACCACATTCATGGCATAAAACCAATTACGACCAAGTAAAATATTATAATCTAAAGGGGCTACTACTAATTCCATGTTAATGGTTGCGGTCTTACCCCCCAACTCTACTGCCAAGGCTTGTAACAACCCATGGGGTTGGAAGCCACGACCGTCAAATGATTTCAAGGTAGTGGGAGAACGGTTTAACTTGGGAGAACCAATGGCTCTCCAACATGATATCGACATGAATGAGGTAGAGGCACCTTCGTCTAACATAGTACGATGGATTGTCTTCCCAACAATCTTCGTGGCAACTTGAAATTCCAACTGGTGGGAAAGCCTCGGTTTAAAGTACCCAAGTCGGAACATGATTGTATTAGAGGAATCCGGATCAACCATGCCAATGCCAGCGAGAAGAGTCTTGCGCTGGTTGGGACAGTTCTGCAAGACCTCGAGCGTCGACATAGCACAAGGATCTTGTGCCAAGTCCTCTACGACGTAGTTTTGATTTTCCCGAGCATTGGGATTGAAAACTGCTTATCGAATCGTTCTCTTGGGTAGATGCAACACAAACTCTAAAGAAGGCTTCTCAATGGTGAGATAAGCATGTGGCATGGTAAAGTCAGGAATAGAAGTGGAAGCTTTTCAGTATTACTTCCAATGGGTTCCTTCTGAGGGACTGAGTCGTACGAGTGTGAAAGTGTGTTCAAGTTAACCGTCTCACTACGCATCATGAGAACATGCATGGTGGAGGACGCCTCTCCATGTGAAGGAGAGGTTTGGGCGATTAGTTGTTAGTTTTGAGTGGGGAAGGGATCGTTGAGAATGGCGGGAGTAGGGTTTCCTTTGAGAAACTTTTGTATTTCGTCTCGGTGAGGACATTCCTTTGAGAAATGGTCACCACCACACAGTAAACGAGGATACTTCAACTTCCTCTTCTATTTGGTGTCGTCAGGGGTGGGCTTGGGGTCCTGCTGATCAGAAGATTTCTTAGGTTTACATTTGTTTTTCTTCTTACCATCGTATTTTTGAGACGAATTTGATTGAACAGAATTCACCTCTTCGGTGGAGGAAAGAGTGGGTGACTTGGTGGTGCTGCTGCTAGCCTGTGGTGGGGATGGGGAATATACTTGGGGGTTCGACGATCCACCAATTTAAGTAGAAGGCTGGGAGGTAAGGGAACCAATGATGCCATTGACCTGAGGTCCCTTGGGTGGTTTTGCAGGGTCATACGTAGGGCGAGGTGCGTTAGGAACAATTTCATACAACGTGCTAGATTGAGCATAGACCATGTCTAAGTAATGGGCATGGGAAATAGCCTGTTCCTCGGTGACGACCCCTCCCATGGCCACGTTTGAAGCTATGACAGGTAGAAGAGACTTTGTGAACCAGTCAACTAAGATTTGGTCTAGAATGTGAGCCTTAATGAGATGTCATCTTTGTTGCCACTCATGAATATGGTCCGAGATATGAGTTGCGGTATTCTAGCAAAGAGAGGTCAATAAGTCCGTACCAGTCTCATAGTAAATGGGCAATTGGAAATGGGTCAAAAAGGACATAGCAAGAGAAAGGAAATTTGGAAAAGAGTTTGGTGGTAATTCAATATACCACTTGGCAGCTGGTCCGATGAGAGTCCGTTGGAATAACCTAAGACGGATCGAATCGTCCATTAGGGAGTTGGATGAACACCATAAATGGTATGTCATCACATGATTTTTTGGATCCTCACCAGGTTTTCCATCAAATTTGGGAATATCATATGGTAGTTTAATTGGAATTGGTGGTCAATTGTATCCGTGGAAGATGGGTTCATTAGTCAGTTGAGACAGGTTAGGTAGGTCCAAAGTGGCCAAGAAAGGCAATTGTTGGTTCGGCTGCTGGTATTGATAGTACTGATATGGCATGTATGGACTAGTGGGACCTTGCATTGACTGGTTGTAGGGTGTTCCCAGAGGAAACTAGTCATAAGGGGGTGTGTCGCTTAGACCATATGTAGGTCCACTGCCATAATCGGGTGGTCCATTACCATAAGGTGGGGGTCTGCCACCGCCACCGGGATAAGGTGGAACTCCATCGCCTCCGCTGGGAGGGGGTGGAGCTCCACCGCCTCCGACGGAAGGCTGGGGGCCTCCACCACCACCACCAGAAGGGTGTGGTCCTCCTCCGCCACCTCCACCAAAATAGGGTGGTCCTGCACCACCGCCACCAAAATAGGGTGGTCCTCCACCATGAGGTGGGGGTCCGCCGCCACCGGGGGGTGGTCCTCTGCCTCCGTCGGAAGGGGGAAAGACTACGCCTCCATGGGAAGGGGGAGGTCCTCTGCCTTCGCCTCCTGGAGGGGGTGGGCCATGGTTTTCAGAATGAGGGGGTCCTCCGCCAGAAGGTAGAGGTATGCCTCCTTCGAAATTATATGGGGGCCCGTCGCCTCCAAAAGGATGTGGAGGGGGACCAAATGGGGGTGGTGGTACTTGAGGGACAGTTGGTGGGGGTCCATGTTGTAAAACATTATGGTGTCCCCATAGAGTGTATGGATTTCCGGGATAAGGTATCTAGTAGAGTGCGTTTCCGGGATTGAATTGTCCCGACACAGGGTTAAGATAACTTGGATACGCTTGACTCCATGGTGGTTGAGTTGAATTGGATGGTCCCCCAACATGAGATAACCCAATGGTGGATGCTCTAGCGGGTAAGGAAGTTCCAACGAAATGATTGATAGGAATTAATCCTCCAGTATTATGCGTAGGAGATGGGGCTTGCCCTCGAGCAACAACATGCTGAACACTAATCGATGGTTGACCCAAAATGGGTTGTTGATTATCTGCTACGGGATTAACATTAATTGTAAGGAAAGTAGGGAGTAAAGAGTATCCTCCCCGCGAGTTTTGGGGTGGGGGAGGGGTGGGTAATGTAACCGTAGTAGTAAGAGGAGTGTTGGACTGTTTTCCTTCAACCAATTGAGTCATTTGGGGTATAGAATCAGTCTCTTGTCTAAGGGGTGTACTTGCAGGAAGTGAGGGTTGAACAGGTTCATAAGTGGTCATGTTGTGGATGGATGGTTCCGGTGAATCATAAGATAAATAACGAATTGGGATAAGTTGATATGCGGGTAACTTTAGGTCTTGAACCCTTCGTAAAAGACTTTGTCTTCGAAATTCCTCGCCAATGGTACGTAATCTGTCAAGGCGGTTACGAAAGGGTACCAAAAGTACATCAGGAGTATCCCAATTGGGTGGGGATGAAATGGAAAAATGAGCCACTTGTTGACCTAGAGATGTTTCCCAAAAGGGTGCAGTTGGACCAAATGTAGTTGATACAGGGTCGTCCTGGGAGGATTTTAACAATTCCAAATATCCAGGCTCTCCCGACAGCGTGTGAGGGAGAGATACGTCTTGTAAAGTGGAAATTTCTTCCTCTTCTCCCCTTGAGGGGTTGGAGGCTGGTGAGTTTGGAGGAAACATGTGTGCTCCCGAATCCATAGTAGGTTTTTCTACTTTAGGTGACATGACCGTGATGTGTGGGTCCATTCTTACCTTCGAAATTACCTCCTGATTAAGGGGATATTCGGGTGGTAAGTTTAAAATTCTGCAGGACCTTCTCCAAGGAAAGTCAGCCAGAGTGACTAAACCAGAGTTTCTCCTAGGTGTATTCTAAATAAAAGAAAAGCAGTCCAGAAAACAATATACACAAACTAAGGTCAGAAGCAAACTTATGTGATAGGTGTGGATTCAAAATTATGGAACCTCACAGATTGTCAAGGCTTCACAACTCGTGATATACTCCAGGGCCCAATAGTTATACCCAGCCCAATATTTCAGAGCACTAACCAGGGAGGATTAGGACCACACCCTTGACCATATAACCCAACTACCCTATAGTACGTGCATAGTAGATCCTCAAGTGCTGTTCTCGCTGTATTGCTCTGCGAAGATGGCCAAATGGTTAACTCAATTGGTTTCAGGAATCCTATGGGTGTCTCCTGATATACGCATGGTACGTGGGAGCTCAAATATGTACTGGTGTTGTCTAATGCACAACCGTATGGCAAGAGACTTCCAATATACTACCAAGTACATGAAACACCTTTCGATATACGCCGAGTACGTGAAGTGCCTTTTGATATATCCTAAGGTACATGAAAGAGCCTTCGATATACCGGTTCGTACATGAAAGAGATTCGATATACTGGTTGGTACGTGGAAGAATTACAATACCCTCGGAATGCAGTGCAGGCAAATAAAGACAGTTGCCATGTTTTACGACGTCGAAACAGGTCTCTAACTTAACACACAAGTTACTAAAATTTTTACCCTAGTTCTACCATTAATTTTATCTGGACGGTTAGGTGAATGCATGAGGTGAATACATAAATGTAAGCATAATGCAAGCCCTAACTACATGGAAACATATAATTTTTCTTTTGAGAAAATCTATGTACGGGAAGGAGAAATCTTTTTCAAGTAGTTTTACCAAAACAACAAATTTCAGCAAATCCCAAATCTACCAAAAATGACAACGAAAGTACTCTTTTCATTTTTTCCAAGCAAAACACGAAAATCAACAACAAATCAAATCCAAATCAAAGAATTTTATTTTTGTCTTTTCAATTAGAATGAAACTAAGTGATGAAAAGGGAGAAATTCTACTTAGAGAACGTTAACTCTTCGATTATCACTATGATAGCCTAAAATCACGAAAACCAAAAAATGAATATAACTTCTTCAAGCATGGAAATCACTTTTTGCAAAAAAAATGATTTTACTTGGATTTTTCAAGAAAATGAATGGCTCATAATTCGTGATAAACACCAACAATTAACATCTTTTTCAAACTTTTCAAAAGATTTGTGAATGATAAATTCCAATGCATGAAACAAACTTTTATACAATTCTCAAATGAACTTGAAAAATGGTAAAAATGAAGCAGTTTTTGATTTTTCCAATGAATGCACCAAGACAACACTTGATAATAATAATGCTTTTAAATGTAAAAGGTTGAAAAGAAGAGACTACTTGCAGCACTCCAATCATTCAGAAATTCTCAAGAAAATCACAAGCACTCCAATAAAGTGAAAAAACACACAAGACACTCAAAATCAACCGGACCCAAGAAAAACTAAATGATGTGTGCAAAAAGAGGTCTTGAAACAAATCTAATGCAATGAATAGATCATGTGAGGAGAGGGGGAATGCAAGGTCAAGTGGATGAAGGTGGGGGAGTCTAAAGTGTCCACCACTACCAAGTCTCAAGCTTGTCCAAAATGGAACCCAAAACCAATCCAAACAGATCCAAACACTACCAATGAAAAATCAAAATATCTCTAACTGGAAAGTGCAGTATAGAGAGGTCTGCAAATCAAACCAAACTAAAAAATGGAGGAGGGATGTCCTAAGCACTAGGCTTGACTGCTCGGTGCAGCCTATGGTCAGGCTCAGAGCGCCCGGCGCAGGTGGTGAGTGTGTGAATTGTGCCGGCGGCGCAGGATGTAAAACTAAACTGAGCGCCGAAGGCGCAGGTTGCAGGGAAGCAGGTTGCGCCCGTGAGGGTATGGCGCTCTGGCTATACTACCCAGGTGCATCGAGAGAAATCCCAATGCAAGGATGAAAATATATCCAAAAATGAGCAATCAAAAGGTTTGATAATCATACATACAGACTCAAAGGAAGTCAACAGTCTCTTCAAAGAGAAGATCTGGTGGTGAAAAAGGCTTATGAGGCAAATGAAATGGATCACGAAGAAATCAAAGAAATTGACATTCAAATTGAAAACAACGTACGTATTCCCCAGTATGGTCACCAAATTTTTTACTGGACAATCTACGCAATGCGGACTTAAGGCATGATCTCCCTAGTTCAATGCAAATCTAGAACAAATTAGACAAAATACAAATCTACCTTCCTAGATCAAATTAGAGATTTAAGTGATGTGAACATCTTACTTTTCAGATCTGTAGATCTCTTTCTCCCTCATCGCTCCAAGCTCCACGGTCATCAGATCCATAGCTACAAGACCTGTCAGAACATGCAAGAGACAAACAAGCAGTAATAGCACATCTACACAATAATTGATCTAATTAAACGGTTAAGGAAGTAAACTATAAATATCAAATGAACAACAAGACATTTATGGAAAGAGTTTTGTATTACTGTATAAAAGTGGGAATGCAAAGAAGAGTGAGGATTACAACCAAGCCCTAACATTGCAATATTTCTCCAACAAACCAAGCCAATGCCTCTAAGGAGACATGGGTGCCTCCAATGGATGAATGATGATCTCCTAAGCTTATTCCACCAGCATATGGATTCTATATCATTCCTCCTCTTGGAATGGAGAAGAGCTTCATATATATAGGACTAGGAGGATAGGATAGGTTGATAAATAGTGGGAGAGGACTAAGGGATCCTCCCAAGGGATTAGGGAACCGAATTCCAGCTCAACTACAAGCTAGGGATAGAGATCCAAGTCACACACCTTCGAGAAATCGCTCGAAGATTCCCTTTATCCACATTAACTGACATCGACGCAAGTTTCATTCAGACAACCTGCGTCGGCGCATGCTGTACAAGGGTGACATGAGCCGACGATGCACTCCATCAGATGATTAACTAAGCTTGACCTAGTTGGGCACTGGTTGCTAGGGAGTAGCCTGCGCCATCCCAACTAGACCCTATAGTAAGGTGGTTGGTAACTTCTCAAGTTTGAATTCCTAGTCATAGAAACATCACGGGATGTTTGCACTAAGTCTTATGATGGCAAGATTTAGGTGTAACATGGAGTAGGAATATGGGTCGACAGACAAAGAATATGGAGAAGAAGAACAAGGTGTAGGATAAAATGTACTAGTTCTTGATGATGATATCGATGAAGATATGCTAAAAAATGATAGTGACTACGATCATGATATCATCATTCCTTTCAACATTGGTTATGAATCAGATGATGACATAGATGTCAAGTTGGATGAAGAAGAATATACATAAGAAGGATGATACATATGTTGAGTTGGATGATGTACGCAACTATATATTTTAATTTGTATGAATTATTCTCTTCAAATAATTTACTTATGTGGGTTTATTACATACTTTTAAGTTTTATTCCATTTTTTATATCCTATGTTACATGTTGTTTATCATGTCACACCTGGAAATAGTGGTCATAGTGTATGTCAT
The DNA here is from genome assembly GCA_027924585.1 of Larix kaempferi. Taxonomy (NCBI): domain Eukaryota; kingdom Viridiplantae; phylum Streptophyta; class Pinopsida; order Pinales; family Pinaceae; genus Larix; species Larix kaempferi. The sequence continues at coordinate 1,577,421 of BSBM01000962.1, read as the reverse complement.
CATGCTAAACCAAAATTATCATTTACAAACACATGATAATTTACTTTACCTTAATTAATTTTTGTTTTGGTAGCTTCTATGCCTGAATCTAATTAGTATGTTGCTTTCAATTATTTTCTATTTTTATATTGAGCCATTGGGGAATTGAGAGTGATGTGAGGAGGAGGGGAGGGGCCATATGAGCTTCCACCTTCACGTGGTTGGCCCTGTTCAGTAGAGAATAAATTATTCTCGAAACCAAGTGATTCTCATTCATCTTTATACCAATCATCTTTGGCAGTAGACAACATTTCATCTTGAGATAATGGGTTCATACTACTCTATATGGATAAGATCAAAACTTAGATGAGAGAAAAAACCAAACAAAAGAAATAATTGATGAAGCCTGTGCAATTTATCATGAAGTACTTTTTTTATCAACTCTATATGGAGCAGAAAACCTAGATGAGAGAAAAAATCAAAGACATGAAATAAGGCCTTTTAATTAAAAACCCAACCAACAGTTACATTAATTAACAATCTGGGAGTGTATGACTTTAAATATTACTGCAAAATATATGCAAGTACAATTCCTGCGTAATGCTGAGAGAAATCTTAATTGAAATGAAGCTAATGAGATGAAGTAGCAGCAACTCTAACTAAGAAATAATCCCAAAGTCTTCTGATCTAAAAATGAATAACAATGCACCAATATTATATTTTAACCAATCCAAAGAGGAATTTCGCTGAAATAAATTACTTTAACAATTCCAAATTTATCCACTTGATTCCATTCAAGAATCCTACATGAATATTTCAATCCTAGAATAAAACTATGATGTGCCAATTACTCATAACATTATGATCTATCTGAAATTAACTAAGTAACAGAGTAACATTGAATTAATCGAATAAAAAATTCTTTAAATTAGCATCTCTAACATATCTATTTGCGCCAAGGAGTATTCTGCGTTAACCACTTATGACGCCTGTCATGTCCCCTTGAATCGTTTATAAACCATAGAGGGAACATGATTGACATATCGGGCTTAATTGGTAAACTCAGCCCCATACATTACTAATAAATTCATAAGAATTAAAAAATTGTGTGTACAGACTCATACTCAATATAAACACAGCGGAAATACACATATTTACAAGCACACAAATAGTAATGCATCATCATATCTACCACAGGAATATGAGGGTTCATCATATGAGAATTCAATCTTGTTCTCATGCTATGTACAGGCTTCATGTCGATTTCCTTAAGACAATCATTTTGTTTCATTAACATGGGCAATTGACATTCATAATTAACACACTGCAAAATACATAATGCATATAATGTAAATCACAGAGAATACTTATCTTGAAGATGAAGCTGTCCAACAACTGGCTATGTGAGAGCAACGTTCCACCCAACCATAGATCTATGTCCAGCTTGTATTCTTTCAGCTGAGAGATCACCCCCGAGCTGGGTTGTGTATCCACTAAGGAGGAACTAGACAAGCTCACTCACAGCCATGGCTTCACTCAACAACTATGCTAAGCCAACTCACAGTTGGATTTATCAAGCATACAATAGACAAGGGAGGGAAATGCTAAGCCAGTGAGCTCATCCACTGAGCTACAGGCATCTCAAATGAATTCAACAGTCAAGACACCCACATTACCTACCACACCCAACATAAGGACGGTCCCTTTCTCTGCTGCACAGTCCCTTAGGAGTCCCTTCCCTCCAGTGCTCTTTAGGATGGGTATAGAAAGGTCCAACTGCTAATTCTTGAGATTCTAGCCTTCACCGGGTTTATCAAGCAATCCCAACCTCTGCTAAGTCATTCACAATTGGATTTCTCACAATTCTGTTCATCAAAAACTCAATCCCGTCACTTGATTTTTGGGCTATAATAACTAGGTTTTCCAATAGATTTCGGGGTATCTAATACTCTCAAATTTGCCCCAAGGTTCATATCTATGGATCCCCCATTGAATTTTTTTGTCAAATACCAAATCTGGGCGTTTATGGCTCTTCAAGATGTGGGTTCTTGCCAAGTTGCGATTTCTGGTTTTGCTCCCTGCTGGCAATTCGTTTTTGGATGGAAAATGATGCTGGGATCTTCAACAATGGGATGAGAATGAGAAAGAAGCAACCACCATGAAGTAGGGTGACTTGTGGTACAAGAAAACAATGTCCATACTCTGCCATACGAATTTCTGGGCTGCCCATGCTCCATTGAAGCCATGGACTGAAATCTTCAACAACTTCCTTACAACAAAATTAAATGTCAACAATGTAAGTAAAATGGGTTCTCACAATGACATTTGGTAGCATATGGTTCATCCCCACAACCCCCTCACATCTCCCTAGTGGATACACATGGCTCCTTCTCATTCGTTGCTCCCATAGCCAATTTTGGTATTTTATTGCAATATTAAATATTTACATCAATTTAGAATACTCCATGGCTTAATAGCACATGGGTAACAAAATATCAAATGCTTGTCCTTTCTAAATAAAATCCGAACATACACTAGTGGGGCCTTGGCTTTGAGCTCCACGCTAAGAAAACATATATTGCATGTATACAATATTTACATTAAAAGCCAATATTTCAAATGGGTCAAAATTGGGGTATTACATTCCCTTCCCCTTAGAACAACGCCGTCCTCGGTGTTCTCAAAACTGAACAAAGATGGGAATGCCTCTCTCATGGCATCTTCCAGCTCCCATGTAGCCTCATCGGGACTAAGGTGCTCCCATTGGACCTTTATTTGCCCGATGGCTCTGTTCCGGAGCAAAGTGACCTTCTTGTCGAGAATGCGCATAGGATCTACTTGGAACTCTCCCTCGGGTTCCACCTGTATCACATTCCAATCAATCATATGATTAGGATCATGTACATACTTCTTAAGCAAAGATACATGGAAAACATTATGAGTTCTTATGTTAGCAGGAAATACAATTCTATATGCAACTGGCCCTATACTATCAAGGACTTCAAATGGCCCACAATATCTCGGTGACAACTTGGCACAACTCCCAAACTTGAGAGAACTTTTCCTTGGTTTCACTCTGAAATAAACATGATCCCCAATATGAAATTCCTTATGCACTCTTTTCAAATCTGCATAACTCTTCTGCCTGTCCTGAGCTGCCTTTAAATTCTACTTGATCTTAGAAACTTCCTGTTCCATTTCCTTGATCATCTCTGGCCCAAGCACCACCCTGTTCACCGGACCATCCCAATTAACTAGAGTCCTGCATCCTTTGCCATACAATGGCTCAAATGGACTCATTCCCAATGATACATGATGCCCATTATTGCATGCAAATTCTACCAAGTGTAGGTAATCTTCCCACTTTGATGGTTTATCCATCACATACATTCTCAGCATGTCTTCAAGAACCTGATTCATCCTCTATGTTTGGCCATCTGTTTGAGGATGATATGCTATACTAAAATTCAATCTAGTTCCCAATTCCTGAAATAATCATTTCCAAAAATCGGAAGTGAACTTTGTATCACGATCAGAAACTATTGCCTTGGGAAATCCATGCAATCTAAATATTTCTCTCATAAAGATGTTTGCAATGTCATTAGCCTTGTGCGTGGACTTTGACTGGAATAAAGTGAGTTACCTTTGATAGCTTGTCCACCACAACCATGATTGAATCATGCTTCTTCATTGTCTTGGGCAGACCTATTATAAAATCCATAGTGATCACTTCCCACTTCCATTCCAGAATGGGTAAGGGCTGCAACAATCCTGCTGGATGTTGGTGCTCTGCCTTGACTTGTTGGCACTTTTGACACCTAGCAATGTACCCAGTTATATCTTTTTTCATACCATGCCAAAATTATTGCTTTCTTGCTGCTGTTATAGTTTTCTAATTTTTGGATGTCCATAGTATGGCAATTGATGTATTTCATCCATCACAAGATTCTTCAAATATGCACTATTTGGAATGTACAATCTATCCTTGCAGATGAGGATATTGTCTTCACCAAGCTGATATCCTGCACACTTTTCATCCACATTACCCTGCTGCAACTTCTCTTTAATTTGAAGGCAGGTTTCCTCATTGTTTTGGGCTTCAAGAACTCTTGTCTTCAAATCTGATTTGCACATACTTAATGCTGCAACATGAAATTTTCTGCTAAGAGCATCTGCAACCTTATTCTCTTTCCCTTTTACATGCTTAATTTCAAAATCAAATTCACAAAGGAACTCCATCCATCTAGCTTGCCTAGCATTCAAGTTTGGCTGGTCAAGCAAGTACTTCAATCTCATGTGGTCTGTTATGAGCTCGAATCTCCTTTCCATCAAATAATGTCTCCACATTTTAAGAGCATGTACTATGGTTGCTAATTCTAAATCATGTGTGGCATAATTCTTTTCATGTTCTTTTAATTTCCTTGACTCATAGAAAATCACAAATCCTTCTTGCATGAGCACTCCACCTAGCCCCTCGATGCAAGCATCTATGCACACTACAAAATCCTTCTTTGGATCTGCTATCTTCAAAATAGGAGCACTGGTAAGTAGCTCCTTTAACTGCTGAAAGCTTTTCTCACACTTTTCAGACCATGTAAACTTAATATTCTTCTTCTGCAATGAAGTAATTGGGTGATCTATCTTGGAGAATCCTTCAATGAACCTCCTGTAGTAACCAACAAGACCCACGAAAGATCTCACATTCAAAACATTCCTTGGAGTAGACCAATCCATGATGGCATTAATCTTTTTTGGATCCACTGCAATTCCTTCTTCATAAATGACATGACCCAAATATTGAATCCTCTTTTGATAGAATTCACACTTACTTAACTTGGCATACAACTGATGTTCTCTAAGGACTTGCAACACCATTCTTAGATGTTCTTCATGTTCTTCTCCATTCCTTGAATAGACAATAGTGTCATCCAAAAATAAAATCACAAACTTATCCAAATATTTACTGAATACACTATTCATGAGACATATGAATGTAGCAGGTGCATTGGTAAGACCAAATGGCACCACCGTGAATTCATAATGGCCATATCTAGTTCTGAAAGCCGTTTTGTGAATGTCTTTTTCCTTAATCCTTACTTTATGGTACACAAACCTCAAGTCAATCTTGGAAAACACTTTAGCTTCCTTCATTTGATCAAACAAGTCATCAATCCTTGGCAATGGATACTTATTCTTGACTGTCACTTTGTTGAGCTGCCTGTAATCAATACACAGCGTTAACGTCCCATCCTTCTTCTTAACAAATAATACTGGTGCTCCCCAAGGAGACACACTAGGCCTGATATACCTTTTGTCCATTAAATCTTATAGCTGCATCTTTAACTCTACCAACTCCGGTGTACTCATTCTATAAGGAGCTTTAGAATTCGGTGTTTCCCCTGGAACAAGATCGATGGTAAAATCAATGTCTCTCTTTGGTGGTAGTCCCGACACTTCATTCGGAAACACATCTTGGAACTCTTGCAACAATGGGAAGTCTTCTATCCTTGGACTTTTCTCCTCTGACGAATTTGATATATGGACTGCATATAATTGACAACCCTTCTTATAATTTTTTTTCAACTGTAAGGCTGAAATTTGTCTTACTGAAACTTTCTTGGGAATTTCTCTTACCAATCTTGGCCTTCCCTATTCATCAATACATTCAAGCGCTTTCTCATAACAGTCCAACTTGGATCTATGCTTTTCCAACCAATCCATGCTAATTAAGGGATCATAAGAGCCTAATGGTAGTATATTTAAATCTACATGCGTGTGGAGTCCATTCAATTCTATGGCGCACTCCACCACTACTTCGCTAACTTTTCTCTTGGTCCCTGTGGCTAATTGAACTAGCCAAGATTTATTATGCTTTACTTTTCTAAGAGAACATCCTTCTACCACTGATGATTGATGATCTACCTATTGATTATCCAACGCTGCATAAATTCGAGGTGTTGCCCTTGCCATGTCCTCCACTGTAGCTACTCCCTTTAAGTTGTGCAATCTTCGAGGATTATCCTTCCGATGTGGACAATCCTTCAGTATGTGGTTTTATCCACATCCCCAACATTGAAGCGGTCCCTTTGATGCTTTATCTGCTGCTACTGCTTGCTTGAATCCACTCCTTGCTTGTTGCCCCTGTGGAAAGGTTCTAGGCTAACTCTTGAATGGTGGCTTGAAGCCACTCTTCTTTTGATCAAACCTCCCTCTTGGCTTTCCTTTCCATGCTGGGTTTACCTCTGATTTTCCTTTGTTCTGCTCATAGCAATGCATTGCCATTCTAATGGCTTCATCAAGACTTGGTGGATCAACAAATTCAATCCTATCTCTGAAACTTTGAGGTAGACTCCCAAGGAAGCATTGGATTTTTACTCTCTCATCTTTGATATAGTCAACATACCTCAACAATTCCAAAAATTTGTGGACATGCTCTTCCTTGGATTTTTGTCCCAACCTGATTTCATTGAACTCTTTTTTCTTACTGTCATAATACCTAGCAGAAAGGTATTTCTCCCTAAAATACTTCTTAAATATTTCCCAACTAATCTTCCTTTCACTGATCCCTTTCACTTGTAAGAGGTTGTCCCACCAAATTGAAGCTCTACCATTTAGATTGTAAATGGCAATTCTGGCCTTTTCATTTCTTGAGTAGTCCTGAATTCTGAAATGTTTCTTCATCCCAAGAAGCCATGCCTCTGCCTCTTGGCCAGTCTTATCATCTCCACCAAATGTGGGAGGTCTTTCCTTCCTGAATTCTCCCTGTGGGATTCCCTTGAACTTCTTTCTTCCATCAAATATCCTGGGTGCAGGCCTTGGACTTTTTTGAGAGCCTCTGGAGTCATATGATTTGCTAGAAGGAGATCTAGAGGAAGGTGTTCTATGCTTCTTGCTCACAAAACTCTTCCTTGGGCTTGGAGTCCTCTTCTTAGAATGACCTCTAGAGCGACTCACTGCATCTCTTCCTTCTTCACCTACATTGCTTGGGTTGGACCCAATATTTATCCTCTGCTGCATATCAGTGAGGCTCTGCAAAATAGCAGCATTGAGTTGGTTTTGTTTTTCCTGAGCCTTTATCAATCTTTCATTGAAGCTTACCATGGTCTCAACCAAATTTTGAGGAGTTATTTGCTCCCTTCTTCCATTGGATTCGGTCTTAGCATTCCCTTCCTACACATTCTCTCCTAGTACATCCTCTTCTTGCTCATAAGGATCATGCGCATCATTTATGGTCACCATTTTCCTTGTATGCTGCTTCTGCTACAACTAATAAATCTTATTAGCTGCAAGCACTGTGCATTATGAAAATATTTGTTAGACATCATAAGAATGCATATAGAAATATACAACAATCAATATTTAACACAATCAACTCATGGAATAATTCACATAGCTGTTATGCATTTATTTCTTTTGCCCATTCATGCAATTCTGGAAATTGCCCATATTGTCCACAATTTGACAAAATAGTCACTGACACTGTTATGATCTAATTATCTATGGTGTATGATAACCCCATCCAAATTATGATCATACACCTTATTCCCTGCTGGACAAGCTTTGCAATGCCTGTCCTCGTGCTCCATTCCAACTTCGGGTGTGGAGGCTACATTACTTCAAAATGACCATTTTCCCCACAATTCTGCACATTTTTACACAGTTGTAAAATATCATGACCTGCCAACTTCAGCCACCTGTGGAAGCAAATCTATAAATATTCATAAAAAGTTTTCTACCGGGCGAAGTTAGTCCATATAACAAGTAACATTTAGCAACTTGCGGATCTCTGTTCCGATGCTCCATTCATCTTTTATGAATTTATGGGTTTGACTAGTTTTCCTTTTTAACTCCCTTTGCAACTTGTGCACAACATGTGCACCACCTGCGCACCCTGTGTGTAATCTGCCCGCAATTAGCACGCAACCTGCGCGCAATCTTCCTGCAATTAGCACGCAACCTACGCGCAATCTGTGCGCGACTTGCGCACGACCTGCCTGCAATTTGCCCGCAACCTACGTGCGACCTGCGTGCGATCTGCATGTGATCTGCGCACGACCTGCACACGATCTGCGCGTGACCTATGCGTGACCTGTGCGCAAGTTGTGCGCAACCTGCGCGCGACTGTGCACAATCTGTGCGCAAACTGTGCACTTACGAGGCTCATATCTCCCTCATCCCTTAACCAAATAAGGCAAGTTTGGTACCGTTGGAAAGATCTTGGAGATATCTATGCAATGGTGTGATACTCTTCCACATCTAAGAACCTTGATTCTACCATTTTATCCAATCAAAATGCCTCCCAATCTTCATCAATACTGTGTTAAAAACCTTCTGATATCCGTCTGCAAACTTAGAATTTGGCGCAAGTAGCCCCAGTGCTGCAACATGGGCTCTAATACCACTCTGTCACATCCCCTCCCATCATTCCAAACCATGGAAGGAAACATGACCAATCTTATCGGGCTTCTTTGACAAACTCAGCCCCATACATTACTAATAAATTCATAAGAAATAAAACTTGTGTGTGCAGACTCATACTCAATATAAACACAGCGAAAATAAACATATTTACAAGCACACAAATAGTAATGCATCATCATATCTATCATAGGCATATGAGGGTTCATCATATGATAATTCAATCTCGTTCTCATGCTATGCACAGGCTTCATGTCGATTTCCTTAAGACAATCCTTTCATTTCATTAACATGGGCAATTGACATTCATAATTAACACACTGCAAAGTACATAATGCATTTAATGTAAATCACAGAGAATAATTATCTTGAAGATGAAGCTGTCCAACAACTGGCTATGTGAGAGAAATGTTCCACCCGACCATAGATCTCTGTCCAGCTTATATTCTTTCAGCTGAGAGATCACCCCCGAGTTGGGTTGTGTATCCACTAAGGAGGAATTAGACATGCTAACTCACAACCATGGCTTCACTTAACAACTATGCTAAGCCAACTCACAGTTAGGTTTATCAAGCATACAACAGACAAGGGAGGGAAATCCTAAGCTAGTGATCTCATCCACAGAGCTATAGGCATCTCAAATGAATTCAACAGTCAAGGCACCCACATTACCTACCACACCCAACACAAGGAAGGTCCCCTTCTCCGCTGCACAGTCCCTCAGGAATCCCTTCCCTCCAGTGCTCTTTAGGATAGGTATAGAAAGGTCCAGCTGCTAATTCTTGATATTCTATCCTTCACTAGGTTTATCAAGCAATCCCAACCTCTGCTAAGTCATTCACAATTGGATTTCTCACAATTCTGTTCATAAAAAACTCAATCCCGTCACTTGATTTATGGGCTATAAAAACTGGGTTTTCCAATGGATTTCAGGGTATCTAATACTCTCAAATTCACCCCAAGGTTCATATCTATGGATCCCCCATTGGATTTTTCTGTCAAATACCAAATATGGGCGTTTATGGCTTTTCAAAACATGGGTTCTTGCCAAGTTGCGATTTCTGGTTTTGCTCACTGCTGAAAATTCGTTTTTGGATGGAAAATGATACTGGGATCTTCAACAATGGGATGGGAATGAGAAAGAAGCAACCACCATGAGGTAGGGTGACTTGTGGTACAAGAAAATAGAGTCCATACTCTTCCATATGAATTTCTGGGCTGCCCATGCTCCATTGAAGCCATTGACTGAAATCTTTAACAACTTCCTTACAACAGAATTAAATGTCAGCAATGTAAGTCAAATGGGTTCTCACAATGACATTTGGTAGCATATGGTTCATCCCCACAGCCCCCTCACCTCTCCCTAGTGAATACACATGGCCCCTTCTCATTCGTTGCTCCCATATTTTGGTATTTTATTGCAATATTAAACATTTACATCAATTTACAATACTCTATGGCTTAATAGCACATGGGTAACAAAATATCAAATGCTTGTCCATTCTAAATAAAATCCGAACATATACTAGCGGGGCCTTGGCCTTGAGCTCCACGCTAGGAAAACATACATTGCATGTATACAATATTTACATTAAAAGCCAATATTTCAAAAGGGTCAAAATTGGGGTATTACAAAGCCACTCAAGTAACAACGATCGTAATTTTTTTTATTATATATATATATAAAATAAAAAAATTACGATCGTTGTTACTTGAGTATATATATATTTATTGTTCTTCTGAAACCAAGAAATAACATGCATTTGAATTGCTTAACATCAATAAATAAATACACTATTAATTCATCCACAACACACTGTAAATCAAACTAGAGAACAACAAACCATAATAACAACTCCTGGCTAGCGAAGGGGGCCCTTCCTCCTCTAACTAGGGATGGATCACACACTTACAAATTCAGAGGATCAAAATATCATTTTTATTAAAATGAATGAGTTACAGTAGTGTTACAGATTGACACTCTTTCCTCCTTTAAGCCTGATCTTTCTCTCTAAATTCTTCCTAAACCCGTAGGCTATAGAGCACATCTTTTTATACACTTCCTCAAGTAACAACCACCTGATTTGAACACCTTGGTTGTCCGTTTAATCCTTACATATTATCATGTTACTATTCATAGATGTTGTTACAACTCTTTGTTCAAAAATACAAAATGCAGAACAAAGATCCATATAAATTCGAGAGTTGTTACTCCAACATATCGAACAGAGGTTGGTTGTACAATTGGTGCTATAAAATATCATGCTTGATCTCAGAGAGGGACAAAAAAATCCCGAAGTATGAGTATCAACCCGAGTTCGTGAATCTGTGGAAGAGTAATAGCGTGTCATCTTTGATCTTGATCCTCCTGCTTATGCCCTACTTCACATGAGTTTCTTAATTGATTCGATTAGTAGAAAAAATACAAGCATAAGACAAAATTAAATGCTTAATTCATAACTTAAAACAACATGATGTCCAAAGGCTGTACCTTAAGTCAAATCTTGGATTATGGACCCAACATCTCCCCCTTAATTTTCCTTATGCATGTCCTCATGCATCTCGATTGATGTCTCGGTTATCCCCGTCATGAGATGCATGTAAGGATCCGAGTGAATATGCAGCATATGTCTGCTCCTTAGCAAGCTTGAACCCACCTAAAATCCTTACTTTTAACTCCCACATGTTCTCTGCTACAGTCATATCATACATGGGTTTGTATCTTTCCACATGAAACCATATGATAGGGAAGTTAAACCTTACCCCAATCCATACTGCCCCTTTCTGCTAAATACCTTCAATGTATGTGTTCAGTGTGTCCATTGCCTCATTAAAATTTGGGAATCCAAAAGGTTCCCCCACTCTTACTTCCACAGGAGAGAGATTCCATCTAATTTTGTTACCTCTCAAATCATCAGTAGAAATATCATTGATGCAATGCACACAACGACCCAAGACTTCCTTATGAATATAGACAACCTTCATAGTGGTAAAAGAATTCTTCCAAAAATCGGATTGAGTTAGAATGCATATTATTGCATCCAAAGGTTCTCCTCTGACAAATAAATAACATGCAGCCTTATTCTTTTCATAACTATCATGGGTTGTTTTCCACTTAATCCGATTGAGCATGTATGACATAAAATATCTTAGTTTAAGATCTTCAATAAAAGGCACAGGGTTGCAACCTCTGTCTTCAGGTAGAATAAAATTATGTAAATTAAATTTGCATAGAGAATGTTGTGTTAGTTCATCCATATGCATAAAAACCCTCCAAAATTCTTCCTCATTTGAAATATGGGGCTTGTTTCCCTCTACCAATGTTGTCAGTTGAAGGAGACAAAAATGATCTTTTAAAAACAGAGCGTATGCAGGGAAGGTGCTCTACATCCTAGCAGCTCAAATATGAGTGTGTTCATACTCCTTTTCTCTTTCTACAACTTCTTACATTCCTTATGAGTTGATTTCATTTTCTTCTTATCTTCCTGCCATTCTTTTCCCCTTTCTATATATGGGGTCAACTCTTCCCATTTCTTCCTTTCCAAAGTCTGCACAATCTACTTATGTTCTAATAAAGGAAATGTTCTCTTTTGTAATGACTCATACTTATCATTCCACTCATCCATTTTAGTCTATAACATTAAAGGGTAGAACAAGTTTGTTTGTGTAGATTCCTATTTTCCTCCCACTTGCTTACTTCCAGAGCACTGCTCAGTATGAACAGATTGTTCTCTCCTTTTGCTTCCTCAAGCTCCATAATTTCCCCTGTGTTGTTCTGTTTGTGTAGCTTGTTCCCTCTTCTTTGAAGTTCGAGCTACACTAGAAGAAGATTCCTTAATTTGATTTTCTTGAACAATTTGTTTCCCTTTTTTCATAACCTATGTTGCATCAACCAGAATTCCCAATCCAGGGGCTTCATGAGAACTCCTAAGACACCTAATCAATTCTTGAATATTTTGTTTTAGCTTTGGTTGGCACTTTTTAATCTTTTCAACTTATTAGTCAAGGAGGCAACCTTGTCCTTCTTCCCTTTCTCATGAGGTTCCTGTTTTACCTTACACATTCCGGCTAATCCAGGTGTTATTACTGTAGATTCATGAGTATTCCTAGATCCTTCCTCAACAAGCTCTTATTTTACACTTCAATCCCTACTTGGATTAGGTCCTATTACTACAGGGTCGAGTGTTGTTACTGCAAGTTCAAAGGTGTTCTCAACTTATTTTTCAGCCCTACCAGGTTCTTGTGTAAATGGCATGGCAACTTCCATTGATACTACTAGAGAAAAACCCTAAGATGATTTCGTCTCATCCTCATCCCTCACCATGGTTGTATCGGAAGCTTCCTACATATCCTCTATCCAATCTGTTGCTACTACTACTGGGATAGGATCAGATTCGGCCAGAGGTACTTCTTCACCTTTTCAGGCCATGGTAATTTAAGCATGGATATCTATGTCTAGTTCTTGTGGATTAGACATGGTATTTTCCACAATTGTTTATCCCTCTGCATCATGCATGGCCATCCCAATTTCTTTCTCATTGGGCCCACAGCTAGTTCTTGTGTAACATCTACGGGGACAATAACCAGTGGTTCAATGTCGACGTGTTCCAATCCCATTGACCTCATTTTGATCCTCATGGGAAATAACACCACAAAATATTTGACCCTATTTTTCCCCTGGCGAGGTGTTGAAGGTGTCTATGGATGTTCCCTTTGGATATGCAGGGATGCCAGTATTCCTAATGAGGTGTTGGTTCAATGATTTCAACGTCACTTTCCTCCTTGGGGTTATCTTCTTGATTGATTTCATTCCTTTCTAACTATTGAAATTCTTCCACCATCTCTTCTCTCCCATTACCTTCATGGACTCGTTCTTCATTTTCCTGTTCCTCCCGCTCATCAACCTCCTGCTGCCTACTTCCTTCATCACTTCTATGGGTTTCCTCATTATCATCTTCATGTTCTTCATATTTCCCATTCGACTGAGACTCATCATCATCCTCTATAGTTTCAAATTCATCCTCATCCTCCAGGGATTCATCTTCGTCCTCATCCTCCAAGGATTCATCTTTCCTCATCCTCCTCTTGCTCATCTTCTTGCAGGGGGTTCAATAATTGGTCCCAAGATAATTGTATATCCTCCCGAGCATCGAGGATGAGAAATTTCACCAGTCCATGGTGTTTTAATGCCACCAAGGGATGTTTTGCACCCCTTGTGTATTTTTCCATTAAATGCAATGAGCCTAGAAGAAAGTAAGGAATATTTAATCATTACCCGTGCCTAAGGTGAGTGAGCAGTTTAAGGTGATAGGAAAAAATTACCTGCAATATTCCTTCACATGTCGGATATTTCTAGATATACAATGTTACCTCCTTCTATATTCCAGGAAGTGACTCTCACGAATAGCCCTTCCCCCATCGCTGCAACACCTCATCACCTCTGCATAATTATTTTGCTATCTTCTCCAGGGATGTCTTCCTCCTTATGAACCACATTTATCCGAATGGAGGTAGGCCCGTAACCCTAGATATCATCTCCTCGGTGAAAGGTAATCCAATCCTTCACACCACACACTTTCCCTCCTGCAAATTGTTTGAAAATTCCAACGTGATTTCTTCGTTAAACCCTTTCAGTTTTTCAAAATACGCCACTCAACCTTCATCTTGAAAAAAATGATTAGCCTCCCTTCTAAGAAATAATTGTTCAATAATTTCAGGTTCACGACGTCAATATTTCCAGGTTCATGGCATACTACAGTACCCCCCATACCTTAATTGATGGTCTGTTACTATTTTTGTACTTGCAGTTGATGTTACTTCAAATGGTTTTCTGGTTGCATGCAAGAACATGAAAAGGTGGTGATGTTTTGACTCTAGATTGGGTAAGTTTACGCTTTTGGATGGTTTTGAATTTTTTAATTTCCCATTTGAGGTGGTGGTATGGGGAATGGTGCACACCCCCCCAACTTAGCCATTTGGATGTCCACATCCAAGCCGTACAAAAGTTGCAACCAATGGTACACCGTACTGAATTAAGAAATAAATCAAATAATTAAAGTGGCATGTACCTTAATTTCCTACCAATCGTTGAATGTAGTGGAGCGTGCCGAATAATAATGTGCTTTAATGACGCAACAGTGGTGGGACCTTGTTGATGACAGTCATATGCATGAATTTTCGCTGACGTATTGACTTGAAGGTGATAGGATGGATGTGCTTGGTGGCAGCCGAGGAGAAGTTATTATGTTGTTACTACTAAAATGAGTGGTGCCACTAAACGTAGAGAAGAAGTACCATATTGCTGCCAGAAGGGTTTAATGATAACATAGCGCAACAAATTTAAAATTTTACATAATATTTGGAAAATGTTGTTACTATTATTGTTGGAGCATAGGCCGCAGTTATGGCAAAGCTGCCAAGTTTTAGGAAAAAGCACTAAGTTTTGAAGGAAAAGTGCTAATTTTGAGGAAAAGCACCATTTTTGGGCAGAAATGAACAGTGTGCGGTACGGCGCCAGATGGACGAGCTCACCGCAGATTGCGGGCCGGAAATTGTGGAGCTCGCGTGCACAAGTCAAAGGAAAGAGTAAATAAGGTGGCCGAGTAGAAAGCTCAACCACCACAGTAAATGAAGCGACGGAATAGAGGGCTCAGCTGCCCTCATTAAGGCAAAGTACAGGAGTTATGGTTGCTCGGACCAAGGAAGAGAAATGGGCCGAAGCATTGAAGGTGAAGGACAAGGAGCAAAGAACGATGAAGCGGTGCCCATACCCGCGATCTGCACCGAAAATCGTGGAGTCTGCAGGAATCTGCGACGTGACTGCAAGAGGCGCCTACAATACACCTAGCCGTGTCCGCGGTTAGGGTTTTTTGGGATCATTGTTGGGAAAGGCCCATAGTTTTGTAAAGGTGCAACCCTCAGGGCCACCTATATATATGTGTAATTGAAAAAGGAAAAGGGTTAGATAGTTACTGAGTTACACGGACAGTCTAAGTTGATGTCTAAGTCATTTGTATTGCTGTATCTTTTAAGCTGTTAATGATCATTTTGTGCATGTAAGAAGGCTGCGATCTCGTAGGAAAATCGCTTGGTGTAAGGGCCATTGCATGTATCGACCAGTCGCAAGAGGACTGAGAGGGGAATGTAATTGTATGTCTTTGTCATGGTAATATCTGTAGAAGAAGAGAATAGATCTAAGAGAAGGGCTCCCAGCTGTGTGCGTGGAGTTTCCCAGAAAGATCTAAGGCTGCAGCTATGTGCACAGCGGAACTGTGTTATCCCCATCTCAAGATAATATAAAACACAGTTCCCGTAGACGTAGCTTCCCTCCTGGAAGTGAACCACATAATTCTTGTTTTTGTGGCGATGCTTTATGTGATTGCATTTCTTTGCTTTATTGTCTATGTTTCTATGATTGTTTCGCTATCTTTATGAATGATTGTGTAAAGTAAATCCTGGAAGCTCCCTTAGAAGTTGTACTTGTGCATTGTCGAAGGAGTCTGTAAGAACACTGTCGCCGCAGCGCTAAAGGAGTGTGTTACTGCGCTGTAGCGCAAGGGCAAAGACGATACATAGTGTATCGGAGGTAGCGGGTAAAAGACTCGTGCGTAGGTGTGGAGCTACCGCGCAGCTCGACTGAGAAGAGTGAGTTCCAACACTATAGCGTTGGGAGACCTGTGAAAGAGTAAGACGCTTTGTTCAGGGGTTACCTCCAAGAAGGGAAGAGAGAAGACTGTAGACTCCACACCACCTAGGTTAAGGAAACCTGATTCCTTAGCCCCCCTATAGCCACTTCGGGTGAGACTTCGGGCTGCTCTGCAGCTCGTTTCCGAAAGGGCCAGTGCGCCAAAGGGGTGTTTGTTGCTGCGCATCCTGAAAACTTGAGTCTATCCAGAAAGAAGCCAACAAATGGTTCCGTTGCTGGTTGTAACCCTATTATTTTGAAGGCAATGTGGTGCTCGAATCCTACAGCTAAAGAAATTCAAGAGTGGTTTGATTCAAAGGCTAGAGAGTTCGTTGAACATGAAAATAGAAGCCCTAGGCTTCAGACAGAGGACTGGTTGCAGAAGCATATTTATACTGACCTTCATGAAATCTTCTTTGTAACATTTGCACTCGAGTTGCATGAGTGGGTATCCAAGCTAGCAGATACTGGACCCACTGTGCATGTTGATCAACCTATCGTTTGGACGCCTGAGCTAGTTAGCATTTTGAAGCGGGTAGATAATCTTGTGTCCCGCGCAGTAGACTTTTGGTTGAACAGTCTGCTGGAAGGATTCATCACCGAGTTTGCAGTAGATACGAGAAAGAGATTCAGCGAGGCTGAGAGGAGCTTCTTCAAAGCATACAGGGGTAAGTTCTTAAATTCTCTGAACTTGTGGATTAAAATGCTCTTATATGAAAAAGGAAAACTATGCATAGCTTCCGATGAATAGCATAGACAAGTAATGTCCGCAGATTCTGATAGTGATCTTGAAGTTATTGGTTGCACTCGTAGCGGAAAACGATATAAAGTAGGCCTCGACCAGCATTCTTTTGAGTCTATCCCAGAAGATAGCCGAGCTCGTAGAGCGAGACATATAGAGAGACAAGGGAGTGCTCATATCCCTTATCACCCTTTTACACCGCAAAAGCCAGACGGGGCTCAGCATAACCCCGCAGTAACACCCTCTAGTATCCCGCACGGTACTTCTAGTACCTTAGCCCCACCTTTGTTTAACCATCCTAGAGGCAGTGCCACAACACCTCCACGTCAACCTAGCGCAAGAAGGATGGGTGATGACATGAAGCTACCAACCTTTAAAGGAACAGGGCTAGAAGACCCTGAGCAACACTGGTTTCTATGTGAAGCCATTTGGGCAATTAAGCAAATTAATGATGATGCTGTTAAGCTGGTTCAGTTAGCAACCACACTAAGAGAGAGAGCCTTAACTTGGTTTATGAAATACTCAGCAGCACAGAATAGGACGCTTGCTGATGTAAGAAGTGCTATGATTAAAGAATTCAAGAAACCTAAATCAGAATCACAGTGCATAACAGAACTCAAAGACATAAAACAGTTACATACAGAATCAGTATGGGACTTTGACCAGAAGTTCAAAGCCTTTATAGATCAAGTAAGCTTTGAGTTTGCACCGCAGCAGCATAAGGAATGGTTCATTGCTGCGCTGCTTCCTCATATTAGAATTCCTCTTATGCAACAGAATCTCACTACTCAAGAACAAGCTCTAGAGATGGATATGAAGCTAGAAGCTTCACCAATTGCTGGAACAAGCAATGATGTTGCGTAGTTGCAGGACCAAATAACAAACCTAACTTTGCAAGTGCATGATATTAAGAAAGGAAAGGATGTTAAAGAATAAATTTGGTGTACAAAGTGTAGAGCACAAGGACATTCAAAGGACCATTGTCCTGTTTTCATAGATTATATTGCAACCGGAGCACCTAACCCTTTACCACAGGCTCAGGGGCCTTGGTGTGAAATCTGTAGAACTAGAGGCCACAGACCACAGGAGTGTCACTTGTTACAGAAATATGTACAAACTCCAAAGAATCTATATTGCAATTTATGTAAATCAGTAGGCCATGATGAGAACAATTGCAGAGCATACGACCTTATGATAGAAAGAAAACATGATGTTTATAGAGTACAATCAGAACCACAGGGACCCACAGCAGGTCCGTAGTATGACCCAACTCGCGAAGGCCGAGGAGGAAATTACAGGGGCCGAGGACGCGCAGGAGGTCTTGTTCATGGAAGAGGACAGATCACTTGCTATAACTGCGGAGCTCAAGGCCATTATGCAAGGGTTTGCCAAAACCCTACAACCACCTGCAGATATTGTAAATCTTACGATCATGTCATTGAAGAATTCCCTCAGTTGTTGGCCAAGATGCAAGAAAAGATGCCACAGGTTAACCAGAATATTCAGTTGATTGTAGCAGAAAAAAGAGAACCAGATCCCACAGCTAATATAGTGACGCGCAGTGGTGCAACCACTGGTGCGCCAGAGTCGGGAGTTGGAAAGCCAACAACATAATGGGTGCGTCGCGCTAATATTAAACCATCCCCACTCGACCTACAAAAGAAAAAAGAAGCATTCAAGCAAGCACAAGAGTATTTCTCAGATCCGCGAGCTTCAAGTTCTGTCGCATTACCGCACAATGATATCAGACCGCATGTGCCAAGTCAAGAGAACCTGGTACAAGAGTAGGCTACTACATCTGGAAGGCCTGATGAGGAGGATATACTAGGCAGTGTTCATGCTTTCCTGAGAAGCTGCTTAAAGTTGTTGCGCAATGAAAAAGCAACTATGGAACTCCAACACCTGTTGGATCAGTGTTAACAATCTGCTTCGATGAACACAGCGCAGCGTGCTGTTCATCAGATCAGGAGTCATACTAGAACTGGAAGAGAGATGCGACTCATAGCGCAGATTGGAGCATTTGAAATGGACAAAGTCATTTTGGATTTAGGCTCAGAAGTTAATGTTCTCACCATGCAGACTTGGGAATAGATGGGTAGTCCTCAGCTTATCAGATCTCCTATCCATCTAAGACTAGCAAATCAACAACGAGTTTCTCCATTGGGTAGATTACCCAATGTACCCATTGATATTGAGGGAGTAAGAAGTTCTACAGACTTTGAAGTAATCAAAATTCTGGATGACAGTAGACCTTACCCAACACTTTTAGGCATAGACTAGGCATTTGATAATTTGGCTGTCATTAATTTGAAGAAAAGACAGATGACCTTTGAGGATGACCAGATTAGGGTCATTGCACCACTTGATCCCCTTCAAGGACCACGGTATATTGAACCCATTCGAGCAGAAGAAGAAGTGCACCACATGGAAAGTTTGTATCAGATGACTGCTAGTCATAATGATTATGTCAATCCCATAGTGGACGGCCATATCAGCTAGCGATGCGATAGCTCGTGTGCATCAGATTCAAAAGCAGGACTGGAAAACTGGCAGAATTGCTTACATGAGGTTTCTGCAAGGCGTTGCGCCATGACGACTAAATCCATTCGATGGATTGGCACAGAATTGAATAACACTCCAATATTTGATGGTTTAACTGGAGTAAGTGAATTCATACATGCATATGAACAAGAAATCCCAGATGAGCAGCGCATACAAGCATTGGATGTAGCACTGTGCGCTACACCCGCAAGATGGTGGGGTGCGCATAAAGAAAATATCGACACATGGCAAGACTGTCGCAGGTTGATACTGCGCAGATTTCAAGAGACTACAGCAGGAGTTTTGCGCAAATATGATGGACAGAGTGACCCCAGGTCACACGTTGAAGCATGTATTCATCAATGGTCAGATATTCCAGAGGATGAGTGGGTTCACCTATTCATCCACACGTTGGATATAGTTCCAAGGAACTGGTACACTAAAACAGAATTGCGCAGAGGCACTATCACTTGGCCTCTCATGATTGAATGTTTTCAACTCACTTTTTAGCTTTGAGTCAGAACATCCAAGCATCGATCAGGCTTTAAAGTGTATTAGAAAGAAGATATTTGGACAATGTCCTTTACTAGAGTATTCTAAACCAGATTAGGCTGTCCAGATGGAACATGCCCTGGAATGCTATAATTTCACCACTGGAGAAGAGGATGATGATCCTCGCAACATCAATATTCCAGAGTCAGAAGGGACGCGCAAAGTCGAAGGCCCTCAGCTTGATATCCCTGCCATTACAGAACACATCAAGCTCAAGAAGATTAACATTGGTACAGAAGCCAAACCCAAGTTTGCCTCTATAGGAGATTATTGGGATGATGAAACTGTTGGCCGTATTGCAGATTTACTACATGAGTACCAGGATATCTTTCCTACCAAGTTTACAAAAATGAAAGGCATCCTAGGAGATTTAGGAGTTATGCGCATACCTTTGAAAGTGGATGCTAAGCCAGTAAAACAATGCCCGTACAGGTTGAACCCACGATATAAAGAAAAGGTTAGAGAAGAAATTGATAAGATGCTCGCAGCTGGTATCATTGAGCCAGTAGAGGAAAGTGATTGGATTAGTCCTATGGTGGTACAAGAGAAAAAGACAAAAGGTGAAATAAGAATCTGCGTGGACCTACGCAAGCTCAACGACGCATCAGTGCATGATCCATTACCTACGCCCTTTACAAACGAAGTGCTTGACAATGTTGGAGGAAAAGAGGCTTACTCCTTCACTGATGGCTTTTCAGGATACCATCAGATCAGAATCCATCCAGAGGACCACCATAAGACCACTTTTGCGACTGAATGGGGCTCATTCCAGTATACGTGTGTGCAAGACATGGACTCCGCTATTGCGCAATGGAAGCAAGACTTCACTGCGACCCAAGCAAAGTCAGATGCACAAGTAAAATGACCGCAAGCTAGTGCGAGTGGCTCGGGGATGAGCCACAAGTAAGTGTTAGGGGCCTATTGGAGCATAGGCCGCAGCTATCGCAAAGCTGCCAAGTTTTAGGAAAAAACACTAAGTTTTGAAGGAAAAGTGCTAATTTTGAGGAAAAGCACCATTTTTGGGCAGAAATGAACAGTGCGCGGTATGGCGCCAGATGGACGAGCTCACCGCAGATTGCGGGCCAGAAATCGTGTAGCTCGCGCGCACAAGTCAAAGGAAAGAGTAAATAAGGTGGCCGAGTAGAAAGCTCAACCACCACAGTAAATGAAGCGATGGAATAGAGGGCTCAACTGCCCTCATTAAGGCAAAGTATAGGAGTTATGGTTGCTCGGACCAAGGAAGAGCAACAGGCCAAAGCATTGAAGGTGAAGGACAAGGAGCAAAGAACGATGGAGCGGCGCCCATACCCGCGATCTGTGCCGAAAATCGCGGAGTCTGCAGGAAGCTGCGATGTGACTGCAAGAGGCACCTACAATACACCTAGCCGTGTCCGTGGTTAGGGTTTTTGGGGATCACTGTTGGGAAAGGCCCACAGTTTTGTAAAGGTGCGACCCTCAGGGCCACCTATATATATGTGTAATTGAAAAGGGAAAAGGGTTAGATAGTTACTGAGTTACACGGACAGTCTAAGTTGATGTCTGAGTCATTTGTATTGCTGTATCTTTTAATCTGTTAATGATCATTTTGTGCATGTAAGAAGGCCGCGATCTAACAGGAAGACCGCTTGGTGTAAGGTCCATTGCATGTATCGACCGGTCGCAAGAGGACTGAGAGGGGAATGTAATTGTATGTCTTTGTCATGGTAATATCTATAGAAGAAGAGAATAGATCTAAGAGAAGGGCTCTCAGCTGTGTGCGTGGAGTTTCCCAGAAAGATCTAAGGCTGCAGATGTGTGCACAGCGGAACTATGTTATCCCCATCTCAAGATAATATAAAACACAGTTCCCGTGGACGTAGATTCCCTCCTGGAAGTGAACCACGTAATTCTTGTTGTTGTGGCGATTCTTTATGTGATTACATTTCTTTGCTTTACTGTCTATGTTTCTATGATTGTTTCGCTATCTTTATGAATGATTATGTAAAGTAAATCCTGGAAGCTCCCTTAGAATTTGTACTTGTGCATTGTCGAAGGAGTCTGTAAGAACACTGTCGCCGCAGCACTAAAGGAGTGTGTTACTGCACTGTGGCACAAGGGCAGAGACGATACATAGTGTATCGGAGGTAGCGGGTAAAAGACCCGTGCGCAGGTGCGGAGCTACCGCGCAGCTCGGCTGAGAAGAGTGATTTCTAGCGCTATAGCGCTGGGAGACCTGTGAAAGAGTAAGACGTTCTGTTTAGGGGTTACCTCCAAGAAGGGAAGAGAGAAGACTGTAGACTCCACACCACCTAGGTTAAGGAAACCTGATTCCTTAGCCCCCCCATAGCCACTTCGGGTGAGACTTTGTGCTGCTGCGCAGCTCGTTGCCGAAAGGGCCAGTGCGCCAAAGGGGTGTTTGTTGCTGCGCATCCTGAAAACTCGGGTCTGTCCAGAAAGAAACCAACAATGATATTACATGAGAATTAAAAAATATGCTGCTACTGAAATTCCCCACGTGCTAAAAGATGTTGTACACCCAAATTATTAAAACATGTAGTCATGATGTTACTCATTAACAACTATGAAGGAGTAACAACAAGGTAATAGTAACAACAAAATAAAACAATAGAGTTTCACAAAATATGGCAAGGGGAGGGGCCATATGAGCTTCCAACTTTACGTTGTTGGCCCTGTTCAGTAGAGAATACATTATTCTTGAAACCAAGTGAATCTCATTCATATTTATACCAATCATCTTTAGTGGTAAACAAAATTTCATCTTGAGATAGTGGGTTCATACTAGTACTCTATATGGAGCAGGAAACTTCGATGAGAGAAAAAAACAAAGACAAAAAATAACTGATGAAGTTTGCACAATTTATCATGAAGTAATTTTTTATCAACATTATTTGCTAGATTACACTAGGTGCGGGAATGTGCATCTTGAACCAAGGTTAAATGAAACAACTAAATTAAAGACATTGTTATACTATGAGTATACATGGGAAACAATGACCTCTGAATGGGGCCAGTGTTGAAATTTCCTCAAACTGTTTCTGTATGCACTGAAATTTGACATTGGAAAATTGTTCACATGCCTTCACGATATGGGAGGCTTTTCAGACTCGAAGATGAATCACACACCCAATACTAATCTATATCTTTGGTCTCCTACTAGCTTTGTTTGAACTTTCATGAAAAAGGTGGTAGATAAAATTTCATCTTGAGATAATGGGTTCATACTAGTACTCTATGTGGAGCAAAAAACTTCGATGATAGCAAAAACAAAGACAAGAAATAATTGATGAAGCTTGTGCAATTTACCATGAAGTACTTTTTTATCGACATTATTGCCCAGATTGCACTAGGTGCAGGAATGTGCATCTCAAACCAAGGTTAAATGAAAAACTAAATTAAATACATTGTTATACTATGAGTAGACATGGGAAACAATGACCTTTGAATGGGGCCAACGTTGAAATTTCCTCAAACTATTTCTGTATGCACTAAAATTTGACATTAACAGACTGTTTGCATGCCTTCACAGTATAGGAGGCTTTCTGGACTCGGAGATGAATCACACACCTAGTACTACTCTATATCTATGCTCTCATCCTAGTTTCGTTTGAAATTTCATGAAGAAGGTGGTGATGACATTTCATCTTTAGATAATGGGTTTGTGCTAGTACTCTAGATGGAGTAGAAAACTTCAATAAGAGCAAAAAACAAAGACAAGAAATAACTGATGAAGCTTGCGCAATTTATCATTAAGTACTTTTTTATCGACATTATTGCCCAGATTACACTAGGTGCAGGAATGTGCATCTCAAACCAAGGTTAAATGAAACAACTATATTAAATACATCATTATACTGTGAGTAGACATGGGAAACACTGACCTCTGAATGGGGCCAACGTTGAAATTTCCTCAAACTGTTTCTGTATGCATTGAAATTTGACATTGACGGATTGTTCGCATGCCTTCACGATATGGGAGGATTTCCGGACTCGAAGATGAATCACACACCTAGTACTACTCTATATATCTGGTCTCGTCCTAGTTTCGTTTGAACTTTCATGAAGAAGGTGGTAGACGAAATTTCATCTTGAGATAATGGGTTCGTGCCATTACTCTATATGGAGCAGAAAACTTTGATGAGAGAAAAAAGCAAAGACAAGAAATAACTGATGTATCTTGTGCAATTTATCATGAGGTACTTTTTTTATTGGCAGCTATGATGATGATTATGGTGATGATGACAATATATAAGATTATGATGATGTTGATGATGGTGATGATGAAAATGATGATGGCGTTGATGATGAGGATGATTATGTTGATGATGATGATGGTGATGATGGTGATGATGATGATGATGATGATAATGATGATGATGATGATGATGATGATGACGACGACGATGAGGATGGGGATGAAAAATATGATGACAATGAATGATGGGGATGGTGATGATGATGATGATGACAACAATGAAGACGACGATTATGGTGTTGATAATGATTTCAAAGACAATGATGATGTTGATGATTGAAGTGATGATGATGATGATTCTGACGATAATGACTATGATGACAATTATGATGATGATCATTATGACAACGACGACGTTGATGATGATGAGTATGATGACGATGATGAGGATGACGATGATGAGAATGATGATGATGAGGATGATGATGATGAGGATGGGGACGACAATGATGATGATGATGATGATGATGACGACGATGATTATGGTGTTGATGATGATTTCAAAGAAAATGATGATGGTGATGATGATGACATTGATGATGAAGATGATCATGACATGGATGATGACGATGATGTCGATTTGTTTAAATTTTTTCTTTAGTTGTTGGGGGTTACATGTTTTAGGATCCACAGGGAATTATGACACTAACAAAGCCAATGATGATTTTGACGATCGTGACAATGCGATGACAATGAGGAAGATGATGATGATTATGGTGATGGTGACAATGTCTAAGATTATGATGATGTTTACGATGGTGACGATGACGTTGATGATGGGGATGTCGATGATGATTATTATGACGTTGACGATGATGATGCTGATGATGACTACTATGATGACACTACAATAAAATAGGTCATTGGTGATTGTAAAAAAATGTCACCATAAGCTCATTGGTGATGGTCAAAAGGGTCTCCGTCACCAAAAGTGGAGGCTATGTGGTGGCATTCAAATTCTGCCACTAATAATAATTATTTTTCCAGGTTGTGACCATCAACAATCGTTATGAAGTGTTGGTGATGGACCTATTTTGTCCCTCACCATTTTATGCATATATGGTGACAAACAATAACCGATTATTGGTGAGGGTCGAGACATGGCACCATAATATCATCGGCGATGGTGAAAAGGGATGACGTCACAAAAATTCGAACATCACCAACGGTAATGTCCCCAAAAGTAGAGGGGTTGTGGTGACATTCAATGTTTGTCACTAATAAGGATTATTATGACGTATAGTGACCCTCACCAATGTATATGAAGTTTTGATGATGGACCTATTGTGGCCCTCACCATTGATCATATATGGGTAGAGTTAATAATCCTTGACTGGTGAGGGTTGAAAAAATGTCACCATAAGCTCATTGATGATGGTCAAAAGGGCCTCCATCACCAAACAACTGAACGTCACCACTGACATATGATGAGGGTCATGCAATGACCCTCGCTATTGATGTTATTTCCATTAACATATCAATGGTGAAAACCACTATGATATTGTCACCACTTTTCATTTTGAAAATAGTTTAATGACGCAAAATAAAGGACCGTTTCCATTTCAATTAAAATTGTAAAAAAAATAATTATAATGGTCCTTAAAGGATAATGGTGAAACATCACCATTTCTTCCCACGATGGTGACAATATTTGGAATGTATGAAGATGGATAGTAGAAATACATTCATGTATCAGAGCTAATAAAAGTCTCACAAAAAAATATTCTTCTCTTATTTATAAATGACAAGCACAAACCCCTTGCCTTGCATTTACTATCATGCACATGTAAACTTCTTATATGCTCAAGCATCCAACCATGCATTTTTGTTTTCTCCGTCATGTGATTTCATTGTTTTATGCTCCATATCTTCTAAGCCTTAATATTTTGTTCTTGCTACAATGGTTCCCACTAATAATGATTCGTTATCCCTTCTTCTAGTCCCATTGACTTATTGTGGTTTCTGGTGGACATTACTATATTTATTTATTTCTATTTTGGAAATATGAAAGAGGCAATGAGATAATAATGTATTCTATTAGATGATAATGCCAATATACTTTCCAATATACTTGTTAGTAAAGAGGTGGCAAGAGGTGATCCATAGCTATAGCTTTCAACAAATATTAGGGGTAGCCCTCATACCCTAGGACACATAGATCATACACCCCCAAGCCCAACAAACAATTGCCTAGAAGAGAAGTATGTCCAATCATTGTTGACAGATCACCTTCCTTACTGTTCTGAGCATCTTTTCAATTCAGCCTACATAGATTTGAAGGGATCGTTTTATGTTATGTTGACTGTACCTCACAAAGGCATATTTCTGAGTTTGATGGTTGTAGTTTACAGGGGCAATTTTCTGAGTTGTTGGTTGTACTTGGAAGGGGAAGATTTATATTATTGTTGGTTGTACTTTACAATCATAGGAATTGTTACCTGGCATGGATTAGTTTCAACAGGCCTACAAACTTGCTTGCAAAAAATAATGCAATAGGCCTATAAAGGTTTAAAATCTAAACTATGGTAATTAAAAATGTTCTCTAACTACGATTACATCATGCCTATTAAAATTCCTGGATCATATTTCTCTTGGCCATCATTATTTACCATTTGAGAAAATCCTAGGGACATAAAAATTTACTATCTAAACATAGTCTCACATGTTCCTTCAAAAGATAATTTTGGAGAATGGATTCAATATGTTGGAACTCATTCCAGTATATTGACTAAAAAACATGCTTGTACCTGCTATATAATTTCATTTTGAATAACCTTCCAGTACTTAAAGACCTCTTTGCAACAAATCCATCTGAACATTATTTTCTTCATAGTGGATTTTATATGACATCTTAGGTACATATTCCCCAAATTGGATGGTGCAGACCTCCCAAGATGGTCAATGTAGACCCCCTAAGCCACAGTGAAAATGTGGGGACCTAAAAAGAGACACTTTTTAACCCTAATATTTTCCAGCAAATAATCAAAAAATCTTCTGCGGAGTCCAATATATATAATAAATTAAATGGTTTATTAAAGGAGGCTATGAAAAATATAGATCCTTCAGCTTTAATTTGTATTTTTTTCTCATTGTAATACTTGAGAATTTTCTCTTTATAATTGTCATGTTCCAAGCATTAGTTTCAAAATGTATATAAACATGCTTGAATAAACAACAAAGTAGAAAACCATGTGAATTATCGGTGTTATCACAACTTACATGCATTTTTTAATTCTCATATATAACATAAATGTAGAGCACCTATAAAAGTGCAAAATTCCTAAGATTCATATTGGCATGAAATTACACATTTTTTTTGGAAATGCTTCAAGAAAATTCCTCTGATGGGTTGCACTGCATAGGGTAGACTTTATTTTCTTACATTCCCAATATGAGGTGTAGCTATACCCATCAAAATTGCTTGGGACTAGTACCCGAACTCATCCCTTTTAAACTCATGTTAGTCAGGTGGAGCATGACACAAGGAGAATGTAACACTAGTAGATGGTGATGACAAATGGCCTGCTGGAAAAAAATAGAACATTTGGTTATTATTCTTATAAAATTTTACTAATTTGACAAATAAAAAATATCACATTGTTATAAGTAAAATAAATAGAAATTATTCACTAACCTATTTACACAATAACTAAAATAGATATATAAGCTTTTTTAAGCATATGGAAACAAGATAGAAAAAGATGATATAAAATGTTGTAACAACAGTTTAATAACGTATATCTACAGGCTTGGCCTAAGCCTGTAAGATGAGTTTTGTTTTACACTTACATATGCACAAATGGAAATCAGACATATGGGCCTTCTTTGAAATCATGTCACCCAGCTCATCCTCCCGTTTGTTCCTCCAAGTTTGTTCTAATGTAAACCGAGGAGCGGATTTATTGCAAACTGGTCACAGAAAAAAGGAATCATAGTTTATGCTTCCGTTGTGATGAAATGTTAGCAAAGGTTAATGGAAACTAAACAATCACTATAAATAAACACTATTGGAAACGATAAAAGCACAAGAAAGTATTCAAAAATCTATTCATACAAATTTTTTGAACTCCAACGAAAAACATGAACCATACCTCAGTCATTATTTTTGCCAGCTGCTTGACAGTGACCTCATTATTAGGATTTCCAACATTGAAAATGTGACTGTTTTCCCTGGAAGGAATTTCGTAAAAAATGAAATAGGCAAGTATTATAAATATATAAGCACCATACAAGATTAGTATAAATCCACCAAGGATTGTTGTTACTTACAATCATCAAGAGAAAATGTCAGCTAACATATTGTGTCCCATATGTTTAAAGGCTATTCCTACAATTCCATACATGAAAAACCAACACCGAACAACACTCATTTTTTTCTTAAATAAATCTATTGTGGAATAACTCCAAGCTAATGATTTAAAAATAAAAAACAAATGCAAAACACAACAAAAAATACACCACTATAAAATTATATAATTCCATACCCAAGTTAACACATCTAGAAAGTCAAGATGAAGCAATTACAACCACATAACAGTCCACTTACTTTCCAAGAGCATAATCAAACATAAAGGACGAGCTGTAAATAATCCACTGGATAGTCCAAGAACATCTTAATTCAGTCCAAGACAAAAGATCAAAACTAACATTTATTAATATGCTTCTGTGTACATCATTCATTCAATGTAAATCCAAACCATTAGTGACTTGATATGCAAAGTCTGCAAATGTATATACCATGTAAAGGTGAATATAGCAGAATTGATATGTTTTATTGTTTAAAATTCAACCATATTTCTTCACAATCTGAACGGACATAATCCACGTTCATGTCAACATCGACATCGACATTGACTATATCTTCTTCATTTACACATTTTGATTCTTGAAAGTATGTAACCCCTAACAAATATGCATATTCGGGTTCATATGATGTAGTATTTCTAAATCCTTTTGGAGGACATGTTAACACTACATACAAGTCAGTCTCAACTAGATCTTGTACATAGAATGCCTGTTTAGCTTGCGATGCTAGAATAAATGGATCATCTTTCGAATGATTCTGACTTACGAATTTCTTCATATTCACCATTTTAAAACCCAAATAATCAGTTTTAATCCCTCTCTTATTGCATACATTGACCCCATTACATTTGAACAATGTGTACTCCATACAAAAATAGTCCAATGTAATTATTTCTTCTATTACTCCATAAAATTTTGTTTTCTGAAGTACAAGGTTTGGATCTTTGGAACTTGACCTCATCATTGTTTCATCTTCTAAACAAGCACCACTCTTTTGGGTGGTTCTCTCATTATCCATGCTTTTTTTATGGTATCTATAACCATTGGTTAGGTATCCCTTGTACTTATTCACAAATTTCCTTGGGCCTCACGCTAGACATTTAAGTGTATCAGACACCTTTTCATCTCCTTCAACTTACATATTTTCATTTTTTTGAATGTATTTAGAACACATACATCCAACCTATGAGGAAATATTTAAATTTGTACATGACAATATTCAACATGTAATTATTTTAAAGTAATTATAATATAAAGTCACCTATGTTTTTAGCCAACTAGAAAAATGTTGGGTATTGAGTCTCTACAATAGAGCTTCATCTTTTTTGGTTTGGGTGAATGAGTTGGGAATCTCCATTTACTGCATACTAATTTGACAATTATGGACAACAAAAATGGTTGTTAATGTGTTTTGATAAAATATGAATAAAAATAATTTGAAATGTCAAATAGATTCTTCTATCCATGGATCTGTGTTTTGTTAATCCACAAACAAACAAAATTTTGAAGGTCAAACATGTTACTTACTCTATACATGGATCAACTTCATTTGTGTGAAATAGAACCCACCTATGGGATTGTTCCCAACTAATGTTATCCAATTCTGACGGAATTGAAGCAAATAATGGCTTTCCATCAAGAATTATTTCTTCAACTTTGTCATCCCACACTTCATTTCGACCATGTATGGTTCCAATAGCTTCCATGCCTTTCACGTATCCTCCACAAAACTTTATTGATTCCTCCACATTGTAGCTTTCAAGGATGCATCCTTCAACCCTATTTTTGTTCTTAACATAACTCTTGTATACTTTCATGCACCTACAAAAAGAGCATATTTTTTTTAAGTAATGTCAAAAGATTTGAATAAATTATTCTTGTTGTGGTGATTGATACCAAGTAAAGTTTCATGTACCTCTCAAAGGGGTACATCCACCTATATGAAACCGGGCCACAATATTGAAGCTCACGTACCAAATGTACATTCAAATGCATCATTATATCAAAAAATGAAGGAGGAAAGTACTTTTCAAGTGAGTGCATTGTCTCCATGATATTATTTTCCAACTTGTCAAGGCTCTCTATTGAAACCGATTTTGCACAAATTTTCCTATAAAAGTAACAAAGCTTAAAAAGCGTATTTCAAACAACAATTGGTAGCACATGGAGCAGTGCTACTGGGAGAAGTTGTTGCATTAGAACATGGAAATCATGTGCTTTCATTCCATGTAACTTAAGCTCTTCATAGATATATGAGTTTTTGGATTAGAGCTATAACCATATGGCACTTTTAATGTGAAAAAAACATGACATAGGGTCTCTTTCTCTTTCTTTGAAAGAGTATGCAGTGCAGGTGGAAGGAATATTTTTTTTCCTTTAACTTTTGGCCACAATGATTTTTTCAAACCCATTTTTTGCAATTCATTTCGTGATTTATTTCAATATTTGGACTTCCCTTTTATATCCAAAAGAGTTCCAAAAATTCTCACACATATTTTTCTCCACATGCATTACATCTAAATTGTGACTTTGTAAGTGTTTCTTCATTCCAATACATTGATAATATTGGAAAATCATTTAATACAGAGGAAATCATAAACAATGAATTCAATGAATAAATATAAGCACAATGACGTCATATAAGCATGCAATGTATAATAATTAGGAATGGGTGATGTCTCTACATACCTCCTAGTATGGAAGATTGAATAAGATTGATTGTTTCTTCCACACCACAACATTAGGTTTCTCACCTTTTTCCTGATTTCTTTTCCTTTTGTTTGATTCAATCTCCCCCCAAACTGATTCTTTTCCCTTTGTTTCCGTAAAAATATCTGACACTCTTACAACTGGAGGGGCATAATGATGCTCCTCCTTCCCATTAAATGGTCCCTTCTGTGAGCGAAACTTATGATTTTGAGGAAGAAATATCCTATGTCCCATGTACACACATTTCTTGCTACAATTGAGGTACTCTGATTCTGTGTTCTTTCCACATATGGGGCATGTATTACAGCCTTTTGTTGTGCAACCAACCATATTCCCATAAGCTGGAAAGTCATGAATCATCCACATAAGAATTGCCTTCATGTTAAAGCATGTCTTATTATAAGCATCATATGTCCATACTCCTTGGTGCCATAATTCCTTTAGTTCATCTACCAAGTGTTCCAAATACATATCAATTTCATTACCTGGTTGCTTGGGACCAGTTATTAACAATGTTAGCATAGAAAAATTCCTTTTTGTGCACAACCATGGTGGGAGGTTGTATGTAACCAAAACTATAGGCCAAACACTATATGTATTGCGCAAGTCTCCAAATGGATTAAATCCATCTACTACCATTGCAAGTCATACATTGCGGGGTTCACTTGAAAAACTAGGCCATTTTTCATCAATAGTTTTCCATGCTGGGCTATCAACGGGGTGGCGCATATGACCATCATTGCTTGCATTCTCATGATGCCACCTCATTTTTTGTGACATGTCCACAGAGCTAGAACAAAAAATAAAATCTTTCATTTATATATATAATATTATCATATAATAACACTATGAAAAATGGTAATGAAAATACAAGAAGGTGAAAACTTGAATACAATTATGGTGTTGAAAATCATACCTATACATTATCTTTAGCCTTGGTTCTATGGGGAAATATCTTAACACCTTTGCAGGAACACCTTGACGCACCTTTTGAGATTGAGCATCAACCTTCCATCAATATTTTCCACATGTTGGTCATTCATATTTACTTTCGTTACTTCCTCGATATAAAATGAAATCATTGGGACATGCATGTATCATATCATAGTTTAATCCCATTGATTTTATCAACTTTTTTGCAGCATATGCAGAATCTGGAAGTGTGTTATCTCTAGGAACTGTATTTTTATGCAATTTTAACATTTGGCCAAAACTTCTATCAGAACATCCACTATTCACTTTGAGATTGTAATATTCCACGGTTGTTGATAGTTTTGTGAAATCAACACAACCTGGGTACAATGGCCTCTTGGAATCTTCGATTAACTTCCTATATTCATTAACTTCATTTAGTACATTTGTTGATTCCAACCCCACATTATCACAACCTTCATTTAGGTTTTGATCAACACATGGATAAGAATTATTCACCATATGAAGCACTTGATCACCAACAATGGTTGTATCATAATCCTTTTCGAGGGGATCATTATCATTTTGAAACAATGTTCCAGGGTCATCAACCTGATTATCGTAATGGAATTCTACATGTCCATAACCCTATTAATAAGAAAATTAAAATTCATTTAAGTGATTTTATGGTTTTTTTGAAAATTAGAATGAATAGAAATTGGTCAAATAGGGGCCTTTACCAATGCAAACTGGCTTACCAGTTGAGATGAGATATGCTCTATAACTTCATGTGGCACATTTTCAGAGCATTTCTTAGGCTCATCAATAACAAATGGAATCTAAAGGTGAGAGGAAAACATAAGTTTGAACATATAAGTATATTTGATATCTTTATTGTAATACAAGTAAGTTTGAAACTAGATCAATTCATTTTTTTCAAGATACCTGATTGTGAATTCTCTCTCCATGAAAATACCAGATTTTATATTGTTCTATTATTCCATCACAAATCAAGTGCTCACGTATTTTATCAAATGCTTGTACTTTGTCTATGACACAATTATTACATGGACTTTTTATGGACATCTTATTCCTTGAATGCGCCTCGACAAACTTTAATAATTCCTTAACCCCATCTCTATATTCTTGTAGTGTCCTACACATAACCAATTTCCAAGTCACATAAATTTAATTCAACACAAGTTAGCACTGGTACATTTTTTTGGTATATCACGATGAATAATCAAATATAGAAACTATACCTATTTTCAAGTTCATCCAGTTTCTTTTGTCCATTTGATAATATGCTCCAAGCTCCTTTGAAATTATGTCTACAGTGAACTAAAAGTTTTAGTTGATACTAAACCTCATATATATTGAAAACACACAACTTTGCACTAACAACTTGCAGTCAAACAACTACATAAACCCACATTTCTTATTCTGATATAAAAAAAACTCCCTAAACTGTTCAAATATTTGACATAGATATCATGGAAATAATCTTTGTGGCTTAATGAATTATTGTAATTGTCTCTTTACATGTCATTTTGTAGAATCATTGAAATTCGAACCAATATGACATATAACTTCTAAGAAAGTAGAACCCATAAAGAGTCTACCCAAACTCACAATTAATTCATTCCATGCAACCCTTCAATGCAGAGTTTTCAACAACAATCCTCTTCATACTAAGCGTAATTCCAATGTAGTCGACACTCAACCTTGGATCGTAATTCAACCTTGAAATTAAAATGTAGCCCAACATAGAGTAACACAATTATCATATAGAGGATTCAATTCATGCCATTGAATTCAATCTCCATCGAATAATGCTTTTCCATTTATTACTTGGAAATTTACAGTCTCCTAAACAAACTCTAACCTATCCTCTTTTTTACTTGTCTTGATTCTTACAATGTATAGCTAACCCTCCTAACCATCATTTTTCCATCCTCTCTCTCTCTAAACTCTAATGCTCGCAAGCATACAAGATATACTTGGAAACCTAACTTGTAGCTAAATAACAAACTTCCTACATTTATGGTACTAACTCCTAAAGTTCATGTAAAGTTCTTGTAATTGTAATTGTCATTATTATGTTAAAATAAATTGATTTTCATCCTTAAAACAGTTTAATAACGTATATCTACAGCCTTGGCCTAATCCTATAAGTTGAGTTGTTGTTTATAATTACATATGCACAAATGGAAATCCAACAAATGGGTATTATTTGGAATCGTGCCAGCTAGCCCATCCTACTGTTGGTTCCTCCGAGTTCATTCTGTTACTCGCGGAGTGGATTTATTGCATACTAGTCGCAGAACAAAGGAATCACTTTTTCTTCCTAGATTAGAGGATATGTCGATTCTTTGAATCTTGACAGATCCTCCCTGATTTGTTATGATGTAATTGATATTTTAATTAAGTTTCATAAGATCGAAGAATCTCAATTATATTCCCATCTTCGGTTTGATGGAGACCATTTTCCTCTATTTTCTCCATTTCAATGTATTTCCCGTCGAGCGTTTCTTCATTCACAGGTCTACTGATGAATTTATTAAAATGCTAGTAGTTATATCAAAATTACTCTTGACAACCCCTCAATAAGCCCAATCACATGTAAGGTGAGAAACTTCCTTACTTACAATGAATACTACTCTCAAAAGCTCCACCAAATGAAAACAACATAATTGGCAAGTAATTAGTAGGGGATTTATCTACGGAAGAAGTTGAATTTGTAGTGATGAAATTTAAAGGCATGAATTTCACCATGAGAATATATATATATAATGTGGCTAATCCTTTGGGTTTTGTTGCAGGTGTGTTATGTGTCTTGGGGATGACCAAATAGATGAAAAGGTATGGAAAGTAACTGTCTATGGGCCTACATTTTTTTCAACCTAGACCATCATGAGAAACACAAATAATTTTACTTGATTTCCATAACATGAACACATTTCTATACTTTTAAACATCATATCACTCACCTCAATGGCCATGGAGTTCGGTATGTGAAGTTAATATGACAACATGATTCCCAAGATGCACAACGTAAATGTGGGTAGTTGTTTAAGGATGTAAAGCTAGAATTTAAAAGTGACATTTGGCATAATGATAAAGTTTGGAACCTGGTGCAGAGTACAAGAAGCAAAACTTGATAGGGCAATGTATCTTTGAGGGTTAATATAAGGAAAGTAGTTCCTACATCAAACTCTTTAGGAAGAACAATCAGAAGCCGATAAATGAAAGGGGAACTAGTGGATTCTTTCTTTTTTTTGTTTTTTTGTTGCCTTAAAGGGTGGAACTCTTGGTTAAGCCTAAAGGAAAGAGGTCTACTTATCATATTAGTTCTCTCCTCCATTTCCTTTTATTAGT
Organism: Larix kaempferi; assembly: GCA_027924585.1. NCBI lineage: Eukaryota > Viridiplantae > Streptophyta > Pinopsida > Pinales > Pinaceae > Larix > Larix kaempferi. The sequence goes on along the minus strand of BSBM01000962.1, from coordinate 1,541,949 downwards.
GCTCCATTCTTGTTACTCTTTTTGACTTTTTTAACTTGCAAGAGAAATAGAAAAATATTATTTCACAATTCCTGTGGCCACTATAACGAAACCTTACATAAGCTGTTGCATACAACAGAAGTCCACGACACAATCAAACCAAGCCACCAGTAGCTGCGACCTCATCAATCAGGACACAAAGTAACCCCATGAGATGCCAGTAAGGTAGATCAGACCTCAACAGTCCCTCCTCAGGCCAAAACTCAACAGATCAAGCCTCAAACAAACTCACATTCAAAGTTTTAAATTTTGGATAGACCATGAGGTCTTGTCCTTAAAACAAGGAGGGGTTCAATGTAAAATTCTTGTTTAAAAATATTGTAAATGTTCAATAGTTTGCAAGGTTAATCTAGAAGTTTGATGAGGTGTCAATGATGAGTCATCCTTTAGGATAGAGTAGAACTCCTATTTAGGGAGGCAGTTACAAAAATATCGAAAGGTCGTTAGGGTTAAACTGTTAAATTGATTCTTCATATATGATTGTAATCCTATGGGCCATGGAAGAGGTAGAGCAGAGGTGAGGTAGAGGAAAAGAGGATAGGAAAATAGAGAGGAGAGGACTAGGGTAAAATACTCCCATATTGTGTAATCAGATCATGAAATTCTGAGTAATGGAATTTGATTAATGAAAGCATTTTATATGCATATGGACTTGTGAATATCTATTTCTATGTATTTTTTATGAAGTTCATTATCTCTATTGAATTTGAATGGTGTTTGGTTGAAAACATAAAGTCATTTACTCTGGAATTTGTATGTAATTCCTGCAACGAAATATGAGTACAAAGGCTTTGTTAATTGGGTGACTTCCTGACATTAAGAAACTACAGGAATATGCGATTTCTGTGAAGGATTTGGAATTGGAACATGCTTCTGAAGACTGACATGATGTGATTGTTTATGACTCGAGTATCCTTATGTCATGAGATATTAGGTTATGCAAATCAAAAGGAAGTGAAGAGATTGAAGTTGGAACATCAAGTTACTTTAATTAGATTGTTTAAAGTGCATTGATTGTTTATTTTCTACATTAAACCCTAACCCTAACCAAAATTTAACACAATAAATAAATGTGTTGGGTGAGAATCTACGCTGAAGGTAAAACATTGTTGATTTTAGCATTTGCTTAACATTTTTATATAGAGATTGAGATATGGAATTGATATCCAGGTTCCATATTTCAGGGTTAGGGTTTGAGTATTTGGAAGTGTGTTGAAGGGTAGTAGTTATTTTTTTCCACTTGTTCATGAAAAACAAAGTTTCTCAAATGTTGAAACAAACCCAGGAGAAATGAACGCTGACCTGGAGGAAAAATCGTGACAAATTGTCATTGTGCACAATTTTGAATACCCAGGTATACTCTATTTGGGAATTGAACTCCATTTTAGATTCCAGTTGTGTACGAGCAACAGTAGATCATGGCCCAATTGTAATCAAATTATTAAAGGGAAAACGCCATTTGTGAACAAGAAATTGAATTTATACTCAAGGTAAGAGTTCAAGAATCTGGGGAATTGGTTTTTGTTGAAATTGCAGGTGGTTCCTACATCAAAAATGAAAATAAGAGTTGCATGAATAGCATTGGAGCCTAATTTTCGCAGTTCGTCTCACTCCCTTTCCTTATGATCAACACCTATGTCTATCTCTCCATGCGCGGTTCAAACCAGAAGCATTTCATTCTAATTTTGTTCCTATCTCTCCATGCGTGTGGTTTAAACCAGAGAATATCATTCCCACCCTTTCATCTAGACCAATATTCAAAAATTGAATTTTTTAATGTTTGAAAATTGTATAAAATTGTATCTTTTGAATCTTTGAAAATTGTATAAAATTGAATCTTTCGAATCTTTGAAAATGAAGGGATTATTATATAATTTAATTTACAATACACAAGTGACAAAGTGTTATCATTATTGCAGTTTATTATTTAAATATATTTCAATGATTCTTATTATAGTTTGTTTATTATTCATCTCCCCATGGATTTAATAAGCTAATAATTTAAAATGGTTTATTTAATCAATTAATTAAAAAAAATTTCCCAGATGGGGTGTCTCTTAGCCACGTGGAGGAGGGGACAAGTGCTACCCGCAATAATGTTTCCCATGGCCATCAAGTGGGAGACCAAACTCCCCGTGCCAAGCACAATTATATCTTGAATGCAACTTGACACAGATTCTAGTAAATGATCATTCGTCACCGCACGCAGCATCAGTTGCTGAGAAATCGAAATGTGCAATTAGAAATCTTCATGGTTTTAATGGTAGCCATTATGATGGATAGAGCTGATGGGAACTGGAGTCTATGGGTTCTGTCAGTTATGGATCAATTCACCATTTTAAAGTTTCTATCAATCAATTTGGGTCTGATTGGAACTGTGTTTGCGAATTCTCGTTGTGGAAATGGTTTATGGAATGGCAAGGTAGTGACCAATATGGTTCGAGAAAAAAAATGGGGCGTTCCTTGACGCAGTGATGATTACTATGTTAATAAATTTGCTGTGGAAGGGAGTGCGCTCGCACAACACATCAATAGTTTGGTTAATATTTGGCTCTACGATGTGCATGCTGCAATTCAGACCATGGGAGAGGATACTCAAATTCGACTTTGCGAGTTGGAGGTGCAGGTTCACATCTTTCCCAAGCTCTTAGAAGACATTAATGCGAGTAACCTGAATGTAACTACTACTCTGGCGGCGGAGAGGCCTAAGAGAAACTATTTGCTGAGGGATCCATCCCCTGGATCAATGGCTTTGGAAAATGCTACTGTCTCTCTAACTCCTCTCACTTTTGTTTCTAGCACCATAAAAATGGATATACCCTCTTCGTTTCATGACAACCCTGCGATGGGTGGGAAAAACAACACTATAATATAAGTGGTTCTTTCAGAGCTATAATTAAAAACAACATTATTTTGTTCCAACTTCATCCCTAGATATCAGGGTAGCAACAGTAATAAAATAGGATCACATGTATATAGTAAATGCACAACTACACAACATGTATCATGGGAAACCCTCATAGACGAGAAAACCCAACAACCTTTCACTATGATAGAATTCACAAGATCAAGAGTCTTGCATGAATTCACAATGTATCTTTCCATAAACCCTAGGTGAAGGAATACCTGGTGGGATAGCATTCGTTATACATCAAAGAGTACACGAGTATAACTACTCTACTGCAGAAGGATATTGAGCTAGAGAATAACGAACCCAAATCATAAGCACAAGAGAAAGACCAAGTTGATAGAACATGATGAGAACACTCTTTCATATATATATATAGGTCTAGGGGTAAACCTCAAATAAGTATATGATCCCACACAATATCGAATTAACCAACAAGTTAAGTTAGGGGTCACACATCATAACCAATATTCCAATATTAGGTGAGGGGCTCACAACCACATAAGGCCTTTTCTATACTTATGACACATGGAACACCATCAAGGAAACCAACTCAATCCACCGTCAAGGGATACCACCATCAAGGGATAAAATAGTTGAGGGAAAAATATTTGCTGAGGGATCCATCCCCTGGCTCAGTGGCGTTGGAAAATGCTACTGTTTCTCTGACTCCTCTCAGTAAGCAAATAGGATCACATGTATATATCAAATGTACAACTACACAACATGTATCATGGGAAACCCTCATGGGGGAGAAAACCCAACAACCTTTCACTGTGATAGATTCCACAAGATTAAGAGTCCTACATGACTTCACAATGTCTCTTTCCATAAACCCTAGGTGAAGGCATACTTGGTGGGAGACCATGAGTTATACATCAAAGAGTACACAAGTATAACTACTTTATTGTAGAAGGATAGTGAGCTAGAGAATAGAGAATCCCAATCATAAGTACAAGAGAAAGACCAAGTTGATAGAACATGATGAGAGTACTCTCTCATATATATAGAGGTATAGGGATAAACCTCAATTAAGTATATGAGCCCACACAAGACCGACTAAAACAACAAGTTAAGTTAGGGGTCACACATCATAACCAATATTCCAACGTTAGGTGAGGGGCTCGCAACCACATAAGGAATTCTCTAGACTTATGACACATGAAACACTATCAAGGAAACCAACTCAATCCACCATCAAGCGCTACCACCATCAAGGGATAAATTAGGTGAGGTCCAACCCTCAACATTGTGAAGGTGTCCCTGGCCATCTCAAGGCCTCTACCCACTATGTCCTCACCGACAGAGAGTGGGAATCATCATGGGTGTGTCATAAGACAATGCATGGATGCTACCCATTGTGTCCTCATTGAAAAGGAGTGGGACTCGTTAGGGGATCTACATCACACTATGTCGAATTTGACAGGGATTGGGACTGATCATCCCATAACAACACAACTGTTATAATTTCCACCCACTCTTCCAGTGCAGGAAGAGCCGCACAATTCTAACAGTCCATGGAGAATGTATCACCGATGCTGCAAACATAAAAAAAGAAAGAGTTTGAGGAATACATACAACTTATGGTTCATTTTATTCAAGTCATATATGTGGTAATAATAGTCTAATAATAGGTGAAAACACCAAGGTTAAAATGCCTGGTTTTTTTTTTGCATTTGTAAAAATGCTATTTCCTCAACGTACAATCATAATGGATAGGGTGTTATCCATTTTTAGAATAGTGATAATTGCAATCCATGATAAGAACCTTGGATCACACATTTTGGTTTGATCTTATCTTAGGCATCACTCATATTGGATCAAGGAAGCAAATCACTAGCATGGATGAGGGTGAGAATTTACTCAAGAGACCTTTCGCATTATTAACCGGGAATTTCCACATATTTAGAGGAAATTTTTTATATTGGAAGGCATACATAACCATTGAGGTTCATATATATGTTTTTAGATGTCTTTGCTTAGATAGTATACTAGGTTGTGGCACCTCTTTTATGGTGTGAGACTGTGTTGTAGGCAATGAAGTTTAAAGAGATTCATTTTAGGTTTATTTGATTGTTGCATTAGCTTTTGTAGGAGAAGGGTTAACATTAATAGAAAACCAATGCATTACACTCACCATTACAGACTGTTTTTTCATACCATTAGTTTGATTGAGAAATGATATTGTTGGACTAATGATTTTACTCTTGTACATGTGAAGATGCTAACTTTATGTTTTTTCAAATCCATATGCTTTACTTCTAGTTGTGAATTTTTTTAGTGGCTTGTGTATCTTCTATAATGACTACCTGGTAAAAATTGAAGGATCCATACTTAAAAATGTATAAGTCTTGGCAAATCCTACCAATTGTTAAATTCTAACTATAAAATATTTGGTGATAGTTTTCTAATTTTTTTCTAATTTCTAAGTATTTTATGTAGTTTATATAATAATTTGGCAAAAATAGCAACATTCGTATTTTTAATTTCTAAGTATTTTATGTAGTTTATATAATAATTTGGCGAAAATAGCAACATCTGTAAATGGAAATAGGAACATCTATTTTCAAAAAGAGAATGTTAGGATTTATATTTCCCTCCATTGTTTTTAGTGTTTAGATTTCCCTCCAAAGTTTTATTAATTTTGTAATATAAATAGGAACAAATATCATCTCTATTCAACAATATTTTAATTGAAAACATTTATTGCTTGGCGTTGGAGTTAGAAAGCTATGAAGACTAGAGGAAATTAGAAGCAATCTCTCTTAGAACATGAAATCTTAACCCGTGGAAACAAAAAGAGGTACCATTTCCTTGTACTACTGCTTACACTATATTGCTAATATTATTTTTTTGTCCTTAGTGTCCCTTTCCCCTAGAGGAATTATGATGAGTATTGAATTGCATATTTCAAAATTTAATAGTATTTTAAAATCCATATTTGCAAATGACATTTACCCTCAATAATTGGCCTTTTGCAAAGACATTTTTTTTATCTTGACACTTGTTTTTGTCAATTCATGAACTAGATATTCAAATACATTACATCATCAAATTGAGGATTTGAACTAAGTAGGACAACATGTGTTTTTTCTCCCAAGTCAATTTTGAAAACATATGTGGTGCCTCCATTGTTTCCACCCTCGTTGATGCGGGAGATGGGAAGACCTGCTCCATTCCCTGATCTTGTAATATCAGACAATGTTCAAAACCAGTCCTCGGTACATGCTTGCCATCAACGCCTCTTAATATACATTCAAAATGGAAGAAAATAAAATCTCACCATAACTATCTTGCAATATTTCATGTGTAAAATTTCATAGGCCTGGAAAGATACGTGCTACAGGTATTTGGTAGTTAAAGAACTTCCATTAGTTTTGTCCACGGGTTAGCTTAGAATAGGGTTACCCAAATTTTCCAAAAGTATCGTTACTAGAAAGCCAATTACTCACAAATCCAAACAAAAAATGCAGATTCGCTCTTACCAAAAGTTACAAATGTCTTCTAAACACCCGAGTCAGTCTCTCCAACATCTAGTTAGAAAAAATCGAAGAATTTATTCAAGGATAATTATTGGAATCTAACTCATCTATGAGAGTTCTATAAATGCTTTAGTTTTCAGTCTTTCTTGGCACAAACTACCTGAAACCATTCTCGAATTATATTCCTTTATTATTTGTCAATGGTTCTTGGCCCTGATCGAGAATATACATAACATAACTCTTTTGTATTATGTATTCTATATTTTAGTATACAATGTTAGACATTTTATTAGAAATGAGTTAAAGATATTTGTATGATGTTCATAAATACTATTTAAGTTTCAAGATTGTGTTAATAAAAATGATTTTTTTTGTTATGCAATTTATTTGCAGATGTTCATATCAATGTAAGACATTATTTTTTTGTTTGGGACTTCAATATTTTTTTAATAATTATTGTCCTTTCTTTTATACTTTAAAAATTGTCTAACTTTCTTTGAGCAAGAGTTGGAATCCATATTTGTAGGGAGCTAATAGTATTAAATTAAGATGTTACAATACATCACTTTTAACAAAGTCAGGTCGCATTACCAAAATAAATGACAATGTTATATGTGGCACAACTTCAGGTAAATATTTTAAACATGATTGTTATAGGTCAAATCTGCACTTCTCCGTCCGTGATCGCATTGCTCTGTTGATCAGACAAAAGGACACTAAGGATTGAAGAGTTAGATTGACCTGGATGACTTATTGACTGGAACTACTCTCTTCAGCTGAGAAACTTACTGTTTCTACTGATTTCATCACATGTATGCTACTCTCTGTATAGCAAACCAGCATACACCTTGAAAAGATACTCTACTTTCCTTAAGGACAACCAGCATACACAATAAAAATGTTGCAAACGTTTGTTGTAAAGCATAAAAGTTGCGTACTGTGCACTACTCTGGTTATATGAAACCCGTGTACATCTTAAGATGAAGTCAAAAAATATATTAAGATTACGAATTGGGATTAGTTGAAGTTGGTTCTGCAACTTCCCCAACCTCCCAATTCAACTACCCCTCGAATCCAACTGCCTACCTTGTCCCATAAATACAAGGACGATCCATGAGAGGAGACTAGAACTGGACCTAGAAAGAGTGCTTTAAGTGCTGTTATGCTGGAGGAATTCCCAAGTCATTGTGAAGAGCAGGAGACCAGGACTCGGTTGCAGAAGCATCTTGACACGTCAGGTATACTTGTACTGATTCATGTTTACTTGATAATAAAAAGGGGGAAATACCCTTCCTGTCCCAAATCGCATGTCTATTGGATTGTATGGTCATTTGGTTTAGTATCTGATTGTTGTTGATGTTTGATTGCTTTCAATATTCATCATATTTATATAGTCAAGATACGCTGAGGAAGGTTTCCTTTTTGTTGCAGGTTCATTATAGCGAAGGATCAAACGGAAGACCAAGCTAAAGCTAGGACCAACCGTCGATTAAAGGCACATCTTTCGATATCTTGATCTCTTTCATTTGTAGGAACTAAATGCAATATAATGAATGTATTTACCTATCAAACCCACCCAAGTTGGTAGTGTCTCTCCTCACTATAAGGTAATAATCCTGAACAACAGACTGGCGACTCCCCTGGGGAGTAACCGATTGTTTTTCTACTGTAGGAGGCCTTGTTAGGTTTTCTTCCAGTCTTTTTCAGTCTTTTTGATTCTCTGAGAGGTCTTATAGGTCTTTGTTACCTGTTCTTTATATCCTGACTCATCTCAGTCCACTGCTGCAAAGCCTTTTTGTTTGCTTTTGAGCCTTGTATGCTGGTTTACCCTACTTACAGTAGCGTATGTTAGCTTATGAACGCTGCTTTGTCTACTGCACAATAGCGTTTCTTTCCTAGTGTACGATGGTTTATACACTACACAATAGTGTATTTTCTTGTAACTTTCAGTTCTCTGTTAGGGTTTGATTTCCAGTTTGTTTGGGTTCACTTATAGCCTGTTGCTTTGCCTCCTTGACTGAACCCTAAGACTTCCATGTCTCTTTTGAGTCTTGTTTGCCTATCTTGAGTCCTTTAGTTTTCCTTTGCTTGCTTGAGTACTTGTTTAAAGTGTCTTCACTACTTTCTAGCCCTTTTTGAAGTTCGTGCACTATTCTCTTTTTGACATAGCTGCACACTTTTACCGTAGTTGCTTGTTGCAGTCATACAGACATGCGTTCTTAATGTTTGTTGTTTGTGGCAACATTAGCACACTTCCACTGTGTCTTATCCTTCCCATTAGGGTTTGACCTCAAGTTTGAGTCCTTAGGGTTGTCATCGAAAGGTTGCTTGGTTTAGATACTTTCTAATTGTCTTTTCAGTTCAGTCCAAGTGAGTCAAAGCTGTCTAGTTATCTTTCTTTTGAGTTTGTGTGTTGGTAAAGTGATTTTTGGTTTGCTTGCCTACTCTGTTTACTTGGCTGGTGTTTTATGGGGTTTTGATGCCTAGGAGCATCCTTATCGGTCTGTCTTTCCGCTACATGCATCTTTTTCCCTTTTCTTTTTACATTCAGTGCCAAGTCTATAGTTTTTTCGTTTCAAAACAACTTGGTAGGTCGAGTCTTTCTCAGTTTCTGCTTTGATTGTTTAAGCCATTAGTCTCTTATCTTTACCGGCACCGCTTTTAGATCTTACTTGTTCCATTTTCTGATTTCAGTTTCTTTGAAAAAGAGAAAAGTTAAAAATTGAAAATTGGTAGCACAACTCTAAGGTTTATCATTTCTTTTCGAAGTAGCATAAATTTTGTTTTGCTTTGAAAATTAAAAAAAAAAAAAAAATCTTTAGGTTTGCTTATCTTTAGTTTTGGAAAACAATGAATGAGAAAGTTTAGTGAAAGTTGTTTACTTTTATGCACTCTTTATTTTAGTCACAACCATGCCACACACTCCACTACAACCTTTGAGTAAAGAACAACCATTTAAAAAGAACACTTAATCAAATTTATTAGCAACTTTTTCTTTTTTAGGGTTGTCACTTCACCAACTAGCTTAGGATGGGGTTTCAGATCAGAACACACTTAAACTATCTAGAATCAGTTTCATTACTCAACAATCATAGTAAGACTATCTATTAGGTAAATCCATCTCTATCAAATAGTCCTGGGATTCTCTACTCAAACCAGAGTTAAGCACGAGGCCGTGGGTGATTGGAACTATTGAGGATACCCCCTCACTTTCCCATCAACCATAAACCACAGTTGACTCGCGTACGGGGTTCCACTAGTGCTTTTTAAAGTGCTTTTGGATTTTGGGATTTGCTACCCTGCCCATGCGTTTCGACTAGGCTAACGACTGTCCCCCCAGGCTATTTCATATTGGTGGTAACCTTAGTATCCAGAATTCAGGGCTCTACACAGGTGACAACAGAAGGCTATTTCTGTTGTACCTAGGATAGACGTGGGAGGAAACCCTCTACAGAAATTTGGGAAGGAGGTTTGGTGATTCAAACGCTTGCACCCAGAGGACCTATATGTGGACCCTGGGTAACTATTCTTCATCCTTTGTTGGTTAGTTCTGGGCCCTAATCATCCCAGAATTCCCTCCAGAAGGAATCTGTTTTACTGGTTTGGATTACCTAGAACCTTTTTAGTGGTGTGCTCTTGGTGCTGCTTGTTTTTAGTTGGACTTAGATATTTATGGCCTGTTGAGTTGGAAACTATGGATAGCACTATGGTGAGCACCAATCAAGGGACCCCTATTCAAGGGGCTCCTTGTGCTTTTCCTTTCATTGGGAACATTGGTACTCCCTTAATGGCTACCTTGAATCTTCCAGGATTCACTACAGGGATACCGGTTTGGTTTTTTTCCACTCTGAAATCCTTGCATGCTCTTGATGCTTCTCAATTAAGCACCTCTCATCAAGAGCATCAGAACCCTATGCCTGCTTCGCTAGTAACATCTTCTCCTCCTCCTTCTACCTCATGTGGTGAAAGTAGTAATACTAGTAAGTAGCAGTCTAAAAGGAATAGACGAAGGAAGACTAGGAAGAAGATGCCAAAGCAAAGGGGGCAGCCACCCAGCCTCTGAAGGTCATGCTGGGGGCACCTACCCAACCTTTGGTGGTCATGTTGGGAGAACTCACTTAGTCACTGGAAATCATACTAAACCTCGCCACCCAGCCTATGAAGGTCATGCTGGGGGAACCTACCCAACCTCTGGTGGTCATGTTGGGAGAACTCACTCAATCACTGTAAATCATACTGAACTTACCCACCCAGCCTCTGAATGTCATGCTGGGGGAACCTACCCAGCCTCTGGAGGTCATGCTGGGAGAAAATTGTCAGTCAATCAAATCATACTGAAATCATGTCTTCAACCACTATTGCTCATGTTGAGGACACATCATTGATCACTGCTGGTCATATTAATAACAAGTCACCAGTTACTATGGGTCATACTGGAGACACTGAATCGACCATTGCAAGTCATGCTGAGAATGTTGACATTGTTGACAAACCTAATAAATAAAAGCTTAAGTTCCCTTGTAAGTTTTGCGAGGGAGACCACTTGACCTATTTGTGCCCTGTACTTCCAGAAGTGCAAAGAGTGTGGTCCATAGTTCAAAAGTCTTCTTCTTCTGAGAAACCAACCACTGCAAGTCATGCTGGAGGCAAGCTGTCAGCCAATGCTAGTCATGATGAGAGTACTGTTGTTGTAAAGGAGTCTAAGCTTATAGGACATAAGTCAAATTTCCTTGTAAAATTTGTAGGGAGATCACCTTACTCTTTTGTTCCCTACTATTCTAGAGGTGCGGAGAGTGTGGTCCATGTCTGAAGGATCCTCTGCTCCTGAATTGTCTATATATTCCCAACAGCCAGATCAACCTTTGGTTGATTAAGTGTTTGAACCAATGCAATCTTTGGTCAACCCCACTCTTTCTTCGGAGAGTGAAGTGATCGAATCGATGCAATCTTCGACCGATCCCATCAGTCCTTCGAAGATTGATGCACCTGTCCCTGAATTCTTCTGCATTACCAGTTCGGATGTTTCTAAAAATGGGGGCACTTAATTTGTGCTGAGTGAACCCCTACCAAGCTCTGGGATCATCTCCTTTGAATAGAATAGTCTAACTGGGCCTCACCTTCCTTCTGCTACACCTTTTCAGATAAAGGTTGATATCGGAAATCATGCGGTTCATCGATGTATTGTAGATGAAGGAGGCTCTATCAATATCTTATCCCCTTATGCTTGGAGAGATTTAGGTTTTCCTAACCTTGTTCTAGCTATTAATTGGCTGTTGAATTTCGATAAAATACCTAGTGAACTGTTGGGATTCCTCCCTCAAGTACCTATTACTTTGGGTGGAAAAACAGTCTTAGTTGGTTTTATGGTTTTAAAGGACCCTATGGATTTTGATATGATCCTCGGGCGTGATTACGTATATGCTATGCAGGATGTGGTGTCTATGCTCTTTTGTGTGATGTATTTTCCTCACAATGAAAGCATTGTCACTATCGATCAGCTTACATTTGTTGATCCCTCTTATTATCCACTATAGACCAAGTATATCCCTTGCCAGTAGGCACTACCATGTCACAATCAAATTATGTGGCATATTGTTCCTTGAGTCTAATTGATACTGGGAATAAGCCTCTAAATTCATGCTTACCTTCTCGAGACTGGGTCTCGACAGTTGATCAAGTGATGACTCCATATAAATGTTTAGATATGTGTTCTATCTAGGATGATATACTTCCTTCTGATGAAGTTTTCCTAGAGTCTATAATGTAGTCTGCCATTCATTTGGACATTGATCCAGCAACGAGCAGTCTTCTACCTTTCCTTCGAGCTCGTTAAAAACAGTAAGGAGGCTACGAGCAGTCTTCCACCTTTCCTTCAAGCTCGTTAAAAATCGTAAGGAGGCTATGAGCATTCTTCTACCTTCACTTCGAGCTCGTTAAAAACAGTAAGGGGGCAATGAGCATTCTTCCACCTTTTCTTCGAGATTGTTAAAAACAGTAAGGGGGCTACGAGCATTCTTCCACCTTTTCTTCGAGCTCGTTAAAAAAAGTAAGGGGGCTACGAGCATTCTTCCACCTTTTCTTCGAGCTCGTTAAAAACAGTAAGGGGGATACGAGCATTCTTCCACCTTCACTTCGAGCTCGTTAAAAGCAGTAAGGAAGTTATGAGCATTCTTTTGTATCTCCTTTGAGCTCGTTAAAAACAGTAAGGAGGTCACAAGTTTACTTTTTCGGGCTCGTTAAAAACTTTACGAAAAATATTTTTATAGAGTTCTTTCACGCTCTTGTTTGACTCTTTAAATATGACAAGATTTTCGAGTATAGTTGTCATTTCAGACTCGTTAAAGGATTTGAAGTGACATCCATTTAAGTATAAGTTTAACCCTTTTCCAGACTTTTGCGGATTACTTACGAAAAAGGAAACTCTAGTTATACGTGGCTAGAAGAGTTCTTCTTCCATTGTTTTACACTTTTTTGGGGGAGGAGACTAACTATACGAAAAAGGACCTTTGGATCCTTCTTTAGGGTTTTCAGGTTCTCGAAACATGAAAACACCAACGAGCACTCACCTACTCGGGCTCGATGTGAAATCCACGAGTAAGTGTATGGAGGATTATTTAAGTTTTTATGACTCCTTAAACAAGAAAGTACCGATGAGCAAGAACAGATCTCGACTCGATATTAAAATCTAGAGATCAGTATTATAGAGTATTCATATATCTCTTCTTTGAACTCTGTAAAAATGAAGAAGGTCCCGAGTCTTCCTCCCATGGGCTCGTTAAAATTTTACATGGTTGGATTTATTGAGTTTTCTTTCTTTCTTGGACTCATTAAAACAACAAGAAGAACATTCTTTTACCAAAAAGAATAAGGGATAAGAAGGGTGTATCACATCTTTTCAGTTTCAAAGGTAGTTAAGTTAGTCATGTCCTTGAACACAACACCTACTTGAGTCTTTCATGTCAGTTGGGTTTTAGTTTTTGACCCTAGGGTGAACCCGATCTCCGAGTTTTTTACTCCCTTGGTTGGTTATTCTTCCAACCATATGGAGGGTCTTTTAATGTCTCCAACATTGCAGGCTTATATCACTTCCCCTTCATGTTAAAAGCTTCCTAAGTCACTTTGTGTCGTGCTCACTGTTCAAGGATACAACCTGTGTCGACCATTATGCAGTTTACCTTGACTTCATGTGTCAACCATCCTGGTGTCAGTTTGTTTCATCTTGTTACTTGTCCTACTCCAAATCTGCTCATACCTTTGAGTGTTCCTCGTGTTGGATGATGGAGGATGCATCAAGGGCTCCCTTCCAACGGACTTCTTCCCATCGACTTCAACTCATTTTGATCTGGGAATGAAGTTTTGAGTTTTGTTTAGTACCTTGGGGATTGCAGTTATCAGTGGCAGTTTCCCTTGCTGTTGAATAAAGGGAATACATCAATGTCTCTTATTCGACAGGTTCCTCAAGTGTTCGACTTCAAGTCCATTTATTCACACTTGTTGGATCGTACTAGGTACCTTGGGCCCCATTATCATTATCGATGGAAGCCCTCGCATTTTTTAACAGTATACATCAATGACCAGTAATCAAACGATTCCCCCCATGTTCGACTTCAGCTCATTTATTCACATGGTTAGGGTTTGTACCTTGGGTTGTTTGGATGAAGACCTTGGGATTCTGATAGCATCACCCTATTTATGTTATCACCCAAGCTGTGCAAGACTGAGCCTCACTCATTTTGGCTCTTCATGAGACATAGATCCAGTTTGTTGTTATGGTTAAGATCTCTCATTTTGACATGGATCCATGCTTGTATTTCAGTGGCCATGCTATATATACATCTCCTAGTTATGTATCGGAGATCATGTTGTATCATGCTACACATCTATATGATGTCAAGATTGTAATTGTTCGTTGACCTTGATCGTTGTTTCAGGTACTTTTGTGACTGGGTTCTGTGGTTTCTTGCCCCTTCTCTAACTGGGAATTATAATGTATTTCGACCATCGTTTCCCTCTGACCTCACACATTAGGGGGCATCTGTTATAGGTCAAATCTGCACTTCTCCGTCCATGATCACATTGCTCTGTTGATCACACAAAAGGACACTAAGGATTGAAGAGCTACGTTGACCTAGATGACTTATTGACTGGAACTACTCTCTTCAGCTGAGAAACTTACTGTTTCTACTGATTTCATCACATGTACGCTACTCTCTACATAGCAAACCAGTGTACACCTTGAAAAGATACTCTACTTTCCTCAAGGACAACCAGCGTACACAATAAAAATGTTGCAAACATTTGTTGTAAAGCATGAAAGTTGCATACTGTGCACTACTTTGGTTATATGAAACCCGCGTACATCTTAAGATGAAGTCAAAAAATATATTAAGATTATGAATTGGGATTAGTTGAAGTTGGTTCTACAACTTCCCCAACATCCCAATTCAACCACCTCTCAAATCCAATTGCCTACCTTGTCCCATAAATACAAGGAGGATCCATGAGAGGAGACTCGAACTGGACCTAGAAATAGTGCTTTAAGTGTTGTTACGCTGAAGGAATTCCCAAGTCATTGTGAAGAGCAGGAGCCCAGGACTCGGTTGCAGAATCATTTTGACACGTCAGGTATACTTGTACTGATTCATGTTTCTTTGACAATAAAAAGGTGGAAATACCCTTCCTGTCCCAAATCGAATGTCTATTGGATTGTATGTTCATTTGGTTTAGTATCTAATTGTTGTTGATGTTTGATTGCTTTCAATATTCATCATATTTATATAGTCAAGATACGATGAGGAAGGTTTCCTTTGTGTTGCAGGTTCATCATAGCGAAGGATCAAGCAAAAGACCAAGCTAAAGCTAGGACCAACCATCGATTAAAGGTACATCTTTCAATATCGTGATCTCTTTCATTGGTAGTAACTAAATGCAATATAATGAATGTATTTACCTATCAACCCCGCCCAAGTTGGTAGTGTCTCTCCTCACTATAAGGTAATAATCCTGAACAACAATGATGGTAACTTATTATTTATTTTTTAATCAATAAACAATTGTATTAATAAATTTCATAATATACTTTACCATAGGCTCTAAGATGGGAAACAAATTCCCACAAAATATAGCATTGGGATCCACTATCCCATTACAAAGAGAATCTACTTTCTATAGTGTCGACAACAATTCTAATGCACATATTCTTTAGAAAGATGTGCAAGAACCACTGGAAGGTATGATCACTTCTAAACATTTTTTGTCCTATATAAGTATTTCAAGATTTCCTATTAACAATTTCATATTGTCATTGTCTCAAGAGGGGTACTGGTTTTTTTTTCCAGAAAATTTTCAACAGGAACCATCACAACAAGATCATGTTTTGGAGCAGGATCCACCAAAACAAGAGCATGGTTTAGAAGGGACAAATGCAGCTACCCAAGCTATTATTGCAATAAATGTGAAAACAAAGGGTATAGGACCAACAAAATGTCTCTTTGGAACATGGTATTTTTAAAGGATTATAAAAGTAGACTTAAGTATAGTATTCTAGGCAATTATTTTGGATTGAAAAAAGCATATATATAGATTGGTAGGCGAATAATAAATATGAAACATACAATTTACTAACAAAACTTGTAAATTTAGGCAAATATTATGATAAAAAAAAATATTTTATGTAAATATAGGTGATATTAGAGACTAAAAATGACCAAATAATGAATTTATTTTTTGAAAAAAACCCCCAAAAATAGCCAATTGGCAAAATTTCGCCCTTAAAATTTTCCCTGCTTTGGAACCACTGTAGAGGGCATTGCATTTCCTGAAATTCAATTTAATGAGAGGGGCCAGCCTATTGGTCCACATTCAGAGAAATTATCCTCATTTTTAGGTGTTCTTGCAGGGGAAATTTTAGGCATCAAGCACATGGAATGGAAACAAGTGCCCGAAGTGAAAAATAAAGGCACATGGAGTGAAATCAATGTGAGCATCAACCTATTCTAAAATTTATTGATGCATATTGGGCATGTGTGCGCTAGGTTTAGTTTCAAATAACACTTGTATCTAATAATGGATTGTTTATCTATTGTAGCGTACCTATCGAATAGATCCGTCAGCAGAGCAATGGTGTCATAAAGCAATATCTCAACGCTTGAGAACCTATAGATATAATTTGTATAAGAAATACTATTTGAAATACGAAATAGATGAGGAGAGGATTTCAAACCTGCCTATTGGATTAAATGAAACTGATTGGATTGAATTTGTTAGAATACGATATGACCCTAAATTCAAGGTAAAAATGAAAGACAAGTTTGAATGTTATCATCACTGATTTTGAATCCTCTCATACAATCAACTATAATCTTAGCATCTATTTTTTTATTGAGTTGCAGGAGAAGGAAAAATCAAATAAGGAAAATAGGGCATTAGAACAAGAGACCCACACTTCTGGCCATAGAGGTTACTTTAGGGTTGAAGATGACCTCGTAAGCTGTAACCAATTCTATTATTTGTTCACAATTAACAACTTTAAATAAGGTTAACTAGATTTTGTATTTGTTGATACTAGAATCAATCTCATGGTCCAAATGATAGGCCTATAACTAGGGTTGATGTGTGGATGAAATTCCATAAAAAGAAGGATGGCACTCCAATGTTATCATTCATTGCGTAGAAAATAGTAAGTTTCGAACCTATTCTTGTATCATTTAGACTTGTTTTTTTCAGAGTTAATGATGTTTCTTATATGAGTTTGTTGAAATGTTGACATTGCTAGAATAAAATTGAATCGACACAAAATGAGGCAGTGTCTCATGCATATGAAACAAGACAAGATGCCCTTGCTATAGTTTTGGGTCCTGATAGGAGGGGTCGTGTACATGGGGTTGAATTTGGAGTCACTCCAACTGTATTGTTTGGAAAAGATTATTCCTACAAGAAGGAATTGCATAATACTAAAGAGAAATTAAGAGAAAAATACAAGGAACTCGGAAGATTGAAAGCAGTCGTTGAAGAATTAATGGAATGGAAAGCTGCCATGGAGGTGGGGAAAGAAAGTGGCAAAGTTGTTCCAAAACCAAACCATGTAAGTATTGTATGTGTAGACCTTAATTTTTTATGTAGGCCATCTTTGAAGTTTGGGATTTCAAAATCACAATGCTAACATGAACATGATCGTATTGTTGTAGGGTGTGTAATTGATGAAATATTGTTTTTGCATCCTAACCCTTTATCTTCTGATTTCATGATATCTCATGCAAACTATTATATTGGCAGAGTAATATTCCCATGTCAGATGTTGCATCAAATCAAGGACCTACGCAACTGTCACCTCTTAATCCAGTCACCCCAATCCATGTAGTTTTTTTAACCAACTCTTATTTTTTCCATTTTTATTTTCCATTATTTGAAAATCGGTCACAAGTATTTTTTTTTAGGAGAGTCTCTAGAATCATCCTATTCAAGGTTCATTGGAAAAAAGTACAATGTATCCTATACCATCTAATACATTTCATACTCCAAAGTCAACAGTGAGTTTTCAAACTATTTAATATTTAGTGCAATGTTATAATCATTATTTCACTATATCTTACAAGTAATGATTTACTAGCAGGATTGTCTGAGTCCTAATCATGCTTTTCCAAAACAAACTCCATTGAATTCGGGAGAACATAATCATGACCCAATTGGAAAATCAATACAATAGGTAAGTTCTAAGCCTTTTTATTTTTATGTTTAATATTCTATTCTTATTCTGACGAATCTCACGGGAATTTGTTTATTGGCAGGTTCAACCATAATTACCATCTTCAAATGCAGGATTGAATGGAAAAAAATGTTTATTGACATATTTTAATGGTCGATTGAAGGTTTCAAAGGGTTACATAAAAAGAATTGAACCAAACTTTGTCATTCCTAATGGGGAAGAATTAGGCGAATGATATTATCTTGTGTGCCCACAATCAATTCTGGTTGATCCTGATTATGAAATCAAGCTTAAGCATATAAGTAATAAATGCAAGTATTTAGCGGATGCAATTAACAATTTTATACCTTGGAAAAGAAATGACATTGAATTGATCAAAGATTGAGAAGAATGTCAATGAACATTTTTATTCCTACTAGAACAAGTTCATACTCTGTTGTCTAATGCCTTACTATAATCAAGTTGTATTTTTTGTGAGTAACAGTTGTAATGAGATAATTTTATGTGTTCAAGGGAATAGAGATAATGAGACAAAGTGGACATGTGGTATTGTTTGCAAGCCACTTGTCAATGCAATCCAAGTGAAAGGTAGGCCCATAGACAATTATTTGTTGTAGCTTTTCATCTATTTGGTCATCCCCAAGACACATAACACACCTGCAACAAAACCCAAATAGATGAAAAGCTACAACAACTAATTATCTATGGGCCTACCTTTAACTCGGAGTGCATTGACAAGTGTCTTGCAAACAATACCACATGTGATCCACTTTGTCGAACTCCACTCCTCTAGGCTGCTAAGGTTGTTTCCTTATAATGATATCTCTCTTCGTTAACCCTAAACTGCAATTCATCTATTATAATAGCCTCAACACTTGTTGCAAACTGCCTCAAATATTTCAATATTCATTAAGATATCAATTTCAGATTCAAGTCTATTTCAAATTATTTTTTTCCACCTGGACCATCATCTGAAACAAAAATACTCATTACTTCTTGGTGTATTAGACTGTCATATACATTATATTTATTTCGTACTTTTGGGGAAAAAATTTGGAACCAAAACGCACTTACATTGAATCATGCTCATGACAATGTTTTCTAGATTTCATGTAAGCAATAAAAACTATCTAAAATATGTCCAAAAGAGTGACAAGATTTCCAATGTCCTAAAATTCACAAATATCTTTACAGAATTTCCATAGCATGAACACATTTCTAAACTTTTAAACATCATATCACTCACCTCAATGGCCATGGAGTTTGGTATGGAGATTCCCAAGATGCAGGAGGTAAATGTGGGTAATTTTTTAAGGATGTGAAGCTGAAATTTAGAAGTGGCATTTGGAAGAATGATAAAGTTTTCAACTTCTTCCATAAACAAATTCCCTACTAATTACTTTCCAGTTATGTTGTTTTCATTCTGTGGATATTTTGAGAGTAGTTTTCAATGTTAGTAAGGCAGTTTCTCACCTTACATGTGATTGGTATGATTGAGGGGTTGTCAAGAGTAATTTTGATGTAACTCTGCTATCATTTTAATAAATTCATCAGTAGACCCGTGAATGAAGAAACGCTCGACAGTCAATACATTGAAATGGAGAAAATAGAGGAAAACGGTCTCCATCCAACCGAAGATGGGAATATAATTTTGATTCTTCGATCTTAAGCAACTTAATTAAAAGAGCAATTACATTATAACAAATCAGGGAGGATCTGTCGATATTCAAAGAATCGAAAGATCCTCTAATCTAGGAAGAAAAAGTGATTCCTTTGTTCTACGACCAGTATGCAATAAATCCGCTCCTTGGGTAACATCAAAATGAACTCAGAGGAACCAACAAGAATATGGGATAGGTGACATGATTCCAAATAAGACCCATGTGTTCGAGTTCCATTTGTGCATATGTAAGTATAAACAACAACTCAACTTACAGGCTTAGGCCAAGCCTGTAGATATACGTTATTAAACTGTTATAAGGATGAAAATCAATTGATTTTAACATAATAATGACAATTCAATTACAATAAATTTACAAGAACTTTAGGATTTAGTTCCATATATGTAGGAAGTTTGTTATTTAGCTACAAGTTAGGTTTCCAAGTATATCTTGTATGCCTACAAGAATTATAGGTTAGAGAGAGAGAGGCTAGAAAAATGATGGTTAGGAGGGTTAGCTATACAATGTAAGAATCAAGGCAAGTAAAACAGAGGATAGGTCAGAGTTTGTTTATGAGCCTATAAATTTCCAAGTAATAAATGGAAAAGGATTATTTGCCATGATGCTGTGTGCTAATTTCATATATGTCCGTGTGATTGATGAAGTTTGGTGAATATTGGATAACTAGGAAATGAATTAGTTATCTTGTGCTCTAACTATAGTAGGAATAATAATCAAGCTATGTGAATGACCGTAGATGATGGTTCAATTGAATTTGAACATGATTCAGGTATGAGTTGTAGATTGAAATTGTCTAGATTTGTGTGATGGTGTTTAAGGATTGCAACGACTTCAAATACTGGAAATAATGTTTGGGCATAATGGTAGATTATGTACACTTATTGTTTGATGTTAACCTTGTTGAAATTGGGAAGGATCCATATGAGATCCTAGTTCTTTCAAATGCAAGGGAAATAATGTAAATGTAGTTGCAAACAGTTTTTAATTTGAAGGTTATGGAAAATGAATAGATGCTTATATTGTTCTCTGCGTGGAAAAAGAATGAAAGTGAGCAACAACCCTGTGCATATATATCCAATACTCCCATGTATTAATCATGAGATTAAATATTATATGTGGACAAGAGTTCAAAGTTGATTTCCTTCGGTGATATGCAGCTACATGAATACTATATTCTTATAAGGAGGATCGTAAAATTTTCTTGAAGAGTGGAGATTGAATTCGATGGCATGAATTGAATCCTCTATATGATAATTATGTTACTCTGTGTTGGGATACATTTTAATTTCAAGGTTGAATTAAGATCCAAGGTTGAGTGTTGACTACATTGGAATTACACTCAGTATGAAGAGGAGCGTTGTTGAAAACTCTGCATTGAAGGGCTACATGGAATGAATTAATTGTGAGTCTGGGTAGAATCTTTATGGGTTCTACTTTCTTAGAAGGAGAATATAAAACACATATATGTGTGTGAACAATTAGGAATCATGTTGGATTAGTGCAAATCTGTTAATAAAAAAAAAAAGCATTATAGATTTCTAAAAGTGATTACAAAGTTACAATGAACATTTCTATAGCATAATAAGCATATTTGTGTGTGAAAATTTCTATAGCATAATAAGCATAATATATTTAAAAGTGATTACAAAGTTACAATGAACCTTGATCTTTGATGTCAAAAGAAAGGTAAATAACGATGCAAGAGGTTAAAGGACATTTCATAGGACACAAAAAGGGTCAAAATATGGGTTAAAACATAGACAATTCAAGCACCAAACATCTTCCCTAGTAGGAAGTTGTTGCATGTACCTATGCAACTTATTCGCCCTATAGTAAATTCTGATGTAGCTTGGTCCAACTGTAAGATTGGTGACTTACTTCATTTATTTCCTGAAAACCTACATGATGATCCACTTCCATCCATGAAGAGTTCTCTGCAAAATCATACCACTTCCCGGTAACACTCTACTCATTTTTGATGCACCAGAGAAAAAGAAAATGGAACCTTAACCCAAGCCATCGAGTATTATTTCTTCGCAGATAATTCACATAAAAACTTGTTCTTGAAAAGGAAACTTGGAAAAAGGGGTATCCCATGGGGTCCCATTGTTTGAGTATTGGAGGAAGCAAATTCCAACGGGTCTCTGAGCCCTGCAAAGAGTCCAAATTCCCACAATATCTAAGTTATTCAAAACTCTGTAACGCTACTCTCTGATTCATTCTAAATTTTTTTACCCTCATAGGATCCCTAAGGAATTCACTGTGACTAGAAAAGGCCACTTCAGGATATGGATACTCTCATATGACATGAAGGTCAAACTGGAATTCCAACTTATAAAAGAATTTCATCCCTATTTCCCACTTAATTTGATTCTGAATAAAATAAGAAAAGGCTCGTAACTGAATATCTCCTACTACAGGATTGGGATTCCATTCCAATTCATGTTCTAGAAAGAATTTAATCTGATAAAGTTCACAAAACAAAACCTTTTTCCTTGTAGAGGATTCATTATAAATATCCACAAAGTCATCAATATTTCCTATCATGAACTTTTTGTTATTATTCAATCTCATCATCTAAAGGCCTACCAATTGTTCATGCATGTACATCGAATAAATTCTAGAAGGACTTCTACAAGAAATGGCTTGCTCAACAAATTGAAACATTTGCCTCTTTTCTTCTTCTTTAATCATTAATTGCTGTTGTAAACACTGTATTTTGGGCTTCCACTTTTTTTCTTGAACCAATTAAGCAGAAAACCAAGTTTCCTGCATATGTTGTACTTCAAATTTATATCATTGTTGATAAATAAGGCCCGAGTCATATAATTCATCATTTCTTCCGGTCCATTTAATAGTATTTACTTCAGCAGATGCTAAAGCCAGGGTATTAGTTCAGACATCATCAAGCATTTAATTAAAAAACTCATAGAGAACTTCTGTGACTTTTTCTTTATCTTCAGAACTTTTAGTGGAAGAAGGAAGAATGTTTTCTGCAGCTGTTGTAGCCAATAATTCCAAACTTGTATTATCCTCAACCAGTGGTACTGATTCACTTCGTATTGATTTATCTCTAAGTAATTTATTTTGTTTCCTCAACCTTTTGTTTGTTGGCTCCATCGGTGAGCCTGACTTCTGAAAAATTTCAGTCTTTTCTCAAGAACATCATTCTTTCTCTGTAATTTTATACTCCGCTATTTTAACTTTTCATTTTCATTTTTAACATATCTATCCAAAACTTGAAATTCACGAACTTGCTTCTTAAGTTTCTTAATCCTCTTCTGTAACTTACTTGAAATTAAACCAAAAGAATCAGGCCTCACCACTTGATTAGATTCATCTTCTTCCCTCTGATCTTGGTCTTGAAACTGAGTAGCTTCCAATTCTGGTTGGGGTGTTGACTCTAAATTATGTCTCTATGTATAACGAGTTATTCGACGTTTGGGTATTTTGGATAACATATCTTCATATATTCTAACTTTTTCAATAGCTTGTTCACAAATGCCTTCTAACCTTGTAGATCTTCTTCTCACTATGCCTGAAATTTTATTAACCTCTTCATCATCTGCAGGCCTCTTTGGAGATGGTTGGGTTTGAATTGGTTCAGAAAATGTTGGTGTTGGATCAAATTCTGTCCAAACTGCTGGAGAGGACGATACAGAATCTTGAGGATCATCATTAACTTGCTTCTGGAACCCTTTTTCCACTAAAAATTGTTCCCACGTTAGGTTGATATTTTGTAATTCCTCCACGATCAACAACTTAATTAATCCATGATGATACAAGCTATTACTGAGTCGCTGATCATGCCGCTTTTGGGAATATGAAGCCATTTTAGATGGGCTCTTCCACAAGAAGAATGTAATGTTCATCAATTTTTCTCCTTTAATGTGAAGGAGAAAATGAATATGATAAATATAGACAAGGCTATATCATCCTTCACAATTCAAATATTTCTGCAAAAATAAAATGACATTACCCCATTCAACAGTGAAATAGTTGCATTCAACTCCCTTCTTCCAATGAATACTAGCATTAGCCACTTTCATGAACTGTTTGCAAGAGTCAGGGTTTTTCAAATGACCAACTTTAAACCATATTTACCCTGCTTGTTGTAAGCATGCAATGAGAGAAATGGATGTTTCTGAAACTGGAAGCAGAAACCCCCGAATGTTAGAACAAGATCCATCGAAATTGAGAGAAAATTCCTTGGTCACATCTTCGTTGTGCCCTCGGAATTTGATAAAAAATACATACAATGCAATTTGTTGAAAAATCATCTTACTAGAGGGATCTTCATCCAACAATTCAATGGAATATGGCTCCTCCCTACGTGCAACAACCATGCCAACTGAAACTTGCTCTACTGAAAGGAAGTTAGGTGATCAAACCGGTATCGTTTAACCCAAATTGGTATATTCATGCATACTTATGCATAACAAAGAAAGATAGATTTCAAATCGGGTATAAATATCATTATTCAGACAGGGGACAAAAGGCTAGAGATAACGACAATTAAAGGGGTCAAATAAACATATATGCATTCGTCCAAAAAGAAATGAGTAAATGGTCTTACATAGTATATGGTAAAGAAGAGTATATGTTGGATGGAGTGCCTATGGTTGGGTGGAAAAGCACTCTTACATAGCCAGTTGCTTGGATATGCATTTCTTAAAGATAAGTACTCTTATGTATTTGAATCTGAACTATTTTATTTGATGCATGTAATGTTTATGCTTGTATTTTCATATTATATGTGTGTGGATAGAATTTAATTCCGTTGTGCATGTTTAATTACATTTCTGCACACATTACATTGGTTGAAAATCGTATTATGCATTTGGCACAAAATTTTAGAGCCCAGGTTTGGCCAACGTCCCCTCCCGATGGTCAAATTGGGTGAGGGGGGTGTTACACCACCTAACATCATTAGGACTACTTAGGATAGATTGTTTAATGACCATTTTTTAACTTGACATGAATTTTGACATCAATGTAAAAATAGTATTTAAACATTTACTTACAACATTTGTTAGTCTTTTGTAGAAACTACTTCCTACTAAGTTGCATGAGATGCTACCATAGTGAAATTAACACAATTGATATCAATGCTAAGATATAAGTATAGATGGGATGCAACAGCTCTATGGATTCATAAGAATTTGTAGGAAGATTGTTAAGAGTGTTGCAATTATCTTCCAAGTTGAATAGACGTTGATGGAACAAACCTCATTTATTTCTGGAGCATGAAATTAATATGGATACTTATGGTTTTTAGATATGAAATAGAGCAATACATTGCTTACCAAGGAAGGAGAATAACAATGAGTTTGAAGTTCCCAATGCAGATTGTAGCTCATATAGGAAGTTTGGATTAGGGATTTGCAATACTACTATGTTATTTTTAGGAGTTGAGGTTAGGTTTATTGTTATGGGTTATGGGCCATAGCATTTATGCTTGAAACTCATGGGCCATGAGTGGGTCCATGAACCAACACACCTCCTAAATAGAAAATATTTTTCCCAATGGGACCTTATGTTGGTCATTCCAATTTCCCCATGGCCACAAATCAAAAGGTGGTTCAACACTTGTATAACTATTACATATCAAGAAATTTTGGAACATTTCAATTAGGCTGCATGCACAATATTATTAAGTTGTTCGAATGAGTTATACATATGAATTTGTAATTTGGTTGACATGCTTTCTATCTGTAACTAAATTCTATACTTACATGTAGTAAATATTAGCAAACTATATATCTGATTCGATTGACTGAAGGTACAACCAAATAGGTACCTTTCAGATATTTCTTTGTCGAGTGAGTGAAGCTCAGGAAAAACAGAGGGAAATGCGACTTCATTTTTTGGACTGCTTCTTCTTGACCTAGGTTTGGTGATTTCAAATCAACAACAAACCCCTTTCACTGGCCCTTCTAGCATCAACCTGTAAACAGGCTAAAGTCTCACCCGAAGCGAATATGAGGGGTTACAAAATAAATCTTCTGCAACCGTGGTGATGCACATGTGTGGTTAACAACCTCTCTAGGAACCCTCTCTAACATCAACAAAAAAATATGGTGAACAAATGACTTCGCACTTCGCAACTTTCGAATGGTATAAAGAACTATGTTGAATCTCTATTGCATTCACCAGTTAGCTACGCATTCATCATTCTAAGTGTTCCTCCATAACATTCATACACATGTATTCCATTTACTTAGCATGCATCTACCATTACCATATACATGAGAGAAAATACATAAACACACCATAAATCCGTGTAAAAGCACAACATAAATCAGATACATAAACGCATAGATTTACATGGTTCACCCCAGGAGGGATCTACGTCCACATAAACTGTTCTTATATTGAATTGGAAGTGTAACAATTCCAGTCTACGCACTCAGCTGCAGACTATTCTCTACAATCAGATCTCTATGCACTTGGTTGTAGAGTATGTTATCTCTCTTTATCACTACTCTTCTATTACACCCGACCAACCGAAAATCACTAACCCAAAATCCAACCCTTCCTCATACAAAAATAACCTTATATATAGATATGCCTGAAGGTCACATATTACAATAACTATGGGCCAACCCCCATAGTTCCCAAAAACCAAAACCCCCATGGTTCTCTTGTATACCACACTAAGCTTTAACTTCGATGTCCCTTTGGCATTGCTTCCTATGAATCTGACACTTTCTCTGACATCACAGATGTTGCTTCTGTCGTGGCGTGTACTTTACACCACTTCGCTTCATAAATTACCGCCCCTGTAGCAATCAGGTCACCACTTAGTACCTTAACTACGCCAACCATCTATGGTTGTCCTTAGTACTTTGTCTTTACTAAGGAAACATGTCCTTTCTTTTTTAGTTTAATTCACTCCATACCCTATGCCCGAGATTTACGGAGTCGCATTTCTCCTAAAATGGTCAATGTCAGGCCTCGCCTAGCTGTACTATTCCTTCATAAATTTCTCTTCTTGGTTCTTGACCAACATGCCCGTAACACTTACTTTTGGCTTGTCCTCGAGCCACTTACACTAGGATTTGTGACTTTGCATTGATTGGGGTCTTCATCTTTGTTGTGAACTCTTGATATGTTGCACTCAGCTTCGCAACAAAATCCTTTGTTTCCTGCTCATATTCCTTCACTGTATCGAGAAACATCGTAGATATTATTTCATGCATATGATCTATAACTGTGCTCTCTGTTGCGTGAAGCTCTTGCATCTTCACCTCAATTTCTTCGGAGAGCACCAATGCCTCTTCTTGCATTGGTTGTAACTTTGATGAAGTTTCTGTTTCCTTTGTTCTTAATGAATTCAATTATTTATAAATCTCCTTATTTTCTGTGAGCTTTTTTATTCTCTGCCTCAGCGACAAGTCCTTCATTGTCGTGTTCAGTGTGTCGAGGTCCTTCTGCTTCTTTTGGAATTCACCCTATATTTTCTGTAAGTATGGGTATTCTTGCAGTATGGACCATGGCTTGGTCACTTATTCTAATAAAGATTGGCACCTCACAACTTCTGTGGAGATGCTCTTTGTCGAGGTTTTTAGCTCTTCTGTTCTTACTGCCTTGACTTCCGGTGGAGTTTCAGGTTGTTGTCTATCCTCCAAGTCTACAATATTTTCTTTATATCCAATTTCCATGCCTCCATCTTTGTTTTAAGATTGTTGACTGTAGCACAAATATTGGCTATAGTCGCTTCTACTTCTGGTTCTTCGTCGAAGTCTAGGATCTTTGCGCAGACTTCTTCTATGACCTTATTCAACTTCTTATTCCTTTCGTGAGCATCTACTAGCTCGTCTGTCTTCAGTTAACATTCGTTCTTCAACTCATTGTAGCTCTCTTCCAGCTTCAAATACTGGTTATATTTTATCATGTCCCTATATTTGATTTCTTCTACGACCTACAAATGTAGATCATGCAGTCCTTCTATAGGAAACATTCCCACATTAATATCTAAGTGTGCGAGCTGCTTTGCACCTTCAATGATTTCGTCGGATAGGAATATGAAATTTTTTGGCTCTATGCGCACCAACCTAGGTCGCATCGTTAGTGTGGGTGCTTTCCTTTTTATTCAGCTTGTCTCCTTTGATCTATCTTCAGATTCTGATTCTTTCATTATATCTCTATGTACTTGCTGAACTCTTTGCATCATACTTTTCAGCTCGACGATGTTTTTTGACATGCTTGTTTCAAGTTGCTCTTGCTTATTTTCTTTTTCTGCAAGTGTTTCTTCAAGATGTGCATGGACTCTAGCTGTGATGCATTCATAGTCATCATCTTGTAACTTTGTGTCAAGCGGAGTCTTATTCGCTTTCTGCTGCTTTCTTTTTGACCCCTCTGGCACATTTGTGGCGGTGTTCTTTCTCTTTTCTCCTACTTCCTGATCTTCAGCCTCGTGTTGTTCTTTATCTTCTTATCCCTGATCATCGCCTCCTTTAGCACCATATTTCTCTTACTGATCACTATCATTGGCGCTATCTCCCGATGTCGTAAGAAGTGCTTCTAGTGCAGAAATATTTCATTATGGCGGCCAATCCTCAATAATGAGTTCAATCTTCTATGCATCCAACTAATATTGACACTCATACCATTTTGGATTCATTAGCTCCCTGGGTTGTATAAATATTGAATGGAGGTCAACCTTGAATCTCATTTTATGGATGTATACTGATGTTATCTCTTTTGGAATGCGCAGAGTGTGTGTAATCACTTCGCATAACTACTGGTAAAATGTGTATAGTTGAACATTGTTCAACCATTATCTTTTTGGCTTCTTGTTACTCCACATATTTGTGTACTGAGGTCCATGAAAGTCACCTGGAAACACCAGTACATTCTGTTGGTACTTTGGCTCGGTCCAACCCACAAATGTGATGAGGACTATCATCCAGCTGTAGTTAAACTGATAGCCATTGTTTTGTGCATCCACTACATCATCCAGAAACTCATTCAAGAGGTAGCCTGCCCAATGGAATGGTATCCCTTCCTTATCCTTAGCATCTAGGGAGATCGTAGCAGCCGACACTTCTGTCAGTATGCATTTTATTAACACTCTTCCTACGAGAAATTGCACTGTGAGCCAGATGGAAATATCTTGAATTTGGTCTTCCTGATAGCCTCGAGTTCCTTTAACTAGTCTGAACTCACTCTTCATCTGCTTTGCAATTTCTTTATCCTTGTTCTTACCCACGAATTATGTTGTGGGGTCAGTACTTTATTTTCTCAGATGGTTAATCATATTGATCATATCGATATTTATATCTATCTTTTGGTTTATCCACAAGTATGCTTGGTGTGTGCATGGAAGCAAAATGCGCATGACAACTGTTAGCTCTGTACTTCACCCAAAGTGCAAAATTATTAGAAGGTTTGGCAATCCTGAAGACTATAATGGTGCAATCCAGTCATGTGCTTGTATAGTTGTATGCTTAGTTCCTTCGTAAAAAATTCGGCACATATATTCGTCTGGTTGGAATTGCGGATACTTGTTCCAATCCAGCAGGTTGTAATATGCAAACTTCACATCCGGGATATTTCCTAGCAAGTTATCCTTTTCCCGAACAGAGATTGACATTGACGGAACGGGAATATCATAATGCATATTCCTCTTTAATACTTCCACTGGTGCATCATCCTTCCATGGAAGAATGTATTCAGGTATCAATAGATACATCCTCTCACAAGGTCGTTCTGCCTGTTGTTCTCTTGGTATTTCTGCAGCCTTAGGCTTCTGTTGTTCCCTGGATTTTTGCTTATCCTTCTGTTTGGATTCCATTGCATGTCAAGGTGATGCTCTAGAAGTCCCACCTTTCTCTTGATATCCTCTATTGACAGACGTTTCCATGACTGCTTCTAGACCATACTATTGAAATATATTTAATAGTTCTTGTATTTCTTCTTGCTTAGACATGTACTATCGGAATACTTTGTTCTTCACTGGTAAAAGCTCATAATTTACTCATGGTAAAAATAATAATCAAGGTAAAACATGTAACTGTGCTATTCTTTAATATTTAAAGCCATAATCGAAACTGAGGCACACCCAAAAATGGCTAAGTTAAAATTAAATGCTATTTTCGTTGTCCAAATATAACTTATATCCTGGTCCTTTCCTTTCATTAAATATGTCTTCAACGGACAAGTATGCCTTAATGCATAAAAATCCGGTTTCCCAAAAGTACTATATAACGGCTAGTTTCCGAACAAAACTATAACGACTATTTTTCTCTAGCATTGACAAAGATTAGGTGAGTGGCGAATCTTACTTCGCATTCCCCTTCTCTTGATGGAACTTTGTAACACTACCCCCTTCTTTAATTTGCAACTTGACTTTCTATGTGTGATTCACAACACATCTTCAAATCTGTGAACTTCACATTATGCCAAAACTGTTGTGTGCAGACTCTACTCATTTTTTAGTGTCCAATTTCAACTGCAATTGACACTTAAACAATATTGCGTTGTCTAATTTCTGGTTGTGGGAGTAGGGCCATCCCTCTAAGGATTTAACCTACTCCCATTGACAAGTCCTTGTAATTTTTTCCAAGTAATGTGGCTAACTGCACTGCGCCACCATTGGTAACATGTTTAACAGTGTATGGCCCTAACCAATGCATTCTAAATTTTCAAGGAAATTTCAAAAAAATTCCATCATAGAGGAGAACAAGGTCTCCTACCTAGAATAACTTGTGTTTTATATGTCTATCGTGCCATACCTTTTATCTATCTTTCTGCACGTTTTGGTGAAATCCTGCAATGAAGCGATCTTTGTCCAATCTGATCATCTACAAGAGTCTCTCATCCATCATTTCAACATCATCCATGTCTGTGAATGCTGCAATTCTCAAGCTTGGTACTATGTATTCCATGGGCATGACAGCTTCCTGTCCATATGGTAACCTGAAAGGTGTATGACCTGTCAACGTTTTACAATTTGTTTTATATGCCCATAATATTGCTGTTACTCTGATATCCCAATCATACCTGTTTGTATTGCATACATTGGTCAATGCATTCTTCAATACTTTATTAAAGGCCTCCACCGTGCCATTAGCTTATCGATGATATGGTGTACTCTTCTGATGATATATCTGAAATTCTTATGTCAAGGCTTCAATAGTTTCGTTCAAGAAGTGGGTTCCCTGATCACTCATTGGAATATTTGGACATCCAAATCTTGTCAATATGTTCTCAAAGATGAACTGTGTTATTGTAGATGCGCTACAGTCCTTCACTGGTTATATAATCTATAGCTGTAATGATATATATCGAGCCAGTTCTCTTCCCTAGTGGGGTAATAGGTCCCACAAAGTCAATAGCCCATTTATCAAATGCTTGTAAATTCAATTGTGGCATCAATGGCATCTCATCTCTGCGAGATGTCTTTCCTCTTCTATGGAATACATCGCAACTCCTGTAATGTTCCTTTGAATCTTTATGTATATTATCCCACCATAGTCCTGCTCTCAAAATATTCTGCGCGGTAGAATTCCCTTCATAGTGTCCTCCATATACTCACGAATGTGCTTCAATGAGTATGATAGGTGTTATTGGTCAAATTAGCACTTTTCAGTCTGTGACCACATTGCCTTGTCGGTGACACAAAAGGACACTATGGATGGAAGAGCTTACTTGACCTTAGATGATTTGGATCTGAACTTTGAAATCCTTTCCTTGATAAACATATTCTTTGAATCATGACCGCGACTTTGATACTAGCCAACACGCGGGTTAATTGCGGGTGTCTATATAGACAACCCGTGGGTATCATCTGAAATGTTGCACCCGCTAGCTGCAAGACATAGGAGTCACGAGTCACTCGCTTTTTGTCCAAAGGTATAATCACGGGTATCTTTAAAAATATTGAAAAAATATATAAAATGACTAATTATGGATTAGTTAGGGCAGTTATTCAAACTAACTTAACTTCCTAAACCAACTTCCTTTCGATCCTATCCTCCTAGCCTTTCCATAAATAAAAGGGGAGGGGATTGAGAAAAGGGAGCCAACTTTGGATAAAGAAATGATGGAGGAATACTTATTCAAGAGAGACGATCAGGAGCCCAGGGTATGATTACAATAGTGCCAATTGCAGGACATGTATAACTAGCTGCTATTTATGCAAATAAAATCAGAGATTTCCCTTCCAATAGCACTTGTCTTTGTATAAACTTGATGTTTGAATCTATCATATGAATTTATATATGAGTTTCAATTTCAATTGTTTATATTTAGTTGGTCAAATTGCTTTGGGAAAGGTAGTCTGTTTGTTTGCAGGTACATTAGTTGGAGTAGTGTAGCAGTAGATCGAGAAAATTAGATTTTGAAAGCTTGGATCAACTGTCGATTATCCTGGTATGAAATTCATCTTGAATTCTATTTCTTTTATGAATGGAAAGAAGTGTTGAATGTTACATGTACTTGCTTTTATGTTTCTGCAATAAAATTTGATGTACGTTGGTGACCTCTATTTCCCAGTCATAGGTTATTAAACCGCACAACATGACTGTCGACTCCGCTCTAGAGTAAATGTTTTTGCTTTGGGGATTCTTGAGATACTTTCTTTCAGTTTTTATCAACTTTTTAGGTCTTTGCGAAGGTTTATAGGGTATTTTACATCCCTGTTCTTGACTCAGTTGTGGTCCGATCTTCAGTTTTCTTTCTTTTTAAATTTTTTCAGAGCTTACCCATGAGTTGCATTCAATTACAGTCGCGGTTATGCTCCCTCACCCACGATTTTATGATATCTGCACCCACGGGTCACTCATGTGACTCTGCTGACATAGTCGCGGTTTTTTCCTGAGATAATTGTTTTTCTTTTAGGGTTTGATTTTAGGGTTGGTTTCTTTGGTTTTGAAAGTTCCCTTGTTGATATTATACCTTCTAAATGCTTATGAGTTGTTGTTTGATTCTTTTACAGCCCTTTGCGAGATTTATTTTTGGTTCTTTTGTGCTTGTTAAAGGTACCTAACTCTTTCTAACCCATAGTTTGTTTGGCAGATGCTTGGACTTGGTCCTTTGTAGTCACTGGTGTTTAGAGAGTAGCCTGATATCTACATAGATCCATTGCTTTCTATTCTTTTACATATCAGTTGTTTCTTATAGTATCTTGTTTCCAAACCTTAGTTACTTCTAGGTCATTTGAAGGAACTTTTTGGGTTGGTTCTTTTCAGTCCTTTGTTAGGGTCAAAGTTTTGATTTTTGTAGATCTAGGTTCATCTTTCCTTTACCTACACGTCTGATTGTTCTTGTTTGTTCATAGCTATTTTCCTTTTCTTTCACTTTTAAAGAAAAAATAAAATCAAAAGAAAATTTGCTTTATAACAAGAATTTTCCCTTTTTCGAAAGTAGTTATAGTCGTATATGCTATCTTCTTTGAAAAATAAAAAAATAAAATCATTTTAGGTTTACTTTGTGATTTTACATTTTGAAAGATAATCAACAAGAAAATTATGAAGAATTTTCATTGTCATATATACATTTTGCTTTCAGTTGTAACCATTATGCACACAAACACACTACCCTTTTGAATAAACAAAACCCTAAAAAGAATCATTAATTTAAAATTTTAGTAACTTTTCCTTTTAGGTTACACAAACACCCTAGATTAGGCTAGGGTTTTGGAATAGAGCATATTGAAATTTCCAAAACCATTTAAATCTCAAAATCGTAGTAAGACTATCTTTAGGTAAATCCACTTTTGTGGAGGTGTGCTGAGAAGCTCCACTCAAACCAGAGTTAAGCACGAGGTCATGCGAGGTGGATTAGTCAGCGATACCCCCCCCCCACTTTTCAATTGATCATCTACCAGAGCCGACGTGTGTACGGGGATCCATTAGTACCTTGTGTGATTTTGGATTTTGGGCTTAGTTACCCTGCCCATACGTGTTTGTTCGACCTGCGAGTGTCCCCCTGGACTCTTTCTACAACTGTGGTAGACTTAGTATATTTGACCTATAGGTATTTACACAGGTGATGGTGGAATGATATTTCCACTATACCTAGGACAGATGTGGGAGGAAATACCTTGCATTTATTTGGGACAGCGGTTGGTGATTCAAATGCTTGCACTCGAATAATCTGTATTGTGGACCCCGGGTAGCTGTCCTTCGCTACTCTACTAGTTTTTTCTGGGCCCTAATCATCCTGGAATTCCCTTTGAGAGTTCATCTCTATTTTCCTGGTCTCGATCACCATAGGAAATTTTTTATAGTGGTGATTTATTTGCTTCCTGCTATTCTAATGGCCCCTAGGTTGTTCACTTAGTACATTTTTGTTGTATTTGTGGAGGACCAACCTCCTCGTAGGTCACAAAGGTTGAGAAACCTTCTACCACTCACCGTGGAGCCTCCACCGCCACCTCAGTGGCGTAGAACATACTCATGTGGTTCTTTTGAACTCACTAGTACAACTGAACCCCCTAGAGAACCCTATCTTATCTCTCAAACTCAACTGGTTCAACAAACATCGAGGTTGAATATTTTCCTACAGAAGAGTTCGCGAGACCCTTCAACCCTCCACTAACTGGACCTAATGACCCTTTGTTAGAAAGAGTTGTCTCTTTAGGGATCCCTGAGTTAAGTGTATATAGGTTTACACCTAGTCTTTCTATGGATAACATAGGTGATGCATTGGGAGTTCCTCATACTCCCACTTCAGCTATCATGTCAGGAGGTTTATCTCCCCCACACTTAAACACATCGATACTGAGTGCATTGCAATTCACTTCTGCTCCGAGCACCTCTTTTAGTTTAAATGTTGGATCTTCACGTTTGTCTAGAACCCAAGTTGCGATACATCTATTCCCTTTGGATCCACCATTGGCCCATATAGCATTCCTTTTCGGGGATACCCTCGTTTCCCTTTACATCTTCCCCTTTTGTTTAGCAGTTCTAGGTTAATCCTAATTCTACTCCTTTCAATCAAGGATTTCCTTGTCATGGAGGACACATTGCTCCTTCTACACCATTTGAAGGTTCAATGCCTGCCTCTTCTATTGCATCAATTCCAGGTTTTAACCCCTTTACGGGATTTTATGCACATTCTTCTAATATACAAACCTCTAATATGCCTGTGGGGAGTACTCCCTTTTCACTATTCGGTGGAGGGTGAAGTAACAGTTATACTAACCCTCCATTCGGAGGTATTAATACTTAGCCGTAATGGACTGGGACACAAGGAACTAATCCGCTAGCTTATGGCTAGAGCAACTTTCACAATGTTTTTCCTTCACAACCGATGGTTGGGGGAAACCCTAACCAACCTTATAGGAGCCAGAGTTTGGGTAGTTCCCCTTACCTGGATCCTCCAAATCACATTCCATCGACACAATGCCGTTTTCATTTTCTGGCAACTTTAAACTTTCCATACCTTTCAAAACTAATGAATGACTCGGTGCAACACAACCCTCCTTGGCCTCCGGTTCCAACCAAAATCCCTTCAGACATTTCAAAATTTGAAGGTGAAACTAGTGAAGACCCTGGAGACCATGTCACGACTTTTCACCTCTGGTGCTCCTCTAACTCATTAAATGAAGACTCGATTTGATTGAGGCTCTTTTAAGAACCTTAACGAGCATTGCAGCTAAGTGGTATATCAAATTGCCTACTGCAGCATATAACAATTTTTGGGATTTAGTGATAGTTTTCTTGAATCATTTCTAGCTTCCCATCTGGTATGATTCCTGTACGGATATTCTCTCTACCTTCAGACATAACAAAGCCACCCATCTCTCTAATCATATTTAAGAGTGTCGAAGAAGGAAACAAATCATTAAAGCTGAGATCCCCCCAAAATTTCTATTTGAGTGGTATTTAAAATCACTACTACCTTACATCTCTAAGGATGTTTCAACTTCTGGGGTTACTTATGAAGAGGAAGCAATTTTAAGGACCCAACAGCTCGAACTGATCTATGCCTAGTTTGGGATCCTTTATGAGATAATTCTTGACACACCTAGGTCTAATATAGATCTCGGTAATCCTTATCCCAAGCCACATGCTGATGGAATCGTTGGTTCATCCAACTCATCTGCACTAGAACATTTAACAAAACAAGTCCATGCACTTTCAGTGAAGCAGTCTGCTACGGAAGCAACTACGGTTGCATCCTCCCCTTCACAAACAAAATATGTACAAAATGTGCAGATAAATCAAAAGGGTCCTCGACAAACCAACAATAATAAAAAGGGTAAGAAAGGGGAGGGGAACCAACAAAAACCCAAGAATACTAAAAATGTTGAGGAGGAAAAAAAAGATAAGAAGAAGGTAAAGTTTCCTTGAAAACTTTGTAAAGGAGACCACCTCACTCATCAATTCCCTCTCATAGATGAAGCCCAGAAGCTATTGCATGAAAAGAAACTAGCTGTCTTGAAGGATCCTTTTCCCCAAGGAAAAATCCCAGCTTCTGGAAGCTCTAATACCGGGGGCACTCACCGTGTTACACCAGTTGATCAGTCTTATATTAATATGGTTAACTCACACACTATATTGTATACAAGAGCCAAGAATTATACCCCGGAAATGCACCAGAAAGACAAAGATATTCCTGAGTCATTTGTTCCTCTCTACATCGAGATACCAACAGACCCTTTTCCAAAGATACCAAAAGGTGTCTATAAATGGGAAATGTACAATCCTAATGCGCGGGATGCTCCAAACTACTCCATTGTAGAATATGTAGCCCAAACTCCGTATGGAATCGTCAAGTATGCGTGGTAGATTTGATATGTCAAATATCAAACCCCAGTTTCCCTACCACGTGGCCTTCCAGATCGAAGTACTCCATGTTTCAAATACCATTGGATGAACGGTATTAGATGAAGGCGTGTCAACGTGCGTAATGTCTATATCTTGTTGGAAATCCTTGTGTCAGAACTATAGATCTAGCTAAAATAGCTTACCTATCTTAGCAATCAATAACATATCAACATAAATAAGAAGAAAAAGAGAACCAGGAAAAGAATACGCCAGATATACGTGGTTCATCCAATTGGGCTACGTCCATGGGAAGGTTGTCTTCTATTATCTCCAGAAATATCCTTCAATATTACAAGAGAGCAACTAAAAATAACCCCAATACAATATAGTAGAGAGCTTGTGAGCACAATACAATGTGTTGTAATAGTATCACGTGATGATGTGATGTGACTCCTTGACCCTATTATTTACCAAGAGATGTGGAGGAATTACTCTCACATATTACATGTGGGATAATATAATTCTCCATAATAATATCTCTTTATATAGTAATGGATAATAAGAGAATAGTTTACCATAATGAATATGTGATATATTGTATTACTATTTTACATAAGATTGTGGGTAAATTCCGACATAACACAAAGACATTATTACCTTCTAAGGAATACAATTAATATATTCCAACACTCCCCCTTAATAATGGCTGGGAGAAAATCCATCACTAACACTAAGGAAGGAAGGAGTCATTACTGCTCCCCCTTGACGACAACTTCCCTCATCCCAAGTAAAGAACGAAGATGCACATACTTCACCGCTGTTAAGGATTTGGTGAAGATATCAACTGCTTTCTGCTCGGTAGGACAATAATCAAGAGAAAGAATACCATCTGTGATGAGACCTCAAATGTAATGAGCATCAAGGTCAATATTCTTTGTCTTGGAGTGATATACCGGATTATAAGCAAACTAAATTGCACCTTGATTATCACATTTCAACACAGTGGACGATTTCAGAACTAGACCAAGCTCAATGAGAATATGCCGTAACCAAAATGCTTCTTTAACAGCTTCTTTGACCGCTCTATACTCTTATTTAAACGATGATAAAGAAAGAGTCTTCACCTTCTTGTTGGACCAATAAATCGGACCTGAACCAAGTTGAAATATATAACCAGCAGTTGACCGTTGATCAGAACTGTCACCTTCCTGTTAGAATCTATATATCCAGAAAGTGAAATTGTAGCACTGCTCGAATAAAAAACACCATAGTGCAATGTCCCCTGTAAATATCTCATAATTCTCTTGGCTGTCTACCAATGACTTTCATGAGGTTTCTGCATGAACCGAGAAACCATACGAACGACAAAAGAGAGATCTGGTTAGTTGTGAGTTAAATATATCAAACTTCTCATGAGCTGACAATAAAGAGTAGAATCAACAAGATGAGTAGTACACTCAACAGTTAACTTTACACCAAACTGGAATGGCATACAAGCAGATTTACAATCACTCATATGGAAACGAGCCAATAAGTCTGTAGCATATTTTGGCTGAGAGAGAAAAATACCATCTGCCATATGCCATATTTGAAGACCCAAGAAATAGTGCAATATATCGAGATCAGTCATTTCAAACTGCTTTTGAAGATCGCTTTCATACTTTGAATTAAAACAAATTGGCTTTCAATGATAATAAGATCATCCATATATAACACAATAATGAGGATATGATCACCAAAGTTCTTAACATACAGATTTGGATTAGATATACAATGCTTAAAACCATTATTCAAGAAATATGTATCAATTTTTTCATACCAAGCCCTAGGTGCTTGTTTGAGACCATATAAAGACTTGTGTAATTTTCATACAAAAATTGATGATTCGGCATGAATAAAACCAGGAGTTTGTTGCATATAAATGTCTTCATTAAGATTACCATTTAAAAAAAGCACTTTTAACATCCATTTGGTGTATTTCCTATTTATAAGATGCAGCAAGAGATAAGATGGTTCTTATTGTATTCATTTTAACAACATGAGAAAAAGTTTCATTATAATCAATACCTTCAAGTTGATTAAAACATTTTGCAACTAATATAGATTTATTTTTTCAATCTGTCCTTTTGAAGTAAACTTAGTTTTATAAATCCATTTATAACAAACTAAATTATTTCCCGAAGGAAGAAAAAGACAAGACCAAGTCTTTTTCTTCATAAGAGAATCATACTCAGCAGACATAGATTTTTTCCAATGAGGCTTACCCTAATCTTGAGCATAAAAAGTAGGATCGTCTGTGGCAAAAAAATTGCTCATAAGAAAAAGTTTGATCTAGTTCTACGAGTATAGGAAGGGTTACTAATCTCACTACCTACAGATTTAAGAGTTTTTCGGGACCAAACAGGAAGGTTAGAAGGAACAAAAGTCACTTTAGGAGCTTTGATACTTTCAGGTGGAACACTTGAAGAAGAGGGTGAACTAAGATCAACAATAGGCATAGTACTGGAAGGAGCAACAGAGATAGGAGTAACAGAAGACAATGGAATATTCAGGGTAACATGAGGTTCTACAGCCTTAGGTGGTGGAGAGACTTCAATAAATTGAACATCTATTCGGATAATGGCACTCCAATTAGAAGGATCAAATAACTTGTAAGCCTTGGAATCCTCATCATAGCCAATGAATATACACTTGTGAGACTTGGGTTCTAACTTTTTCTGTTTTTCATCGAGAATATGATCCCAACATTCACAACCAAACACCTTAAAGTTACTAATATCTCGTTTTATACCATTCCATTTTTCCTAAGGGATAACATGCTTAAAATATTTTGTAGGAACTCTATTTAAAATAAAGTTAGCACAACTTATGGCTTTGGCCCAAAATTTCTTGTGTAATCCTTTAGAATAAAGCATACATCTAGCCATTTCAACTAAAGTTTTGTTTTTCCTTTCAGCAACACCATTTTGTTGAGGTGTGTAAGGAACAATATTATGATGTTGAATTCCATGTTTAGATAAAAATACTTCAAATTATTTCTTAACAAATTCCCCCCCATTATCAGTTCTCAAAGTCTTAATTCTTTTACTAGACTCATTCTCAACGAGGAATTTAAATACTTGAAATTTATAAAAAGTGTCACCTTTATGTTTTAAAAAATAAACCCATGATTTTCTACTAAAGTCACCAATAAAGGTAAGAAAATAGACATCATGAGATATATAAGGAACTTCAAGAGGACCACAAATGTCACTATGAATTAATTACAAAGATTCTTTAGCACGCCAAGCTTTACCTTTATCAAACATTTCTCTAAGATGTTTATCAGGTACACAACCTTCACAAACATCATTAGTAGATGAAATATTAGGCAAGCCACGTACTATTTTAGTTAACATTTGAATTTTACCATAATTCAAATGACCCAATCTTTCATGCCATAATTTACTTAGTTCATCAGCATGAGCAACATAGGAATAAAGGGGTTGTCTTTTAGTTGAATTAAAACCGAAAAATTTATATAAACCAGTAGTATGATCAACAAGACCATAAGAAACTACTTTAAAATTTTGATTGATATCTTTAAGAACATATTTATCAGGCCAAGCTTCAAATTTATATCCTCCTTTAAATGCATGATAAATAGAAATAAAGTTGATGGGAATGTGTTCAACATGATAAACATCTTCCAATTGACCATTAGCAACATTAACAGTATCATAACCAATTACAGAAAGTTGTTTACCATCACCTATAGATACTTTCTGAGATTTTTTTATTATTATTGTCATAAGATGTAAATAAAGAAGCATTACCAATCATATGTTTAGAAGAACCAGAATCCATTATCCATTCCACATTAGAAGAATAACTACTAGACGAAACAACAAATGCACATAAAGCTACTTGTGATTCATCAGAACCTTTCTTTTTAGCCTTGGCCATTAAACGTTTCAATTTAAAGAAATTATTTTCAGGATGGTTAGTTTTACCACAATGTTTACAAGGATCATACACATTCTTCTTCTTACTATGTTCATGATGTGCATTAGAAGCATTACCAAATTTATTAGTATGATTTGAAGTGTGTGAACTAGAACCTTTAACATTATTAAAACTTTTGTTAGGATTCTTATTGTGTGCCATAAGATCCTTATTAGGTGAGACTTGTCCTAAAACAATCAACCTTTCTTGCTCATTTATCAATCCTTTAAAAAAATCATCAAAAGTAGGTTTCGTGGTGTTTTGAGACAATTCAAGAGCCCTATTCTTAGTTTGGATGAACATATCAAAACAAGATGGAAATTTTTTTTCTACAAGAATTATAAGAGCAGTGTCTGTCTTCTTGTAATCTTTACCACAATTATTTAGTTTTTCATTTAAAGTTTTCAATTCATCAAGGTATAATTCTACTCTTTCAAAGTTAGTTGTATCTAGCTCAAAAATATTCTTTTCAAGGTAACAAGCATAAACATCATTAGATTTATCAAATAAAGAATAAATCATTTTCCATACCTCAACTGGGCTGTCTTCTGCCTCAATACTTACTCGAAGACAACCTGCAACCATTTGAACAATGAGCCCTATTTCTTACTAACATTTATCTTCTCATATAGCCACATCTTTAGCATCAACAAGATTTTGGTGTTCACCATTAGCAATCCTCCATAGATTCTTACTCCTGAGAACATCAATCATTTTTCTTTTCCATGCAATATAGTTAGGACCAACAAGTTCAGGAATATAAGCTACTTCTGAAGTCATAATGATAGAAATGTTGACAAGAAGCTTAAATGATAGAAATGACAAGAGAAAAAAAATGAATAACAAAAAACAGATACACTTTACTGTTCAGATTTGAAGAAACACAATAAAAAACAAAGAAAATTTACTTAAGGCCTCTTTAAAAAATGCCAAGGAAGGTCGCTCGCGAGTTTGCCACAGTAAAATCGCGAATAAAAACTGATACTTGCGGGTTCTGCATGGCAAGGTCGCGGTTACTCGCAGTTTTACAGTAGAGCTAGCCGCGGGTGCACGGGTCTGTAAAATCAAAAGTCGCGGTTCTAATCTTCTATTTGTGGGTTTCAGTATAGTAAAGTTGCGGTTATGCGGTGCTACGACACTTATACTAACCTGTTTGCCCAGTGACCTTATGGGGCCGACTTGTCTAGCTAGGTACATCCACATTATAATATATATAATTCAGGGCCAACCCCACATGGTGGTCTAATAACCCATCGGCAAGTACACACACTTGCGACACTTCCTTATAGAGGAATGACACATCTCTTATAAGGGTACAATAAATATATATAAAATACACAGATGAAATACATTCCGAAGTTACATATACATCAACACTCCCTCTTAACTAGGAAGGTATTTCTCGACACAGTTCTGCTAGACAAGTCTTCTTCTCGGGAATATCGTCATCATCATCGTCACTGCTGCTGCTATCTCAACCAATCTCTGACTCTACTCGTCATAGGAATTTCTACAGAGCCAGTCCTTTTTCATACTGGATGTAGGCCCACCACCTGCAGGTCTTCATCATCACTGGCCATACTGTGGAAATCTCAGGACTTATTACGTGCGTCACAAAACCTGGCTGTAGCATCCCAGGCTATTATGAGCACACAGCTCTACCTGTAGGATCTCTCAAGAGCACATTACATGTGACCCATCACA
The DNA here is from genome assembly GCA_027924585.1 of Larix kaempferi. Lineage (NCBI taxonomy): Eukaryota > Viridiplantae > Streptophyta > Pinopsida > Pinales > Pinaceae > Larix > Larix kaempferi. The sequence continues at coordinate 1,499,725 of BSBM01000962.1, read as the reverse complement.
AAACCTGGCTGAAGCATCCCAGGTTGTTACGAGCACACGGCTCTACCTGTCGGATCTCCCAGGAGCACATTACATGTGATCTCACCACAAAACCTGGTTGAAGCATCCCAGGCTATTATTATCACACAACTCTACCTGTCGGATCTCCCAGGAGCACATTACATGTGGTCCACCACAAAACCTGGCTGAAGCATCTGAGGCCTTTTTCATCTTGTCCAGATCTCCCAGGAGAAAATTACATGTGGTCATGGAAAAACCTGGCTGAAGCATCTAAGGCCTTTTTCATCCTGTCCAGATCTCCCAGGAGCAAATTACATGCCATAGGACAAAACCTCGCAAGAGAATCTCAGGATGTTACGGGTACACAACTCCGACCTGAAGATCTCCTAGGGCACAAATTACATGTCCTCCCAGAGCAATGTCTCGAAAGAGCATCCTAGGATGTTATGGGTACACAACTCCGACCTATAGGATCTCCTAGACATGCTCATTTGCACAACCTAATCCACGGCCACAAAGTATCATATGATACTCATCATACATCATCCTGATGTACACATGATCATCCTGATCATCATCACTGCAACATCCTGCTGCATGTCATCTGGAGAAGCTCGTCATCCACGATCACCCTGATCATACAATGCATCCATCTGATGCACACCAAGTATCTACCTGATACATATCATCATACATAGTGTATCCACCTAATACATAGATACATGATCCACACAATGTATCCATCAACATACATGATCTACTTGATCATACCTGATACATATCAATATACATGATCTACCTGATCATACAATGTATCCATCCGATACATATACAGATACATGGTCCAAGCATCCAACATGATGCATATAAAAAATACATACAAATGATCCAACCGATCATATCTAGCATCCAACATGATGCATACATACATATAAATGATCCAACTGATCATATCCAGCATCCACCATGATGCGTACATACATATAAATGATCCAACTGATCATATGCAACATCCAACATGATGCGTACATACATATAAATGATCCAACTGATCATATCCAACATCCAACATGATGCATACATACATATAAATGATCCAACTGATCATATCCAACATCCAACATGATGTGTACATACATATACATATAAATGATCCAACTGATCATACAAAGCAGAAACTAGAACATCATCCTGATGCTCATCATCCAGCGCTTACATCCATAGCCATGTGAAGGATCCTCCTTCCAACATGCTTGGAATGGATTCAACAAATGTGTCCATCACTTCTTCCTCGAAGTGTCCTCGATCTGAAGAACACCAAGCCTCTCCCTGAAGTATTCGAACTTCACCCTGGCTAGTGGCTTCGTCAGCACATCTGCAATCCGCTCATCCGTCGCAACATATAGGTGCTTCATAGCTCCTCTCTGCACCATATCCCTGATATAGTGATATTTGATCTCTATGTGTTTCGACCTGTCATGAAACACTGGATTCTCGGACAGCTTCACACAACTCTGGTTATCATAGAAGATACCAGTAGCATCCAACGGGAGATCAAATAACTCAGACAGTAGCTTCCGTAGCCATACTACCTCACAACTAGTTGAACAGGCTGCAACATACTCTGCCTCAGCTGTACTCAGTGGTACGCAAGACTGCTTCCTACTAAACCAAGAGATCACACTTGATCCCATACTGAAGCAGCACCCAGATGTGCTCTTCCTATCTGTAGCACTGCCAACCCAATCTGAATCAACATAACCCTGCAGGTTAAACTTTTGATTCGCTTCATACTTGAGCCCATAATCCACTGTACCCTTCAGGTACCTCAGAACATGCTTTACAGCAACTAGGTGAACACTCCTCGGATCCATCAGGAACTGGCTCAATGTGTTCACATCAAAGCAAATGTCCGGTCTCGTATTCGTCAGGTACATCAAGGACCCAATCATCTGACGATACATAGAGACATCAATCGGCTCAGATGAAGCATCGCATAGAAGCTTCAGATTCGATGCCATAGGTGTGGCCATGGGCTTGCAATCCATCATCCCGAATCTCTTCAGGATATCTACTATGTACTTCCCTTGACCAAGGAAGATCCCACCTGCACTCTGCCACACCTCCATACCTAGGAAATAGTGCATCATTCCCAAATTTTTCATATCGAATTCAGCAGCAAGCTTCCTCTTAGTATCTGCAATCAGTCTGTCATCTCCTGTTACAAATAAGTCATCCACATACAGGAGTAGAATCACAGGATTCCCTTCCTCAACCTTGTAGTAAAGGTTGGAATCCGCTTTACTCCTAGTAAATCCCAAACTAGATAGGAAACTGTCCATCCTACCATACCAAGTTTTGGGAGCTTGCTTCAAGCCATACAAGGCTTTCTTCAATCTGCACACATATGAATCCCTGTCATGTATTTCAAAACCGAGTGGCTGTTCCACATATACTTCCTCTTCAACTACACCATTCAAGAAAGCAGTCTTGACATCCATTTGGTGTATTTTCCATCTCATTGCTGCAGCCAGGGCAAGTACTGTTCTGATGGAAGTATACCTGGCTATAGGTGCACAATTTTCTTCATAATCTATTCCCTCTTTCTGAGAGAAGCCACGAGCTACGAATCTTGCCTTGTATTTCTCTACACTGCCATCTGCAGCATGCTTGATTTTGTAGATCCATTTGGAAGTCACAACAGACTTCTCTTTAGGTCTTGGGACAACATCCCAAACATCATTATTCATTATTGATTGGTATTCCTCAACCATGGCATCCTTCCATTATTTCTTTTCCGTTGCTTCTTCATAACTGGAAGGCTCTTTGTTCATAATGTCACAGAGTAAAGCAACATAGCTGGTATGTGATCTGGTTCTCTTCTTTGCTCTGTGTTCCTCTTCTGGAATGCCAAATCTTTCTGCATCTTGAATGAGCTCTCTAGCGCATGCAGGTTTCCTCTTGTGAGAGTTATCCTCACGGGGTGGATCTATAGGTTCTTGCGGATCTTCAAACTCACGAACAACTTTTGGAACTGCTTCAGTCATGGTAGTGTCTTGAAATCTAGTTTCCTTAGGTTCTTCATAAACTTTGATAGGTGCCTTCCTTGATTTGATGAATGTTGAGTTTTCATCAAATGTTACATCCCTGCTGACATCGATATTATTGAACCCTGGAAAGTATATTTTGTAAGCTTTAGAGCTTTCACTGTAACCCACAAAGATACCCTTCTTCCCTGAAGGATCTAGTTTAGTCCTCTTTTCTTTTGGGACATGAGTGTATATTGGACAACCAAATATTCTAAGATGGCTGACTTCAGGTTTCTTACCAGAAAAGACATCTTCTAGTGTCTTGTTGTCCAATATCTTGTGGGGTGTTTTGTTCTGTACATATACAGCGGTTCTAGCTGCTTCTGCCCATAGATGCATACGTAGATCCTGGTCATGGAGCATTGCTCTTGCTGCTTCCATGATTGTTCTGTTCTTCCTTTCTGCAACTCCATTCTGTTGTGGATTGTAAGGAGTAGTCAACTCCCTCTTAATCCCTGAATCACTACAAAGATTCTTGAAGTCACCTGAGGTGAATTCTCCACCATTGTCAGATTTGAATGTTTTGATCTTCTTGTCAGTTTGATTCTCCATCGAGGTTTTGAATTCCTTAAACTTATCAAACACCTCATCTTTGTTCTTCAAGAAGTATACCCAAGTCTTCCTGGAGAAGTCATCAATAAATGAGACATAGTAAACATACCCACTTAGAGAACTGGATGACATAGGACCACATACATCTGAGTAGATGATTTCCAGGATGTCTTTTGCCTTGCTTTCACTGCTTGGGAAAGCCTTCTTAATGTTCTAACCTTTTGCACATCCTTTGCAAACACCTTCATGTTTGGTCTTGATTTCAGGAAGACCCTCTACAGCCTTGCTTGCAATTGGAAGTGCCCTATAGTGCATATGAGCAAGTCTTCTATGCCAAAGTTCACTTGGCTCCATAGATTCATGCACCATGGCATGTTCAGGTTGTCCCTTCAATTTATACAAACCTCCCTGTTACTCTCCAATCACTACTGCATCATCTATGGTCTTTCCCTTTGGCCACATTAGGACTTGGCCATCCACAAATGCAACCCTCATACCTTTTGCATCCAATGCAGAGATTGAGAGTAAGTTCTTCTTGAGCCCAGGTACATCAAGAACTTCTTTCATCTTCAAAGATTTTCCAGAATCTAGGTTGTAGGAGGCTTCACCACTTCCTTTGATTGGGTATTGATAATCATCCCCAAGTTTCACCTTATGGGGTGATTCATGTTCAGATAGATTCACAAAAGATTCCTTAAACCCAGTCATGTGTTTGGAAGCCCCACTATCAATTAACCAATCATTACAACCATGGGAGATGGTACCTGTGAGAGCATAGATTAGAACATACTCTTCTTCACTTGATGAGTTATCATCACTTTCAACCCTAGCCTTCTTCTTGGGTGGTTCATCATCCTCGGCAGCATGAGCATGAAACCACCTTTTGCTTCCCTTGTTCTTCTTGTTGGAGTTGTTGTTGTCCTTCTTGTTCTTGGGACAATTTATGGCAATATGTCCTTTCTCATTACAGATGAAGCACATTCTTCTTTCTTTGAAGTGATGTGAAGATTTCTTGGAGTGAGATGGCTCTCTCTTGGACTTCCCTTTCTTGGTGTGAGCTGTGAGAGCTTGATCTTCAATCCCCATCTTTTCTTCTCATGCCACAATCCTTGCTTCTTCTTGTGAGAATTCTTCCCGTAGTCTACTGAAGGAGATCAACTTCTTCCTTGCACAAATTCCTTGTATAAAGGAATCCCATGACCTGGGTAGGCCATTTAGAGTGGTCATCACCACTTCACCATTCTCCACCATTTCATCCACTGCTTCTAGTTCTTCCTTGATCTGGGAGACCCTTGAAAAATAAGATAGAATGGTTTCTCCATTCTGAAACTTTACTCTTTTCAATTGGTTCCACAGGGTCATCTTCCGATTTATGTTCTTCCCTTTAAATAGCTTGGTCAAAGAGTCAAACCTCTCCTTGGGTGTCTTTAGAGAGGACACATGGGTTATGAGATGATCTTTAATGGAATCAACAATGATTATCTTTGCCTTGACCAAGTTCTTCTTATGCAATACCTTGGCCTCTTCATCCTCTGGGATAGGGATGTCTTCTTTCACATATGAGTCCAACTCATTTTCTTCCAGGATTAACCCAATCCTATACTTCTAGGCTTGGAAGTTATCAGCCCCTTCAAGCTTATCATCAAGCTTGGTGTGGAGAGACATCTTAAAGAGTACTTCAAATGGAAATAGAAAAGATTTAGGTCTTACCACTTGAAATGCTGAAAACTGGATCTGGTCCCGGATTAGGGTTTGTTGAAAAAACCCTAAAAATTCAAAATGTGAATTTCAATTTTTTGAAAAGATAGAAAGATGCGCCTTGATGAGCTGATTAGCCTGGTGTATTCAGAATGTGAGATCAGCAAAGCTTTACCCTTCAGATGTTCCTTTTTGTCTTCCCGGGTTCACTAGGGAGAGCCCTGAATTAGGGTTTGAGTTTCCCGGAGATATACCCAGCCAAAAATCTCGATCCAAAGCTCTAAACTTTGATTTTTGCAAGGAGCTTCCAGCTATGTCTTCAGATTTCAGAAATTCCTATTTTTGTGGAAACCATAATTTTTAGGGCCAAATCTGAAAATGCTCAGAATTGAATTCTGATTGGACAGATAGATGCGCTTGGATTAGTAGAGTCAATCTACTATACTGCTTTTCCAAAATCCGTGGAGAGAAACCCAATAAACAAGAAACTCAAGTTTCCGTCACTGCAAAATGTCTTCTTCTCAGGTTAGCTCTGATACCATGTTAAATTTTGAGCATTAATTCACAATACTCTAGGATCTTTACTGAGAGAATAACATATACAGTATATCAATGCATGACAACCACAATAAGCATGATAAGCATCACAAGAATCAAAAGCATGAGAGACAAGAGACAGAGTTTCCGTGGGGAAAAACCTAAGGTGAAAAACCCCACAACTTCCTCAGAGATAGAGAGAGCAATGGCTCAACCAAAGTACAACCAAAATACACTGAGATAGTCTCCTAGTAGCAGATGATCCTCCTCCTCAGTAGTGCGCCACTTTCTGAGTGAGAGTGAGTTACTTTTCTGAATGAGTAAAATAGAGATCTTCGATCTCTATTTATACTAACCTTTTTTCCCAGTGACCTGATGGGGCCAGCTTGTCTAGCTAGGTACATCCACATTATAATATATATAATTCAGGGCCGACCCCACATGGTGGTCTAATAACCCATCGGCAAGTACACACACTTGCGACACTTGTCGATCGACATGACGACACTTCCTTATAGAGGAATGACACATCTCTTATAAGGGTACAATAAATAAATATATATAATACATAGATGAAATACATTCTGAAGTTACATATACATCAACACGCATTAGGGAAATTCGCAGTTACTCACACTTTTCTGCGAATAAAAGTCGCGAATGTCCAGTTTTAGGCCGAAAACAGTGCCGATTAAGCCACTGACGGAAACTTGCACAAATTCTACCAAAATTGGACGAAAACTGTCGATCTAACAACCGAAAGATAGGTCTCCTTGAGGAGAATCCAAAAATCATATAGATCTACAAAAAAAAACATTAAGAAACCCTTGAAATTTTTCTGCAAAAATCTACACAACAAGGTTAGGGTTAGAAGTAAAAAAATGCAGAAACATGCCCAAATCTGAAGAGAAGACTAATGGCTACCAGATAGAAAGCAAATATACAAAAATAAACAATGCCCAGATGATAATAGTTATTGATTGTGTTTGTGCCAGAAATTGTTTCTAAGGATAAGGAAACAAGATAACACAATCTCAAGAGTAAACTCAATAAATAAAACAAAGTTTTTAGGGTTTTTGAATATGATTTGAATGGTTGAAAGCTCTGGGCACAGTCAGGGAATACATCCAATAGAAAAGTAACAACTAAATCATAAGCATAAACTGATAAAGATGCATAACATATCGCAAAGATCCCACAAAAAGAATGTGTTGAGGTTCATACATAAAAGATAAGCATCACCAAAAAATATACATCAACTAGCAATGAAATTACCATTTAAGAAGCTAAACAAGCTTAACAACAAAGCCAGTCACAAATAAAAATGAAGGAGAAAAAGTCATATGTTTCATTATATCATCGGCTAAAGCTCATAAGAGTCACGGTACTTATCTTTTGAACAAGTTTGAGGTTACAATACAATCTGCAGACCTCCTGCTGCCCCCAAAAATCAGAACCCTCTCAATGACTTACTCCCATGTCTAAATACTATGCTCTTCAAAACTGATTAGGTCTCTAACCCTAACTGTTTCCAAGATCTCGATGAGGTAGAGTAAAGATAGAATATTTACAAGTTACAAAAATATGCTAAAAATAGCATCTCTTTAATCTATCAGTTTACTAATTGATGACAACTAATTGAAAGCAAAACTGTTTCATAAGTCCTTTGCCACCTCAGCTAAGAGGGCGATGCCATCTGGAGTTTGGTCTTTATTCTTGGCCTTCTTTTGTTCCTTCTCCAAGTCATTAATCCTTTTTGTGAGTTCTTTGTTTTTCTGCTGCAAATCTCGAACTGTCTTCTCCAGCTGAGTGCAATGGCTGTCAGTAGCCCTTTTCCTTTTAAGTACCTCTTTTGCATCAACCACTAGTTCCTGAAAATTGTCATGTACATCCTGGAGATCCTCCCTTAACCTTCTGTTGGCCATCATCAAACCATCATTGACTTCCTGCATATATCTCATCTGGTGTTTGTACTCCTTGACAGACCTCTGCAAATTTTCTTTATCAGCATTGGCTAATTTATCCACTGCAGGATCTTGATCTTCATCAGGTTTCCAAGGAATGTCGAATTTCTTGAAGATTTCTGTCTCTTCCATCAACATCTTCTTAGAAGTGTCCTCAATGCTGGGCTTTGGATCTTCTTCACCTGCTTCTTCCACTGAATTAATCTCTTCTTTTAAACCTGGATGTACTTTATCTATCTCTGATTTTTCATCCTCCATGGATCCTTCATCTAAGATAGTCACCTCATCTGTTTTTAATTTGGGATTTAATAACTTTTTCATATTTAATCTCAATTTATTTTTCGACCTAGTTTTAGGTCTCCAAAATGTAGATGCCTCCCCCATCATCTTCAGTTCTTTCCCTTGGTGTTGAATAGCAGCTAATTCCACCACTTCCAGCTTTTTTATTTTCTTGTTAGGCTTTGTGGTTTTGCCATCAGAAACTTGAACTTCTTCACTTTCAGTTTTGACTTTAATTTCAGAAATAGGTTCTTCTTCTTCTAACAGATAACCTTCATCATCTGAAAGAATTGTGATGGGACTTCTTGGCTGAATGTGTATCTCTTCTTTAGTTACAGGAACCATTTTAATGTCAACCTTTTTCTCCTGCTGAGGATCTGCTATAGGTGCTGAATTCTTTTCAGGAAATTCCTTTTTGTCTTCAAACAGTGTGAACTTGCTTTTAGGGTAATCTGAAACCACTTTGAGCTGACTGTCATCCTGTTTCTGTCCTGCTACCTGCTCAGTCACCTTCTTGGCTTTAACATCATCTTTATTTGTCGATTTGACTGAGTGACCTAGCTTTTTCATCATCACTTTCCCCTTGTCAGTCTGTCTCTTTGGTTGCTGGTCTTCTTTTTTAGGATCAACATTTGACCAAAACAAAAAGAAATCCCAAGTTCTTCCCTCGTGTTTCAACACTGTGGTGATGATCAGTTTAATGATACCATGGTGAAAAAGTGACTGGGAAGTGTGATCATCCTGTTGCTTTATCTTGCTTGACATCTTCTGCAGGCTTTTTAAGAAAAAGAAGGGCAGATTTATTTTAGAAACTCCTGTTAAGTGTTGAAGGAACCTGAAATGATATTTAAATACAAGTGAATATCTTCCTTCACAGGTCACATAACTTTGAAGTATCCTTATGGGCTCAATCCACTCTTTCCTGAAATTGTGAATGAGGATACCCTTGTTCCAGTCAGGAGTCACATTAGGCAACAGGTACTTTTGGGGTTCAAACTCAAAAGGCAATTTTTTAAACCAGTGCTTCCCCTCATTGCTGATCTCAGTAGCTTCTGCTATTAACTCCACAGTCAATTTGAATTTCAACGCATCCATCATGATCATATCATCTTTAAGTCCCTTAGCAAAATTGCAGGACACCTGAGCATCAAAACCATCTATTTTTTTGAAAAACTTCAACCAACCTGCCTGCTGAAATAGTTCTGCACAGTCAGGAAGCTTCTGAATCCAGGTTAGGTCTGTGGGCTCAGCCCTGTTGACCTTACCACTTTTTCCCATTATGTTTCAATTACTGCAATTTAAATGTATATTCTGGTAATATTTGTGAACAGGGGCTGAATTTTGGAAGCCAAAAGCACTGCTGAATCTACAGGCTATTCGTAGCACTGACAGGGTAACTTTCATAAAAATGAACTGAGATTTTTTAACCCTCCTTCAAACTGGTGTCGCGGCTCATCAACCAACAGCTATTTATCCGGTTAAAATTGCGTTTTAAAGCACAATTTTACCTAACTTTTGACAAATTTGAATAGAGTTGGCTCAAACGAAAAAACCCCAAATTTGCTGCTATACAGGCTTTTTGAGAATACCTGTAAATCGCTCCTTTATGATTGTTGGAAATCATGATTCAAAGTGCCAGATGAGTCAGCCCCGTTGTACAGATGTCCCACGATCTTCAATTTAGCTGTTACCGCTGGAATAAGGAAGCCCTAATTTTCGTGAATCCCTCCACGCCTCTTACTTGTCCAGTTGACAACAATGCTCGGCCTTTTAAATGACTATGGTTATCTCATTAAGTGCTCTATGTTAGAATAGGCTTGTAGATAACAACCTCATGCAAATTATCTGAATCCGTGTGGCTGTCTGTCAAACTGAACTACACTTGTGTTGATGATGAACACGACCTTTTCACTACGTGCAATCATTTGAACTCATGATGCCTTCTGCATCAACACGTCGTGAGCCCTCTAAAACACATAATCAATGAGTCATTAGCTCGAGCGTGCCAAAATCTACTGGAAAATCGGAAGAATCTGTGATCACAAAATTCTTGTAGCGCCTCTTTATAGAATTTTGGCTTCAGCGCTACAAGAAAGTCTCAACACTGTTTTGTGGCTTTTAAACCACTTTTTATCAATTTGTATGGGATTTTGAGGCTATCAGGGTTATGATTGTACCTGTTCTCACTTAGATTAGGATTTTATGAGTTTTGTAATTGATATAATGAACTTTTAAAACCCCTCATTAACAACAAATATAAAGCATTTAAAATCTAAAAACATCAAAAAAAAGTCTAAAATGTTATAAAATCCTAAGGGAAACTTACTAAAGAGGAAGAAATCAAAATTTAAAGAAAATAAATGACTTAAAATAAAGTGCAATAAAACCAAAAAGGACAAATCAAACCAAAATTGAAGAAACACAATACTGACTTAACAAATTGAAAGCTATAGAAGGTTCTAGATCATATCAACCAACTCTAATACCATGTCATAACTATATATTTAGCTAAACTAGCTTACCTATCTTAGAAATCAATAACATATCAACATAAATACGGACAGAAAGAGATCAAGGAAAAGAATACACCAAATATACATGGTTCACCCAATTGGGCTACATCCATGGGAAGGTTGTCTTCTATTATCTCCAGAAATCTCCTTCGATTTTACAAGAGAGAAACTACAAATAGCCCCAATACAATATAGCAGAGAGCTTGTGAGCACAATACAATGTGTTGTAATAGTATCACGTGATGATGTGATGTGACTCCCTTGACCCTATTATATACCAAGAGACGTGGAGGAATTAATCTCACGTATTACATGCGGGATAATATAATTCTCCATAATAACATCTCTTTATATAATAATGGATGATAAGATAATACTTTACCATAATGAACATGGGATATAATGTATTACTCTTCTACATAAGATTGTGGATAAATTCTGACATAATACAAATACATTATTACCTTCCGAGGAATATAATTATTATATTCCAACACCTTGGGCTCTCTCAAGTTAGCCCCTTCAATTACATTACTTACTACTTTTGACGGAAGATCTTTTCGTTCACACAGAATCTTACCCTCATTCGAGATTCAGATTGCCAGTAAAGTAGTGTCAGTGGAGGTAGAAGTTGTGGATGCTTATGTCAACTACAATCTATTGTTGGGAAGAATTTGGACGTATGCTATGCAAGCCATTCCCTCGTCTGTTTTTCGAGTACTTATGTTCCCTCATGAAGGTAAGATCGTCGCGATCGATCAACTATCCTTTACTCGGAAAAACAACACAACTCCGTCGGATTCGAACATCCCTTGGATTGATCAAGCTCGTCCACCCAGTGAGATATTAGGAGTAGGTATGTATTCATCTTTGATGGGAACATTTGATCTACCTGCTCCTATAAACTATATTGGTTTAATGAGTACCACCAACATATCGTCTCAGGAAGTTTTTACAGTTAGTCAAACAACTAATCTGTGGATCCTTCCTACTCAACAAGAACCAATCCTGCCCTTATCCATCACAGAAGTGACTTACCAAGAATCAAAAAATACTGCGATAGATTATATATCAACTTTAACAGAGTCAGATATGGATTATGCACCTACATGGTCAATTAACTCCACACATTCTTTTGATTGTTTATATAATGTTTTTCCTTCTGACGAAGCCATCCTGGAAGCTATGGTAGGTCTGGATCATCCATGTGAACATATGCATCACTGATATTATTTTCTTCCAGATCTTAACAAGATTGAGAATGGAGAGTTTTCATTGAGACCTAGTGTGAATATTGATTTGTCCATCACTCCTTCTATGAAACAAACGATCTATGCTGAAGGTAATATGGTGAACATTTTGATGACTATACCGATCAATATTTCCACCAAACCTAACATTGTGGAAAAAAATTTCATTGCAGCAAATTGTTCTCCACAGGATATCACTTTGTACACCAACTTATTTAAGGAATTCCGTGACATTTTTTCTTGGTCTTACGAGGATATGCTAGGCATCGACCCGTCTATTGTTGAGCACGTCATCACGACTTATCCTAACGTGAAACCTATACGACAAAAACTTCGTCCAATCAACCCTAGGAAAGCTATGGCCATTAAGGATGAAGTCAAAAAGCTCCTTAAGGTCGGCTTCATTTATCCTATTGACATGAGGCAATGGGTTTCTAACCCAGTCCTGGTCGATAAAAAGCAAGGGACCATACATGTATGTACGGAATTTAGGGACCTTAATAAATCCCATCCAAAAGATAATTATCCCACACCATTCATAGATCAAATCATTGATGCGTGTGTAGGCCATGCAATTTTCTCTTTCATGGACGTGTTTTCGGGATATAACCAAATCCAAATTAAACCCAAATACCAACACAAGACAGCTTTTATTTGTCCCTAGGGTAGCTTTTCCTATAGGAAAATGCCGTTTGGATTGAAGAATGCTGGATCTACTTTCCAGCGAGCTATGAACTTCGCTTTCCATGACATCAAACATGTAGTTGAACCGTATTTGGATGATCTCTCTGCATGATCTCGTAAGAGACGAGATCATCTTGATCATTTACGACTAGTGTTTGAATGATGCAGATACTACAATATCCGATTAAACCCTAACAAATGTGTATTTTGCATCAAGTATGGATGTTTACTAGGATTCATTGTTTCTAGTCGTGGGATTATGGCCGACCCCTTGAAAGTTGAGGCTATTATCAAATTGCCTCCTCCTCGCACCATCAGACAACTTCAAAGCCTGTAGGGCATGTCTAATTTTCTACGACGATTTACTATCAACTATGCAAATATCACTAAAGGATTCATGCGATTGCTTAAGAAAGATCCACATTTTTTCTAGGATGAGGATGCATAAAATTCATTTGACACTTTGAAAAAAGCATTATTATCAGCTCCCTTGCTAAGCCCGCCGAATTATACTAAGGATTTCCTTCTATATCTAGTGGCATATGTTTCCATGATCAGAATAGTCATGGCTTAGGAGGATGACAAGCTCCAAGAGCATGTCATTTATTATCTCTCTCGTGCACTTGTAACTCCTGAACTTAAATAAACTCACGTTGAGAAATTGGCATTAGTTGCTTTCTATGCCATTCAGAGATTACGTCATTATATTTTGTTGTGGACCACCACAGTAATAGTGGATGTTAATCCTTTTCAATATGTATTAACCCGATGTATAATCAGAGGGAAATTTAATAAATGGATTTTCATTATGCAAGAATTTGACCTAACATTCCAATATGCTAAGTCAAAAAATTCTTTGGTGTTCGTCGAGCTTATCTCCGAGTTTCCTAGTGATGTAATGAGCAATGAGGAAGATTCGTCATTACCTGATGAACATATTTTTCTCATTGTGATCTCTGACCCATGGTATGGAGACATTTTAATATATCTCTAGAATTTGAAGTGTCTGTAGACTTTCTCCAGAGACGAACGACGAAATCTTAGGCATCATGCCAAGAACCACCTCATTATTTCTAACACACTCTATAGACATGGGTTAGATTCCATATTACGCCATTGTTTGAATTTGGATGAAGCCGAGTCAGTATTGAATGATGCCCATAGTGGAGCCTATGGGTGTCATCTTTCTAGGTTGGCAACGACCTAGAAAATACTGCGTGCTAGGTATTTTTGGCCCACCGTATTTAAATACTGTGTGGAAGTCGTGAAACACTGCCAACTATGTTAGTTTTTCACAAAGAAAATGCGAGCACACCTAGCTCCTCTTCACCCTGTTATCACAACAGGTCCCTTCACCAAGTTGGGGATTGATTTTATGACTTGTAATCCAGTTTCGGCTGGAGAAAATCACCATATCATCGTTGTCGTCGACTACTTTACAAAGTGGGTCGAGGAAATGCATAATGTGAAAGCAGATGTAGAAACAACAACTTATTTCATTTTCAATCAAATCATTGTTAGTTCCGGTATTCCTAAGGAGATCATCATCGACCATGGTAGACATTTCCAGAACAACATGACCGATTTATACACTATGTTAGGTTTTCATCAAGAACACTTGTCTTCATTTTATCCACAGGATAATTATGAAATTCTACAGGTGTAGATCACTCAACTTGAACAAACCTCACTAATTCACTCAAAGAATTGAAAATAAGAAGAAGAAGAATTGAATCAATATTCACACTTGAAACTCAAAGAATGTGGAAAACTGTTGTAATCATGTTCATCAGCTGTAAGCTGGAAAAAATGTGAGAGTACAATGGAATGAATTCGAATTGCACAAAGGTGATTCGAATTCTCCTCAAGTTGTGGCTTGGACAACATAGGAGACATCACCCAATCAGCGGTAGTAGTCACAAATAGTCAAATGTAAGTCAATGTGAGTCTAACTGAACCATGTGAGCACAAATGTAGGGACAGAGACTCCAAGGAGGGCATATGAGGACTGTCAGTATTAAAGTGGCACTCCGATACAAACAACTAGAAGCTACAGGAAGTTAAACTGAGAAATAAATGCATGAACTGGGCAATCAATGCAAGAACTGATTGTTGGAATCCAAGAGTGTGTAGTAGGGCGCATTTGTAATCCATATGATGAAAACAAGGCGCACTAGGTAGGTAGGAGGGATGATGATGACTAAAAATAGGCTCCAGGGGGCTGAAAATTGTAATATTTTAGAGCTAGAATTACTCAGCAGTAGTAGACCACGCTAGAATTTGCTCATGTAGTATAGAAAGAAGAAGAATAAATGTTGAATCAATAATCACTCATTACACAGAAAATGGAGAAAAACGGTTGTATCCATTAAAGAAATTTTGAGGTAAAAAATGGGCCACAAAACAAAAGAAATGTACTATAAAACTCAACCAATAGGATTCTGTCACATACCCACCCATCATACCAGCGTGGGAGAGGACATGACACTAAATCCGGACATCTAGCCCCATACTTAGTAAACAAACTTTCATATAAAATGAAGATGGACATATGAAAATACATAAATATTTGAAAAACACAGCAGAATTAAATTCTATTACACATCTATCATACATTCAAGATATTCATATCATTCATCAATTAAAACAATACAGAATTAGCACATGAGAGTACTTATCTTAAAACAAAGTAGTCCCTGAGCAACCAACTATGCATCTGCAACGTTCCACCCAACCATAGGCCAGTTGTGCTTATCAATCTCTTGATACAACTGCCACCCCCGAGCTGGGCATGATTTATTCAAGGAAAAAGGGAACAACTGACTCACACATAGCCCAAATATATCAAAATCAGCCAAGCCAATCAGTAGTTGGGTTTATTAGGCTGCTAGGAAATGGAGAAGGAAGAATTGCTAAGCTAGTGAGCTCAACCACAAAGTTATGGATACCTCTACAAGATATATCCAGCTTGGTACCCCACAATTCCTACACACCTGATTCAAGGAAGTATTCCCTTCACTGTTACATAGTCCCTTAGGCCATACCTTCCAATTCAGTGTTGTTCAAGGTGTGCATAGAAGAGTAGCCAGCCCTTTTGATCTTCTTGAGAGGTTATTTTCCCCACTAGGTTTATCAAGCCAATTCTATCCACTACCACTCCAAATTCTTGCTCACAGGTTCAAACCAAAACAGGGATGCACATAACAGCAAAAGTATAAGTGATGGGCATGAAGAAACATTTTTACAGTGAGATGCCCAAAGAAGGGGTTTCTACCACTTCAGAAAAATGTGGGCAACCAAAATGAAATGGAAAAATGGGAAGTCAACCCTAGGAGAGCAGAATCGTTTTCAGAAAACGTTTATGGGCATTTAGTGGACATAAACGACATCCATAAACCCCAAAATCGTGGCTCCCTTCCTCCCAGCCATTGTGCAATACAAAAACGAGTTCCCAGGCATGGAAAAATGCAGGAACTGATGAAAAACGGGATGGAAAAAGCCCTAGCTAGCTCAGACTGTGTGAGAGAGTAAAGGCCATGGGTTCATAATGGCTTTGGGCATAATGTTCTGGGTTTTTTCTTTCCCATGAAGCAAAAATACGATTTTCCAAGTTGATGGCTTTCCCATACATGAAATTGGCTACCATACCTCTCCATTCCCAAAGCATTAAGTGCCTCAACCAACTCTTGGAAGAATTAAATGATTGGGTGCATAAGCCAAAATGGGTAGTTGAGGGTTTATGGGTTTTCTCATTGAGACATGGATTAACACAATTGGCTCATGGGTTTGAATAATTTCCCTCCCTATTCCTTGAAAAATCATGCCCCCATCTCTTTGTTGCATTGCATAGCTAGTTGTGGGTATTTCATTAAAATTCGTATTTACATGATGTCTTAATTTACATTGTGTCTGTCTAGCACAAGAACCATATGCACCGATTTTAATTGCTGATACATAAAATGATAAATCAATGGCGGGGCCTTGGCCTTGAGCTCCTCACCATGATTTAGTAATGATATTTACATCATTTACAATTTTAATGCAATAAGGTCAAAATGGGGAGGTGACATTCCCCTCCCCTTACATTAGCACTGTCCTCAGTGCTCATCAAAATTGAACAAAAATGGATATGCCACTCTCATGGCATCCTCCATCTCCCATGTAGCCTCATCGGGACCGTAGTGCTTCCATTGCACCTTTAGCTGTCTGATGGCTCGGTTCCGGAGCAATGTTACCTTCTTGTCTAGGATGCGCAATGGATCGGTTTGGAACTATCCCTTGGGTTCCACCTGGATCACATTCCAATTAATCACATGGTTAGGATCATGTACATATTTCTTAATCAAAGAGACATGAAAAACATTATGAGCTCTAGTGCTAGCAGGAAATGCGAGTCTATATGCAACTGGCCCTATTCTTTCAAGCACTTCAAATGGCCCACAATATCTAGGTGATAGCTTGGCACAACTCCCAAGCTTTAAGGAACCCTTCCTTGGCCTCACTCTAAGATACACATGATCCTCAACACCGAATTCCCTATGCACCCTATGCTTATATGCATAGCTTTTGTGTCTATCCCGGGCTGCTTTTAAATTCTGCCTGATCTTTGCAACCTCTTGATCCATTTCCTTAAGCAATTCTAGCCCAAGTACAATTCTGTTCACTGGATTGTCCTAAGTCACTGGTGTCCTACACCTTCTACCGTATAGAACCTCATATGGACTCATTCCCAATGATTCTTTTTTCCCATTGTTATATGCAAGCTCTACTAGGTGTAGTAATCCTCCCACTTGGATGGTTTGTCCATTACATACATACGGAGCATGTCTTCAAGCACCTGATTTACTCTTTCCATTTGCCCATCTGTTTGAGGATGGTATGCGGTACTAAAGCTCAACTGTGTACCCAAATCTGCAAAGAGACCTTTCCAAAAATTGGAAGTGAACTTGGTATCCCTGTCAGAAATGATTTCCTTAGGCAATCCATGTAATCTGAAAATTTCCTTCATGAAAATATTTGCAATGGCATCGGTTTTGTGCGTGGACTCAACCGGTATAAAATGTGCTGCCTTTGTTAACTTGTCCACCACAACCATGATGGAATCATGTTGTCTCACAGTCATTGGCAATCCTGTAATAAAATCCATGGAAATTACTTCCCATTTCCATTCTGGAATTGGAACTGGGTGCAATAAAGCTGCTGGGTGTTGGTGTTCAACATTCACTTGCTGACATGTCATGCACTTAGAAATGTATTCAGTGACATCCTTCTTCATCCCTGGCCAGAAATAATATTTTCTTGCTGTAGCAATAGTATTTTGATATCTGGGGTGACCGGAGTATGGAGCTTTATGGATTTCATCCATAACAATCCTCCTCAAATCCGCCACATTTGGAATATAGGCTCTATTCTTATAGGTAAGAATCCCGTCTTCTTCCAAATTATAGCCTTCATACTTCTTTTCAAGGTTTTGCTGCTGCAATTTGTCCTTTATCTGCACATACACTTCATCCTCAGCAATATGGTTAACAATCTACTGTCTCAAATCTGGTTGGCAAGTACTAAGCGCTGCCACATGCATTTCATGTACTTTCCTACTGAGTGCATATGCTACCTTGTTTTCTTTCCCTTTTATGTCTTTGATTTCAAAATCAAATTCACACAAAAATTCCAACCATCTAGCTTTCCTGACATTCAAATTTGGTTGATCAAATAAATATTTCAGGCCACAATGGTTTGTCCTTAACTCAAATTTCCTGCCCATTAAGTAATGCCTAGACATCTTTAAAGCATGTACTATGGCTGCAAGTTCTAAATCATGAGTAGCATAGTTTTTCTCGTGCTCCATCAACTTCCTCGACTCATAGCATACCACGTGGTTGTCTTTCATAAGGACTCCTCCAAGTCCTTGATTGCATGCATTAGTACATATCACAAAGTCTTTTTTCTGGGTCTGCAATTTTCAAAATTGGTGCACTCATAAGAAGATTCTTCAATCGTTGGAAACTTTCCTCACATGTTGGTGACCATTCAAACTTTATTCTCTTCTTTTGCAAAGAAGTGATCAGGTTTGCGACCTTGGAGAATCCTTCAATAAACCTCCTATAGTAACCAGCAAGGCCCATAAAAGATCTCACATCTGTCACATTCCTTGGAGTTGGCCAATTCATAATGGCTTCAATCTTCTCAGGGTCCACCGATATTCCTTCGTCTGAGATAAAGTGACCCAAATAATGAATTTTATCTTTATAGAAGTCACATTTGCTTAACTTTGCATACAGTTTATGCTCCCTTAGCAATTGCAATGTCATTCTCAAATGTTCTTCATGCTCTTCTTCATTCTTATAATAGATGAGAATGTCGTCTAGAAATACAAGAACAAACTTGTCCAAATACTTGCTAAAAACACTATTCATGAGACACATGAATGTAGCTGATGCATTTGTGAGACCAAATGGTACCACTACAAACTCATAGTGTCCATACATTTTTCTAAAGGTTGTCTTATGAATATATTCCTCTTTGATTCTTACCTGATGGTAACCATACCTCAAGTCGATCTTTGAAAATACCTTTGCTCCTCTCATTTGATAAAAAAGGTCATCAATTCGGGGCAATGGGTATTTGTTCTTCACAGTAACTTTGTTCAACTGTCTGTAGTCAATACATAACCTGAGTGTTCCATCTTTCTTTTTCACAAATAGAATGGGTGCTCCCCATGGGGACACACTTGGCCTGATATATTTGTTTTCCAACAACTCTTCTAATTGCATTTTTCATTTCTAGCAATTCCAGTGTACTCATCTTGTACGGTGTCTTAGACACTGGTGCTGCTCCTGGAACAAGTTCAATTGTAAAATCAATGTCTCTCTTTGGAGGAAGTCCTAGAATCTCATCAAGAAAAACATCCCTGAATTCCTGCAATACATGATAGTCCTCTAACATAGGAGTTTCATTTTCTGTTGCCTCCAAAACATGGGCTGCGTACAATTGACAACCCTTTCTACGTAACTTCTTTAGCTGCATGGCTGAAACCTGCCTAACAGAAGTCACCTTTGGAATTCCTTTTACAACCCTTGGGTTTCCTTCTTTGTCCATGCATTCAAAAGTTTTATTGTAGTAGTCAAGTTTAACCCTGTGCGCTTCTAACCAATCCATTCCAATGAGAATATCATAGGAACCCAATGGAAAAACATTTAGATTTGCACAAGTGAATAGCCCGTCCATCTCTAAGGGACATTTCTCTACAATGTCACTAACTTTTCTCTTGGTTTCAGTGGCTAGTTGAACTAACCATGATTTACTATGCTTTGATTTCTTAAAAGCACAAGTCTCAACAATTTTAGGAGTGATATAATTGTGAGTAGATCCAGGATCAATCAAAATAGAAACATATTGCTTAGCAATCTTACCTTCAACTTCAACAACAATTGATTGATGATCTTCCTGGCGGTCGTCTAGTGCTGCATAGATTCTAGGGATTGTCCTCGCCACTTGACCCACAGTTTCATCTCCTTGGATGTTGTGAACTTGATTTGCATTCCCATTCCGATGTGGACAATTCCTAAGCATGTGTTCTCCTCCATAACCCCAACATTGAAGTGGTTCTCTTGGCTCCTTTGGATCTCTTGGCTTGTCTCCCATCATCCTAGTTGGCTTAGTCACAACTTGTGATGGCTGCCTTTGCTGATTTATGGTATGAGGAGGTTTGAAACCTTTCTTCCTTTGGTCAAAATTCTCATTTTTCTTGTCCTTCCATGCCTTATGGAAATCAAGTTTGCTTTTGTTGAAATATTGTAACTTATAAGAATATTATATTTGTACTTTACTATTTCGTAGATGTTTTCCTCCATGAAGATCTTATTGTATATCCGAAGATGTTTATTCCTCCGTCGGATTGTTGTAACTTGGGTTATTAGACTTCCCTAGTGGGGGTTGGCCCTGTATGTGTTATGTGGGTCAAAGGGTTATTAGAACACCGTAGAGGGGTCGGCCCAGTCAGTTTTAATGGGGTGTTTAACCCAGTAATTAAGTTGGGGCCGACCTAGCTTGTGTAAAAGTCAGTCGGGAAACAAGTATAAGTAGAGGAGGATGTTCCTCACTTATTACTCTCATTCATTCACTTGTGAGTGGCGCACTTGTGTGAGAGAGGTCTGCTGTGGAGGAGAAGGAGCTCATGGTTTTGGTTTGCATCTTTGTATTTGCTAATCATCTATATTGAGGAAGCTTTGCTGGGTTTTCTACCCCATGAGGGTTTCCCAAGATAAATCTGTGTCTCTTGTGTTTATGCTGTGCTTGTTGTTTCTTCAGTGATCCTGTATATGCTATTGTTGTGAAATGAAATGTAATGATGATATTTTCTATCTTATAATATTGAATCTTAACATGGTATCAGAGCTAACCTGAAGGAAGGCAATGTATGGCACTTACGACACTTGCTTCACTTGTGACAATTTGAAGGTTAGGGTTTTATATAGCAAACACCAGTCATCGTGGAACTTTCACTATAAATCCAATTTGGCGAAGGTTCAGGATCAGAAAAGTTTACAGGTAGAATATAACATCCCCATGTACCTTGTTTCCAAGGGACACCCTCAGATTCATTGTACTTTGTGAGTTATGATCCGTACAAGTTAGGGTTTCTGCCTCTTCCAGATCTCAGTCATAATCAGCTGACCTAGGAAAAAAGGTCATAACTTGGGCTAGGAAGCTCCAAATGCAATTTCGTAAAAAGTGACAAGTAGAAAACGGACTTTACTATCTCAGGAAATGTTTTCAGAGGCCGAAGTTGAACCAGTGACACGTGGCATGCCGCACAAGTTCGCCCTCCTATTTTATCCCATAAACAGGTCATATTGCGACACATGGAATAACTCTCTCTCAAAGAATCCAATTGAGGTCAGACCTGTTGAGATAGAAATATGACAGGTCAGGATACCACAGAAAAAAAATTTCAGACCCTGTGGATCGAAAAGTTTGGAGTTACACCAGAAACAATCAGGTACATATTTCTGTCAAAACATAATTATTTTTTAGCACCTTCATTCATGGCTTCCGGAATTTAGGGTTTCGAAGAAAGTTGGAATTTTTGGAATCGAAGTCGACGGCTGAATGATCCTCAGGAAAATCAAAATTTAGAGACCAATATTGAATTTTTTGGTTGGGTAGAAGACCGGGCTTGATCAAACCCTAGTTCGGGATTTTGATTGGAAAGGTGGAAAATTAGGGCTTCAGCAAAAGTTGGAATTTTTTGAAGTCTGTGACCACAGCTGGAAGCTCCTCGGAAAAATAAGAGTTTAGAGCCTTGGATCGAACCTTTTGATTGGGTAGAAGGGTGGGCTTCATCAAACCCTAGTTCGGGATCCTGTCTAGAAGATCTAGAAGTTTTGAAGGAAAATTTGAGGGCTCAAATTTTGGAGATTTCAAAATTGAAGTATACTAGTTTGATCAACTCAGCAAGACACATCATTCCATACATTCAGAAGTGTGAAAGTCAAAGTTTGAATTTTTAGGGTTTCTCTGACAAACCCTAATCAAGCTCCAGATCTAGTTTCAGGGGGAGTTGAGGCTAAGGCCTTACATAAGAAGACAACAAGAAGTCTCGATAGGTATGACTTAAGGAGATACAGGTATGTCTTGAAATCTGATTCTTGATTAAGTTCATAATATGTTTGTCTTCATATTATTTAGGTTAGTAAAATCTTGATTAATGTTAGAATTGTCTTATCACCCTAGTAAAAGTATGAATGCATGTGAATGATAGAAGACATTCATTGATTAGGGCTATATGATTGTACTAATGCACTGTGATGTTGTATGAGGTTGATGTTGTCTGCTAACAAGATACAGGTACATCATGAAAGACAAATCAAGTTCCATGACCATGCCGAAATGAAGACAAAGACTCATACATAATCTTTGATCACATAGAAGTTCTACTTACGGGGTATGTATGACTTTGTTCTATTATGCTTAACCTATGAGATATGCAAGTTCTAGAACAGGATCTCTAAATCATTGAAGAGAACAAAGAAGATATTGTTTAGGTATGTTAGACATAACTAAGCATGTATCTAATCCAGGTATGTCTTCCTATGTTAGAATCCTACTTTGTGCTAGGATATTAGATACCCATGTATTGAATGATCATGACCATACATATTCAAGATTATTTAGAATTATAATGTTTTGATAATATTAATATTATACTAATGAATGTATGTTTGTGTATGAGATCATGAGGATGACACTAGTGCACACTTGAGCATGCATAATGGTACAGAATGAATAGAAGTTCAAAAGACATATAGAAGATCAAGCGGGAGGCAACCACACAAACATAAAAGATAAGTATTTGAGTTGTTATTTGAATTTCTAAAATAGTAAATGATATTGCTTGTAATGGTTGTATGCATATTTGTATTTCTAGAATATATCGTGCTGAGTGTAAACACTCATATAGCATTGAACAATATACTACTAATATGCATATGATTGATAAGTTGGACAAACATTCCATTGTTTATTGTCTAGAATGAAACCTCTTTGATGACATGCTGAGAGCTGTGCACGCTCTCGATAGTATGTTCTGGTAGAGATGGAAGGCATCTAGATAGCCACTGTATGCATACAAGATATGGAAAAGTGTTGTGCCAAAGTATTGGTCAAGATTGTTGCATAACTATGAAAATCATATTTGTATGCATAATAGGTTATCATGTCAACATAATTTGATGATTATGAAGTATTACTAATCATGTACTTAATTTTTATTTGTAGGAAAGATCATGAAGAATGATGAACACCGAACAAGTGATGGATGTTCAACAAGAAGATTTACAAATCAAACATAATATAGAAAGCTCGTGGCTAGAAGATTCTCTTAGAAAGAGAAAGAGGATCATGACGAGATGCTTGCTCCAAGTGGCTAGATAATACCATTATCTTAATGGTGTAATTGAAGAAAGCTCTGTACGGGTACGCAGGATCGATAGTCATTTGATGAGCTTAATGATCACCATGGGTGATGCAGATTTCAACCTTGGCTACAAGGTTGACGATGGTGTCCATATACAGATGGCATTATTCTCTTAGATGGATGCAAGAAGGAACTCACCACAAAGTTTGAATGATCTTAAGGCTCATATCAGTAGACCCACCTAATGAGAGATGGCATGGATAGATATGCAGAATATCACTCAATGCAGAGTGTGAATAATGTTCAGTCATAGAGGGAGAATTGATAGTTTCTTGACAAGCTTGGGCTTTACCAGAATTAAAGTTGTTCCTAACCTTTACCTTAAGGTTATGGATCATACTATTATTGTATGTAGATGATCTCTTTCTGGCAATGAATGAGAAATAGATCATGGAAAGCAAGAAGAAGCTAGCTATAGAATTTGAGATGAAAGATCTCGGATTAATGCATTACTTCCTCGGTCTGGAAGAATGGAAAGGATCAGAAGGAATCTTTCTCAACCAGGGAAAGTATGCTGTGGAAATATTGATAAGATTTTATATGTTCGAATGTACAAACATGGCCACTCTCATGGGTTCCGACTTGAATTCGTTAGCTAATGACTCCTCAGAGTTAATTGATGTGACTCTGTACAGACATATTATTGGGTCGTTGATGTATCTGACGAATACCAGGCCAAATATATGCCTTGCTGTGAACACCTTGACTCAGTATCTAGTGGAAACTATATGTGTTCACCTGATAATTGCAAAGCATGTGATGAGGTATCTAAAGGGTATGGTAGACTTTGATCTATGTTATCTTGGAGATCATTACTTCAGATGGCTACACAGATGTTGATTGGGCAGGAATTGTATCAGATAGGAAGAGCACATTGAGAGGATGTTATTGTCTGGGATCAACCATGATCTCGTGGTTTAGCAGGAAGCAGTCTAGTATGGCTCTTAGCACAAGCGAAATATATGGCTACTTGCTCTGCTAGTTGTGAAGCGATATGGCTTCAGGATTGTTTGACTTAGAGATAGACCCAACTGTGATCCTGTGTGACAAACAGATTTGTATCAAGATGGCAGAGAATCCAATGTTCCATGATAAGTCAAAACACATAGAGATCTAATATTTCTATATACGAGATATGGTGCAGAAAGGAACTATAAAGCTCGAATTTGTAGGCACTGATGAACAAGTTACCAATGTACTAACCAAACCTCTACCTCAAGTAAAGTTTGAGTATTTCCGAGACAAGATTGGTAGGACCCTCCTCAAAAGGGGGAGTGATGTGGTCACTTATGATGAGATTTCCTACATCGACAGTGAGGTCGATGATGTGGACACCTATATTGGTGATGCCGACAAAGAGGTTGGTGGATGGTCCTTAGACAGGGTCTAAGTTGACAAGGGGATTGCATCATCCTTAAACACATGTTCTAAAAGGATCCATAGACATATGTATCCGAGAAAGAAAAGGGATTGCATCATCCTTGAACACATGTTCTAAAAATATCCGTAGACATATGTCTTCAAAAATGAAGTCCTTAGTGGACAAGTGGGGATTGTATCATCCTCAGAATTCAGTCCCTTGAATTGATCCGTAGACAGATGTCTCCGAGAATGAAGTCCTTAGTGGATAGATGGGGATTGTATCATCCCCGGATTCCAAGTCCCTTGAATTGATCCATAGATAGATGTCTCCAAGAATGAATTCCTTAGTGGACAGGTGGGGATTGTATCATCCCCGAACTTCAGTCCCTTGAATTGATCCGTAGACAGATGTCTCCGAGAATGAAGTCCTTAGTGGACAGGAGGGGATTGTATCTTCCCCATACTTCGGTCCTAGAATTGATCCGTAGACAGATGTCTCCGAGAATTGATGATAAGGACTGCATCATCCCTGGACTTCGGTTCAAAAGGTACTTGAGAGGACTGCATCGTCCGTGAACCTTTGGTTCAAAAGATACGTGAGAGGACTGCATTGTTCGTGAACCTTTGGTTCAAAAGGTATGTGAGAGGATTGCATCATCCGTGAACATTGGTTCAAAAGGTACATGAGAGGACTGCATCGTCCATGAACATTGGATCAAAAGGTACGGGAGAGGACTGCATCGTCCGTGAACCTTTGGTTCAAAAGTTACGTGAGAGGACTGCATCGTCCGTGAACATTGGTTCAAAAGGTACGTGAGAGGACAACATCATCCGTGAACCTTTGGTTCAAAAGGTACATGAGAGGACTGCATCGTCAATGAACATTGGTTCAAAAGGTATGTGATTGGGATTGCATCGTCCTTAGACATGAGAAATTTCATAAAGTGATAAGGATTGATCATCCTGGAACTTGATTTGGATTGTATCATCCATGGACCTATGTCCTAAAGTGAGAAGGATTGATCATCCTGTAATTGGATTGTGTGCATTGCAGAGATGCTATAGATCGAGATGATGATCCAGATGTTGTAGATTGAGATGATGATCCAGATGCTGTAGATCGAGATGATGATCCAGATACTGTAGATCGAGACGATGATCCAGATGCTGTAGATCGAGATGATGATCCAAATACTGTAGACCGAGATGATGATCCAGATGTTGTAGATCAAGATGATGATCCAGATGCTGCAGATCGAGATGATGATCCAGATGCTATAGATCGAGATGATGATCCAGATGTTGTAGATCTGGATGATGATCCAGATGCTGTAGATCGAGATGATGATCAAGATGTTGTAGATCGAGATGATCCAGATGTTGTATATCATGGTGACGATGCTAATGATCGTGTGACGATAATGCTGTTGATCGTGAGGATCCAGGTGATGATATTGCTGTAGCTGTTCAAGTGCTGCAGAAGATTTAGTACTGAAGATGTTGGTGTTCCAATAACTGCTTGAGTTACTGATGATGTTGAGAAAGATTCCAATTATTTATAGATGTATCATGTATGATGTTGATGACTCCTTGCTCCTGCAGATGTTGTTATAATATCCTTCTCATTAAGGGAGAGTGTTGAAATATTGTAACTTCTATGAATATTATATTTGTACTTTATTATTCCAGAGATGTTTTCCTCCATGAAGATCTTATTGTATATCCGGAGATGTTTATTCCTCTGTCGGATTGTGGTAACTTGGGTTATTAGACTTCCCTAGTGGGGGTCAGCCCTATATGTGTTATGTGGGTCAAAGGGTTATTAGACCACCCTAGAGGGGTAATCCTAGTCAGTTGTAATGGGGTGTTTAACCCAGTAATTAAGTTGGGGCCGACCTAACTTGTGTAAAAGTCAGTCGGGAAACAAGTATAAGTAGAGGAGGATGTTCCTCACTTATTACTCTCATTCATTCACTTGTGAGTGGCACACTTGTGTGAGAGAGGTTTGCTGTGGAGGAGAAGGAGCTCATGGTTTTGGTTTGCATATTTGTATTTGCTAGTCATCTATACTGAGGAAGCTTTGCTGGGTTTTCTACCCCATGAGGGTTTCCCAGGATAAATCTGTGTCTCTTGTGTTTATGATGTGCTTGTTGTTTCTTCAGTGATCCTGTATATGCTATTGTTGTGAAATGAAATGTAATGCTGATATTTTCTGTCTTAGCATATTGAATCTTAACAGCTTTTGTTTTGATCATAGCAATACTTGGCCTTCCTTATTGCCTCTTCTAGAGTTCGGGGCTCATCAAATTCAATCCTATCTTTATATGACTGGGGTAGCCCACTTAGAAAACGCTGAATTTTCACCTTATCATCTCGAATATACTTGACATACCTCAGCAGTTCCAAGAACTTGTTTGCATACTCTTCCATAGTTAATTTTTCCAATCTCAGCTCATGGAACTCTTTGATCTTGTCATCATAGTACCTATTAGAGAGGTACTTCTGCTTGAAGTATTTCTTGAACTGCTTCCACCCAATCTTTCTTTCATTGATCTTCTTCACTTGCCTGATGTGTTCCCACCATATAGATGCTCTTCCATTCAAGTTGAAGATGGCAAACCTTGCCTTCATATTTCCAGAGTAGTCTTGGACTTGAAAATACTTTCTCATCCCAAGAAGCCAAGCTTCAGCTTCTTGACCAGGCTTTACCTCTCCATCAAATGTAGGAGGTTTTGCCTTCTTAAATTCCCCGTGTGAATTGTTCTTGTAATGCCTCTTCCTCTTATTCTTGCGAGATGAAGAGCTTGAACCCTCAATGGATCCTTCGGAGTCATATGATCCACTAGAAGAGATTTCTGGAGTATAGGTTCTGTCTCTAGAAACTCTTCTTGAGATATTGGACCTCTTGCGGGAATTTCTCCTTGAACTACTCCCACTCCTTTCTGGATTTGATGTCTGATGCCCAGAGTTTATTTTCCTTTGGATGTCTGTCAAACTTTGTAGCATGGATGCATTCAACTGATTTTGTTCTTCCTGAGCTTTAATCATCCTCTCATTATCTTCTCTACACCTTTGCAACTCTACCCTTAGGCTCCTCATGGTGGTTTCAATATCTGGGGGAGTCTCTCGATTTCTTCTCCCATTGGATTCTGTTTCAGCATTCTCAACATGTATGTTTTCCCCCATGGCATCTATGTCAGGCTCATAGGGATCCTGTGCATCATCCATGATGTTTATATTCTTGGCCCAACTAAGACCAGAACTTTCCAACTGCACTTATCTGGAATGCTCCTTTGTTGCAACTATAACTCTGCAAAATGTGTTTATAAACACAACTGTTGGCTCCATTATAATGCTATAAATTATTTGCATGTCTGTGGGAAAATCCCATATTGACAACTTTGTCCAATCATAGACTTCTCCTGTTTGGTGCAATTATTAAGGTTTAAATGGCCGCCATTGTCGCAGAAATTTAACTTAAAAAGTGTCGCCCATGTCGTGGAATTTTAA
The DNA here is from genome assembly GCA_027924585.1 of Larix kaempferi. Classification (NCBI taxonomy): domain Eukaryota; kingdom Viridiplantae; phylum Streptophyta; class Pinopsida; order Pinales; family Pinaceae; genus Larix; species Larix kaempferi. The sequence goes on along the minus strand of BSBM01000962.1, from coordinate 1,471,309 downwards.
GCTAAAAGCTGCCACTACGCACCGTGCACGTCGCAGATTTTATCCTTAAAATTTCCGCGGATGTTAAGGTTATTTTCGCCGCCGTGCACTGCGCACGTAGCATATTTTATCCTTAAAATTGCCGCGGATGTTAAGGTTATTTTCGCTATCGCGCACGTCGCAGATTTTATCCTTAAAATTGCCCTGGATGTTAAGGTTATTTTTGCCGCTGCGCATCGCGCACGTCACAGATTTTATCCTTAAAATTGCCGTAGACATCAAGGTTATTTTCATCGCCGTGCACTGCGCACATCGCAGGAGTTTAACCTTAACGTTGCTGACACAGCCTTTAGGCAAAAATTTCGAAACACGTAGAAAAAATTTAGAATTTTCTCTTCCCTTTCGGCATAGAATTTAACATCTATTTTTCCAACCATTGCAGCGCTTTTGGGATTATCTTTGCCGACAGAGTCGCAATAGCTAGCCCAATTTTTGCCATCGTGCACGCAGAAAATTAGCCTAATTTTCACCGCCGCGCGCTGCAAAAATTAGTGTAACTTCCATCGCCGCGTCGCAGAATTTAACATAACTTTGTCGCCACATCGCAAAATTTAACGTTAATTCCACCCTCGTGCGTCGCAAAACTTATCCTTAATTTCGTTGCCGCATGTCGCAAAAATTAATGCTAAAATTGTCGGCAAAGTCGCAAAAGTTAGCACTAAACCCGCCAACTGCGTCGTAGAAAAATTAGTCTAACTTTCGCCGCCACATGCGCAGAAAGTTAGCCTAACTTTCACCGCCGTGCGCCGCAAAAATTAATGCTAAAATTGCAGGCAAAGTCGCAAAAGTTAGCGCTAAACTCGCCAACTGCGTCGTAGAAAAATTAGTCTAACTTTCGCCGCCACATGCGCATAAAGTTAGGCTAACTTTAGCCATCGCGCGCGCAGAAAGTTAGGCTAACTTTTGCCACCGTGCGCACAGAAAGTTAGCCTAACTTTCACCACCGCGCACGCAGAAAGTTAGCTTAACTTTCGCCACCGCAACCTTAGTAGAAAACTCAGAAAAACAGTTAAAAAAATTCAAAACTTTTCCTTTCTTTATGTGATGATTATTGCTCAACAGGAGGTGACTTTTTCCTCTGCAATCTCTGCAAATTGTTCAACCTTAGCCTGTTGAGGCCCAACATGGTAATCTATGGTGTTTAGAAGGGAATCTTCCCTTGTAACTGTGATCATACGTGGCCCATAGAGGCCCAATGCTGTAGCCTATGGATCTGATACCATTCTGTCACATACCCACCCATCATACCAGCATGGGAGAGGACATGACACTAAATCGGACATCTAGCCCCATACTTAGTAAACAAACATTCATATAAAATGAAGATGGAAATATGCAAATACATAAATATTTGAAAAACACAACAGAATTAAATTCTATTACACATCCATCATACATTCAAGATATTCATGTCATTCATCAATTAAAACAATACAGAATTAGCACATGAGAGTACTTATCTTAAAACAAAGTAGTCCCTGAGCAACCAGCTATGCATCTGCAACGTTCCACCCAACCATAGGCCAGTTGTACTTATCAATATCTTGATACAACTGCCACCCCTGAGCTGGGCATGATTTCTTCAAGGAAAAAGGGAACAACAGACTCACACATAGCCAAAATACACCAAAATCAGCCAAGCCAATCAACAGTTGGGTTTATCAGGCTGCTAGGAAATGTTGGCTAGTGAGCTCAACCATAGAGCTATGGATACCTCTACAAGCTCTATCCAGCTTGGTTCCCCATAATGCCTACACACCTGATTCAAGGAAGTATTCCCTTCACGGCTACACAGTCCCTCGGGCCATACCTTCCAATTCAGTGTTGTTCAAGGTGTGCATAGAAGAGTAGCTAGCCCTTTTGATCTTCTTGAGAGGTTATTTTCCCCACTAGGTTTATCAAGCCAATTCTGTCCACTACCACTCCAAATTCTTGCTCATAGGTTCAAACCAAAACAGGGATGCACATAACAACAAAAGTATAAGTGCTGGGCATGAAGAAACATTTTTACAGTGAGATGCCCAAAGAAGGGGTTTCTACCAGTTCAGAAAAATGTGGGCAGCCAAAACGAAATGGAAAAATGGGAAGTCAACCTTAGGAGAGCAGAATCATTTTCAGAAAATGTTTATGGGCATTTCGTCGACAGAAACGGCCTCCATAAACCCCAAAATCGTGGCTCCCTTCCTCCCAGCCATTGTGCAATACAAAAATGAGTTCCTAGGCTTGGAAAAATGTAGGAAATGATGAAAAACGGGATATAAAGAGCCCCAGCTAGCTCATACTGCGTGAGAGAGCAAAGGCCATGGGTTCAGAATGGCTTTGAGCATAATTTTCTGGGTGTTTTCTTGCCCATGAAGCAAAAATACGATTTTCCAGGATGATGGCTTGCCCATACACGAAATTGGCTACCATACCTCTCCATTCCCAAGGCATTAACTGCCTCAACCAACTCTTGGAAGAATTAAATGATTGGGTGCATAAGCCAAAATGGGTAGTTGAGGGTTTATGGGTTTTCTCATTGACACATGGATTAACACCATTGACTCATGGGTTTGAATAATTTCCCTCCCTATTCCTTGAAAAATCATGCCCCCATATCTTTGTTGCATTGCATAGCTAGTTGTGGGTATTTCATTAAAATTCGTATTTACATGATGTCTTAATTTACATTGTGCATGTCTAGCACAAGAACCATATGCACCGATTTTAATTGTTGATACATAAAACGATAAATCAATGGCGGGGCCTTGGCCTTGAGCTCCTCACCATGATTTAATAACGATATTTACATCATTTACAATTTTAATGCAATAGGGTCAAAATGGGGACGTGACAAATTCAAGGTGGTGATGTCAACCATGGGGGATGAATCACCATTTTTGGATAAAAAAGTAAAAAGGTAAAAATGTCAAAGTGAAAAAACTATTTCTTCAATTCATATTTTCAACTTATCTCCCTGTATATTCATTCAAATTTTGATCACGAGCAGTCGTTGGATGGGGAATTCAATTCCGCATCCAACGAGTACCCACTTGGCATACTTTTGATGGACCCCGCTTCCCCAAAAAGAAGAAATACATAAAAATGTGATGATGATGTCATCATCACGTTTTTTTATGTCTTTTTTTTTTTGGGGGGGGGGGGGAGCAGGGTCCATCAAAAGTATGCCGAGTGGGTACTTGTTGGATGAGGAATTGAATTCCCCATCCAAGGATTGCTCATGATTGAAATTTGAGTGAATATACAGGGAGATAAGTTGAAAATACAAATTGAAGAAGTAGTTTTTCTTTTTTCCTCCAAAATTTGATGAGGTATGCTAATATTATTTTATAATTTTCCTTAGGAGGCCCATTTTAGACCTCAAAATTTCTCTAATGATACATCAGCTGTAAGTTGTCGCTCTATAATGTGAATAATAGTTGAATACAATGAATGAGATTTGAATGCCTTCGAATTATCCTCAAAGTGTGGCTTGGATAGCATTGGAGACATCATCCAAACCAGTGGAAGTGGTCATAAAGGTCAACTAGTCAGTCAAATGAGTCTAACTGATTCTAACTGAGTGCATGGGCACTGATGTAGGGAAGGAGAATCCAATTTGGGCACATGAGGAGCTGTCAATAGTCAATAGATCTCAACTAGCTCTCAATAGGTGCCTATAAAAATGCTTCAGTCAGTTAACTAATCAATCATCCCCTGAATCAAGGAACTGAGTCATCAACCAACTAACTAATTGAAGTAACTCCTAAATAGGTGGAAGAGGGTGAACTTGTACTCCAGTGATGAAAACAAGGGCGCATCAGTGGCTAGGAGGGATAAAACTGAGCAGAAAAAGGCTCATGGGGGCTTCAAAATAAGGATTAGGTGTTGGGAGACTTCCATACTGATGACTGGATGCATGCAATTGCATGCAAATGCATGTAGATGACTGGATGCATGCAGAATTGCATGCATAAATGAAAAATACAAAAATGATGGTGAGAATATTCCAACACCCCACCGCAAGCTATACTGTGAGGTAGTAACTAAAAACTGAAAAGTACGGCCCTAGTGATTGAGACCAAAGGTCACCCCATACAACAATCTAAATAATAAAATAGGAAAGAGGGAAAACCCAGTGGGAAGAAAGCCCTCTCTCAAAATAGACTGAAGGATGCTAATGTGGCATGTCATCACTCACCCCAAGAAGAGATCTAAGGTAAGTGAACCTCTTCAACGTGAAGGTCTTGGTGAAGATGTCTGCAATCTACTCTTCCGTCAGAAGGTAGAGCAGTGAGATGGTATGATCATGCACTAATCCTCAGATGTAATGCATGTGTATCTCAATGTGTTTGGTTCTCTGTCTCAAAACCAGATCTGTGGAAATTTTGATAGCACTCTGATTGTCACAATAGATGGCTGGTGGAGTACTGAATCGATTCCCAAACTTTGATAAGATGACTTGCAACCAGATGCACTGTGTGGCTACATTGACTACACCTCTATACTCGGCCTCTGCTGAAGAAAGAGATAAATCAGTCTGCTTTTTGCTCGACCAACAGATAGGTCCAGATCCAATCATGAAAACAAAACCAGATGTTGACTTTCAATCTGAGCTGTCTCTAGCCCAATTTGAGTCAGTGTAGCCAACAAGATTCAGAGGAGACCCAACTACATAGTGAATACCATAGGTATTTGTCCCTTGCAAGTAATGCAAGATCCTCTTTGCTACCTTCCAGTGAATCTCACAAGGCTCCTTCATGAATCTAGAGACAACACTGACTGCATGGGAAATATTAGGTCGAGTATGTGTAAGAAACAATAGAATCCCAATCAACTGCTGATACAGTGTACTATCCACAAGAGGTGTGGAAGAACCATCCTTAAGGCTGATCCCTGAAATAAAAGGAAATGCTGCTGGTTTTCATTCGCTCATGTGGAACCTATCAAGCATATCTGAAACATACTTGGATTGTGAAACCTTGACTCCTGAATCACTCTGAGTGACCTCAAGACCAAGAAACTATCTCAATAATCCAAGATCTGACATGGAGAAGGAGTTATGCAAAGTTGCTTTTATACATCTGATGCATGAAGTGTTTCTCCCAGTAATCAATAGATAATCAACATATAAAACAATCAGAAGCATAGAGTCACCTTCATGTCTCATGTAGAAATTCGAATCCGATTTGCATCTCAAGAAGTTTTGTGACAGAAGGAAGGAGTCTATCTTTGCATACCAAGCTCGGGGAGCTTGTTTGAGTCCATATGTAACGTCTATTCTATGCGATTTTTTTTTTTTTATAGATCCCAATCAAATAAGACAAAAGTGGAAATTAACATGCTACCTTTCGTCATAGCCTACTTAGTAATAAACTAAAAAGGTGTGCATTAAACATCTTTATTATTCTTTCCCTTTCACATGTGGGCCACTTATGACCACATATTTATGTGTCACTGCGCTGGCCATCAAACAAATAACACCGAAAGTATAGAGGCTACCTTCTGCACGCATGCGACAATAAGATATTACATAAGCAACATTATATGCATCAATACAAAGCTATATAATAGAAAATTATTTTTCTATTATATAGCTTTGTATTGATGCATATAATGTTGCTTATGTAATATCTTATTGTCGCAACCGTGCAGAAGGTAGCCTCTATACTTTCGGTGTTATTTGTTTGATGGCCAGCGCAGTGACACATAAATATGTGGTCATAAGTGGCCCACATGTGAAAAGTGAAAGAATAATAAAGATGTTTAATGCACACTTTTTCAGTTTATTACTTAGTAGGCTGTGACGACAACTAGCATGTTAATTTTTTACCAACCCTAGCACCAACTATGTGCTTGCTAGATCATAATATTAATCTACCATAGTTCGTTTGTAATAATTCCATACATGAATTAAAATTGATTATAAATAAACAAATGAATTGAAATATATATATCTATAGTTTGCAATTCATTTGTTTATTTATAATCAATTTTAATTCATGTATGGAATTATTACAAACGAACTATGGTAGATTAATATCATGATCCAGCAAGCACATAGTTGGTGCTAGGGTTAGTCGGATATTAACGCATAGAAATTTTGTCAGCAACCAAGCATAGCTTACGACGTTGAATTCCAAAGCTGTCTCCACATAAATTCTGTACTATTCATAGTTAATAATTAATAGCAAACTAATGAACATTGATATAACTTTGTATTGATGCATTTAATGTTGCTTATGTAATATCTGATTGTCGCAAGCCTGCAGAAGGTAGCCTCTATACTTTCAGTGTTATTTGTTTGATGGCCAGCGAAGTGACACATAAATATGTGGTCATAAGTGGCCCGCATGTGAAAAGTGATAGAGTAATAAAGATGTTTAATGCACACTTTTTCAGTTTATTACTAAGTAGGCCGTGACAACAACTAGCGTGTTAATTTCTTCTTTTGTCTCATTTGATTGGGATCTAATAAATAAATAAATCGCGTAGAAGGGACGTGACAAATTGGTATTAGAGCACGGTCACTACACTAGGACCTTAGGCTCTTTTATGCTAATGATGTGTGATAATTAGAATTCAATAACTCATTTTCCTATAGAAAACTGTTTTATAAAAATTTTAGATTTAAATCACATAGTTGTTTATGACGTCTAACAAACAGCCGTTGACCACACTTAGATAGTACAGTGGCGGAAACAGTAAATGGAAGAAATAAATTCTGCAGAATAGGAAGGATGGTTGGATGTGGAAACGTCCAGCCAGCAAGGAGAGATGGCTAGTAGGCAGGGGAGAAACCAAAATTCTCCACAAGGAGTTGCAATCTCCAGCAAAATGATGGAAACAATCAAAAGTTTGAAGGCTGAACTGATCAGCATTAAAGAAGACAACATTAAAAATTTGAAGAACAACGAGAAATAAATGCCATTATGCTGCAAAAGTTGACAGAAAATGAAAACAGCCACCTCCCTACACTGGAGGAACCACATGCAGAAAAATCAATTACCAAAAGAATTTCGAAGTTTAAGTGTACACCTCCAAGGAACTTTGCAAGTTACAACATGGAATTTAGTGACGAGGAGTCACATGGCGAGGATTCTGAAGAATACGTTCCTAGGAAGAAAAAGAAAACTGGAAAAGTAAATCAACTACACATAGAATTGAGAAAAATCAAGCCTCCGACTTTCAACGAAGGAATTAAAACTGGAGAAGAGGCAAAACTGTGGCTGAGGGACATGGAAATATATTTATGCATGTTCGATTATTCCAGCATTATAAAATCTAGGATTGTTATTTTTAATTTGCAAGGAAAGGCATCGTCTTGGTGGGATTATCTCAAGCTGACCAGATCTATCAACGAGAAAAAGGTAAAGTGGAAAGCCTTTCAACGTTCTTCAAACAGAAGTACCTGTCTGAAAGGTACTTTGATAAAAAGGTAAAGGACTTTTATGATCTTAAGTTGGGACAACATACCATGGAGGAGTTGATCAACAAATTTTTGGAACTGCTCAAGTACGTTCTGTACATCCAAGATGAAAAAGTAAGAATTCATCGTTTCCTATATTGCTTATCGTTTGGTTACAAGGACCGAATAGAGTTCGATGATCCAAAGACGTTAGAGGATGCGTTGAGAAAGGCTAGGATGTGTTTTGAACAAGGACAAAACTGAACTGAAGTGTCAAAACGGTGGAACGACAAAAAGAAAGCAAAATATGAAAATAGGCAGAAAGGTCACAAGCCCAACCAGTTCAGAAACCAAGTTTCAAGGGCACCTTTCAGCAACAAGTTTGAGGGCAGCAAGCCCAAATCCAAGTTTGTTCCACCTAGTAAGAAGTTTGGCACGAAAGGCACCAGAAAACTAGAAGCCACACCATCTAAGCTGCCACTTCAATGTTGGGGCTGCGGAGGAAATCATAGATGGCATGGTTGTCCTCACAAGAAGGACCAAAACAGATCAGTGCAAAAAATTCAAGAGGCTTCCACGGTCCAAGATATAGCAAGGACTCTGAAAATCTACGTGGCATTGAACAACCGTCAAGCAGAATATCAAGCTTCTATAATCGAAGTTGAAGGTATGATTTCTGGGACACCTGTGTCTATCTTGATTGATTTTGGCGCATGCAAAATTTATGTAGACCCAAAAATTTGTGAGTCGTGCAAACTTAGTAAAAACAATACATGCATCCTTGGCTGGTTCAAATGACCATGGGAACAAAAAGAAAGGTTTCGGAAGTAGTGAACCAATGTCAGTTAAAGTTGAATGAATCTTACAACAGTGCAGATTTAAATGTTTTGCCATTGGGCTTGTACAATTTGCTTATCAGTATGGATTGGATGGAAAAACATAGGGCTGTCATAGACTGCTATAAAAAATTTGTCACTTTTATGAATGATGTGGGATAGCTGGAAAAGATTCAAGGAGTATTAAGAGCAGTGAAATTAAGGGAAATTTCTGCTCTTCAGTTAAAAAGAGATGCACGAAAAGGGTGTAAATTGTATGTTGTCCACATGACAGAAAACTAGAAAGATGAAATTGTAGATTTCACCAAACATCTTGTTTTGGCTGAATTTGAGGATGTGTTTCGCGAGGAGATTCTTGAGTTACCTCCTAAAAGAGAACTAGATTTTACCATAGATCTAACACCGAGAACTGTACCAAATTTGAAAGCACCCTATCGGATGAGTACTCCTGACTTGATTGAGATGAAAGCACAATTGCAGGAGCTGTTGGAAAAAGGTTACATCCGTCCGAGTGTGTCCCTATGGGGAGCACCAATGATCTTTGTATGTAATAAAGATGACACTTTCAGACTATGCATAGACTATAGACAGTTGAATAAGGTAACCATCAAAAATCGGTATCCCTTTCCACAGATTGATGATCTGTTTGATCAGTTTGGGGGTGAAACTGTCTTCTCGAAGATCGATATAAGGTCCGGCTATCATCAAATCATAATTAAAGAATAATATGTGCATAAAATAGAATTTTGTACTCTGTATAAACAATATAAATTCGGGGTGATGCCCTTCAGTTTGACGAATGCACCAGCCACGTTTACGTGCCTAATGAATAATGTGTTCAGTAAGTAATTGGATAAATTTGTTGTAGTGTTTATTGATGACATACTCATCTATTCAAAGAAAAAAAGTGAGCATGAGGAACACCTCAGGTTGGTACTGCAAGTTCTAAGAGAAAATTAGCTTTATGCAAAGTTATCCAAGTGTGATTTTTACAAGGACCAAATACAATACTTGGGTCACATTATTTAAGCACAGGGTATTGCGGTGGACCCCGACAAGATCAAGGCCATAATGAGCTGGCCTACCCCTCAAAATGTAAGCGATGTTCACTCTTTCATGGGATTAGCCGGGTACTATCTGAAATTTATTGAATTATTTTCCAAGGTGGCTCACCCCATCACCTCTCTGCAGAGAAAATAAGTCAAGTTTCTTTGGATAGCCAAGTGTGAAGCAAGTTTTGCCAAGCTAAAACAGTTGCTCACATCCACTCCTATTCTAAAAGTGGCTGATCCATATGGTGACTTTGTGGTATGCACGGATGCATGCAAGGAAGGTTTGGGAGGCGCGTTAACACAAGATGGTTCGTTGATCGGTTACAAATCTAGAAAGTTGAAGACACATGAAATAAATTATGCGACACATGATTTAGAACTGGATGCCATAATTCATGCGTTAAGAATGTGGCGACATTACCTTTTGGGAAAAAGGTTTGTACTAAAAACTGACCACATTGGGCTGAAATATCTTTTTGAGCAGCCAAACCTGAATGGAAGGCAAGCAAGGTGGCTAGCCTTCTTGAGTGAGTTTGACTTTGAGATTTAGCATATCAAAGGAAAATAAAATAAAATAGATGATGCACTTAGTAGGCGTATGCACCTACTAACTATGGATTCAGTTAACAATTTTTAGTCTGATTTAATATCGCAGATCCGGACAGCAGCTGAAAAAGACCAAAAATACCTGAATTTAAGGAAAAAGTGTCTTGCAGAAAATTCAGATCAACAAGCAACAAATTACAGCATATCCAAGGATGGACTGCTGATGTTTAAAAAAAGACTTTACATATCGGATCAAGCAGATTTGAAACAATTAATAATGGATGAATTTCACAAAAGACGATATTCTGGTCATCCAGGTTATCAGAAAATTATAACAACTGTTAAAAACAACATTACTAGCCTAGACTGAAATCTAAAATCGTTGAATACATCGCGATGTGTATGGACTGTTAGCGGGTGAAAGTGGAACATCAACATCCGGCTGGTTTGTTGTAGCCCATACCCATACCCGAATGGAAATGGGAGACCATTTCTATGGACTTCATCACCGGGTTTCCCAAGAATAATAAGCAACATGATGCCATCATGGTTGTAGTGGACAAATTGACAAGGCAGCTCACTTCATACCAGTCAAGTCCACCTTCAAATAAATAAACATTGCAGAAGTGTTCATGAAAGAAGTCTTTCGACTTCATGGAATTCCCAAGGTGATTGTATCAGATAGGGATACAAAGTCCACTTCACATTCATGGAAGGATCTATTTACAGGTTTGGGGACCAAACTGAGTTTTAGTACCTCCTACCACCCTCAAACAGATGGATAGACCGAAAGGGTGAATCAAGTCCTAGAGGACATGCTTCGTTTGTATGTTATGGACAATCCGAAGCAGTGGGAAAGATACCTACACTTAGCTAAATTTTCCTACAATAATGGGTACCAAATTTTGGCAGGAATGAGCCCCTTCGAAGTTTTGTATGGAAGAAAATGCAAAACCCCCATGACTTGGGATGATCCAGTAAATCAGATTTAGATGGGTCCTGAAATGTTAGCTAAACTAGAAAACATTGTGCAAAAAGTGAAAACAAACTTAAAAACTGTCCAAGACAGGCATAATAGCTATGCTGATCTGCATAGAGAGCACAAGGAATTTGAAGTTGGGGATCATGTATTCCTAAGGGTGAAGGAAAAGAAAATTTCTTTGAGCTTGGGCAAGGTTCCCAAACTTACACCAAGATTTTGTGGTCCTTTCCAAATACTTGCTAGAGTAGAATCTGTTGCTTATCAATTAGCTTTACCAGCAAATTTCAAAGTGCATGATGTGTTTCATGTTTCATTGCAGAAGAAATATGTATATGATCCTAAGCATGTTGTGGATTGGCATGTGATTCAGGTGGAATTAGAAGGAGACTTCCAGACGGATCCTATTTGCATACTGGATCGGAAAGAGGTGGTACTTTGGAATCAAACCATTGTTCAGGTAAAACTGCGATGGGAGCACTATAAGCCTGAAGAGGCTACCTGGGAAATGGAAAGGGAAATGCAGGAAGCATACCCTTTCATGTTCGAAGAAGTACATGACACAAACTGAATTTGCTTTATGTTATTTGCTGTTTTTTTTGCAAAACTGTTTAACACCGAGGACGGTGAAAACTTAAGGGGAGGGGGAATGTAATACCCCAATTTTGGACTTTGAACCCCTATCATATTTTGCTAAGTATTATTTCAGTTTTACTTAGTTGACTTAAGAAGAAATCTAATAAATTGATTTCTAAGTGACCATGTGGACCAACACATTAAAGAGATGGGAGTCACAGTCCCCTATGGGTTGGAGGGTAAATACTATTTATAATAATAAAGAGAAATTATTATTGGAGAGAAATGGAAAACCCTAAAGAAAAGATTTGATAGACTAATGAATTAAAATAAATTACAAAATGAGATAATTTCACACTAAGAGATATAAAAAGTGAAACTCATTCAAAAGAAATGATTATCATTTTGATTCATGATCACCCTTAAAAATGTTACACATTCTCATGAGCCTAAACACACCTAAGACAGATGATTAAGGACATATTTGGGAGTACCAAACTGGTCCAGATTGGATGAGAATAGATTTGGGAGTACCAAACTGGTCTAGATTAAGAGGAATCATACAACTAGGTATTGGCTTGTCCACTTAAATGTGTGTAGGTAGGAGAACTACCCCAAGCTGCAGGAGCACTGCATTGTTACCCTGAATAGGCTGTGTTACATTAATTCTCTTAATGGTTGAGACTTAAAAGGCCCTGGAGTATCCTAGAGCTCAGGAGTACTGAGTTGGATGTTGGGTTTCCTGTTGCCACTGAAATACCCTAAAAACTTGGAGAATCAATTAAGGGTAACTTAAAAACCTATACTCTGAACCTGGGGGACTGTGAACTCAACTCGGGGGTGACCTAAAAGAAAGGAGTACTTGCTGGTCAAAGGCTGGGAGGTTTGTGCTTGGTTCCACTGGTCTGCAAAAATATAGATAAGTGTCTCTGCTTTATTTGTATAAGTTTTTATGGACATCTGCTAGAGTTTATTATGTATGAATCTGATTTATGGTTTATCTATTAGATCTGAGCATGAATGTCTTATTGTGCTAGATTTTGTGTGTGGGTCATGAGAAGAATGTTATGCCCCTATCTTCTTGGGCAGATGTATGATCTAATACTATATTTTTAGTTTTCATCATGTTGTTATAGATAAAATGATATACTATGTATGTAGTAAATAGACTGAGTATATTTATGAGTTTTGTTGTAAAAGCCTGAGAGAGGGAGATCTGAATCTTTATGGTTGATGCTAACCCCAAGCAAATGGTATAGGCACTAAATATATTGCAGATCATTTTCTTAGCAGGTCTTATTTATTGGAAGAATGCATGTTTCTAAGCTAGGATTGATACAAGGCAGACATGTAAACCCTAGGGTTTACATGTCAAGCCATTTAAATTTTTATAAGTCTTTCATTCTATTTTATAGGTGAATTTTGAGAATATTTGAAAGCAGACCTGTCTATTTGATTGAATAAGAAAACAATGTATTCATGTTGGCTGCTTATACTATTCTTGAGGTTTTCTAGAAAGACCCAGGTTCTGCGCAGTTCGAGGAACCAACAAAACCCCTTTTCACCGGCCCTTTCGGTAGCATCCTGCGAACAAATTGAGGTCTCACCCGAAGCGAAGTAATGGGGGGGATGTGGAATCAAGTTTCCACAACCAGGTGATGAGCGTTTCAATAAAATTTGGTGATCAGCACGTTGCAAGACTCGCGTTGCAAACTGGGGACTGCGCGAATTTCATCTTCTTCGCGGTTCACACTTAGACTATCGCGCATCCAAGGACTGCACGATGTGGAATGGTTCTCTGACAATAGGAAAGCGTCACAGAGGTATGCGCTTCCCTCCAACACTTATGCAGCTTTATATAGATATTACTTAGTGTAAAAGGACACGTTCTACAACATAATAACCTACAACCCTTGCGAACTTCTACACTATAACAAACAACAATATAACTGCGCACTTCCGATGCTGCACTCATGGAATCGCACTATACCGACTCTGCGGGTTAAGTGTTTACCTGGTTGAATTATGCGTTCAACTAAATTGGAAATACTTATGCAATTAACATTCATTCACATATGTGGCTACTTCACATATTATTCCCAACATTATCCTTATGGTGAATACATATAAAAGAAAAACACATGAGGTCATAAACAATATCTTAACTCTTCAGCATAAGAAAATACACAGATTCAAGTACATAAGCAATCACATAACACAAAATTTAACGTGGTTCACCCCCAGGATGGGAGCTACGTGCATAGGAACTATTGTTATATTATCTTTGGGAAGGGTACAATAGTTCCAGTCTGCGCACTCAGCTGCAGACTCCGCTCTTTAGTAGGTCTCTGCGAATGCAGCTGCAGAGCCTTTTACAATAGCATTCAGCAATGCAAAAAAATTATTACTCAAGATTTAACAATTGACAATTCACCCAACAACCCTTTCCCTTACAAAATGTGCCCTTTTATAGATTGTGCCCGTAGGTCACGTCTTTACAATCAAGTGGGCCAAAACCCTAAGGTTACAAAATGGTGTGACTACCCACCGAATCGGCCTGTTGCAGTCGACAATTTTTCCACATGCTTCTGGCCGTTCTGCTGGACCACACACAGCCCACACGCCCTTTTGATAGCCGCATCCTTCCTAAAATGGTTACAATGCATTGTAGCGTGTCTCTTTTCGTCCCTCTAGCCTTCCTGTTGTTGTCGGCTCCGTGGCTTAGCTTCTAATTGTTTTCCGCCACTCTCATTAACAGGTCGCTTTATCCTAACTTCCCGCTGCTCCATACCCAAAATAGGTCGCTTTCCTCCGCTCGAACTTTTCCCAAAATAGGTGCTCTGCTGGCATTGCGCGGTGCTACCACTTCGCGGAGCTGGCACTTAGCTGTGCAGTTCTTATCTTCCAATGCTACGCTGCGGTCAACTTAGCAGCTCCCCGAAATAGTCTTCATCTGAGCTGTGTTGTGACTTCACAGCTCCAATATTGTCTTGCGCAAAAAATCCTTACTTGGGCTAGGCCCAACAGACCCCTAACACTTACATGTGGCTTGTCCCCAAGTCGCTTTCCACTTCTGGTTCCATGAGCTAATCTTCCTCCTGTGGAGCTATTTTAGCAGTGAATTCTTGATACGTTGTGCTCAAATTAGCAACCGTATCCTTGGCATCCTGTTCAATTACTTTGATGGTTTCCAACACGTCCGGTGTTAGGTTGTCCTGAGTTTGCACTTGCACTGAATCCTGTGCATCATGGAGTTCTCTCATTTTTTCTTCAATCTTCTGCGTTAGTTCATGGGATTCCTCTTGCAGGGGCTGTGACTTATCTCCGGCTTCAGCCTCCTGTTCTCTTAACACTTGAAGTTTTTTTTTTATTTCTTTGACTTATGGGAATCTACGGAGTCTTTCTATTGGTAGTAGGGTCTTCATCTCCGCATTCAGAGCGTCTTAACGCTGCCTACTTTTCTTGCAAACTGGTTTGGACCTGAAATAGCCTGGGGTCCTCTTGCAACGTAGTAAACACTCTCGTAGCTTCGTCCAGCAAGTGTTGACACTTAGCCACTTCACTGGATATGCTTTCTATGGCAGCTTTCGCTTCGGCTGCTATGAGCTCTGCCTGATCTGGTGGTGTCTTCGGCTGATTCTATGCTTCCAAGGTGGCAATATTTGCTTGATAATAAATCTCCATGTATTTCATTCTAGTCTTAAGATCTTTGACTACTGAGCCGATCTTAAGGATAGTATCCGCGAGCTCTGGCTGCTCGTCGCATTCTAGTATCTCCGCGCAAACTGAAGCGACAATCTGCTCTATTCTTCTTTGCTGGTCCTGTTCACTTTCAAGTGTCGTGGCTCTCTTTAAACATGCTTCCTGCAGCTGCTTATAATGTTCTTGCAATTCATGGTGTTGGTCCAGAGCGACCACATTTCTATCATGGATATCTTTGACAACCTACAACTGCAGATTGTGTAGGCCCTCTAGTGGCAACATTGCGATGTCGATGTCCACATGCTCTATGCTCTGTGCTCCCACAGCTGTTTTGTCGCATAGTATAATGACACTAAGTGGGTCAATGTAGACTATGCACGATTTTGGTGGCAAGGTCAGGGCTAGAGGTTTTTTATTTGGCTGCGAAGTGTCCCATGACCTTCCTTCTGATTCTGATTCTAGCGGCAAAGCCAAGTCGCACTGGACTTCTTCAAACTTCATTGTTATGCCTTGCAGCGTAGTTAGATTTTGTTGCAATCTTTCTTGAATCTTATCATCCTTACTGTCTTTGAGGATCAGCACATCTTCTATGTGCGCAGTGACCGTGGATGCGATCATATCATAATCGTCATCATGCAGCTTCGCATCCAACTGGCCCTTTGAATCCTTCTGCTACTTTTTCTGGACTTTCTCTGGTACTGAGCTTTCGGGCTCCTTCCTTTTTCCTAATGGTGACTCTTCGACAATTGTTGTTGGAATTGGATTACTTTCTTCGGAGTCACTATCAAAGATCACAGGTCCTTCGACCTTCCATTCGTCCACCCATTCCTTCATAATAAGGTCGATATCTGCTTCATCCATGTGATAGTTCCCTTGGAACCATTCTGGGTTCTTGTTCTGTGCCTTTCCTCAAATTTAGATGGAATGCATGTCAGCATAAAAATTTAAGGTGCGAATATATTTTGATGTTACCTCTTTTGATATGTGCGGTGTGCGAACAATGACATTGCACAGCTGCTCGTAGTATGTGTAGAAAACTTCATTCGACGCGCGCTATCGTTCTAGCATCACATTTGCCCAAAGGTTCGCATACATGGGTCCTCAACCATCATTTTTTTAAGAGGTGAGGCCAACATAGTGCCTTGGGTGCTTCCAGCCTACAAAGCGAATGAGTACCATCAACCAATTGTAATGAAAAATAGTGCCATGGACCTGCGTTTCGCGAAAATCCTCCAAAAACTTGTTAAGTAAATATTGGCACTAGTTAAATATTCCGCCCCGCGCTACCTTCACCCCAAGGAGCACTGTGCCGACTGGGACTTCTGTCAGCCTTTCCTTCCGTAATTTTTTTCCTTCTAACAGTTGTGTTATTAACCGTGTAGCATCATCAGCTATATCATCTGTGACAAACCCTCTTTTTCCTTTCGGTATGTTGTGAGTTTCTTTCATCTGCGCGGCAATCTCCTTGTCCCTTTTTTTCCGACAAAGAACTTCTTAGGGTCTTCGCCCCGCTTGTTTAGACTTGTGATCCAATGGATCAAGTCTATGTTTAAGTCGACGTTCCTATCCAACCAAAGGTAGCCTTGGTGTGCGTGCAATATGAGTGTGCGCACCACCATGTTAAGTTCTGGGCTCCAACTGAAGTGCGGGAGCCGCAATAGGTTCAACAACCCTAATTTGATGACTTCAGATAGCTAGTTATGCGCAACCAACAACGGATTGTTCTTGAAATCCGTCTTCCAGCTCATATATGTATCTGGCTGAAATTGTGGGAAATTTAGCTCATCTGGATCCTTCTGTTGTTGCAGCAAGTCGTAGTCTTCGAACTTACAGTCCACGAGCTTACCCAACAGATTTTCTTCTAGTTTCACATGTTTAGATATGGGTGGAAGCGAGATTTCGTACTTAGCATTCCTGGTGAGCTTCAAGGCCGGTGCATCCTATGCATGCAGAGAGATGTACTCTGGGGTCAAATTTAATGGGATTTCTTTATCGCCAAGCGGACCTTCTGGCAGCTTGGAGCTCATTATCTTCGGTTTTGTCTTCTCCACTACGGGTTCCTTACCCTTTCCTTCCATTTGTGTAGAGTGTCGTGGTGAACGACGTGAACCTTGATCTTATTCTGTAACAACCTTCTTAGCAGGGGTTATTATCAACCCTTCAAGGCCCGTTTTCTTAAACACCCTCACGACTTGCTCGACTGTGAACTCTTTCTCAATTGTATATTTTTCAGACATACACTGAAATTTCTTCTGCAGACTCATGGGATAACTTAGCGTTCTCGGTAAACAGATTCAATCTATGGCTCACAGAAAAATTTCAGAGTTTTGGTAACGCCCGCAAGTCCATACTTAGCGGTATTTATAGGTGCAATTAGGCTTAGCCACACCCATCAATAGCTAGATAAGCATTCAATGGCATGTTCGTTGGCCAAATCTGCTGAGGATTCGGGTCCTTTCCTTCATTATTTCCTTCAGAATGGTTATTTCCACGTTAAATGCTCAAGCAGTCATTGGCAAAATCATTATATAATGGCTAGTTTTCAGACCGACATTCTAACGACTAGTTTCTTTGAACATTGCGTCGTACTGCGCGGCGGGTTATCGCCACTTCAACGCGGTTACTTCGTGATGTCTTGCATCTTTGTTCTGAACTCTATCTCTTTCTTGGTCTATTTGATCTGCGCAGCTACATTTTGAGCTTCGTAGTGCGCGGTTCTTCTTTTCTTTTCATTTTCATTTTCATTTTCTTTCATGCGCAGCTTCACTTCTCGACTAGTGCTGTGCGGTCAATGCATTCTTTCCCTCAAACTTCGCGTATGAGAACAAAAATCTGTACAGACTCTTTTGAATTTCTGGTGCCCAATTTCAACTATACTTGACACTTAAGGGTTCTATGAAGTAGGACTATCTCCGGCTAACGTGGCTAACTAAACTGCGCCACCGTTAGTAACATGTATAACAGTATATGGGCCAAGGCAATGCATTCTAAATTTTACAGGAAATTTCATAAAATTTCTATCATACAGGAGGACAAGGTCACCTATCTGAAAGGACTTGTTCTTGATGTGGAAATAATGCCATGCTTTTTCTCTGTCTTTATGCACTTGCTAGTGAAAGCTTGCGATGAAGCGGTCTTCCTCCAATCCCATCAAGTGCAGAAGCCTTTCTTCTATTGTCTCTTGATCTTCCATGCCTGTGAATGCAAATATCCTTAAGCTGGGTACAATATACTCCATAGGCATCGCAACTTCCTGTCCATAGGCCAATATGAAAGGTTTATGGCCTATCAACTTCTTGTAAGTAGTCCTGTATTCCCATAGCACATGTGGAATGCGCAGATCCCAATCATCCCTATTTACATTGCATACCTTTGTCAGCGCATTTTCCAATACCTTGTTGAAAGCTTCAACAGTTCCATTGGCTTGAGGATGATACATCGTACTACTTTGATGATAAATGTGGAACTCTTCAATAAGGGATTCAATAGTTTTGTTAAAAAAGTGAGTCCCTTGATCACTCATCAAAATTTTTGGGCATCCAAATCTGGTAAGGATGTTCTCGAAGATGAACTATGTGACAGTGGCTACACTATAGTCCTTCACTGGTTTATCTTTTTCCCATCTTGTGAGATAATTAGTCATAGTGATAATGTATCTCGCACCATTCCTCTTTCCCGATGGGTTAATAGGTCCCACGAAATCAATATCCAATTTTTCAAATGCCTATAGTGTCAACTGTGGATTCAACGACATTTCATTTCTTCGTGATGGCTTTCCTATTCTCTGATAGACATCTCAACTCTGGAAATGTTCCTTTGAATCTTTATGAATTGTAGGCCACCATAACCCTACTCTCAATATCTTCTGCGCAGTATCTCTTCCTGCATAGTGACCTCCTGATACACCTGAATGTGCATCAGCCAATACAAATGGATTCTCATGCTCCAACACACATCTACGCAGCGCTTCATCTGGTCCCAACTTGTATAACTGTCCTGCAATTATAGTGAAGTCTGTTGCTTTGATTACCAGCTGCTTCTTCTGCTGCGTAGTGAACTTTGTAGGTGCCAATGCCATAGTCAAAAAGTCTACAATATCCTTGTAATAATCATCAGCGACTTGTATGGAAAATAACTGCGCGTCTGGCAAATTGTCTTCGAGATTGGTAGGATCCTAACCTGACTCGATTCTTGATAGATGGTTAGGTACTAGGTTCAATCTTCCTAGATTAACCACAATTTCAAAATCATACTCTTGGAAGAGTAATATCCATCTCCATATTCTCCCCCCTAACACTGGTTTATTGACCAGATACTTTAAAGCAGAGCGGTCAGTAAACATTGAGAAGTGCGCACTGAGAAAATAGTGTCTGAATTTCTGCAGTGCATACACCATAGCTAGACCTTCTCTTTCTATGGTCGTATAGTTATTTTCAGCTGATGAGAGCTTCCTGCTCGAGAATGCAATGGGATGGTCAATGCCTCCCTCTCTTGGTTGTGCTAGAACCACACCAAGTGCAATGGATGAAGCATCAACGTGTACATGTAATTGCTTGTCGCAATCCGGAAAAACAAGAGGTGAAGTTACCATTTTCTCCTTTAGTGTGTCTAAGCCTTGCTCACATTCTATGTTCCATATGAACTGCACTTCTTTCTTTAATGGCTTTTCCATTGGTGCGGTTATCTGCACATAACCCTTGATGAATTTTCTATAGTATCATGTATGTCCCAACGTGGTGCGAAGTTGTTTCACTAAATTTGGTATAGGTAAATTCACAATCACTGCAATCTTCGTAGGATCAACCATCAGGCCTTGTCTACACACAATGTATCCCAATAGAATTCCATAGGGCACAAAAAAGATACATTTCTTCAAATTCAAATAAATATGATGTTGTCTGCACTTTGCTAACATCATTCCTAGATTCTCATAGTGGTTTTTCAGTAAACCAAAGACAGTCCAATCATCGAAATAAAATTCTAAGAACTTATGGATAAAGTCTTTGAATGCAACCACAACAACTCTAGAAAATATAGCTAGTGCATTCTTCAGTCCAAAAGGAATAATTGTATATTGATATGATCCCCATTTAGTAGAAAATGTTGTCTTGTGCCTGTCTACTTCATCAATCCTGAGCTGATGGTATCCAAAAAATCCATCAATGAAAGAATAGGCCTCATTTCCTCCAACATTATACAATACTTCATCTGTAAACAAGGTAGGAAATGGGTCATGCAGCGAAGCATCATTTAGCTTCCTCAGATCTACGCAGATTCTGATCTCACCTTTAGTCTTTTTATCTTGGAGAACCATCAGGCTTATCCACTCTGACTCTTCGACGGGCTCAAAGATTCCTGCATCAAGCATCTTGTCAATCTCTGCCTTTACTCTTTCTTTATATCTGGGGTTCAGTCTATTAGGCCTCTACTTCATGGGCTTTGTGCCTGGATTGAGCGGTATTTTTATGACCCCCAAGTCGCCCAAAATGACTTTCATTTCGGCAAGCATAGTTGGAAAATAAGTCCTAATACTCATGCAGAAGGTCTGCGATCTGCGCAACCGTCTCATCATCCTAGTAGTCTGCAATGGATGCGAACTTCGGCTCTTCGCTTGTGCCAATGTTCACTTTTATTGTCTTAACAGGTCCACTCATGTCTGGTATTTTTAATGGAGGTCCCTCTACATTGCGCGCTCCTTCGGACTTAGGTATGTTGATGTTGTACGGATCCTCCTCATCGCTATCTTCTTGTTCTTCTTCATTTTCAACGAGATTATAACACTCAAGGGCATGTTCTATCATTCTTTCTCATTCTAGTTGTAGTTTCACAGGTACTTTTACATCTTCAAATATCTTTTCTTTGATTTCCTCTAATGCCTCATTTATACTTGGGCATTCTTCTCTGAATATTCTTTCTTTGATAACCTACAGAGCTTCGTTTATGATTGGACTTTCATCTTCAAAGCTGAAAGTTCTCTAGAAGTTCGCAGTTAAGATATTCTAGTCCGTTGATCATCTGCGAAGCTCCGTGTCTGTATACCATTCTTCTGCAATCTTCTCTAATGTGTGCACAAACAGATGAATCCATTCTATCTGCAGTTTCTTTCCCCATGCTTGAGAACATGTCTCTAATCCTTTGGATCCTTTTGTCCATTATACTTTTCCATTGTCAGTGTGACTTTCTTAGTGAATCTGATTTGCATCATGTGTATGCATTGTTCCCATGTGGTCAAAGTCTGCTTATGCATGGCCCATCATATGGAAGGTGTCTCGCGTAGTGCTATATCTAGTGCTGGTATGCAATGTTCAGCTGCAACTGATACAGTATATTCTTGAATAAATTAATAGACATTAGTTGAACAATCATAAGTGGGGATTGGACTTACCTCGGTTCCAATCCAGCGCAGTGATTTGGTGATCTGCGTGCATCTTCTTGCAGATACCTCATGCATATGACTTCTCCATTTCTCCAGTTCTGCGTTGGAGTCTCATATGCAAGAACTGTCACACCACCAACTAAGTTCTCCATCCACCATAGGATTAATGTAGTCATCTTGATTCGCAGTCATCTTGTAAATGCGATCAAGATCTTGTGCTCTGGATTCTTCATGTATCGGATTAGTGTACCTTTCTCCTTGCGAAGGGTCGAAGGGTGCAATGACCCTAATAACCTGCCCTTTGAATATCATCTTCTTGGTCTTCGGGTTTATGATTGTGAGGTTATCCATCGCCTAGTCTATCCCAATAATGATGGATATGGGTTACTGTTGTCAGTCATCTCGATAACCTCGAAGTCCGCAGAACTTTTGACTCCATCGATGTCCACAAGTACATTAGCTAATCTCCCAAAAGGTATGGCTTTCTCCTGATTTGCTAACCTCAACTATATGCTAACCTTGGTTTCCCCATCTGTTTCCATGTCTGCTTGCTCAAGACATTTACCTTGGATCCTAGATCAAGGATTATCTCATCCATCTCATAGTCTCCAATCTGCGCACTGCGCCTCATTTCTTGGCATGTTCTCTTATGGATCTTTATCCGATGAACAACGCGGTTCATATTGGTTTAACAACTTAGGTAATTCCACTACAGCATTTACACTCTTCAATAATTTCATGCAACTCCGTAGGAACTGCGCAACAGAAGTTCCTGTTTCTGCTGTAGTATTGGTTTAATCATACGCTGCTGGCATATCTTCCATATGCGTTGTTTCAATTCACAATGGGATTCTTGGACTGACAGGAGATGGTTCATTGAATATGTCTCGTGCTTCTTCAAAGACTTCTTTGTTCTTATCCAGATTTAAAATAGGTGTTTTCCCAGTAGATTTTCTAATCCAGACCACTTCATCCTGGTCTACTTAGTTTGAAAGCCTCTAGAAGTCGAAGCTTCTAGTTGTGTATCTTTTCCTGTGGCAATGCCACTTCGCGTCACAACATTAATACTTGGATCTGCAGTCCTTTTCTCTGCTGTGATCATTTGAATATTCGGGTTAGGTACTTCTTGCTTTCTCTTCTGCATTTCTGCTGCTAACACTGGGCATGCCTCAATGACATGGTCAAAATATTTACAATAACTACAGATAGTACATGCATTGGCGCAATCTCTAGATAAGTGACCTGGCTGGCCACAGTTATAACAGACCATCTGGCCTCTTCCTCTTCCACGGAATCCACCACGGTTGTTGTATGCGCCTTGATCATATTGCGCGTTATCCTTGTTCTGCGGTGTTTCTTCTTGAACCCTGTAAACTCCACCACACATATGCTCTACATATTGCTTTCTCTCCATCATGAGCTCATATTCCCTACAGTTGGAATCATCATGTCCAATGGATTTATAGAATGTGCAATATAAATTCTTAGGTGTTCGCCAATATTTTTGGATTAAGTAACAATCTTCAGGCCAATATCCTTTAGTTCTACAGATATCATAGCATGGTCCTTGGTTCCGATTCAGTGGATTTGGTGCTCCACTATCTAGGTAATCTTGAAACAAAGGACAACGTTCCTTCGGGTGTCCTTCTTCCTTACATATGGTACACCAGATTTCTTCTCTTTGCTCTTTTCCCTTCTTTATGTCCTGTAACTGTAATGTCAAGGTAGCTAGTTGATTATGAATCTGGACCATTCCAGTGCTAGTCTCTCCTATAGGTGAAGATTCTAATTTCGTCGTGTTCTCCAAGGCTTCTTCCTATGACGAAACCTTCTGTTGCATCAGCGATAGTCTAATATGGGGCAACAACACAGCTATGAACCACTCTTGGTGTTGTTGCAGTGCTATGTCAAAACTGACCTAGTCTAACAATGTTTTAAACTTCTGGTCAAATTCCCAAACCGTTTCATTAGGTTTTTGCTTAATCCCCTTTAATTCTATTATACATTGTGATTCTGACTTTGGTTTCTTGAAATCTCTTAATAGGGAAGCCTTAATTTCCACTATGGTTCTATTATGTCCTACATAATACTTCATGAACCAATTCAAGGCTCTATCTCTGAATGTAGTGTTGAGCTGCACTTGCTTCGCAGCATCATCCTGAACTTGCTTGACACTCCACATGGCTTCACATAGAAACCAATGTTGCTCAAGGTATTCTAGACCTGTTCCTTTAAATATCGACAGCCTAATATCATCTTTCATTCTCTTTCTTGGTGGTACAATATTCTGCGCAGTGGTCTGAGTGGTGTTAGGGATGTTACTGCGCAGAATGTTCTGAATCGAAATATTCTATGTTGGAATGTTCTAAGTTGGGATGGTCTGATTACTCACTCCCGCGGTGTTACTGGTATTGACGCTCTAAGGATTAGGAATATTAACAACTGGAGGGTTTTGAACTGATGGATTCTGTGAAATAGGAGGTGCGGTATTCACAACCGGTGGGTTCTGCGGAGTGATAGGATGATAGGTAGTTGATGGAGGTGTTGTCTGGCTATCAGTCTCAAATTATAACTTAGTGTCTATGCGGAGTTCACTCTTCTCGGTATTAAACTTATATCTTTTCCCACTTCTCAAAATGTGTGTATCTTCGTCAGAGTCACTATATATGCTATTGACCATTACAAAATCAACACTTCTAGGAATCTTACGACATTCTTAAAACTATTTTCTCGACTAAAATCATTTTAATATATAAACTCATATTGTTCAGATACTTACCTCTGAATCCTTTGAAAAAATATGCTTCTGCTACGCTGTAGGACTTCAGGGTGTCCACAACGAATTTTGTAACGAAGCCTGTTAGTATAGTGTCAACGCAAAATTCGACTGCTCGCGAGAGTGGACTATCTCTTTATTTAAGCCTCTAAATAATCTCTGGGGTCCATTCGGTAGGTGCTCCTTCTTGGAAGTAGTTCTTTTGCTCTACGAATCTTGACAACCACTCATGCTGCTCGTTTCCAAAGCTTTCCCAAAAAAATTTGTGAATATTCTTCTACAGTTATTTATTTAACCAATCTACATCAGATAGACACGGATGTCTATTCTCCTTTCTGGAAAAATATCTTTCTTTCTTGTCCAAAAAGCTCCAAATCTCTTTCTTGTCTGGATGCCAATTTTCACTTCCGGTAATCATCACCAGTTCAAGTGTGGCAACAGAACCATTTGTTGGTTGTTTATACTATTCTTGAGGTTTTCTAGAAAGACCCAGGTTCTACGCGGTTTGAGGAACCAACAAAACCCCTTTTTGGTAGTATCCTGCAAACAGACTGAGGTCTCACCCGAGGTGAAGTAATGGGGGGGAAGTGGAATCAGGTTTCCACAACCAGGTGATGAGCGCTTCAAGAAAGCTAGCGAGCAACATGTTATAGGACTCGCGCTGTGAACTGGGGACTGCGCGAAGTTCACCTTCTTCGCAGTTCACACTTAGACTATCGTGCATCCAAGGATTGGGCGATGTGGAATGGTTCTTCGACAATAGGACAGTGCCACAGAGGTATGTGCTTCCCTCCAACAATTATGCAACTTTCCATAGATATTACTTAGTGTAAAAGGACGTGTTCGACAAAATAATAGCCTACAACCCTTGTGAACTTCTACACTATAACAAACAACAATCTAACTGTGCACTTCCGGTGCTGCGCTCAGGGAATCGCACTTTACTGACTCTGCGGGTTAAGTGTTTACCCAATTGACTTATGCGTTCAACTGACTTGGAAATACTTATGCAATTAACATGCATTCACATATGTGGATACTTAACATATTATTCCCAACATTATCCTTATGGCGAATACATATAAAAGCAAAACACATGAGCTCATAAACAAGTTCTTAACTCTTCAGCATAAGCAAATACACATATTCAAGCACATAAGCAATCACATAACACATAATTTAATGTGGTTCACTCCCAGGATGGGAGTTATGTCCACATGAACTGTTTTTATATTATATTTGGGAAGGGTACAACAGTTCCAGTCTATGCACTCAGCTGCAGACTCTCTTCACTCTTTAGTAGTTCTCTGCGCACGTAGCTGCAGAGCCTTTTACAATAGCATTCAACAATGCAAAACAAGTATTACTCAAGATTTAGCAATTCACAATTCACCCAACAATCCTTTCCCTTACAAAATGTGCCCTTTTATAGATCTTTCCCATAGGTCACACCTTTACAATCAAGTGGTCCAAAACCCTAAGGTTACAAAATGGGGCGGTTACCCTCTGACTCGGCCTATCGCAATTGACAGCTATTCCACATGCTTCTAGCCATTCTACTGGACCACTCGCAGCCCACACGCCCTTCTGACAACCGCATCCTTCCTGAAACAGTTACAATGCATCGTGGCATGTTGCTTTCTGTCCCTCAGGCCTGCCTGTCATTGTCGGCTCCATGGCTTAGCTTCTAACTATTTTCCGCCACTCTCATTGACAGGTCACTTTCTCCTAACTTCAAGCTACTCCATACACAAAACAGGTCTCTTTCCTCCGCTTGACATTTTCCCAAAATAGGTGCTCCATTGGCATTGCGCGGTGCTACCACTTCGCGGAGCTGGCACTTAGCCGCGCGGTTCTTACCTTCCGATGCTACGCTGCGCTCAACTTCGTAGCTCCCCAAAAATGTCTTCATCTGAGTTGCGCTGTGAATTCGCAGCTCCCGAAAACTGTCTTCATCTGAGCTACGCTATGACTTCGCGGCTCCAAGATTGTCTTGCACAAAAATGCCTTACTTGGGCTAGGCCCAACAATTCATGAGTTAAGTCTACTTTATGTGGAATTAAATGTTTGACAGGGTTACATTGAAATCAAATGTCATTGATATATATATACAGAATGCGTTGCAACCAGTTTTGGTTTAGTATGCTTTCATAACTCTTTTGAATACACAATTCTGTTGAGTTAAATTCAAGATGCATTTCGGTTAAGGGTGGGCTGACTGTTTTTATGCACTTATACCTTAACTTTTTGCATGAGAATGATACCAGCACTTAACCCTAATCGTGGATGGCTGCATTTTCATCCTTGCGACTGCATCTAAGACTATTGCATGCGTAATGCTTCATACATTTATTACGAATGCCTATAAGTATGGGATCAGCCTTTTATATTACTGTTCAACATACATTTTATTAAGTTCTATAATCAGGACTGAGTTCCCAGTGGAATCCTTTAAATAAATAAGTTGAATGTACAGGCATGACACCCATTCGCATGGCGTCCCTGTTTCAGCACCCTATCACCAGATAGAGCATGTTAAGTATTTTGTAGATGTGCATCATTCGTGGGCATGAATTCCCTAGCATGAAGGTCGTAGGTTCGACCTCGGCAAGCGAAGTTTAAAACCCCTATAACTTACAATTTACATCAACCTTATAAGCATTATATTATTATACAGTGCAAGCTAAAATCGTATTGAAAATACAACGCAAGTTAAAGATGCATTTCGATATCCATTGTAAATAAATGCAAACATATTCATCCATTAATGATGTTGTTCATATATCAACAAGGGACAGAGGCCGAGAAGCAATTCAACCATTCATTGTTGTGCCAAAACAGTTAACACAGGAACTTCCTCATATTAAAATGCATTCATTATTTACAAACAAAGTTTTACAATCCAAGAGATTTCGCTCTCCTTTAAGCATACAAAATCCCTTCATGGGTCAGCCGAAGCAACAGTGCACACAACCGGTGTCGCCAGTATTTCCAAACGCCTAGGTTCGAACCTCACGAGGTCGTGTTCACCGTTGTAGCGGGCAAAGGAGATTTACAAGCACAACTGTTGGAAAACCCTCAACATTTTTACCAAAGTTGCATGCAAGAGTATGTTGGCTTAAGGCCGTAAGGAAACACGACAAACGGAGTGAACCAGGGTCTTAAGTAACCCATCCGGGACCAGAGGGGTAGCTTCACCCGCAGGACCCAAGGATGACGGGTTACCTGGATTTTTTTGGAGTCATTATGCGTCCCTGTTGATAGTGTCGAACGACCCATCACTCCAACAATCCCTGAGCTCCTGTGCCATTAAGCCAAGCATGGCAGTTAGCCATGGAAAAGGTAAGAACATTATGGGTAAAACAAATTACTCGAAGAGTAAATTAACGTAACCACTTACCGTTTGGGTTCATCCAACACAAGGACCGGGCAGAGGCAGCTCCATGACTGCAAGTGGAAATGCAACCGGTTACAAATGTAACAAATTTTACTTGCTCAACAACACAACGAAAACATTCAGTGATAGCTACGTTAATTACAAGTATTTATTACCTTGCAACATGTACACCGCGTTCTCTTCCCATGGCCACCTCATGCAAATGTTGAGAGTGTTGGAAGTCCTCCTCCCTGGTTTGGGAGCGATGCCATGATCAATGCAGAAGAGCTCATTGGATCCCGACAACCTTGTCAAATGAACCTTCAAATGACAGAGTAGGGTTTTTTGTATTGGGTGTTATCGGTAGATGGGTTGACAACCACTGAACCCAGTAGCAACACATTTAATAAACCAGTACCTCGTGAAAAGTGGTGCCAACAACTCTAGCCGGGACCAACGACACCCGAGCTATCACACTTCCCAAGTTGAAGATCCGGATCGTATCCGACGATCACGATCCACTCAGGCCCATTCAATTGTTACAGCAGTCGTACTTGGCTAGCTGGAGCATGAGCCACAACATTTTATTTTGCTACACTTACAATCCACATCATCGCCAGCGGGATACACCTTCCACAAATGAGATGACGGGTTTAAAACATTGGTTACAACTTTGCTCAGTTAGCATGGCAAGCAAACAAGTCACACACAGTCACTATTCTTTTCATTTCATGCAACGCCCAAGTCTTGGTTTATGCGTGATGAACCACCGTTTGCACTATGTATGCAGAGTGGCATGCGTGTCACCTGAGGGCCAAGCATTGGGCCGGTGGCGAGTGCATGGTGGCATGGCGATAACATTCGAATGGGCCAAGGTCCAACATGGAGTTGACCTGGCCATGCGAAAATCCACACGTTGCATGTTTTCAATCTAAATGCACTACCCTAAGTTACATTCATGTAACACTATATTACTTACATTTCATTGCTTTAATATAAGTCTTAACGTATTACCTTGCATCGATATGGTATTGCATGCTTTGTATTATTTCCATCTTACGCTAAGTCCACGGTAGTGGCATTGTTTCATATGTCACCATTGATATATGTTGTGAGGATGAGCGCCTGGGAGCTTGGTAGTAAGCGTTGGATGCTTTAAGGTTGGGTATCAAGAATAAGGTTAGACCCTAAGGTCGACCCTTGTAATACACCTCATCTTTAGTATGGATATATATGTGTTAGATTATAATATATATATAGATATATTTATTATATATAATGTTTAAACAATAACATTGCATTTAAGTGGTAAATATGTATATATATATATATTGTTTGCAATTCATTTGTTTATCTATAATCAATTTTAATTCATGTATGGAATTATTATAAATGAACTATGGTAGATTAATATCATGATCTAGAAAGCACATAGTTGATGCTAGGGTTAGTTAGATATTAACACGTAGGAATTTATGTCAGCAACCAAGCATAGCTTACGACGTTGAAGTCCAAAGCTGTCTCCACATAAATTCGGTACTATTCATAGTTAATAATTAATAGCAACTTAATGAACATTAATATAGCTTTGTATTGATGCATTTAATATTGCTTATGTAATATATGATTGTCGCAAGCATGCAGAAGGTAGCCTCTATACTTTCAGTGTTATTTGTTTGATGGCTAGTGCAGTGACACATAAATATGTGGTCATAAGCAGCCCGCATGTGAAAAGTGACAGAATAATAAAGACGTTTAATGCACACATTTTTAGTTTATTACTAAGTAGGATGTGATGACAGTTAGCATGTTAATTTCCGACTAACCCTAACACCAACTATGTGCTTGCTAGATCATGATATTAATCTACCATAGTTCGTTTGTAATAATTCCATACATGAATTAAAATTGATTATAAATAAACAAATGAATTGCAAACTATATATATATACCACTTAAATGCAATGTTATTGTTTAAACATTATATATAATATATATTTCTATATATATATTATAATCTAACACATATATATCCATACTAAAGCCGAGGCATATTACAAGGGTCGACCTTAGGGTCTAACCTTACGCTTGATACCCAACCTTAAAGTATTTGACGCTTACTACCAAGATCCTAGGTGCTCATCCTCACAACATATATCAATGGTGACATATGAAACAATGCCACTACCATGGACTTAGGGTAAAATGGAAATAATACGAAGCATGCAATACCATATCGATGCAAAGTAATACATTAAGACTTATATTAAAGCGATGAAATGTAAGTAATATAGTGTTACATGAATGTAACTTAGGGTAGTGCATTTAGATTGAAAACATGTGACGTGTGGATTTTCGCATGGCCAGGTCAACTCCACTTTGGACCTTGGCTCATGTGAATGCTATCGCCATGCCACCATGCACTTGCCACCGGTCCAATGCTTGGCCCTCAGGTGACATGCAGACCACTTTGCATACGTAGTGCAAATGGGGGTTCATCACTCATAAACCAAGACTTGGACGTTGCATGAAATGAAAAGAATAGTGACTGTGTGTGACTTGTTTGCTTGCCATGATGACTGAGCAAAGTTGTAACCAGTGTTTTAAACCCGTCATCTCATTTGTGGCAGGTGTATCTCATTGGTGATGATGTGGATCATAAGTGTAGAAAAATAAAATGTTGTGGTTCGTGCTCCAACTAGCTAAGTTGGAATTCGCACGAGGCTACCAACTCCAAGGCTGCCTTCATTAAAGTCCGACAGCTGTAACAATTGAATGGCGAGTAGATCGTGATCGTCGGAAATTATCCGGATCGTCAAATTGGGAAGTGTGATAGCTCGGGCGTCGTTGATCCCGATTAGAGATGTTGGCACCACTCTTCACGAGGTACTGGTTGATTAAATGTGCTTCTACCGAGTTCAGTGGTCGTCGACCCATCTACCGGTAACACTTGATACACAAAACCCTACTCTATCGTTCGAAGGTTCATTTGAAAAGGTCGTCGGGCTCCATTGAGCTCTTCTATGCTGATCATGGCGTCTCTCCCAAACCAGGGAGGAGGACTTCCAACACTCTCATCATTTGCATGAGGTGGCCATGGGCAGAGAACGCAAGGTACACGCTGCAAGGTAAGAAATACTCATAATTAACGTAGCTATCGCTGAATTTTTTTGTTGTGCTGTTGAGTGAGTAAAAGTTGTTACATTTGTAACCGATTGCATTTTCACTTGCAATAATGGAGCTGCCTCCGACCGGTCCTTGCGTTGGATGAACCCAAATGGTAAGTGGTTACATCAATTTACTCGTTGAGTAATTTCTTTTACCCCGAATGTTTTTACCATTGCCATGTTAACTGCTATGCTTGGCTTAATGGCACAGGAGCTCAGGGATCATGGGAGTGTTGGTTCGTTCGACACTATCAACAGGGACTCATAATGAATCCACGAAATTCCAGGTAACCCGTCATCCCTAGGTCCTACAGGTGAAACTACCCCGCCGGTCCCTGATGGGTTACTTAAGACCCTGGTTCACTCTGTTTGTCATGTTGCCTTATGGCCTTAAGCCAACTTACTGTTGCATGCGACTTTGGTAGCGACGCTGAGGGTTTTCCAGTGGTTGTGCTTGTAAATCTCTTTTGTACTATACAATAGTGAACACGACCTCGTGAGGTTCTAACTTGGGCGTTTGGCCATACTAGCGACACCGGTTTTGTGCACTATTACTTCGGATGACCCATGAAGGGATTTTGTATGCTTAAAGGAGAGTGAAAGCTCTTGGACTGTAAAACTTCGTTTGTAAATAATGAATGCATTTTAATATGAGGAAGTTCCTGCGTTAACTGTTTTGGCACAACAATGAATGGTTGAATTGCTTCTTGGCCTCTGTCCCTTGTTGATATATGAACAACATCATTAATGGATGAATATGTTTGCATTTATTTACAATGGATATCGAAATGAATCTTTAACTTGCGTTGTATTTTCAATACAATTTCAGCTTGCACTGTATAATAATATATTGCTTATAAGGTTGATGCAAACTGTAAGTTATAGGGTTTTGAAACTTCACTTGCCGAGGTCGAACTTGCGACCTTCGCGCTAGGGAATTCATGCCCGCGGATGATGCACATCCACAGAACGCTTAACACGCTCTATCTGGCGATAGGATGCTGAAACAGGGATGCCATGCGAATGGGTCTCATGCATGTACATTCAACTTATTTATTTAAAGGATTCCACTAGGCACTCAGTCCTGATTACAGAACTTAATAAAATGTATGTTGAACAGTAATATAAAAGGCCGAGCCCATACTTATAGGCATTCATAATAAATGTATGAAGCATTACGCATGCAATAGTCTTAGATGCAGTCACAAGGATGAAAATGCAGCCATCCACGATTAGGGTTAAGTGACGGTATCATTCTCGTGCAAAAAGTTAAGGTATAAGCGCATAAACACAGTCATCCCACCCTTAACCGAAATGCATCTCAAATTTAACTCAACAGAATGGTGTATTCAAAAGAGTTATGAAAACATACTAAACCAAAACTAGTTGCAACTCATTCTATATATATATATATATATATATATATCAATGACATTTGATTTCAATGTAACCCTCTCAAACATTTAATTCCACATAAATTAGACTTAACTCGTGAATACGTTGTTCCTTATTCAATCAAATAGACAGGTCTGCTTTCAAATAGTCTCAAGCTTCACCTATAAAATAGAATGAAAGAATTATAAAAATTTAAGTGGCTTGACATGTAAACCCTAGGGTTGACATGTCTTCCTTGTTTCAATCCTAACCTTAGAAACATGCATCCTTCCATTAAATAAGACCTGCTAAGAAAATGATCTGCAATATATTTACTGCATGTACAATTGGCTTGGGGTTATCATAAACCATAAAGATTCAGATCTGCCTCTCTCAGGCTTGTACAAAAAAACTCATAAATATACTCAGTCTATTTACTGCATACATAGTATATCATTTTATCTATAACAACATGATGAAAATTGAAAATATAGTATTAGATCATACATCTTCCCAACAAGATAGGGGCATAACATTCTGCTCATAACCCACATACAGAATCTAGCATAATAAAACATTCATGCTCAGATATGATAGATAAACCATAAATCAGAGTCATACATAATAAACTATAGCAGATGTCCATAAAAACTTATACAAATAAAGCAGAGACACTTATCTGTATTTCTGCAGACTAGTGGAACAAAGCACAAACCTCCTAGCCTTTGACCAGCAAGTACTCCTTGCTTTCAGGACACCCCCGAGATGAGTTCACAGTTCCCTGGGTTTAGAGTATAGGTTTTAAGTTACCCTTAACTGGTTCTCCAAGTTTTTTAGGGTATTTCAGTGGCAGTAGGAAACCCAACATCCAACTGAGTACTCCTGAGCTCCAGGATGCTCTAGGGCCTTTTAAGCCTCAACCATTAAGAGAATCAATGTAACACAACCTATTCAGGGTAACAATGTAGTGCTCATGCACTTGGGGTAGTTCTCCTACCTACACACAATTAAGTGGCCAAGCCAATACCCAACTATATGATTCCTCTTAATCTGGACCAGTTTGGTACTCCCAAATCTGTTCTCATCTAGTCTGGACCAGTTTGGTACTCCCAAATCTGTCCTTAATCACCTGTCTTAGGTGTGTTCAGGCTCATGAGAATGCGTAACATTTTTCAAGGTGATCTTGAATCAGAATGATAATCATCTGTTTTGAATGAGTTTCACTTTTTATATCTCTTAGTGTGAAATTCTCTCATTTTGTAATTTCTTTTAATTCATTAGTCTCTCAAATCTTTTCTTTAGGGTTTCCCATTTCTCTCCAAATAATTTCTCATTATTATTATAAATGGTATTTACCCTCCAACCCATAGGGGACTGTGACTCCCATCTCTTTAATGTGCTGGTCCACATGGTCACTTAGAAATCAATTTATCATATTTCTTAAGTCAACTAAGTAAAACTGAAATAATACTTAGCAAAATATGATAGGGGTTCAAAGTCCAAAATTGGGGTATTACACCATACAAGGACTTCCTCAATCTTCATACTAGTGAAGAGTCTTCAACATACCCCTCAGGTTGCTTCATGTAGATCTCCTCCTCTAGATCTCCATGAAGGAAAGCACTCTTGAAATCCATGTGATGCACTTCTCAGTTCTTGGATGTAGCAAGAGCAAGAGCAAGATGGATGGAATCCATCTTAACAACAGATGCGAATGTCTCTGAGTAGTCAATCCCATGGAATTGGGAGTAACCCTTTGCAACCATTTAAGCCTTGTATTTTCTAGTGACCCCATCAGAGTCCATATTAGTTCTGTAAACCCACTTGCATTGAACAAGCTTCGTCCCAGGTGGGAGAGAAACAAGCTCCCAAGTTTCATTTCTTTGAAGAGACTCATACTCTTCATCCATAGTTTCTACCCATCCTGAATCTTGGTAGGCTTCAAGGAATGTCTTTGGATCTGATCCAATCATAAGAAAGCATCTCTCAGCTAG
Source organism: Larix kaempferi (assembly GCA_027924585.1). Lineage (NCBI taxonomy): Eukaryota > Viridiplantae > Streptophyta > Pinopsida > Pinales > Pinaceae > Larix > Larix kaempferi. Next base: position 1,437,129 of record BSBM01000962.1, on the reverse strand, counting down.
AAATGGATCTGTGTGAGAGAGTAGATCAGATTTGATTGTTCTATAATATGATGGATCTCCAACAAGATCAATGGTGGATGCAACAATAGTGGTGTCCCATGATGCAATAGGAGTTCGAGCCTTAGGTGCTAGATCTTTAGGTTCTTGTGGATCTGGATCAAGGAAAATTTTAGGGGCTAATCTTAGCCCATGGGCTAAATTTAGGGTTTTTAATTTTTTAGTGGACTATTTTTTAATTAAACCATCATTTACTATGATTAGCCCAATTTTTATATATTTATTTTTAATAAATGGCACATTAGCCTTATTAAATATATAAAGAGACCCTAAATCTAACCATTTAGCCCTTGTTTGATTTGACTTGGAGCTCCCATTGCCCGTAAAATAAGCCCTCTCCCTCTAATTCGCCCATGGTAGTTGCTGAGGGTAAATTCACCCTTGAGTGATCATGGAAATCGGGTTTTTTTGGTAAATTCGTCCATAATATATGGATACAATGGAGTTCCTTTTTCTAGGGTTCGGGTGATGGACAAGTCTACACATTATATCTTTAACTTCACTTTCATATTTTCATCTCGTCTGCTCACTTCATCTTTGCAACTTTATGTTAGATCTGGGAAAAGCTTGATCAGGAAGTGCTCCAATGGAGGTTCTTTCAGACCATCTCTTTCGAGAGTGCTTGTTGAGAGTTCCCTACACATCATCGACATCATCGATGACCTGAAAGCTGTGTACAGAAGCTGGGAGGGTATGGTGAGTAGCCCTCAGTTCTAGGCAGACATAAAGATATCTCGGAAGACTCTGAGGGCCGCTGGCACTATTTTTTCCAGTTGCATCTTTGTAATAACGGTATATGACCCTGTGAAGGGAACCTAGGAAAGACTTTCTGGAATATCAGCATGGTGTTAATGCGTTGTTGTGAATCAAAAGCTGGTTCTCATAGCCAGAGTCCTCCTTCCCAGCATGTGTCTAAGAAGTGTATACGTTTATGACTTTGAGTCGAGGAGATGGAGCCGCAGAGCTGACATGCCTATACCTCGGGCCTTCTTTTCATGTTTTGTCTATTCTTCCAATGTAATTATATACGTAGCTGGCGGGATCGATGAGAGTGACAATCCTTTGGCGGTTGCAACAACTTATAACGTGGAGGAAGACAGGTGAGAAATTCTGCCTCCTATGATCTAACCGCACGACCCAGGATTCCACAGAGTTTTCAGGGAAGGTAAATTCATGGTGTTAGGTGGAGGAAAATTTGACAGTAGTGGAGAAGTTTTTAATCCATGTGAGGGAACTTGGAGAAGGTGGGAAGGTATATGGAGTTTCAAAAAAAGTCTATGGAGAAGTTGTGTATCGACTTCCTCAGGCAACTTGTACATGTTCAGTGAAAAACATGTGATGAAGTATGATGGTGAGAAAAACGTTTGGACTACTGTGGCTTCTCTTCTACCATATGATGAAGTATTTACGTGTACTACACAATGGCGTGACTGGAATTTTGTAAGCACAACGTGTTTTGATATGCATAAGCCGTCAACTGGTCGGTTGATTAAAGTTAAGGGTGTAGGTTGAAAAGGATTTGCGAGCATCGTCGTATCTGCATCAACTGTGGAGATTTGAATACGGTTAGTCAAATAAAGGAGATCTTGTTATTTCTGGAGTTATTTGTAGTGTAATTTTGAGATGCAGGGCGTTGTCCCGCACAACTTCTGAGTTATTTTTAGGAATAGCTTTTGATTTATTTCTTAATTTCTACAGTTTTTTATTTTTATCTATCTTAAATTTGGAAAGTTGACACCAATTCATTATCTTTAAAGGCATATAGCTGGAATTTTTGAATTTTTTGTAGTGAAGAATTTTCTAGTAGTGAAAACCTAGACTAAATAAGGGGTTGGATTGGTATGGAAAGTTGTGGGCTGCTGCTATTGTTCTCCTTCTTATCCAATCTGTTATCTTATCTTTAGGAATACCGCCACACAGTAAGGTTTGGTTAAGGCTTGCTTATGAGCTTGCATATGTGGAAGCGTATCTACATCTCCTCTCATTCATGAAAATACTGTAAGCCTACCTATTATTTTCATATTTATATTATGTACAAACCTGACACATAGTCTCAGTCTCTAAAATAGGATAGAAAAAAGTAGGGTAAATTTCATTTTACTTTGTTTCCTCCATCATCTCCAGCTTCTCTCTTTCTAGCACTCCTTTTTTCGACTTCTATTTCTCAGGATATTTCTTTATTGGCGGAAATCTTTTATGCACGAGATCTTATATCATTCTGCATTACAAGTTTGCATGATTTGATAACAATTCAATGAGTTATTTTATGTGAATCTTCATTTAACCCAGAATATATCAACATTATAGCCAACTCTTTTAAATCTGACATAGCAGGAGCAATTTATGTATGTCTGGCACGATAGTGTGTCATTCAACGTATTTATGTTTTAATGCGGGATTGTCAATGCATCAATAAATCCATGTAAGGAATGTGGGTGCGCAATAGTCGAAGTGGAGGAAGAGTACATGATTGTAAAGGTAGCAATAAATAGCTGATGATAAGGTGGGAAAGCAAATAGTTAGGAGCATATTTGGAGGTGGACGAGGAGTGCAAGAATGTTAAATCCCCCATCATTGTTAAGTAGTAGTAGAAACAATTATATTTTTTTGTTAAAAACGTATTTCAGCCTTATTGGTAAACATAATAATAAGAATAAAAAACAAAAAGGAGACTCTCCCACAATCCGAACATAAAAATGCATTACAAAAACTTGTTTCGCAGAGGAATTCTTTTTTTCACTTGTATAAATCCTATTAAAGATGCCTAATACTATATATGTTTTGCAATATATAACAACCTAAGTTACTAGAAAACATATATAGTATTTGCTTCTTCATTTTCCTCTATAGAGTTTTTATAAACCTGAGTGACCCCAACAATATCCACACCCACTGGAGCTTGTTGAACATAGTCCTGTTCTTTGTTTTATAAAGGTATAGAACCCATTGACAACTTGTAGTTGGAGGTATGAGATCAGGCATTTTGGGGCATGCTTGTTATCACCTGTCTTAAAGCCAAGCATTTTGCTTCAAGTGCATCAATTTTTTGTTTTTTTTAACTAAAGCCTCCATTACAACTGTATAACCTGTATTATAATTCTCTTTCTCTGTACGAATTTTGCTAGTTACCAAAAATATGGAGGTTCTATTATAAACAATTAGGTCCTCATACCTACGAATAAACTTGTGGATATCCAGAATCTCACAAGAGGGACAACACCCCATGTGACTATGACCTTCCATGTCTTGTAGCTACCAACAATTAAATTCAATAGCTAACTCAACAATAGGAACAAAGCCTTAAATTTTTCCCCCAATTTTCCTATGAATTCCTTCAAACTATATGTATTGATACGCATAAGGAACATGAAGTAGTGATGGATGATGTATGCGGAGTATAAGCCTAGTTGATTGTTCCCTGGGTAATGCTGAGTAGATCGGTATGGATAAGAATAAGTTGGTGAGTTGAATCTTTCCTTATCCTGGTATATTTCCCTTTAAAACCTAGATCATGTCTCAAATATTTCACTTAGATACTTAGCAGTATCCTGGTCAATTAGGCTGAATGAACCTTGTCGTTAGTTTGTAATTTTCCCTGTGTTAACATGGCAATTAGTTGGTCAATATCCCTGCATTAAACTGGTATATGGACTGGTAACTTCTCCAGAATGAGCCTGGTACTTTGGAAAATTTATACTTTATGAGCCTGACATACTGGTAAATTATATTGCGTGAACATAGCCTACGGGTTTAGAATTTCGTGACAAAGTAAGCTGGGTGGACGACTGGTAAATTATAATTGAAGAACATGGCATAATTAAATATAAATGTATGAACATGCCCCATATTTCGTAAATAACACTGGAAAATATCCCATCGAACCCACCCTTATAGCTGGTAAAATTACCCCAATTGGACTTGCCTATACCTGTGGTAAAATTATCCAGCGCGCTCCTGCCATTATCCTGGTTAATTTATATTTATGAACCCTAATGAACGATGGAACTGCTAATTTTTATTGAATAACCCGACCAGATTTATTTTACAACGGTGGTTACTAGGCAATTTTAAATTTATACACTTTTGCATTTCTATAAAAAACAACTTTCCATTCAAGCCAAACAAATAGCTTTTTACTCTCATTTGTAGCATCCGATCAATAAGAAAAGGCTGTCAAATGGTCAATTTTTGAGCACTTATTGCTTTCGAATCACAAATAATGCATAGTATATTAGGAATATTTTTATCACCACAGCGGTTAGGGATGCACAACATGCAAAGTTCCCTCCAGTGCTTATGCGGGTAATGGTCAACGGATTAAAGGTAAAATGGTTCGGGATCAACTCTGGTCCAACTCGCTCAATTCATCGATGACATTCTGATGAAAACAACCACTAAGGCAAGATCAGAATGCACGAAATAAGAAAAAGATAAAGATCCCGGACGTAAGGCGTGAACCGCCTTGTTAAGTTAATTCCTTATCCTACTGTAATGGGGTAGATAAAATGCAACTTCGAGCAACATAATCTACAGGTTATGGCACTTGAATGTGTGAGGATGCTGGGACTAAAACTAATAAATTAACTTTATTTGGTTCTGTCACTAGCCTTGAATATAGACGTCATTCACGGGTTGTCCCCTTGATCCCTTGGCTTTTAGTTATTTCCTTCTAAACCCTATTGTCCGTTGTGTTTTTTTCTTCTTTATGAAAAAGCAATCCCTTAGATACGATATAACCGATACCACTCCAAAACGAATTTATTTGCAAATAAAGTTTAAAGCCCCCATCATCGCCCACCAAAACGATTAGGCCCTGAACCCATACCCGTAGCAGGTCGCGATTTATAGCCAGTACCCTCGCCTAACCTATATGCGTATAATGCACAAGGAGCAGAGGGTTGCTGTAGTAGTTTCACTGGTTAACCAAATTACATGGGATGCTTTCACAAAGGGACTCATGGAGCACTTCGACCAGAATTGGATTGAATCCTACTGAAATAAAAATAAATAAATAATAATTTAATAGCAAAAAAAAATTAATATAAATCTATTAAGGCTGCCTCCTGAGTTGTATAGTTGTAAATCAATGAACCCCGGTGATAAAATTCTTTAACTTCACATTTTCTGACCTAATTGTAGAAGGAAAGTCTGAATTATAACCAATCCTAAGTCCACAGGGATGATCATGATCTGTAGTACCAATAGTCAATCCCCTATCTAGGAAACTATAAATGGAAACGAGCTCAAAGGAATCATAGAGAGGAATCCTGCAATTTGGTGGATCGTTTCTGTTTCCATTTCCTCTCATCGATCCTTCCTTGCATCTGCTTTCTAACATTTCCTATATAAGCAGACAACGATAATATACAGATGCAAATTCTAGTTAAAAATAATATACCTTTGTTCTTATTATCCCTCATCTAAAATTGAAAATCATATGAGTCATGTCTTTATGATCTTATATAATATTTACCAATTAAGTCTTATGTCTTTATTAAATATTACGTGAGAGTACTAAGGGGATTCAAATGAGTCATGTCTTATGGTATTTACATGATTTACGAAAATAGAATTCATGGAATGATAGAGTGAAACGTAAAATAAAATAAAATTAAAAGTGGGGACATTACCAAAAAGACCAAAATTTGAGTGATCAAAATTTGTGAAAGAATCAATGTTCTTAATCTTAATTACACTCATGTGTCTGGACTGCAGAATTTTTTGGGAAACTCTCTACAATATCCAATATTCAATATTCTAAAAAAATATTTCTATATCCTTATGCACATATGCTTTAGAGGCGGGTGGAGTGATATCCATGGTATTGGTTTACTAATCAATCTGAAACTTTCTATAATTGCCAATTACTTTCGTGCTTATTAGATTGATGCTCATTTTAATTAATGGAGGAAAACTAACTTTTGTTGAGTGCCATCCTAATTGCAAATGGTTTTATTTGTCTATTGACTTCACTTTTTAATGTATGATTGATTTAAATTATATAATTGATTTCTTGGATTCTCCAAGTTCTTTCCAGTGATAATCTCAAATATGGTCACAATGCTGTTATAAGCAAGTATGAAGATTTGATGGAAGTTGGAATAATTGATCCAACTAAGGTAAGATGTTGGATCCTTTTTGTTATTGATATGTGGAGTTGTACTAGCATTTACTATAAAAATATTTGTCACAAAATTGGGTTATATTTAGCTTTTAGAGTTTCGTGGATTTTATTTTGCATTTTTTAGTCTTTTAATAATTTGTGTTTTTGATATATATGAAATTTAACGTAAATGGCTTCTGTGAAAGTGAACTGTTCAAATTTTAGTCACAATATGATGCACTGAAACATAATTAACCATGATCTTAAACCTAAACACACATAAAAGCATAATTATTTGTTGTTTGTGCATGTTGTTGGCCATCATTTCTCTTTCTTTGGCCATTTGTTGGTATTTTATACTTGGTATGGCTATATGTTGTTTTTTGGTGTGTTGTTAACTGCATATATGCCAAATTTTGTAGTATCTTTGCTGCAAAACATTCTCAATTGTTGTTCTTGAAAGCAGGTGGTTAGGTGCTGCTTTGAGCATGTAGAATCCATAGCAAACACCTTCCTAACATAGGATGTTGTTGTGGTTGACATAAAGGAACCATAACCTGCTACTTCTCCAAACCCCGTGGAGAACTCATGTCTAGCATAAGAAACATTTGATTTTGTGCCTGTTTTTTCAATTATTATTTCTTCAAATGAAAGGATTGCATGGGTTTAGCCGTGAATTTTATCTAATAGTCAGAATATTATTTTGTTGTAGGTTATGGGTACTACATACAAATATGACCAATAAGCCAAAGAAAACATTTTTTTGATGTTTTTATTTGGAGATGAGCCCTTATTGAAGGGGGTGCTTTAATTACACAGTGAATAGTGTGCATGACAAACATGACAGGAATTGTATTTCATCCAAAAGGGCTGAAAATTGACATTTTGTAGAAAGGGTATGGGTAGAGTATGGCTCCTTGCATTTCTTTGGCAAGTGATTTCTATTTGAATGGAAATTGTATGGTTATAATATAGTTGTTGCATGATACGTGTGAGTTGCATTGTCAAATGGAGTGTGGTTCTATTGTTGTTTTTCAATTTCATTGTTTGTTTTCAAGAATATTCCCAGAGTATGGTGAATTTCTATGTACTGTGATAGTTAGAGTGAGGTACCAAACTACCACCAAAAGAGGGCTTTCTATGTGATGATTTATTAATATTTATCTCCTATTAGTATTTTTTAAATATGTTTTCCTATTACTATATATGGTTTTAAACTTTATCGTAAAATTCGCCAAGACTTCACAATATTTATAATTTAGTAAAATATTCACCAACTCTTTATAAGGTTTTATCATTTTGTGAAAGATTCGCCAAGACTTTACAAGGATTTATAATTTAGTGAAAGATTCACCAATATTTTACAAGAATATATAATTCAATGAGAGATTCACCAAAAAATTATATATAAATAATATGACATTGATAAAATAGCCTTCATATTTTCCTGTATATCATGGGGATTCGCCCAATTATTATATATAGAAATTTAGGGGGGGGGGGTTCTTAAAATTTTCCCTAATCTAGATCTAGCATTCGCTCTACCTTTTGAATCTTCTTTTTGTCAACCTTCTTTGTTGTATCTTTTCCATTCAAGCAACCTTTGCAGGTGCCATGGGAAAACTTGATCTTGGGAAGCCCTTCAACCATATCCTTTGTATGCATGTCTTGCAAGTTTTGATAGTTAAGATGCCCAAATATTTCATGCCACAATATGCTTTCTTCATTGGCATGAGTGTGGAGAGCATATTTCCTTGAGAGAGGTAAGAAGTGTGAGAACTCATATAGTTTCGACTTATGATTTGCAATTCCTTTTGCAATGGTAGATCCTGATACCGTGTCTTGAATTTCAACCTCATTAGGAGAGAAGATCGCCCTCTTGGGATCTCTAGTGTGGGTCATCTGATATACAGAAAGTATATTAGCGGTGAGAGTGGGGACATAGAGTACATCTGAGAAGTATCCATGATCTAATTTTATTCTTCCAATCCCTTCAGAAGAGACCTCAGAATCATTCCCCAACATAATGGATGGTCCAATAGTAGCTTCAAATCCAGTGAAGAGATCCTTGGAGGAAGACACGTTTCTTGAAGCTCCAGAATCTATGATGAAGGAGGATTGATTTGATGCACTTGCCATAAGGGCATGGCATCTCTCTTTGTTCTCAGATCCATATGGTTCACTCTCTTTCTTCCTAGCACATGCAGGTACTAGGAGATTATTCTCCTCAAGGAGCGAGGCCATGAGATCTATGGTCTTCTTCATGCATGAACTTTCAAGGTGATATCCTCGATTACAGTATGTGCACTTGGATTTCCCCTTCTGAGTATGCTTGTCCTTCTTAGGATTCGAGGCTCCATTTAGCTGTATGGGATCCTCCTTCTGCTTTGTATCATTTGAATTTCTATCAGAAATTTTTTGTTTCCCTTTGCGATTCACTCTTCTCATCTCAGTGGCTACAAGAGCTGAATCCAACTTGGTTTTTATCACTCCCATGTGTACTAGCTTCTCCTCATCAAGTGTGAGAGATTGGATGAAGTCTTCAAGCGAAGGGAATTTCCATTTTGGAATGGAAAATCTTGCTGATTGGAAGGTCGAAACAAACACTAAATAATCAGGGCCTAGCTTCGACAGTATGGAAAGGATGAGTTTTTTTTTCTTCCTTCTCAATCCCATACCTCTTCAACTGTGAAATCAAGTTCTTGAATTTGTTGAGAAACTTAGTGATAGTTTCGAAACTACTTGGGATCATGGAGATGAGTTCATTTTCTAGTTTATGCCCCTTCAAATCATATTTCTGGCCAAGGAGAGATTCAAGCTTGTCCCAAACCTTTTTTGGAGTCTTCAAATCGATAACATGAAAGTGCAAATCTTCATAAATGCTAAGTAGCAACAATCCTACTTCTTGATCAAGCTTGTCTAAGTACTTGGATTTCTCTACTGCACCAGTGGGCTCAACTGCAGAGCCATTCACCACTCTGGAAAGATTCTTCAACTTCAATAATATGTCCATTTTAGCCTTCCATTCGAAGTAGTTGAATGAATTCAAATTGAGATCCATAATGTTGTAGAATTCGAAGCTGAAAGAAGGAGATTCCTGCAAAACAAATGAGATTTATGAAAAGAAGATGTGCTCCAATTCGAATTTAACACTACCTTAGACATTGAGCACATGTGACTAAGTCCTTCACACCTGGCTATACCTCACTGGATTGCTCCAGTGAATTCAAGGTAATAGCACTAGGATTTGTTGTGGAAACTCAAAGGCTTCTGGTGCTCAATGAAAGACTACTCAAGGAATAGTTGCAATTGCTGCAATGGTTGCAATGGCTGCTGCTGCAATTCAAATAGATACTGTCAGATATGATACCATGTAATATTTTAGAGCTAGGATCACTCAGAAGTAGAAGACCTCACTATAATTTACTCATGTAGTATAGAAAGAAGAAGAATAAATGCTTAATCAATAATCACTCATTACATAGAAAATTGAGAAAAATTGTTGTATCATACATCAGCTATAAGCTAGCACTATGTAATGTGAATAATAACTGAATACAATGAATGAGATTCGAATTCCTCTAAGGTCATTCGAATTATCCTCAAAGTGTGGCTTGGATAGCATTGGAGACATCATCCAAACTAGTGGCAGTGGTCATAAAGGTCAACTAGTCAGTCAAATGAGTCTAACTGAGTGCATGGGAACTGATGTAGGGAAGGAGACTCCAATGTGGGTGCATGAGGAGCTGTGAGTAGTTAGTAGATATCAACTAGCTCTCAGTAGGTGCCGATCTAAGTGCTTCAGTCAGTTAACTAATCAATCATCCCCTGAATCAAGGAACTGAGTCATCAACCAACTAACTAACTAAAGTAACTCCTAAATAGGTGGAAGAGGGTGCACTTTTACTCCAGTGATGAAAACAAGGGTGCATTAGTGGCTAGGAGGGATAAAACGGAGCAGAAACAAGCTCCTGGGGGTTGCAAAATAAGGACTAGGTACTGGGAGACTGCCATATTGATGACTGGATACATGCAAATGCATGCAGATGACTGGATGCATGCAAAAATGCAAAATACAAAAATTATGGTGAGAATATTCCAACAAAAATAAGCTCTAGGTGTTGGGGAGACTACCATACTAATTACTGGATGCATGCAGAATGCATGCAAATACAAATGATGATGGTGAGAATATTCCAACACAAATGGGAAAGTCGAAGCGATCAATACAAATTTGAAAATTATTCTTCAACATACCATTAATGCAAGTAGATCAAACTGGCACATCATGTTGTATCTGGTTCTTTGGGCCTATCGATTCAACGTTAAGACTGCTACAGTTTTTTCCCCTTTTCAACTCGTTCACAGGTTGGAGGCAGTCATACCAGTTCAATGTGAGATTCCATATTTGAAGTTGGCTATCCAACTAATTCCCGAAAATTATTCTTTGGAAGAGTGTTTGCTTCATTTAGAGCATTTATATGAGTAGCGTCGTGATGCGCTCATTGTGAATGAAGCTCATAAGAGCCGAATTAAACATTAGTATGATAAGTATGTAAAACCAAGGGTTTTCTCAGAAGGAGACCTTGTTTTGGTGTACGACCAGGACAAGGATCCCTTGGGGGAAGGAAATTTCAAATCCATGTGGCTCGGACCTTATATTGTTTCTAAATTTTTGAAGAAGGGATCTTACGAGTTGATAGATTATGATGGTTATAAATTTCCTGAGCCTAGAAATGGGCTCTACTTGGAAAAGTATTACGCTTAGGCCTACATGCATTTTCTTGTACCATAGTTGTACATGTTTTGTAGAGTTACTCTCTTTTGGATTTATCATCTTATGTGTCTTATGGATTGTGGTTTCATATGGAAACTGAGTGCTTCATAGGATTCACCGATGGCACTAGTCGCCACACTTATTAGTTGGCTTCAGCGGCTTGGGTTATTTACTCACCCTCTATCCAACTCGTTTCTTTGGGAGGTGCTTGTTTGGGCCCTACGATGAAAAACATAGTTGAGTATAGTGCAGTTATCGAATTACTTCGAGATGCTATCCATCACGGCATTTCATGTTTGGAGGTCAGACTCGATTCATAGTTAGTAGTACTTTAGTTGACAGGTGAGTATAGGGTTCGATATATTTCTTTGCTACGTTATTTTTTGCGAGTTAGATTACTTGAAAGACATTTTGATTACATTACATATCAACATATTTCAAGGAATTTCAATACATTAGCTAATGCATATGAAAATTATGTTCTTGAATGGCATTTGTATCATACACAATAACATATAAAACACATAAGATAACATGTATATAATCGATATTGTCTATATATATATCTGGCCCAAAAAATACATATGAGTTTGAGTCAACTACTCTCAAATATACAAAGTGGGCATAAAAAGCCTCAAAAAATAATATGTCACTCTCCCTATGGAGAGGGAGGAGCCTCAGCTAGCTCTACTACGGCCTCTCTATAACAAATGACTAGCCTGACTACTTTTCTAATTAACTGGATCTAGGATGGGGGCATCCTTGCTACATTTTCCTACATATCGAGCGACATCCTTTCTATTTTTTATGTAGGGATATCGTGAGTCAACTATCTCATTTTCCCTCAATGCTCCTCAGCACAGTATCCACAACACCTGGCTTGGTTGGTCATACGTATACTCTAGGATTCCTAGCAGGTCTTGTTGCTCCCACATCTACACATAATGCATATTTTTAGTACTCATACTCATTATAAAAACTATATATACAAAAAACATAAAAATTAAATAATTTCTCAAAAACAAAAAACATATTTTGGTACCTATCTCTCCCCAGGATGCTCCTGTAGGTAGCATAAGCTCGGGATCACCTCGGAAATCCATGCCTGCATAAGGAAACTGCTCTAGAGCCAGTACTTGGTGGCTCCACCACCCTAGATAATCCTCGTCCGCATATGACAAACTTGTTTCACCGCCACCCTGATGTAGGAAGATGTCACCCCATTGATTCATCAGTGGCTCACGGGGGTTCAATGCTGGTAGGTCCATCTTGGGACTAAGACCGGGGACTCTCTCAAAGAAAAAGGTGCATAATATACTACCATATCCAAAATTCTTTTTCTTCCCTGTCTTGCATTCTGTAAGCTGATGTTTCATGTTCACCAGTAATCCTAAACACCAGTCGAAGATAACATTGCATAGATATACTACGCCTATCTGCATGTAGTTCCGTGAGGCCAAGTGTTGCATCGCACTTCCCCCGATCCTGTTTATTGTACTCAAGATCACTTTTAATGGGAAGCTTGCAATCTTCCCAATTGGAACTTGGCTCCCGCTTTTTTCAGTGTTGGCTGTGCAGTAGGTGTTGATTTAATCTTGAATAGACAAAGCACCAAATCCCCTAAATTTTCCTTTGAGGTTCACCACCTCACCTCGTCAAGATAGTATGGTTATGAAATATATGTCACCAATGGTGGTATCCAACATCTGTCCTTGGATATTGAACATGCCATGATTGGCTCCCAATATCCCATGAGCATTTGAAGGAGGTGCGGTTGTGTATGCATGTTTGTTGTACAGAAAAAAAATTAAGATCCCAAACCTCCTTAATGCATTCAATGTAAGAGGATGCCCCCTAGCATTCATGTCCATGGCCTCATGCTCCCTCTCTCTCCAAGTTAAAACCATCCTGCATCACCCATTTCCATTCCATGCATTAGTTTGTGGTTTTTTCTTTTGAACTATGGTACCCAAGGCTTCACCTTTTCAACATAGGTGGGTACCTGCAAGTCTCCCTGCAGTAAAATCGCACACATTTCACGTGCCCGCAACTTTTACTTAGACAGACTCGTGGGTACAAAGCCCTAGTTTTAAAACTTGCTTAAAAACCTCAAAATATCATTGAAAACTTAAAGAAATGGATTAAATTGATAGAGCAGGCAGAGATAGCTTACCTGCAAGTGACGGAGTTCAAGTTCGCTTCCTGGATTGATCACAATCGGTGTTTGAAGTAAGAGGGTTTTTCTCCTTTTCTCCAATGGTAAAATGGTTTTGTGAGTTATGTTTCTAATTTGACACTATTTATACAACTTATTTTCAAATTTTTACCCCCTTTATATAGTTTCAAATCCTTTTTCAATTTTATTTAATCTTAAATGACCTTTTTGAGTTGTTTTTTATTAGGTGAAGCTTTAAAAGGTGCTTTTTCACACTATTAGTTGCAAAAGGTGATTAATACAAAGGTTTGTTTTCTTTTTGACATGTCAATTTAGCTCAACACATTAGATCTATTATGCATTTTATGCCAGTTTCAATCTCCTTTGTTCACTCTTAACTACCATTTTCTGCTAATTCGTTGACGTTGATTCTATCTACAGTTCATCTGTCATTTGAATTATCAAGGAACTTATACATTATACATCATTTTTACCTAATATTAAGTTCCCTGTTCCAATGGAGTCTTTTCATGCTCTTGTTAGACTCTTTAAAATTAACAAGATTTTCGAGCAGACTTGTCTTGTTCAAACTCGTTAAAGTACTTGAACATATATCCACTTAGATATAAGTTTACCCCTTTTCCGGATATTTTTGGATTACTTACGAAAAAGGTGTACTCTATTCATAATGATTAGAAGAGTCCTCTCTCGTACACTTTTACACTTTTTTGGGCGAAGAGGCTAACTTTACGAAAAAGTACAGTATGGAGTTATTGTTTAAGTTTTTCAAACTCCCTAATTATGAAAACACCGGCTAGCCCATACCAACTCAGCTCGATATTAAAATCTACGAGTAGGTGTATGGAGTTCTTGTTTAAGTTTTTCAGACACCTTAAATATGAAAACACCGGCGAGCACAAACAGATCCTGGCTCGATATTAAAATCCACGGATCCGTAAACTATCGAGTACTAGTCTATCTCTTCTTCAAACTCGTTAAAACATGAAGAAGGTCTTGAGTTTCCCTCCCATGGTCTCGTTAAATTACACATGGTTGGAATTACACCAAGCATTCTTCTCTCCCCTCTTCGATCTTGTTTTAAAAATGAATAATGACTATTGAGTTTGCTTTCTTGGACTCATTAAAATTAACAAGAAAGATATTATCGATCTTTCTTTTCAATCTTTTCATGCTCGTTAAAACTAAGAAAAGACATTTTTTAACAAAAAGAGACAGGGAAGGGAAATCTCCACTATTTCATTTCATTTATGGAAGTAGTCTATCCTTGAACATAACACCTTTTTGAGTCTATCAAACAAGTTGGGTTCTAGTTTTGGCCTTAGGATAAACCTGATCTCAGAGTTTTTTCTCTTTTGATTGGTTGCTCTTCCAATCATATGGAGAATCTATTAATGCCTCCTAATTTGCATATTTATATCATGGTCCCTTTGTGTTCAAAGCTTCCTAACTCACTCTTGTGTCATGCTCACTATTCAAGGATACAACCTGTGTCATCCATTCTGCAGTTTCCTTGACCTCATGTGTCGGCCATTCCTTGGTATCGGTATGTTTCATCATGTACTTAGTCCTACTCCATATTAGATAAACTTTGATTGTCTCTCGTGTTGGATGATGGAGGATTCCTTAAGGACTAACCTTCCAACGGACTTCTTCCCATCGAATTCAACTCACCTTACTCTGGGAATGAGGTTTAGAGTTTTTGGTAGTACCTTGGGGATTGCAGTCATCATTGGAATTTCCCTCTCTATTGGGTAGTGGGAATACATCAGTGTCTCCTACTCATTGGATTATTCAGGTGTTAGACTTCAAAACCCCTTATTCACACTTGTTAGAATGTACTAGGTACCTTGGGGCCCATTTTCATTATTGGTGGGTTCCCTCACATTTGATAATGGTCCACATAAATGGCCGGTAATCAAATGGTGTCCTCCATGTTCGACATCAACTCATTTATTTGCATGGTTAGGATTCGTACCTTGAGACGGTTTGGATCAAGAACTTGGGTCTATAATAGCATCATCATATTTTGTTATTTCCCAAGTTGCGCAAGACTGAGCCACACCCATTCTTGGCTCTTAATGAAACATAGATCCAATTTGTTGTTATGGTTATGATCTCCTATTTTGACATGGATCCACTCTTGTATTTCAGTGGCCATGTTATATACATATTTTTCTGTCATATATTGGAGATCATGTTCTACCATTCTAAACATCTCCTGATATCAAGATTGTAATTGATTGCTGACCTTATTTCTGTTTCAGGTACCGTTTGTGATCTCATCCTGTGGCTTCTTTGCTCCTCCTTTTCTTGGGTTTGTAATTCATTTTGGACATCGTTTTCCCTCTGAAATCATACATTAGGGGGCATATGTTACCGATCAAATTAACACTTCTATGTCCGTGACCACATTTCCTTGTCGGTCACACAAAAGGAAATTATGGATGGAAGAGCTTACTTGACCTTAGATGATTTGGATCTGAACTTTGCAATCCTTTCCTCAATAAACATATTTTTTTTAAGCATAACCGTGACTTTGATACTAGCCAACACATGGGTTTACCACGGGTGTCTATACAGACAACCCGCAGGTATGATCTGAAAATGTTGCACCTGCTAGATGCAAGACATAAGAGCCACGAGTCACTCGTTGGTTTTCCAAAGGTATACTCGCGGGTATCTTTAAAAATCTTGAAAAAAACATATAAAATGACTAATTATGGATTAGTTAGGGCAGTTATTCAAACTTCCCAAACCAACTTCCTTTCGAGCCTATCCTCCTAGCCTTTCCATAAATACAAGGGGAGGGGCTTGAGAAAGGAGAGGCAACTTTGGATAAATAAATGTTGGAGGAATACTTACTCAAGAGAGAGAATCAGGAGCCCAGGGTATGATTACAACAATGCCAGTTGCAGGACAAGTATAACTAGTTGTTATTTATCCAAATAAAATCAGAGATTTCCCTTCCAATAACACT
This sequence comes from Larix kaempferi, assembly GCA_027924585.1. NCBI lineage: Eukaryota > Viridiplantae > Streptophyta > Pinopsida > Pinales > Pinaceae > Larix > Larix kaempferi. The sequence goes on along the minus strand of BSBM01000962.1, from coordinate 1,421,039 downwards.
TGTCTTTGTATAAACTTGATGTTTGAATCTGTCATATGAATTTATATATGAGTTTCAATTTCAATTGTTTATCTTTATTTGGTCAAATTTATTTGGGAAATGTAGTCTATTTGTTTGCAGTTCCATTAGTTGGAGTAGTGTAGCAGTGGATCGAGAAGATTAGATTTTGAAAGCTTGGATCAACCGTCGATTATCTAGGTATGAACTTCATCTTGAATCTTATTTATTTTATGAATGGAAAGAAGTGTTGAATGTTACATGTACTTGATTTTATGTTTCTACAATAAAATTTGATGTTTGTCGGTGACCTCTATTTCCCAATCATAGGTTATTAAACCACACAACAATAGGTCTCTCATGTTCTATTACGCATCTACGCAACACTTCATCTGGTCCCAATTTATATAATTGTCCTGCAATCAAGGTAAAATTAGCTGATATTACCACTAATTGTTTCTTTTGTTGGGTAGTTAATTCTATAGGTGCTAAACCTGTAGTTAGAAATTCTACAATGTCTCTAAAATAGTCATATGCTATGTGAACATAAAACAACTGCACATCTGGTAGATTATCATCCAAATTACTAGGTTCCTCTTCTGAATCAATCCTTGAGATATGGTCAGGTCCTGCATTCAATATTCCTGGCTTCACTATGATATCGAAATCATATTCCTGAAAAATTAAAATCCATCTGCATATTCTTCCCCCTAACACTAGTTTGTTGACCAAGTATTTTAAAGTTGAATTATTAGTAAACATGCAAAAGTGCGAACCTAACAAGTAATGCCTAAATTTCTACAATGTGTACACCATGGCTAAGCCTTATCTCTCTGTTGTGGTGTAATTATTTTCTGTTGAAGATAACTTTCTACTAGAAAATGCAATTGGATGGTATATGCCTCCATCACTAGGTTGTTCCAATACAATGCCAAGTGTTATAGATGAATCATCTACGTGTACATGAAATGGATTATTCTAGTCAGGAAAGAATAGAATAGGTGTTGTGACCATTTTCTCTTTCAGTGTATCCAGTCCTCCTTGGCAATATTCAGTCCACTTGTACTTCGTTTCTTTTTTTGATAGTTTCTCCATAGGTGCAGTTATCTATGCGTATCCCTTAATGAATTTACTGTAATATATTGTGTGTCCCAATGTAGTGCGTATCTGCTTAATTGAATTAGGAGGTGGGATATTTACTATGATAGATATCTTCGTTGGATCAACCATCAATCCTTGTTTGCATACTATGTGTACTAACAATATTCCATAAGGAACACAAAAGACACATTTTTTTAAGTTCAAAGAAATCTGATAATGTCTACACTTTGCTTACATCATCCTTAAGTTTGCATGATGGTCCTTCAAAATGAAAAATACGGTCCAATCATCAAAGTAAACTTCCAAGAATTTATGAATATAATCCTTAAATGTAGCTATGAACACTCTTGAAAAGATAACAGGTGCATTCTTCAATCCAAAAGGCATAACAATGTACTGAAATGATCCCCATTCAGTAGCAAATGGAGTCTTGTGTCTATCTTCCACATCAATTTTGATCTGATGGTATCTAGAAAATCCATCAATGAAAGAGTATGCTTCATGTCCACCTACATTATCTAGTGATTCATCTGTGAATGGAGTCAGAAATGGGTCATGCACAGATGCATCATTTAGTTTTTTGAGATCCACACAAATTCTGATTTCCCCTTTAGCTTTCTTGTCTTGAATCACCATGGGACTTATCCATTCTGACTCTTCTACTGGTTCAATGATCCCTGCCTCCAACATTTTATCAATTTATACTTTCACTCTTTCTTTATATCTAGGATTCAATCTATAAGGTCTTTGTTTGATAGGCTTTGCATTATGCTTGAGATGTATTTTCATAACTCCCAAGTCACCTAAAATGCCTGTCATTTCAGAAAACTTGGTAGGAAACAAATCCTGATATTCACGCAGTAGGTTTGCGATCTGTCCCACTGTTTCTTCATCCCAATAATCTCCAATAGAGGAGAACTTTGGTTCTTCATTCATGCTAATATTGATCGTTTTGGTCTTAATGGGGTTACTCATATCTGAAATTTCCAACTCATATTTGTAATTTCCAAGTTAGGTCCTTGTACATCACGTTTTCCTTCAGATTCTGGTATATTCACATCGCAAGGGTCTTCATTTTCATCTTCATCCAGTGTAAAATTATAACACTCAAGGGCATGTTCCAATTGTATTTCCCAATATGGTTGATTATACACAGGCAACGGGACATCATCAAATATATTCTTTTTAATGATATAGATAGCCTCATTAATGCTTGGACAGTCATCCTCAAAACTGAAAGTTAACTGAATTTTTTTTATCATTATGTGCCAATATGTTGTACCATGTCAAAGTTTTATTTCTATATAGCAATTCTTTACTATTGGATCCAACGTGTGCACAAACAGATGAACCCACTTTATTTTTGGTATATGCCTCCATACTCTCAAGCAAGATTCTATATGATCTTCTGGATCAGATTGTCCATTGTACTTTGCTTGTACATTCTCAGTTTGTTCAAAATCTAACTTCCATTAATTTCTTACATTCTTCCCATGTGCTTAATTTTTTCTTGTGCGTAGCCCACCATCTAGTAGGTGTAGCTCACAATGTTATATCTAGAGCTGATAACCTATGTTCTTCTAAAACTGATGCTATATATTCATGAAAGAATGAATGTACGCTACTCAAACCATCGTAAATAGGAATTGGGATTACCTATGTTCCAATCCAATGAAGTGACTCTGTCATACTCGCACATTGTCTAGCTGATACTTCATGCATTCTACTCTTCCAATTCTCCAATCCTGTGTCTGACTCTGATACACATGAACTGTCGCATATCCAGCTCAACATTCCATCTTTTGTAGGATTAATGTAATCTCCTTGGTTAACCATCATCTTGTAGATGTTATCTAGTTCTTGAGCTCTATATTCCTCTCTTATTGGCTCAACATACCCCGTTCCTTGTGAAGGATCTAGGGGTGAAATAACCCTCATATCCCGTCCTTCAAATATCATTTCTTTCTTCAAGTTGATAAGTGAAAGGTTATCAATTTTCCAATCAATCCCTAGTAGTGCAGGATAAGGATTACTATCGTCTATGATCTCAATCACATCAAAGTTTTCTTTACTTCGCACTCCATAAATATCAACAGGAACACCTAATAGCCTCCCCAAAGGAATAACCTTCTATTGGTTATCAAATCTCAACTTTATAAGAGACCAAGATAGATTTGGTTTCCCCATCTGCTCCCATGTTTGTTTTGTTAGCACGTTCACCTCTGAACCCAGATCCAAAATGACCTGGTTCATTTCAAAATATCCAATCTGTGCACTTAACCTCATTTCTCTTCCTGTTATTTTATGGTTCTTAATGTGATGGACTTATCTATGTGCGTCGTTTATTGTACTACACTGCTCATAATATCCCATTACATTCTGTAGTTACCCTAAGGCATGCTCATGCCTTAGCATCTTCATGCAACTCTGTAGAAATTGTGTTACAGGACTTGTCTGCTCTAGCGAAGCTCACGACCCATCATACAATATTGACATACCTAGTGCAGGTTTCTAATTACTTCACAAAGGATCCTTGTAGTCGAAGCTCCCAAGTCCTGAAATTCTTTCATTACTTCCATGAATACTTCTTTTTCTTTGTTAGGGTCAAATATAGGTATCTTTCCAACTTCTTTTCTCACCCATGATCCACCAGTAGGATTTGGTTTTTTTATATGATTATCAAAAGTCGAAGCTTTGTTTTTCCTATCATCTACTGTCAAAACTGCAATTTGAATTACAACATGGATGTTGCGATCTTTATTCCTTTTCTCATATGGGATCATCTGAATATTCTGTTTCTATCCTTATGGTATTTTTTCTTGCATTTTTTCTAGCAAAATGGGACATGCTTCAGTGATATGGTCATAAGATTTACAATACTTACAAGTAGTGCACGGGTTCTGACAGTCTCTTGCCAAAAGTCCAGGTTGACCACAATTATAACATAGAATATGACCTCTACCTCATCCTTGGCTAGTATTACATCCTCTTCCTCTAAATCCAACACGTCCTCTATATGTAATTTGATCGTACTGTGCATTCTCATTGTTGTTATGTATTTCTCCTTGGACCCTGTAGACATCATGCTTTCTTTCTATCATGAGGTCGTATGCTCTACAGCTGGTGTCATCATGGCCAATTTACTTACAAAATGTGCAGTATAGGTTCTTTAGTGTCTGTACATACTTTTGGAGTAGGTAACAGTCCTTTGGTCGATGTCCTCTACATCGACAGATCTCGCACCATGGTCCTTGAGGTTGATTTAATGGATTTGACTCCCCACTAGCGAGGTAATTTCTAAATATAGGACAATGTTCCTTCGAATGTCCTTCTCCTTTACATTTAGTACACCAAATATATTCTCTTACTTATTTTCCTTTTTGTATATCTTGTAGCTGTAATGTCAGATTTTCTAGTTGTGTCTGTATTTGTACCATACATGCACTAGGTTCTCCTACAGGCAAAGCTTCTAGCTTCATCGCAATTTCCAATGCTTCTATTTGTGAAGCAACCTTCTGTTGCATCAATGGTAACCTAATGTGGGGAAAAAATGTAGCTATAAACCACTCTTGATGTCGTGTGGTGCAATGCCAAAGATAAGCTGATCTAACAGGGATTTGAACTTATGATCAAATTCCCACATAGTATCATTAGGTTTCTGTTTTATTTCTTTAAACTCTGTGATGCATTGAGATTTTGATTTATGCTTCTTAAATTATCTAATCAACGCAGCTTTGATGTTATCTAGTATTATGTTTTGTCCAACATAATATTTCATGAACCATGTTAAAGCTCTATCTCTGAATGTAGTAACTAGTTGGTCTTGATTTTGTTAATTTTTCGATAATTTCATTCAATATTATCTAGGATCACTAAGAAAATAACAAGCACAGCATAACAATCACAAGAGACAATGGACACAAAGCATTTCACCGGGGAAAACCAAGAAGGTGAAAAACCCCACAACTTCCTTAGAGATAGAATAAGCCCCAATACAAAGATCACAAGGATCAATCCCCAAAAGATAGATGACTCCAACAGCTACTCCTCCTCCACTTGTGCGCACTCCTCTCTCTCAACTATGCGAGTTGGATGAGTGAGTGAATGATTAGAATGAGAGACACGCACTCTGTATTTATACAATGACTTGACCTGCCTTTAACTTTAACTGGGCCGACTTCCTAAGGAATCCTATTAACCCATCCACATATAAGTTGTGACACTTACAATAATACTTGCGAAACTTACAAATACAAATGACGACACTTCTGAATTGAGTAATAATACATCTCCAATATGAATGTAATCAATTACAAGTGTAATACATTGAATAATATCTTCCGAAGTTACAAATACATCAACACTCCCTCTTAACTAGGAAGGTATTCTCTTGACACAGGTCATCAATACACATACGCATAAGTCTTTAATTATGGAGGTGGATCATCATCACTGGATCACATAGCATCATCGTCACTACTGGTGTACTCGTCATCTTGATCACTGGGCTATCTCTCAATTCTTCTTGTCATAGGAAGTTCTACAGAGCCAGCCCTTTTTCATGTTGGATGTAGGCCTAGCCTCCTGTAGGTATTCATCATCTCTGCGAGCTGGCCATCCTATGGAATCCTCAGGACTGATTACGTGCGTCAACAAAACCTCGAAAGAGCATCCTAGGAATGATTACGAGCTTACTGCTCAACCTATCGGATCTCCCAGGGAAATATTACATGTGACCACCACAAAACCTTAAAAGAGCATCCCAGGAACATTTATGTTCCTAGCACGACCGACAATATCTCTAAAGAGCATCCCAGGACTTTTACGGGCCTAGCACAACCTATCGTATCCCTAGGATTGATTACATGTGGTCTGGAAAAACCTCAAAAGATCATCCCAAGACTGATTACAAGCTTACTACTCAACCTATCGGATCTCCCAAGGAAATATTATATGCCACGGATAAAACCTCGAAAGAGAATTTTCCATATCTCCTAGGGAACTATTATATGCCATAGGCAAAACCTCGCAAGAGTATCTACAAATCTCCCTAGGAAATACTATATGTCCCTCCAAGCAAAACCTCGAAAGAGCATTTGCCAGATCTCCCAGGGAACTATTATATGCCATAGGAAAAACCTTGCAAGAGTATCTCCAAATCTCCCAGGGAAATCTTATATGCTTATCGCACATTAGAGGAAATTTGGATAAAAAATGGGCCTCCAAAGGAAAATAATAAGAAAATAATAAAACAATAGTAGAGAGAGAGGAAAAAAACTACTTTTTGGATCGTATTTTCAACTTATTGCCTTGTAGGTTTACTCAAATTTCAAGCAGGAGGACTCGTTGGATGCATAATTTAATTATGCATCCAATGAGTCCTTCGGCTTGAAATTTGACTAAACCTACAAGAAAATAAGTTGAAAATACGATCCAAAAAAGTAGTTTTTATTTTTTCCCTCCAATTTTTTTAGGTGCTCCCTTTTTGAATTTTAAAGCATTTTGATTGGCTAATACATGATGACATGGAATTTGTATTATTTTTGGAAGCCCCATTTTAAATTGAATTTTCCTCTAATGCAACCTATCCACGGCCACGGAGTATCATCCTGATACTCATGATCAACCTGATCATCCTCGCACGGAGCATCATCCTGATGCTCATGATCATATAGATCATCATCATACAGTACATCATCCTGATGCACATCGTCATCACATGATCATCCTGATCATCATCATACAGTACATCATCCTGATGCACATCATCTGGAGCATCGTCCTGATGCTCATCACACCACTCTTACATCCACATCCATGGGAAGGATCCTCCTACCACCATGCTTGGAATGGCTCCTGCAAATGTGTCCCATCACTTCCTCCTCGAAGTATCTTCTATCTGAAGAACACCAAGCCTCTCTCTGAAGTACTCGAACTTCACTCTGGCTAGTGGTTTGGTCAACACATCTACAATTTTCTCATCCATCGCAACATACTGGAGCTTCACTACTCCTCTCTGCACCATATCCCTGATATAATGATATTTGATCTCGATGTGCTTTGACCTATCATGGAAAACCGGGTTCTCAGACAAATTCACACAACTCTAGTTGTCACAGAAGATATAGGTAGCATCCAACTGGAGATCAAACAAATCAGATAGTATCTTCCTTAGCCATACTGCCTCACAACTAGCTGAACAAGCTGCGACATACTCTGCTTTGGTTGTACTCAGTGCTACGCAGGATTGCTTCCTGCTTAAACCAAGAGATCACACCTGATCCCATACTGAAGTAGCACCCCGAAGTGCTCTTCCTATCTGCAGCATTGCCTACTCAATCTGAATCAACATAACACTCTAGGTTAAATTTTTTATTTGCATCATACTTGAGCCCATAATCAATTGTACCCTTCAGGTACCTCAGAATATGTTTTACATCAATCAGGTGAACATGTCAAGGATCTGTCAGGAAATGGCTCAAGGTGTTCACCACAAAGCAAATATCTGGTCTCGTGTTCGTCAGGTACATCAAGGACCCAATCATCTGACGATACACTGTGGCTTCAACCGACTCTGATGAAGCATCACTCAATAGCTTCAGGTTCGATGCCATAGGTGTGGCCATGGCCTTGCAGTCCATCATTCCGAACCGCTTCGGGATCTCTACTGCATACTTCCCTTGTCCAAGGAAGATTCCATCTACACTCTGCCACACCTCCATACCTAGAAATTAATGCATCATACCCAATTCCTTCATCTCGAACTCAACAGCAAGCTTCCTCTTTGTGTCGAAAATCAACCTATCCTCACCTGTCACAAACAGGTCATCCACATACAATAGGAGTATCACTGGATTTCCTTCCTCAACCTTGTCGTAAAGGTTGGAATCTGCTTTACTCTTGGTAAAGCCCAAATTGGATAGGAAGTTGTCTATCCTGCCATACCATGTCCCAGGTGCTTACTTCAAGCCATACAAGGATTTCTTTAACTTGCACATATATGACTCCCTGTCATGTGTCTCAAAACCGTGTGGTTGCTCCACATACACTTCCTCTTCGACTACATTATTCAATAAAGTTGTCTTGACATCCATCTAGTGTATATTCCACTTCATTACTGCAGCCAGAGAAAGTATTATTTTGATGGAAGTGTATCTGGCTACAAGTGCAAAAGTCTCTTCATAATCTATCCCCTCTTTCTGGGATAAGCCACAAGCCATAAACCTTGCCTTGTATTTCTCTATGGTGACATCTGCAGCATGCTTGATCTTGTAGATCCATTTGGAAGTCACAACAGACTTCCCTTCTGGTCTTGGGACCACATCCCAAACATCATTCTTCATGATCGACTGATATTACTTGATCATGGCATTCTTCCATTACTGCATCCCGAATCCTGGGAATTTCAGATTCTTCAATATCTTCAATAGATAGTTTTCTTTGAATTTCATTGTTGGAACAAATGTTGTAGTCCTTCTTTTGTTGGTGACTATACACGATCTTTCCTACAAGTCAAATTCAATTGCATGATTAGAAACTTCTCATAGTTTACAGAACAAAGTCTTACACATAAAGGAATATGTCATACATTCATGCAATTATCTTAGCCAATGCTTCAATACAACATTCATCCATATCCCATATTCATATGGTAACTTTCTATATTCCTTCCATCTCTACCAGAACATTGTTAAGAGTTTGCACTACTCCCAACATGTCAGCAAAGAGGTTTCATTCTAGATAAGTAGCAATGGAATGTTGTACAATGCCATAGGCCACTTACCCATCACATGCATATTAGTAGTATATTTTTCATTAATGCAATTATTCTAATATGCATAATACACAACCTAAGTATAGGAACATAAGTATAGACATCATTGAACAATATTATTTAAACAATCAGATATACAAGAAATGACAATTCAAATACTTATATATGTTTGTTTGTTGGGTGGAATCCCTCTCAATATTTGATTCCTTTCTGCAACTCCATTCTGTTGTGGATTGTGAGGAGTGGTCAACTCCCTCTTAATCCCTAAATCACTACGTAGCTTCTTGAAGTCTGCTGAAGTGAATTCTCCACCATTGTCGGATCTAAAGGTCTTGATCTTCTTTCTAGTGTGGTTTTCTATCAAGGATTTGAATTCCTTGAATTTGTTGAATACTTCATCTTTGATCTTCAAGAAATAAATCCAAGTCTTCCTACAGAAATCATCATAATATACATACCCACTCAGAGAACTGGATAACATCGGACTGCATACATCGGAGTGGATAATTTCCAAGATTCCTTTTGTTTTTCTTTTACTGCTTGGAAATGCCTTCTTTGTGTTCTTTCCTTTTTGCACATTCTTTGCAAACACCTTCATGCTTTAACTGAATTTCAGGAAGATCTTCTACTGCTTTGCTTGCAATTATTAGTTCTCTATAGTGCACATGTGCAAGCCTTCTATGCCAAAGTTCACTTGTCTCCATGGATTCATGTACAATGGCATGTTCAGGTTGTCCCTTTAATTTGTACAATCCTCCCTCTTTATCTCCAATCACTACTGCATCATCTATGGTCCTACCTTTTGTCCACATAAGTACTTGGCCATCCACAAATGCAACTCTCATCCCCTTTGCATCCAAATATGATATGGAGAGAAGATTCTTCTTGAGACCAGGTACATATAAAACATCTTTCATTTTTAAAGACTTCCCAGAGTCTAGCTTGTAGGAGGCTTCACCACTTCCTTTTATAGGGTATTGATAGTCATCCCCAAGTTTCACCTTATGAGGTGACTCATGTTCAGATAGGTCCATAAGAGATTCTTTAAATCCCGTCATGTGTTTAGAAGCCCCACTATTAATAAGCCAATCATTACACCCATGTGTAACAGTACCTGTGAGAGTAGAGATTAGAACATATTCATCATCACTTGAAGAGTCTTCACTTTCTACCTTAGTATTCTTCCTGGGAGGTTCATCATCCTCAGCAGCATGAGCATGATATCTCTTCTTGTTGCTCTTCTTCTTGTTGTTGTTGGAGCTCATTTTGTTCTTGGGACATTCTGAGGCAAGGTGTCCCTTCTCATTATAAGTGAAGCATCTCAGATCTTTCTTCTCGCTTTGATGGTGGTGTGAACATCTCTTGTGATAAGATTGCTCCCTCTTGGGCTTACTTTTCTTGGTGTGTGCTGTGAGAGCTTGATCTTCATTTCCCATCTTTTCTTCTCAGGCCACAAGCCTAGCTTCTTCTTTTGAACATTCCTCCCATAGTCTACTGAAAGAGATCAATTTCTTTCTTGCACAAATACCTTGGATGAAGGAGCCCCATGACCTAGGTAGGCCATTCAATGTGGTCATCACAATCTTTCCATTCTCCACTACTTCATCCACAACTTCAAGTTGTTCTTTGATTTGAGAGACCTTAGTAAACTAGGATTGGATGGTCTCTCCATTCTATATCTTTACCCCTTTCAATTGGTTTCGCAGAGTCATCTTTCGATTTATATTCTTTCCTTCAAACAACTTGGTCAAGGAGTCAAACATCTCCTTAGGTGTATTTAGGGAAGACACCTGGGGTATGAGATAGTCTTTGATATAATCAACAATGATTCTCTTGGCCTTGACCAATTTCATCTTGTGTAAAACCTTAGCCTCATCTCCGTCTGGAACTGGAACCTCTTCTCTTATGTAGGTGTCCAATTCATTCTCTTCTAGGATTAACCCAATCCTATACTTCCATGCTCAGAAGTTATCAGCCCCTTCAAGCTTATCCTCAAGCTTGGTGTGGTGAGACATCTTAATGAGAAACTCAAATGGAAATAAATGATTTAGGTATTACCACTTGATTTGCTGAAACTAGATCTGGAGCTAGATTAGGGTTTGTCAGAGAAACCCTAAAAATTAAAACTTTGAATTTCAAACTTCTGATTGGATGGAAAGATGCGCCTTGCTGAGCTAATCAAGCTGGTATACTTCAATTTTGAAATCTGCAAAATTTGACCCCTCAAAATTGACTTTGAAACTTTTGGATCTGTAGTTTCTGGTTTTCTGGTCAAAATCTTGAACTAGGGTTTGATTGTGCCCGGGGTTCTTCCGAGCCAAAAATTTTGATCTTGATCTCTAAACTTCGATTCTTATGACAATCATCCAACCATGGTCTCAGATTCCAAAAATTCCAACTTTTGCAGAAACCCTAATATCCCGCTTTTCTGGTCAAAATCCCAAACTAAGGTTTGATAGAGCTCAGGGTTTTGCCCAACCAAAAAATTCGATCTTGGTCTCTAAACTTTGATTTTTCAGAGGAGCATCCAGCCGTGGTCTCAGATTCCAAAAATTCCAACTTTCTTTGAAACCCTAATTTCCCACAGTACTGACAGGCCAAAAACTGAAAATGCTCAGAATTGAATTGTGTCTCGATAGAAAGATGCTCCCTTGCTAGGAGAGTCAATCTAGCCTCCTGCCTTTGATGAAATATGGAGAGAAACCCAAAAATTAAGAAGCCATAGCTTCTGTAGCTGCACAGTGTCTTCTTCTTAGTAACACTCTGATACCATGTTAATTTTTTGATAATTTCATTCAATATTATCTAGGATCACTAAGAGAATAACAAGCACAGCATAACAATCACAAGAGGCAATGGACACAAAGCATTTCACCGGGGAAAACCAAGAAGGTGAAAAACCCCTCAACTTCCTTAGAGATAGAATAAGGCCCAATACAAAGATCACAATGATCAATCCCCAAAAGATAGATGACTCCAGCAGCTACTCCTCCTCCACTTGTGCGCACTCCTCTCTCTCAACTATGTGATTTGGATGAGTGAGTGAATGATTAGAATGAGAGACACACTTTCTCTACTTATACAATGACTTGACCTGCCTTTAACCCTAACTGGTTCAACTTCCTAAGGAAGCCTAATAACCCATCCACATATAAGTTGCGACACTTACAATACAAATGACGACACTTATGAATGGAGGAATAATACATATCCAACAGGAATATAATAAAGTACAAGTGTAATACATAGAAGAATATCTTCCAAAGTTACAAATACATCAACAACTTTATATCATCATCTTGTACTTGTTTAACGTTCAAGAGAGAAACCAATTTTACTCTAGATCTTCTAGGATGGTTCCTTTAAAAACATATAACTTTATATCATCTTCTAATCTTCTTCTAGGAGGTGTAGGGTTCTGAAATACTACAATACTACTTCTGGAGTGAAATGGTGGAGGCATACCACCACTAGGATGATTCTTTGTATTTGTTCCTGCAGTATTACTACTAGTGTTCTGCGAACTAGTAATATTTCTTTCAACAAATATAGGTTTCTGCGGGGTGATATGATGATAGCTAATATGTCTAGGTTCTGTCTCATTATCAGACTTAGCCTAAGATGAGTTTCTAACACTCTCTAACTCAGTTTCTAGGAATGTGCAAGGTTCAACTTCACGAGACCTCTTTCTAGTGCTATTTTTATATCTTTTTCAACTACATAGAATGCCAATGTCTTCATCTGTGTCACTATATGTGTTTTTTAACATTAAAGACTCAAACCATAGGAATCAGATTGCATTCTTAATACACCTTTTTCAGCTAATATCATTTTAATGCATACACTCAGGTTTTTCAAGTACTTACCTCTAAATCCCTTGAAAAAATATCTTTCGGCTGCACTATAGGACTTCAAAGTGTCCACAGCAAAATTTGTAATGTATCCTTCCAACAAGCTATCCAGATTTTGTGTTTCACTCTTGCCTGGATTCCATATCAACATGACACATCACCAGAATATCGGTCCAAAGTTGACAATGGAACCATTTGTTGGACTTCTTCTTCTTGACCCGGGTTCGGTGATTTTAGCGAGGCAACAACAAAACCCCTTTCACTGGCCCTTCCAGCATCAACTTGTAAACAGGATGAAGTATCACCCGAAGCAAATATGGGGGGTTACAGAATCAAGCTTCTTCAACCATGGCGATGCGCAGATGTGGTTAAAAACATGTCTAGGAACCCTCTCTAACATCGACAACAAAATATGATGAACAAATGACTTTGCACGTCACAACTTCTGAATAGTATAAATAACTATGTTGAATCTCTATTGCATTCACTAGATAGCTACGCATTCATCATTCTAATTGTTCCTCCATAACATTCATACATATGTATTCCATTTACTTAGCATGAAGCTACCATTAACATATACATGAGATAAAATACATAAACACACCATAAATCCGCGTACAAAGCACAATATAAGCTCAGATACATAAACACATAGATTTACGTGGTTCACCCCCAGGAGGGATCTACACCCACGGGAAATATTATTATAATGACTTGGAAGGGCAACAGTTCCATTCTACACACTTAGCGACAGACTCTTCTCTGCAATAATATCTCTATGCACTCAGATGTAGAATTAGTTCTCTCTCTTTATCACTACTCTTCTATAACACCCAACCAACCGAAAAGCACTAACCAAAAATACAACCCTTCCTCATACAAAACTAACCTTATATATATATATATATGCCTGAAGGTCACATATTACAATAACTATGGGTCAACACCCATAGTACCCAAAACCCAAAAAACCACGTGGTTCTTTTGTAGACCACGCTAAGCTTTAACTTTGATGTCCCTTTGGCGTCTCTTCCTCTAACTCCGAGACTTTCTCTGACAGCACACATGTTGCTTCTGTAGCGGTGTGTCCTTTACACCACTTCGCTTCATAAATTCCTCCTCCTGTAGTAGTCAGGTCGCCGCTCAATCCCTTAACTGCACCAACCACCTCTGGATATCCTTAGTACTTTGTCTTTACTATGGCAACATGTCCTTTCCTTTTGATTGTACTTCACTCCATACCCTCTGCTCGAGATTTGCGGAGTCGCTTTTCTCCCAAAAATAGTCAATCTCAGGCCTCGCCTAACTGTACTTTGCCTTCATAACTTCCTCTTCTTGGGCTACACCCAATAGCATCCAATAGATCTGATAGGAAAAAAACGACCAAAGGTGAAAAGGTCAGAATAAAATTCCGTAGACGTATGGATTTTTTTCTTGTGGAAGGAGGATTGTGCTCCTACGATGATGAGAGCATAGGAGACATCGAGGTGCCACCCAGGTATCAACACCTGGTGAAACAATGGGTACCTAAGGAACACCCTTTATTGGACACTGAATTTAGTGTAAAAAATAGGTTGTATTGCATTACACCATTCTCCTTGCATGGCCTTGGCCTATTTTCCATGGATGGAATAAATGTAAAATACAATACATTAATTGAATTGTCGATGGACTATGTCGAAACATGTTACGATTACAATGATCGGATCCAATTAGTCCGCTACATGCGAAGTATACAGAGATACGCACTCACCGAAAATTATAAACATCTAATAAATATCGATAAGAATAAGGGAGTGATTATCCATATTGATGGAAGGCCTAAAGCTTCCGGCAATATCGCAGGGTTTATAAACATCACACGACCCGAAACAATAAAAAAGCAACCAAATTGCATATATGAGGTAGGTGAAGGAAATCGGGTAGTCGTGTGCGCAATAAAAAATATAGCTCTCGAGGAAGATTTATTAGTGGATTACCATTTGAATCAAGTAGATACATCGACTAATAGTGTACGGGTACTTATGCAACACCTATTTAAGCAACCACTATTGATTGCATTATATTTTTTTTATCTTTAATTATGTATGAAATATTTCACGGTTCTAATTTTATTGTAATGTAGTAGGATGATCATGGAAAAGGATTAGCCTCATAATAGGTAAACAATTAATAAGTTTGATTTACATTCAACGTGAATTTTATCATTTCTTTATGTAATTTTATTTGTGTGGCGATAATTTTTTTTATCTTTAACAATTTTTTAAATATTTTGTGTTTCTAATTATGAAATAATGTAGCAGGATGATCGTTGAGTCGGGATATCCTCACAACAGGTAAACAATTAATAATATTGATTTATGTTTTATGTGAATTTTATTGTTTGTTAATATAATTTGATTTGTGCGGCGATCAAGTTTTTATACCTTTAACAATTTTTTAAATATTCTGCAGTTCTAATTATATAATGTGGTGGGATGATCGTGGAAAAGGGCTAGCCATAGAACATGTAAATGAGTAACAATTTCGACTTACATTTAACGTGAATTTATTATTTGTTTATATAATTTTATTCTTGTGGCAACCGTTTATTTTCTTTTACATAACTGGAATAACATTTATTTTGTTAAAATATGTAGTTGGTGGGCCATGATTATCATGATTCACTAAACCAAGTGGATTTGTACTCATCCCCCGACCCGATGGTAATGATACATAAAAATATAAATAAAGCGAACAAGGAACTTGAATGCTTATTAGACATTGTAGAACAAACTTCTGAAATCGAAGAAATGATCTTTCAAGTAATGGCACAACTTGACACATATAAGTTAATAACCATAATTTAAAGTGTTTTTATTTTTATTTTTATGTCATAAGATCAATTATGAAAGTTTTTTTTTTTACTTTTACATTATTTAAACAAATAAAATTTTCTTTCTTATACAGATATTTTTGCAACATGTTGACACTGGCATGCATGGTCTCGGTAGTAGTCGGACTGCACAAATGCCACAGATTCCCAACATAGGCCCTTGCTTACCTACCAGGATATTTAGTACTCCACCTTCCATGTTGAAATATTGTAACTTCTAAGAATATTATATTTGTACTTTATTATTACGGAGATGTTTCATTCCTCCGTGAAGACCTTATTGTATATCCGGAGATGTTAATTCCTCCGTTGGAATGTGGTAACTTGGGTTATTACACTTCCCTAGTGGGGTCGGCCCAGAGTCAGTTGTAATGGGGTGTTTAACCCAGTCGTTAAAGATGGGGCCGACCTAGTTAATATAAAAGACAAGTCGGAGTAGTGTATAAATAGAGGTATGTTCCTCATTTAACACACTCACTCATTATTCACTCACTTGTGAATGGCGCATAGGTGAGAAAGAGAGATCTTCTATGGAGGAGAAGGAGCTCATGTTTGGGATATACATCTCTGTATTGTTGATCATCTATATTGAGGAAGCTTTGCTAGGTTTTCTACCCCATGAGGGTTTCCCACGATAAATCTATGTCTCTTGTGTTTATGATGTGCTTGTTGTTCTTTCAGTGATCCTGTATATGCTATTATTGTGAAATGAAATGCAATGCTGATATTTTCTGTCTTAGCATATTGAATCTTAACATGGAATCAGAGCTAACCTGAGAAGAAGACACTGTGCAGTTATGAAATCTAGGGCTTCTTGTTTTTTGGGTTTCTATCCACAGATCTTGAAATGGAGGAGGCTATATTGACTCTCCTCAGCAAGGCGGATCTTTCTGTCAAGACAGAATTCATTTCTGATCATTTTTAGTTTTTGACCTAAAAATTAGGGTTTCAGAGAAAATTGGAATTTTTGGAATCCGAGTCCATGGCTGGATGCTCCTTAGAAAAATCGAAGTTTAGAGACCAAGATCAAACTTTTTGTTTGGGTGAAGCTACGGGAAAATCAAACCCTAGTTTAGGGTCCTGACTAGTAAATCCAGAAATTAGGGTTTCTGCAAAAATTGGAATTTCTGAAATCTAAGACCATGGCTGGAATCTCCTTGAAAAAATTGAAGTTTAGAGATTTGGATCGAACTTTTTGGTTGGGTGAAGCTCTGGGAAAATCAAACCCTAGTTTGGGGTCCTATCTAGTAAATCCGAAATTAGGGTTTCTGCAAAAATTGAATTTCTGAAATCTAAGACCATGGCTGGAAGCTCCTTGGAAAAATTTTAGAGCTTTGGATCAAACTTTTTGGATGGGTGAAGCTCTGTGAAACTCAAACCCTAATTCAGGGTCCTTCCCAGTGAATCTAGAAGTTTCAAAAGCAATTTTGAGGGGTGAAACTTTGCAGTTTTTCAAATTCTGAGTATACCAGCTTGATCAACTCAGCAAGCTCCAGATCCATTTTTCAACAAATCAAGTGGATTGGGTCAATCCTAAAAGAGAATGAGTTGGACACTTACATAAGTGAAGAGGTTCCAGTCCCAGAGGGAGAAGAGGCTAAGGCCTTACATAAGAATGCTACAAGCAATCTCGACAGGTATGACTTGAGGAAATACAGGTATGCTTTGAAATCTGATTCTTGATTAAGTTCATAACATGTTTGTCTTCATATTATTGAGGTTAGTACAATTATGATTGTTTGACAATGAATGCATGTGAATGATAGAAGACATTCATTGATTAGGGTTATGACATTTATGATTATACTAATGCACTTGTGGTGTTGTATGAGAATGATGTTGTCTGCTAACAAGATACAGGTACATCAAGAAAGACAAATCAAGTTCTATGACCATGATGACATAAAGACAAAGACTCATCCATAGTCTTTGACCACATATAAGCTCTACGAGGTATGTATGACTTTGTTCTACTATGCTTAACTTATGAGATATGCAGGTTCTAGCACAAGGTCTCTAAATAATTGAAGAGAACAAAGAAGATATTGTTGGGTATGTTAAGACATAACCAAGCTTGACAATCCAGGTATGTTTTCCTATATCAAGTTAGAATCCTACTTTGTTAGGATATTAGGTAAGTATACCTATGTATGAAATGATCATGACCATACATACTTAAGATTATCTAGAATCATAATGTTTTGATAGTATTAAGACTATACTAATGAATGTATGATTATGTATGAGATCATGATGATGACACTAGTGCACACTTAAGCATGCATAGTGGTCCAGGATGGATAGAATTT
Source organism: Larix kaempferi (assembly GCA_027924585.1). Taxonomy (NCBI): domain Eukaryota; kingdom Viridiplantae; phylum Streptophyta; class Pinopsida; order Pinales; family Pinaceae; genus Larix; species Larix kaempferi. The sequence goes on along the minus strand of BSBM01000962.1, from coordinate 1,403,129 downwards.
CAAAATAGAGATCAAGCGGGAGGAAACCACACAAACATAATAGATAAGTATTTAAGTTGTCATTTGAATTACTTCTTGAATCTCTGAATAGTAAATGATATTGCTCGTAGTAGTTGTATGCATTCCTAGAATATATCATGCTAAGTGTAAACATTCATATAGCATTGAACAGTATACTACTAATATGCATATGATTGGTAAGTTGGACAAACATTCCATTGTTGCTTGTCTAGAATGAAACCTCTTTGCTGACATGCTGAGAGCTGTGCACGCTCTCGATAGTATGTTCTGGTAGAGATGGAAGGCATCTAGATAGCCACTCTATGCATACAGGATATGGAAAAGTGTTGTGTCAAAGTACTGGTCAAGATAGTTGCATAACTATGTGAATCATATATGTATGCATAATAGATTATGATGTCAAACATGATTTGATGATTATGAATTATTACTAATCATGTAATTAACTTTGATTTGTAGGAAATATCATGAAGAATGATGAACACCGAACAAGTGATGGATGTTCAACAAGAAGATTTACAAATCAAACATACTATAGAAGGCTCGTGGCTAGAAGATTCTCTTAGAAAGAGGAAGAGGATCATGACGAGATGTTTTCTCTAAGTGGTTAGATAAGACCATTCTCTTAATAGTGTAATTGAAGAAGAAGTGTGAATCAGGCTCTGTACGGGTACCTAGGATCGATAGTCATTTGATGAGATTAATGATCACCATGGGTGATGTGGATTTCAACCTTTGCTACAAGGTTGAAGATGGTGTCTATATACAGATGACATTCTTCTCTTAGATGGATGCAAGAAGGAACTCACCACAGAGTTCAAATGATATTGAGACTCATATCAGTAGACCCATCTGACAAGAGATGGCACAGATAGATATGCAGAAGATCACTCAATGCATAGTGTGAATGATGTTCAGTCACAAAGGGAGAATTGATAGCTTCTTGACAAGCTTGGGATTTACCAAAACTAAAGCTGATACTAAGGTTATGGATGATGAACCTGTCATACTATTACTGTATGTGGATGATCTCTTTCTGATAGGGAATGTGAAATAGATCATGGAAAGCAAGAAGAAGCTAGCTACAAAATTTGAGATGTAACATCTCGGATTGATGCATTACTTCCTAGGTATGGAAGTATAGCGAGGCCCAGAAGGAATCTTTCTCAACCAGGGAAAAGTATTTGATATGTTGGAATGAAAAAGCCATGGCCACTCCCATGGATTCCAACTTGAAGCTGTTAGTTGATGACTTATCAGAGTTAGTGGATGTGACTCTGTACAGACAGATTATTGGGTCATTGATGTATCTGAGGAATACCAGGCCAGATATATGCTTTGCTGTGAACACCGTGATTCAATATCTAGTGGAACCTAGGCATGTTCACCTGATAACTGCAAAGCATGTGATGAGGTACCTAAAGGGTACGATAGACTTTGGTCTATGTTATCTTGGAGATCATGACTTCAGATTGTATGACTACATAGATGTTGATCGGGATGGAAGTGTATCAGACAAGGAAGAGTACATCGGGTGGATGTTATTGTCTAGGATCTACCATGATATCATGGTTTAGCAGGAAGCAGTCTAGTGTGGCTCTCAGCACAGCTGAAGCGGAATATATGGATGCTTGCTCTGCTAGTTGTGAAGCGATATGGATTCGGAAGTTGTTATCAGGATTGTTTGACTTAGAGATGGACCCCACTGTGATCCTGTGTGACAACCAGAGTTGTATCAAGATGACAGAAAATCCAATGTTCCATGATAAGTCAAAGCACATAGAGATCCGATATTTCTATATACGGGATATGGTGCAGAAAGGAGCTATTAAGATCGAATATGTGAGCACTGACAAACAAGTTGCTGATGTATTGACCAAACCTCTGTCTCGAGTAAAGCTTGAGTATTTCTGAGACAAAATTTGTGTAGTTCAGAAGGACCCTCCTTGAAAGGGGGAGTGATATGGTCGATGATGATATTTGGATACTGGTATCGATCTAGATACATGTATCGATGATGATATTGCCTATATCGACGATAAGGTCGATGATGATGATACCTGTATTGATGTGGATACTTGTATCGATGATGAGGATACATGTATTGATGATGAGGTTACATGTCCCGACGATGAGGTCGATGATATCAATGATAATGTTGATAAATGGTCCTAAGACTTGGTCTAAGTTGACGAGAGGGATTGTATCATCCCTGGACCTCGGTCCCTGAATTGATCCGTAGACATATGTCTCCGAGAAGTGGTCCCTAGTAGATGAGAGGGATTGTATCATCCCCGGACTTCGGTCCCTGAATTGATCCGTAGACTCTTGTCTTCGATAAAGATGTTGGTGAATGATGTAATGTGCGCTCCTGAATTGCTCAGCATAGCAGTAGGTGATCATTCAAAAAACCTATAATGATGTAATGTTCACTCCTGGATTAGCAAGTGATCATTCATAGATTGTACATCCTAGAACTAATCTAGGTCACACCTCAGTTGAAATAGTACTGGCTCTGTGGTTGTAAATCCTAGATCTGATCTAGGTCACACCCCAGTTGAAATAGTATTGGCTCTGTGGTTGTAAATCCTAGATCTGATCTAGGTCACACTCCAATTGAAATAGTACTAGCTCTGTAGTTGGCTGGAATGATGTAATGTGTGCTCCAGGATTGCTCAGTGTAGCAGCAGGTGATCATTCGCAGGTCCTGTAATGATGTAATGTTCACTCTTGGACTGCTCAGTGTAGCAGTAGGTGATCAGTCACAGGTGGTAAAATCCTAGATTTAATCTAGGTCACATCCAGTATGAAAAAGGACTGGCACTATGGTCGGGATTGCATCGTCCCTAGACATGTTGAGGTGTCTTAAAGTCATAAGGATTGATCATCCTGTAAGTAGATCGGGATTGCATCATCCCTAGACATGAGAGGTATCTTAAAGTGATAAGGATTGATCATCCTGTAAGTAGATCGGGATTGCATCATCCCTAGACATGAGAGGTGTCTTAAAGTGATAAGGATTTATCATCTTGTAAGTACATCGGGATTGCATCGTCCCTAGACATGAGAGGTGTCTTAAAGTGATAAATATTGATCGTCCTGTAAGTAGATCGGGATTGCATCGTCCCTAGACATGAGAGGTGTCTTAAAGTAAGAAGGATTGATCATCCTGTAAGCAGATCGGGACTGCATCAGCCCTAAACGTTTGGTTCAAAATGTACGTGATAGGACTGCATCATCCCTGAACGTTTGGTTCAAAATGTACGTGATAGGACTGCATCGTCTCTGAACATTTGGTTCAAAATGTACATGATAGGACTGCATCGTCCCTGAACATTTGGTTCAAAATGTACGTGATAGGACTGCATCGTCCCTGAACGTTTGGTTCAAAATGTACATGATAGGACTGCATCGTCCTTGAACGTTTGGTTCAAAATGTACTTGATAGGACTGCATCATCCCTGAACGTTTGGTTCAAAATGTACGTGATAGGACTACATCGTCCCTGAACATTTGGTTCAAAATGTACATGATAGGACTGCATCGTCCCTAAACATTTGGTTCAAAATGCACGTGATAGGATTGTATCATCCTTGGACTTATGTCCTAAAGTGAACGGGATTGATCATCCTGTAATTGGATCATGTGTATTGCAGAGTATGCTTCTATGATGATGTTGTTGATCGAGAGCATCCAGATGTTGATGTTGTTGATCGAGAGAATCCAGATGTTGATGTTGTTGATCAAGAGGATCCAGATGTTGATGTTATTGATCGAGAGGATCCAGATGTTGATGTTGTTGATCGAGAGGATCCAGATGTTGATGATGTTGCTGTAGCTGTTCGAGTGCTGCAGAAGATGAATATCCAATATTGAATATCTTGAAGATGTTCCAGTAACTGTTTGAGTTACTGATGATGTGTGAAGAAAGCTCCCAATGATTTATAGATGTATCATGTATCATGTAATTGATGACTCCTTTCTCCTACAGATGTTGTTATAATATCCTTCTCATTAAGGGGGAGTGTTGAAATATTGTAACTTCTAAGAATATTATATTTGTACTTTATTATTCCGGAGATGTTTCATTCCTCCGTGAAGACCTTATTGTATATCCGGAGATGTTCATTCCTCCGTCAGAATGTGGTAACTTGGGTTATTAGACTTCCCTAGTGGGGTCATCCCAGAGTCAGTTGTAATGTGGTGTTTAAACCAGTGGTTAAAGATGGGGCTGACCTAGTTAATATAAAAGACAAGTCGAAGTAGTGTATAAATAGAGGAGGTGTGTTCCTCATTTAACACACTCACTCATTATTCACTCACTTGTGAATGGCACATAGGTGAGAGAGAGAGAGCTGCTATGGAGGATAAGGAGCTCATGTTTGGGATATACATCTCTGTATTGTTGATCATCTATATTGAGGAAGCTTTGTTGGGTTTTCTACCCCATGAGGATTTCCCAGGATAAATCTGTGTCTCTTGTGTTTATGTTGTGCTTGTTGTTCTTTCAGTGATCCTGTATATGCTATTATTGTGAAATGAAATGCAATGCTGATATTTTATGTCTTAGCATATTGAATCTTAACATTCCACACTTGTAGTTGGGAGCCATGACACGCACACCCAAGAATCCACACAGCCAAGCAATGGAGATGCTGACACTGGAGATGAGGCTATTGATTTGGCCGATTATATGGTTTCATTTCCTAGAGCGAGATGTGTTACCTCCACGAGGACCCTTTCAGGCACATTTATGGTCAACGATGATGGAATTCCATTAAAGCAAGAAAACTGCAAAGTAATTTTTAATATTTTAACTGTTTCATGTTGTCCATCTCAAATATAAAACATATAGATTATTATTTTTAAAATAATCATCATATATTTGTGTATGTAGGAAACAACAATTTTTATAGGCACTTAGAGACCAAGGTGTTGGTAATTTTTGGGCCCACCATACGCACGAGGTGGAATTCACAGAAGTCCAAACTCAAAAAAGAACTTATGGATTATCTTGAAGGCCTCTTTGGGGTAGACACATTTAATAAAACCACGGTCTCCTATGTAGTTTGCCAACATTTAAAATATAGGTGCGACAGTTATAGGGTTCACTTGGAAAAGAACCCTAGGTATGAGCATCCTCTCATGATTCCAGAGAGGGAGTGGAAGGCACTCATTGAGGATGCAAAAGAGAAGAAATTTAGAAAAGAAAGAAAAATAGCACCTGGTCCCACAAGGTAAATTACATCTTGAATTGAATATCTTTAATTTTCTTTAGATATAACTAAAAGTGTGGTGCATAACATACTTGAAACTTTTGATGATAGGTTGCCTGACACTTCGAAGGAAACAAAAGCAATCATTTCCAAACATGGGAAGAACAAGCTAGGCCAAGGTGGTTACTTGAAGTTACAGCCACGAATTGTAATTACCCAAATACCTTAACAATATTATTTGTATTGCCTTCCAACTTTCAGGTAAGTGCATCCAATAACATCAAAAATACATAATCTTATGCAATGCAAGGCGATGACTTTGGAACTACAACCACAGAGGAAGACCTCAAGATTGGTTACAATTTTGGCTATCAAGTTGTCGATGAACAACGGAAAATCTTGAGGCAGATCCCAAGATCCAATGTACAAGATAAGTTAAATAAAAATCAATCAACATTAACCCTTCATCACTTATAAAATTCATTCTTGTTTGATAATTTCCATAAATTTAATGTGTTACATCGTTGTTTTAATAAGTGGAGCATCACTATAAATGATCCCATAAGTATTGGAGAGCAGTGTGCTGATAGTGGAGTATCACCACAAGATGGTGCACCCGTGTATCCCCAGTGCACCCGTGTAGCCCCACGTTGATGGTGCTACGACTGAGGACCACGATGGTAATATGGTTGGATATTAATATATCATATACTTAATAATTTTGTAGTTATATATTTTGTACTCTATTTTTTTTACTTATACATACATCTAGGATTGTGTGCTTATAAAGTTAGTGGTTTCAATGGCAGAGAATGTTGTACTTGAGTGTCCTACACATAAAGAGGTGCATAGCGCAACGATTCCAATGATGTTATCCATTGCACCAGGTAAATAATTACATTGCAGAGTTTTTTTTAACATTACTAAATTACTTCAATAATATTTAACAACCAGCCATATAAATTTAATATCGTTTGTGTTTCTAGGCGACCCCCCACCACAACGGACTCCACACCGCGAGTACTAGACCATGCATTCTTTGCGTGAGAGGACGCAAGCACAAAGAGTTTCTAAAGAGAACCTAGAAAATGAATATGACATGGATGAAGATGAATTACTAAAGAACTTTATGAAGAGGGATAAAAATAAATGATGATGTATAAACTGTTTTTTTGCATATCCCTAGCTTCAAATGAGTTATTGCATACTTTTTTTGCATTGCCTCTGAATGAATTATTGTGTAATTTTTTATACTCATGATAGTAAGATATGAAATATAGATGGTTAGTACTTAATTTATCTCAACTTTGTACTTATTTTATCTCAACTTTCATGCTTATCTTTATAAACACATTTGATGAATTATGTATCTTTTTAATGCATATTTTCTAGTAGAATATAGATTGGGTATTCAGGAATTGAGAGTGGTGTGAGGGGGGGGATGGGCCATAAGAGCTTCTACCTTCATGAAGTTGTCCATGTTCAATATAGAATAATGTATTGGTTCCATTTAATCTTGGAGAAAACCTCACTCAATCCAACGGAGCAGCAGCAAATTCAATGTTGACTTTGTTGCTGCTCTAGATCAATGGAGGTTTTCTCAAATATTAGATGGATCCAATAAATTATTCTTGAAACCAAGAGGAGCTTATATTCATGAGTGTTATTTATATATTTATCTATCGGGTTTGTATTTTTTTTTCATCGAGTAAATACATGTTTGAATCTAGGATGATGAGGGGATTGTCCAAAAATAAGGCATAGAAGGTGCTTCGAGTCATTGTAAAGGTATGTTCTGACATTCTCATAAAAAATGCATCTTAGACTAGTAAATAATGGTACAAATATGACTTGTATTGATTTTGTGTGATGCTCCCCATTACAAATATTGTTCCAGCTCTATTCCTTTCAGTGTGAGTGTAGCTGGTAAATCCATTGGATTTTGCATAGAAGATATGATATTCCATCCAGTTCAGTTGATCGAGTTCAAGTGATGAAGAGGAGGTTCGGTTAATCATTACTTTATTACACAAGGTTTCCTCCAGTTGGAATCCCACTTCAAGAGGGCACATTCCATGAGTGTAGAAGCTGTGTGGTGTTAAATAGTATCCACAGTATCAATATCCATCCCATGAGATAGATCTAGTGGTGAAGACACTCTTCTCCCTCTCACAATTCTTAGATTTCTCCATGTATTGTAAAATTCCTCAATCTCATGGGGTTTCTAGATATTTTGATGTAATAAATTAATGAAGGAACATCCAAATTCCTGGATTTAACTTTATTATATTATTTTGAATGTTATCATACCTATTAATTATCATTATTTTAGAATTAGAGCGTTTACTAAGTCTTTTGTGTGGTTAGAAAACTAGACTAGCTCATTCAATGATTAAATTTGACTAGTCTTGCCATTTATTTTACAAAAAGAGTTCTATGAGTCCAATATTTATTCCATGAATTTTTTCAGGTCATCCATACCAAGACTCAAACTCATAATTCATGGCCCTTTGAGTCATTTTTGTTCAGTGATAATTAAAACTAGTTGAGCTACCACTATAACAACAATTTCTCCCAAGTCACCCAAAATCAATCTAGATGCCCCAAAACCTATGTATATTTGGTTTATCAGTAGATTAGAGGGTGTACATAGGTCATACACCTTCAATTTGTTTCCAAATATTTTGTAGAGGATCTATTTTTCATATGTTGGTGTACCCAGGAAGCCGTGGAGTAGACTTCACCGACAACTGATTTTGAAACATAAAATGTCCCAATACATTGTGAAAAGGATTCTTAAACAAGTTTACCCATGTTGTTATGATGATACACACTTTTCCTCACTCTAATAATATCTAAGAAATTCTATTTGCAAATTTTGGGTGGGTTTAGCTTTGTCAAAACTAGTTCATAAATCCTAGTCCAATAACTAGTTTTCAAGCCTTGCAATTTTTATGATTAAAAAAATTGTACTTTAAGCTAATATTCTCAGAATATGATCTGATGATATTACATTTTGTATATATTTATGGAGGTTGAATTATTTGGAATTGAAGGTACTAGACAAACATAATGATGGATGAGTTGTGAGAAGGGGAGGTATGTTATCCAAATCATTTTAATTACTATTTAATTTGAAGATGTCTTTTTTATATCAATTTAGAGTGACTATTTAATTGCGTGTGGTTATCTCATGTATTTGACTACATTTTGGTGTTTAAAACCTTGCTATGATATTATTTAATTTGTATATGTTTTTAAATCAACTTCTCTACAATAAATAATGCAAAAATGTGGTTGTGAATTTCTACCATTTTAATTTTAATTGTAGTTGTGCTCTCCTAAAATCATTTGACATGGAAATACATTAGATTTTTAAATCTAAGAATAGTGAGGTCATCAATATGGTGTAGGATCAAATTATATATCTATAGGTTTATATGCATGTTGATAGTTGTATCATACTACTAATGGAACTTACCTCCCTCATTGTGCAATTTCCAAATAAAATAATGGCATCAACAAAAAGTGAGTATGGTGTTGTCTTCTTTGGACACTTTGACTCCCAACACCATTGTCGGGTGCCAATTTTAGGAGTAGTTTTTGGGTGAGAAGTTAGACATAGTTGTTTGATCCTTTCCCTAATTTGGATTTAAATCTAATGTAATGAATCATTTAGAAAGATAACACCTTCCACTCCATTTTTTGTATGGTACCTTGACTAACTCCCTCAAAGTACATGTCCATCCTATGGTTTATGTCCTCAAACTCTAGGTCTTCAAATCATGAATTGAATAAGGAACGAGTTTCCTTATTGTTGCTCCATTGTTTTGTTACATAGTTATCCTTGTGTCTATTGAACCCATGTTGTTACACATAGTTTCATTCGAGCATGTTGAAACTCCTGTACATATGGTATTCGACTTGCTGAAACACATGTTGAAACTCCTGTACATATGGTATTCGACAAGTGTCATGTTTTTCCCATTCACCAATGGCTAATACAATCACCTACATCATATCCCACGCTAGCATTCATGCATGTTAAATGTCATAGCCACGTGTTGGGTAGAGTACCCATGCCCATAAGATGAAGTGTAATACACAAACATCAAGGAGATGAGCGAACAGTCGTTGAGGAAGGTAAATGGTTTTGGAAATTGTTCAATCTTGGAAAAGGAAGCGAAAGTGATTCAGGGGAAGACTGTAGATTTTAAAGAGAGAGGGAGGTGATGGATTTTGGGGCGGGTTCAATAGAGGAGATATCGTGAAGGTCGCGTTGGAGAAGCAGATCCATTCAATGAACAACATGAAGTAAAAGGCTGAAACAGAGTATCGACATGCTAAATCAGAGACTTTATCCACCTAACAGTTTTAGAACTGTTACAGCAGCATGAGAAACCATTTGGTGAATGATGTAACTTGAATGGTGTTACTCCTGTCAGTATCAATTGGGGTTCAAAATCATGGTAGCCATTGACTGCGTTGTTTTCCAAATTTCATGAACATAATTTGTTTCCTTAAAATTTGCATGTATGAATAGCAATGTGAACTTTGAATCTATTGAGATATTATTAGAAATATTGTACCTCTCACTAGAGTTTTAAATTGAATCATTTTGTGCCACTAGAGCTACTCCATCAATTTTGATTCATGTCCCACAACTACTAAGTAAAATTGGGGAAATGAATTTTAAAGACCTTGGAATGGGTTGTGAGGGATAGAAAACTAGAAGTATAATGGATGGTGTTACCACCTAAGTTGCACTTAGTTGGATTTTTATTTTATATGCCAAATATTGAACAAGTTAATTGTTCATCATCAAAGTTTAGAAGTCACAGCAGGGCATTTTGGCCCCTTTTTCTCGTTTATGCATGTTCATATCCCCTTTGGGGAATTGTAATAATTGACATAGCATGATGACTTATTGTAAAAGGCTTGTATTTCCTAGGACTTAGTGATCAATACATTACTCCAGAGTGTTTTTTCCTTGTTAATTATTTGTTGCTTTTCATCGACTTATAATTTTCAAGTTTTTCACTTAAATCTCCAAAGCTGCAGTAATTGTCTTGGTGGTTAGGCCTTAGGTGGTTATTAAAACATATTTTATAGTATATATTACCATGCTAGTTATTTTTATAGAGTCTTATGGACATGTGTTAATCCCCCCCTATTTTTTTTATGTTTCCATCATTTGATAAATTTCTCGTAAAATGGGATATTTTAATTGTAAAAAATAAAAAATGCATAAAAGTGATACTAAGGGGTCAAATTTTCCATGGGGTGCTCGTTTTCTAACTTAGAGAACCCACTTTACCCATGTACCCACTTTGAGAGGAAAATTAGTGATTATTTATCATTAAACATGATTTTCTCTCAAAAAAGCTTAAAAGACATAATAATTGGGAAAAAACAACGTCCCACCAATCATGGAAACTTGTCCCCAACATGTTTCAATCAGTTTGTAGTGGTGGAAGTTGGTCTTGAGTTAAAACAGAGCCAAGTTATGATTAATTTGGTTGTTGAATATTATCCTCCGAGTGGTGGTGAGTTTCCTCATGAGATGAGGGCGCATTAGTAAGACAATGTGCACTTCTTATGAGCATGTGTCTCCATTTCAAGAGGGGGCACATCACTATGATGAAAGGTAGAATAAATTACTCCTAATCACTCTAAGCTAACTCCCCCTTCACTAAAAATCTTGGTTGTCATTGTAATGTGCCCCTCTCTTTAGCTAATATGTTCCCCCTCTCCTCTTCTCTTATTTAAGCAAGATATTTCACATTCTCTTGGATGGGAAGGTGGAACCTCTGCTCTTATGCTTTGTAATCCTATTGACGTATTTTTGTTGAATGAATAAAGGCTTTGGAGGAAATCATGGTGTGGCTCTTCATGTGTGTGGATGTGTATTTTCATTAAGCTTATGAGGTAATATTTGTCTATTATATGCTTGTATCTCATTTGTTGATTAATTGTTGGCCTTTGAAAGGGAGTTATATCCTAGTACGGTAAGAGAAATAGATTTTCTTATATATCAGATTATTGTTTAGTTGCATTAGATATCTTCCATGAATATGATATTTTTGTTTAAATGCATGTTTTCTAAGATTCTTTTGTAGTTAACACTAATGCTTTTAACCCCTCTTGTGCAAGTGTGTGTAAGTTGCAGGTCATCTAGCATAGAGAAGAGGTTGATCGAGGAAGCATCATCCTCATATTCAAGCAATTTTGAGAATAAATTATTCCCTTTGAGATCCACTACAAAGACTCCATTTCCCAAGTTCAAGGGATTACTCTTCTTCACCTTTCTCATCCTTTAAATCTAAATCTTTATGGTTATTGTTCTCATGATCCAGGAGGATCCTCTGAAATGACCAAAAATCATAGCCTTCAAAGGATTAACAGGAACACAAATTTGCATAGATCTTGCCTATATATTTCCAGCAATGCTCGTTTCATCTAAAACAGACTCCAAACGTGAAATATATCACGTTCTAAAATTTTGGGAAAATAGGAAAAATGGAAAAAATGGGGGTGCCATCTGGCACCATTGGAAGGGTTCCACTTGACCTGTACAACTGGATTGTATGTCGATGTGGCAGCACCCTAAGGTGCTATGTTCCATATTACAGGTTGAGTTGGAAAACGAGTCAGCATCACGTGGAAGTGACATGACCTGTTACATTGTGACACTTGGCAATATTATTGCGCAGTTGGTAGGAACGTGGACCAATCAGAGGCCGCCATGTGGCGGTCCAATTGGCCACATTATGGTTTTTTGTACCACAAAATATGGTAGGAAAGGAAGATCGAACTCCTGACCTCCCTCCAATTCCAATTCCCTACCACCACACTCCTTACCACTACAACACCATTACTATGTATAGTGGGCAATCTTTTATTTGAAGTTGAAAGGCGTGTAAGTTTTAAAAATGGGTAGGCCAAGGGATAATCCCTTAACCCCATAATATATGTTGTATATATGTCCACAACCGATGAAGGGGCTATCCCATAGACCATGGGAGACCCCAGCTTTATATTACATATATATAATAAACAATGTATCGTTGCCACTGAAAACAACAGATCCCATGGGGTTTGACCCCAGGACCTATGGTACAGAATCCACTCAGTTTACCCCCGTTCCAACACCTTCTGTCTTAGCATAGAGCATAGATCCAAACGGGTCTATTTTTAATTTGCAGTAGGATTTTGAATCCCTAAAAGGGTGTGACTATGGCCCTGAAAAATGTGGCTCTTTGGACTATAAAACCACAGTTTTGGAGTGTATTATAGGTACATAGCAGGAATGACTTTCAATGTAGGCATGGAACCCGAGGTGGGTATTATAGTGATCATACAACGCATGGGAAGAAGGTCTCAATCTGCGTGTTAGGTGAGGTATATGGAAAAGTATAGAATGTTTATACTCAAAGTTCTCAATTTTTTAAAACGGTCACAAAGGTGTAGTCTATTTTTGCAATTGATGGATAGAATTTCGAAGTGTGCTTAGAATTGATGTAATTTGTAGAATTTGAACAATTAATAGAAATGGTCTCACTGGAGGTGGACCCGAAGATGTATTCCTTTATGGATGCAATCCGTTAACAGCTATTGTCTTCATATTGTGGTTTGCATCTCTTTTATTTGCATTCTTTTTATTTATGTGATCTCTTTAAAATTTTCATTTTAAAGCCTTTTTCAAGAGTTAACTGTTGAAACATTCACACATAATTCATGATTATTTAAAGATCCTACAAATTCAAATCATGTTTGGTTTCAGAGCCTACTTAATCAAATAATTGTGAGTGTGAAATATTACTAGGGCCAAGCTTAAAGCAGGTGAAGGAGAACTTGTGCCTTTCAACCCAAAGATTGGAAGTGCAACTCGAAGAATGAAAATGGCAGATGAATATGCTTGTTCAGAGCACAATAAGGCTTTCCATAAGGATTTCTACCAGATGTCATATATGGTAGAAAAGTTGTTTGCAAAATATCAAGAGAGATCGGAAAAGAAGGAAAATAATAAGGAAAAAGCAGAGGATAATGCTTCAATGAATCATGGAAATGGAGGAGATCCTCCTGAACCTCCATATTCACCTTCAAGTTCAAATTATACTACTACTTATTCTCATTCTCATCATTATAATGATAATAAGAAATATGTTGTTAAGCCATTGTTAAATCTTGATATAAATTTTGATTTACCCATTTTTAACGGGGAACTTAACACTAAGAAATTGGATAATTGGATTAGGAAAATCGAAGTATATTGCAGGATCCATAAAATTTCAGGTGATGAAGAAAAGATCCTGTTGGACACCATCCATCTTAGTGGAATTTATCTCATATGGTGGGAGAGAAAAACTCAAGAGGATATAATTACTAAAGGTAAAATCATTTCCTCTTGGTATGAGTTTGCTGCAGTGTTGAAAAATCAATTCTATCTGTTGGGTTATATGCAACGGGCTATGATGGACTGGTAGAATTTCAAACAAGGCAAGGGTCATAATGTGTAAGAATACACACAATATTTTAGAAAGAGTGCTTTAGTTTTGGGCATGCCTCTTAATACTCAAGAAACACTTTTTAAATTCATAGGAGGATTACATAGTTATTTAAGACATACAATTATTATGTTCAATCCTACTAACCTTGATGAATTATGTGTTCAAACCACCCATATTGAATCTAAGGGAAAGAATAATTCTGATAAATTTTCCAAGAAACATTTCAAGCCAGGTGCAAACATGTTCAAAAGTAAAGGGAAAAGTAAACATACAACTATCGTGAAGAAGGGAGGTGATAAGCTTACTTACACACAATGTTATAAAAAGGGTCATGATGGATCCAAATGTTGGAAGCTCCATCCAAAACTCAAGCCAGAGAATTTTTGGAACAAAATGGAATATAAGAAGACTACTGTCACTATCCAACATGATTTGGGATTAGACTTTGGATATGAGACAAAAATTGCAGCTATGGGATTACAAGGTAAATATTCTTCTGATTATGTTTCAAAAGTTGAACCTGTTCATGATGAGAAGAAAAGGAGTGAGTTATTTCACATAAAAGTAATTTCTAAACATACCAAAATTGATACTTTGTTTGATAGTGGATAACAAGAAAACATGATTTCACAGGAGATAGTTAAAAATCTTGGTTTGGAAAATAAGTCACACCCAAAACCATATCCACTTGGTTTGGTATGTGAAAATGCACAACTACAAATTACTAAGTAGTGTAGACTTAGGTTTGCAATAACTTATGGATTTATGATGAAGTTGATTTAGATTTGGTCCCATTGGATATATGTGGTATTGTATTAGGTAGACCTTATATTTATGATAGGAAAGCAATATTTTACAGAGAAGAGAACAAGTACCAACTTACCAAGGATGGTGTTCAGTACATTATTCGAGCTCACCGCTTGAAAACTAATCTATCTTTGGTTTCTGCAATTCAAATGAAGAGATTAGTAAATGATAGAAAAAGTTGTGTTCTCATGATTTTTAAAACTAAATAAGTTGATAAGACTAATTCTTTTAAAGTTTGTGATCCTAAACTTGAAGATGAATTGGTTAAGATTGTTGGTAAGTATGATGTAGTATTCCAAGAACCTAAAGGATTACCTCCTAAAAGGGAAATTCAACATGAGATCCATTTGTATCAAGATGCTCCTATTATGAATATCGGTATGTATCTATCTTCAGTGATCGAAAATGCAGAGATCAAGAAGCAAGTTTAAGAGTTGTTTGAGTGAGGGGACATTCGACCAAGTTCCTCTCCATGTGATTCACCGATTGTTTTGGTTCCAAATAAATATGGTACATGGAACATGTGTGTGGACTACAGAACTTTGAATAGAATCACGATAAAGAATACATATCTTCTTCCGTGTATTGATGATCTCTTGGAGCAATTTATTTCACTAAGTTAGACTTGAGAAGAGGTTATCATCATATCAGAATCCATGAAAATGATATTTGGAAAACTACTTTCAAAACTAAATAGGGTTTGTATGAATGGATGGATATGCCTTTTGGGATTTGTAATGCTCCTGCAAATTTCATGCAGGTTATGAATGATGTATTTAGGACATTCATTTATGAATTTGTAATATTCTACTTAGATGACATCCTTATATTTAGTCAAACTTGGGAGGATCATGTCAAGCATGTTAAGCAAGTCCTAGATGTCTTAGCAAAGGATAAATTGTATTTAAAATGTCTAAATGTGAGTTTTGAAATACATATTTTGTTTATTTAGTCCATATTGCAAGGGGTGGTCAACTTAGGATTGATCCCTCTAAATTTGAGGTCATTCAGAATTGTCCCAAGCCTGATAATGTAATAGAAGTTAGAAGCTTCCTAGGATCATCCCAATACTAGAGGAATTTCATTGCTAACTTCTCATAAATTGCTTCTCATTTACATGCTTTGAAAAGTGTGAAATAGATATTTCAGTGTGGAGGCAAAGAGATGAATGCCTTCAACACTTTGAGGGAAAAGATCAACACATATCCATTACTTGCAATGTTAGATCTACAACAACCATTTGAGAATGAAACTGATGCTAGTGGTTATGCCATGAGGGTAGTCTTAAATATGCAACATAAGAAACAATATTCTATCATTCCAAAATATTCCCTAAAGCAGTAACTAACTATCCTACACATGATAAAGAGTTGTATGCATTAGTACAAAGTGTGAAGAAGTGGAAACATTATCTAATGAGTAAAGAAAAAATCATACATATTGATCATCGATCATTACAATATATTCAATCACAAACCAAGCTACAACAATCAAGGCACTTCATATGGATGGGATTCTTACAACAATTTCACTTAGTCATCAAATATAAAAAGGGAATTCGGAATAAAGTTGCAGACATGTTATCAAGATCTCCAATCAATGCATCTGTTATTTTGCAAAATAGTACATTGGCTCATGAAAAATATATTGAACAATATGCTTAGGATGAAGATTTCAAAGATGTGTATGAATCTTTAATGCACAACACAAATTGAATAATTGGACTATCATGTTCATGATAAGTTATTGTATCATATTGGAAAATTTTGTATTCCAAAGAGTGAAAGAATTCATGTAATTAGAGAAGCTCATACTTCTCTTATATCTAGTCACTTTAGTGTAGGAAAGATAGTATCTCATCTTTAGAGGTATTGTTATTGTCCTCGAACAAATGAAACCATATCCAAATATGTAAAGGGATTTGTTATGCGTGATACAAGTAAGCAAAGGAAGATATTCTTGCTTCCTTGGTAAATTTTGGTCTACTTTGGGGGAACTTATGGACATTAAGTTGAAGAAGAGCACAGCTTTCCATACACATACTAGTGGAAAAACTAAAATAATCAACGTCATAGTAGTACATTTACTCCGAGGAAATTTTTTTAAGCATCCTAAGCTTTGGGATGAACGGTTTCATTATGTACAACATGGCTACAACTGTGCCATACACTCTTCTACACAAAGGTATCCATTTGAGACATGTTTTGGATACTTTCCAAAGTCTCCTTTAGACTTTGTTTATGGGAAATATTTTGTGGAAGATGGAAAATTTGATGCAGACTCAAGTCCTTGAAGCTCATCTAGCATATTCAATTGGTACACCGTGCAGTACAGGAACAATTGGAGAAGAGCCAAGCCAAGTACAAAACAAGGCATGACAAGCATCGAGTGGATCATCATTTCCAAGTTGGTGATCAAGTTTGGATTCATATTAGCAAATACCGACTTAAAGGTGAAGGTAAAAAGCTTAAAACACTCAGGTATGGACCCTTCACAATTTTGGACAAAGTTGGTAACAATGCTTTCCAGTTAGATTTACCTCCATACATGTAGATGTATTCTGTGGTGAATGTGGATAAATTGAAGTTGAGCCTCCAATGGTCATGGATCAAGAGAAGAATGTTCAAGTTCCTTCTATTGATGATTTTTCACTTGAGTATCTTGATGAGTTGCAAGAAGATACCATTCTTGATAGAAGAATAAGGACTTCATGAAGACGAGATGTGGAATATCTTCATGTAGGTATTAAAGGAGTACATCCAAGCAAGGTTGTAATACCCCAATTTTGGACTTTGGGTTGCCTGCTGCCATTGAAATATCCTTGAAAACTTGGGTAAAACAAGTTAAGGGTAACTTAAAAACTACACTTTGACCTAGGGGACTGTGAACTCAGCTCGGGGTGACCTGAAAGCAAGAAGTACTTGTTGGTCTAAGGCTGGGAGGTTTGTGCTTGGTTCCACTGGTCTACAGATTTCAGATAAGTTTATCTACTACCCTATTGGATAATTTTATGGACAATACTGGAAATTGTTTATATTTGTTTATGGAACTGTTGTTGAATGATTTACTATTTAGATCTATTTATATGTCTTTGGTGCGACTGATTTATGAATATAGATCTGCTATAAATTCCTAGATCTTTGTAGTATTATGCAATGTTATGATCTAAGTGTAAATGCCTGAAAGATTCATGGGTTTTATTTACTGTATGGATAAGCCTAGTTCTGATGTTTTTTATCTGAATAGAAATATTGTTTAAATGATGGGTTATCATCCTGATAGAGGCATCATACAGTAATAATTGTGCAAGTACTAACCTACTGTTCATGTGATTGTATTTTTCCCAGAATACTTATTTCTATCTTATGAACAGATCTATGGTTATTTATGTATCTTTATGCAAACAAGGAAGACATGTAAACCAAGGGTTTACATGTCATGTCATAAATTTTATAAACCCTTATGTCCTATATGTTGATGCATCAACCCAAAAGGGGATAAAATACAAATAGGATGTATTCCTGATAATTTAAGAAGGGTATGATTAATTTTTGAATCTGATTATGCATTGGATACAAACTATACAGTATATATTACTGAGTAACTAGTATGTACAGTTAGGGTTTCCTAACATTCTGTTTACACTTCTATTAAATTACTAAGTTATACTTTAGGCATCGAAATGCATTCTATCTGATAAATGCAGTAGCATTCATATTAAGTTAATGCCCTCAACATGGGTCATGATAGAGACATGATATGCATCTCAGAGTCATTCGTGGTCTGTGGGTTGAAACCACATTAATATATATTAAAATACAGTTTATTGGTTCTATGCAAATAAAGGTTCACAATCTACAAGTTAACCATTGGCATAAACTAGATTGCTTAAACCCGATAGCATCTAAGTTTAAACAACGTATGCATAGCTACAATTTACCCATTGCGCATTTGAACAACGAAATCACTGCTGCCAGAATAACACATAGAGATGAATCTATAACATGCATTGAATACAACTTCTGTAACCATTTCAAAGAATAACAATTAAAAATGTTTTTATTGAATGCATATACATTAAAATGTTATTGGCATTATAGCTGCAATATTATCCATTATGCATTATACAGAGGCTGGGCAGGTCAAACATGTATACCTATGCTAATACAAATCAATGAGAGCATTATAATGACGAAATGATGCATTGCTGCTCCCTTAAACAACTACGTATGCCGATATATTTATGCGTTGAAGAGCAGATCGTTTCATAAACATTTATGCATGAAAGAGCAAGTCATTTCATAAACCTTTGTACGTTGTAAAAGTTCATTGCATTATTTTGAATCCATTTAAATTATGCACAGACTGGAAGGCGAAAACGAAACAACGAAGCCCCGGTTCAGGAAATGCCTTGAAGTTAAACATATTCATTTTAAACACAACATTGCAACGAGAATCACTTTTAAACACTGTTCATTCATTTAAAAGAGGCAACAGAGGCCGAAAGCACCAGTGGATTTTCCACATTGTTTTACATCAAACCCACACTTAACGTTTTGTTATCAAATTCATTCATTATTTACAAAAGGGAAATAATACAGTCCCGAGAGCTTCGCTCTCCTTTTAACATTTAAATCCTCTCCTCAGGTCGAACCCCAAAATGAGCTAGCACTAAGTAGCAACGCCCAACATGGCCAAGCCACCAGGGTTCGAGTTCGACAAAGCATTTTTCACATTACAAGTAAGAGGACAAGAACGACTTTCACCTACGGGCTGGGGAAAGAATTTAATCCCTAAATGAAAGTCGCATGCAACAAGCAATGACGACCGAAGGCCCAATTGCAGCATGAGCAGACAGAGAACCTGAGTTTTAAGTAACCCATCCAACCATCGGGCATTTGCACCCGAATGGACCAGGGATGTAGGGTTACCTGGACACGTTGCAAGTTTGGTTATTCATCCATGTCGTGAAGACAGCGTAGAGCGACCCAGCAAGCCACAGTCCCGAAACTCCTGCGTGGAGAATATACCAACACAGCAAGCAGTTAGAACAACAGTAAAAACCTCATAGCATGAAAGTAAAATGTGTTAACGAGGGTAGTGGTAGTGTAACAACCTACCAGCAGAGGGAACCGACACGAGGCCAAGATGGAATCGCACCACCCTGCATATAAACTACAATCAGTTATAAAATGCGACCACGTAATATTCCTACCAAACGAAATAGTGGATCATTAACCTGTTAACTTTGTAAATAAGTGAACCGTTCTTACCTTCAACACTTGCAACTCAACAATGATGCTGGTAGCCACCTCACACATAGTGTTGGTGTGCTGTGGGAGTACGTTCTCCCTAGTTCAGGAGCAACGCCATTTTTGGAGCAGGAGAGCTCGTCGGAGCTCACTGAAGGATAAAATGGACAAGCCAGTGATGAGGTAGAGTTTTGAGTACCAAGGTAATACCGGCGTGAAGGATGGATACCACAGAACCCGACCACTAAATTCATTAATTTGCAAAGTACAATGTAAGTATTGGCACCAATGACCTCCACTCAAATCTACGACAGATATGCCATCATAACTCCCAAGCTAGTTACCCGGATCATGATTGATAGTCATGAGTCCCTTGTCACTTATTGCATCCAACAATCAAATGTTATTGCAGCGGCCTTGGGAGAAGGCAGCTCGTGCGAGAGCCAGCAAGGCTAGCCGGAGCACGAGGGAGTGTTGCAATGTGTATTAAGTACTACAACCCGTAATGCCATTTGGAAGTGTCACCTGCCATGGAAGCATTATGGGGGTTTAAACCTTGGTTCGTAATCAAGTATAGTCTGCATGGAAAAGTGAAGTTAGTTACATTCAACACTTAATTCCAAGTTATGCAACGTCAAACCTTAACGTGTAAATGCTTCGACCCTTATGATTTCCACGTATTACAATGGTTTATGTTATCACCGCGAGTGCCTAAGGCTTGGGCTGGTGGTTGGTAATTGTGGCAAGCGAGGTGGAATCGCATGTGCCTTGGTCCAACAAGGTGTTGACCAAGCCATGCGAATTAACCATAATCTCTTTTTATCACATTTTAACACTATACATTATGTTATGTTATTTCACATTTAAATGCTTTACATTAAGCTACGTTAATGTAATTCATTACATTGCCCTTGTATTATATTATATCGAAATTATTTCATTGTTGCTCTAAGTCCATTTAATATATATATATATATATATATTATTTTCTAATATATATATATATTGTAATGTATCAAAGTCCATCACATATTGAATTAAATTATAATAATGTATTTAATATGGTAACATTTGTATAATTGCAAATATTTCGTGTTATAACTATATATATATATTCGATTATGATATATATATATATATATTGTTTGTTGCAATAAATTGATAATTTCATTTGCAGTAGTATTATCACCTATGATTCATATGCATAATTATAATATAAAAGATTGTGGCACATTAATGCTTAGGCTATAGGTTTATAACTTGGCATAGCATGTAACCATCTAGAAGTTAACAACATCCACATTAATAATCTAAAGAGTCGTAGTCGATAATTAATAACATGTTAATGGAATTAATGTAGTTTTTAATTGTAGTATTAATTATGCCGATGTAATTCTCATTTTGTCGCAAGCATGTAGGATGCAGTCATCTTACCTCCAATGGATAATTGCACCGATGGCTAACGCAGTGACACGTAGTCACACTGTCATGGTTGGCACTTGGTTGAAAAGAGACAGAATTATTAATGACATTTAACGCACGCACATTCAACTTATCGCTAAATAGGCTGTGATGACAGCTAGTATGTTAGTTTCTGCATTTGTTGATTGGTTAGGATTCTTTTAAAAAAAACTGCATAGAGGAGACGTGACAAATTGGTATCAAAGCACTGTCACTACACTAGGACCTTAGGCTCATTGTGTGAATACTGTGTTTTTATTTCAGAAATAAATAACTAAAATTCATGTAGCATACTGTTTTAATTTTCTTTTTTTTAATTACATTGCTGTTATGACTTCTAACAAACAACTGATTGGCCACACTTAGACAGCGCAGTGGCTGAAACAGAAAAATGGCAGAAATGAATTCTACGGAACATGAAGGAAGGTTGGTTGTGGAGACATCCAGACAACGAGGAGAAATGGCCAGCAGGCATGGGAGAAACCATAATTCTCCACAAGGGGCGACAACATCCAGGGAGATGTTGGAAACAGTGAAAAGTCTGAAGGATAAATTGATAAGCATTAAAGAAGGCAAGATTAAAAACTTTGAAGAACAACGAGAAATAAATGCCATTCTGCTGCAAAAGTTGACAGAGAAGGAAAACAGTCACCTGCCAACACCGGAGGAGCGGCATGCAGAAAAATCAGTCACAAAGAGAAATTCAAAATATAAAACTACACCTCCAAGAAATTATGCGAGCTATAATATGGACATCAGTGACGAAGAGTCACATGGTGAAGATTCTGAAGAGTACGTCCCTAAGAAGAAAAAGAAAACTGGAAAATTAAATCATCTACATTCAGAATTGAGGAAAATCAAGCCTCCTACTTTCAACGGAGAAATTAAAACCGGAGAAGAGGAAGAACTGTGGTTGAGGGACATGGAAAAATATCTATGCATGTTCAACTATTCCAGCCTCATCAAGGCTAGAATTGTTTTTTTCAACCTGCAAGGAAAAGCTTCGGCTTGGTGGGATGATCTCAAGCTGACCCCCAAGATTAAAGAGAAGAAGGTAAAGTGGAAAACTTTTGCAACGTTCTTCAAACAAAAGTACCTGTCTAAAAGGTACTTTGATAAAAAGTTAAAATACTTTTACGACCTTAAGCTAGGACAACAAACCATGGAGGAGTTAATTAGTAAATTTATGGAATTGCTCAAGTACATTTCGTACATCCAGGATGAAAAAGTCAAAATTCAGCGTTTCCTGAATTGTTTATCGTTTGGGTACAAGGATCAGATAGAGTTTGGTGATCCCAAGTCTTTAGAAGACACTTTCAGAAAAGAAAGACTGTGTTATGAACAGGGACAGAACAGAGCTGAGGTGTCAAAAAGGTGGAATGAAAAGAAGAAAACCAAATCTGAAAACGGGCAGAAAGGTCATAAGCCCAACCATTTAAGAAACCAAGTTTCAAGGGCACCTTTCAACAACAGGTTTGAAGGTAGCAAGCCACAATCCAAGTTTGTTCCACCCATTAAGAATTTTAACACTAAAGGCACCAGAAAACCGGAACATACACCATCTAAGCCACCACTCACATGCTGGGGCTACGGAGGAAGTCATAGATGGCATGACTGTCCTCACAAGAAAGATCAAAACAAATCAGTGAAAAACCCCTATGAATTGGGATGATCCGGTAAATCGGGGATGATCGGGTAAATCGGATCGTTATGGATCCCGAAATGCTAGCTGAACTAGAAAACATTGTGCAGAAAGTAAAAACAAACTTAAAAACTTCCCAAGACAAGAAGAAAATATATGTTGATCTATAGAGAACATAAAGAATTTGAAGTTGGGGATCATGTATTCCTAAGGGTGAAATCAAAGAAAAGTTCTTTGAGCTTGGGCAAGGTTGCCAAACTTGCACCAATATTTTGCGGTCCTTTCCTAATACTTGCTAAAGTGGGACCTGTTGCTTATCAGTTAGCTTTACCAGCAAACTTTAAAGTACATGATGTGTTTCATGTTTCATTGCTGAAGAAATATGTATATGATCCTAATCATATCGTGAATTGGCATGTGATTCAGGTGGAATTAGAAGGAGACTTCCAGACAGATCCTATATGCATACTGGATCAGAAAGAGGTGGTACTTCGGAATCAAACCATCGTTTAGTTAAAAGTGCAATGGGAGCACTATAAGCCTGAACAATCTACCTGGGAAATGGAAATGGAAATGCAAGCAACATATCCTTTCATGTTCGAAGAAGTACAAGGCACAAACTGAATTTGATTATTATGCTATTTGATGTTTTTCAAAAACTGTTTAACACTGAGGACGGTGAAAACTTAAGGAGAGGGGAAATGTAATACCCCGATTTTGGACTTTGAACCCTTATTACATTTTGCTAAGTATTATTTCAGTTTACTTCGTTGACTTTAGAAATCTGATAATTGATTTCTAGTGACCATGTGGACTAGCAAATTAATGATATGGGAGTCACAGTCCCCTAAGGTTTGGAGGGAAAATGCCACTTAATAATAAGAAGAAGAAATTATTATTTGGAGAGAAATGGCAAACCCTAAAGAAGAGATTTGAGAAACTAATGAATTAAAAGAACTCATAAAATGAGGAATTTCATACCTAAGAGAATAAAAGGTGAAAACTCTTTGAAACACATATCATTATGAACATTATCATTCTACACACTCTCATGATCATCAATACACAAGAGAAATGGGTGTTGGGAAAATCATGAACCTGAGATAAATGAGGACATATTTGGGAGAACCAAATTGGTCCTAAAGACAGGTGAAGGAGAACATATTTGGGAGAACCAAACTGGTCCTGAAGCTGGATGAAGGAGGATAGATTTGGGAGAACCAAACTGGTCCTGAAGCCAAGTGAATGAGGACAGATTTGGGAGAACCAAACGGGTACAGATTAAGAGTAATATTACAGCTGAGTAATGGCTTGGCCACTTAATTGTGTGTCGGTATGAGAACTACCCCAGGCTTGCAGGAGTACTACATTTTACTCTGTATAGGCTATGTAATTGGTTCTCTTAACGGTTGAGGCTTAAAAGGCCCTAGAGCATCCTGGACATCAGGAGTACTGAGTTGGATGTTGGGTTTCCTGTTTCCACTGAAATATCCTTGAAAACTTGGGTAAAACAAGTTAAGGGTAACTTAAAATCTACACTTTGACCTAGGGGACTGTGAACTCAGCTCGGGGGTGACCTGAAAGCAAGGAGTACTTGCTGGTCTAAGGATGGGAGGTTTTTGATTGGTTCCACTGGTCTACAAATTTCAAATAAGTTTATCTACTACCCTATTGGATAATTTTATGGACAGTATTGGAAATTGTTTATATTTGTTTCTGGAACTGTTGTTGAATGATTTACTATTCAGATCTATTTATATGTCTTTGGTGAGACTGATTTCTAAATATAGATCTGCTATAAATTCCTAGATCTCTGTAGTATTATGCAGTATTATGATCTAAGTGTAAATGCCTAAAAGATTCATGGGTTATATTTACTGTATGGATAAACTTAGTTCTGATGTTTTTATCTGAACATAAATATTGTTTAAATGATGGGTTATCATCCTAAGAGAGGCATCATACAGTAATCATTGTGCAAGTACTAACCTATTGTTCATGTGATTGTATTTTTCCAAGAATACTTATTTCTATCTTATGAACAAAGCTATGGTTATTTATGTATCTTTATGCAAAGCAGGCAGACATGTAAACCAAGGGTTTACATGTCATGCCATAAATTTTATAAACCCTTATGTCCTATATTTTGATGCATCAACCGAGAAGGGGATAAAATACAAATAGGATGTATTCCTGATTATTTAAGAAGGGTATGATTAATTTATGAATCTGCTTATGTATTGGATACAAACTATACAGTATATATTACTGAGTAACTAGTATGTACAATTAGGGTTTCCTAACATTCTGTTTACACTTCTATTAAATCACTGAGTTATACTTTAAGCATCGAAATGAATTATGCCTGATAAATGCAATAGCGTTCATATTAAGTTAATGTCCTCAACATGGGTCATGATAGAGCCACAATATGCATCTCAAATTCATGCATGGTCTGTGGGTTGAAACCACATTAATATATATTAAAATACAGTTTAATGGTTATGTGCAAATAAAGGTTCACAACCTACAAGTTACCATTGGCATAAACTAGATTGCTTAACCCCGATAGCATCCAATTTTAAACAATGTATGCATAGCTACGATTTACCCATTGTTCATTTGAACAACGAAATCACTACTTCCAAAATAACACATAAAGATGAATCTACAACATGCATTGAATACGAATTATGTAACCATTGCAAAGAATAACGATTATTAATGTTTTTATTGAATGCATATACATTAAAATGTTATTGTAATTATAGCCGCAATACTATATAGAGGCTGGGTAGGTCAAACATGTATACCTATGCTAATACAAATCAATGAAAGCATTATAACATCGAAATGATGCATTGCTGCTCCCTGAAATAACTGCGTATGACTATATATTTATGCATTGAAGAGAAGATCATTTCATAAAAATTTATGCATGAAGGAGCAAGTAATTTCATAAACCTTTGTACGCTGTAAAAGTTCATTGCATTATTTTGAATCCATTTAAATTATGCACATACTGGAAGGTGAAAACAAAACAATGAATCCCCAGTTAGGGAAGTGCCTTGAAGTTAAACATATTCATTTTCAACACAACATTGCAATGAGAATCACTTCTAAATACTGTTCATTCATTTAAAAGAGGCAACAGAGGCTGAAAGCACTAGTGGATTTTCCATATTGTTTTACATCAAACCCACATTTAACGTTTCGTTATCAACTGCATTCATTATTTACAAAAAGGAAATAATACAATCCCGTGAGCTTCGCTCTCCTTTTAATATTTAAATCCTCTTCGCAGGTCGAACCCTGAAATGAGCTAGCACTAAGCAGCAACGCCCAACGTGGCCAAGCCACCAGGGTTCGAGTTCGACGAAGCATTGTTCACATTACAAGTAAGAGGACAAGCATGAATTTCACCTACAGGCTGGGGAAATCCTTTAATCCCTAAACAAAATTCACATGCAACAAGCAATGACGGCCGAAGGCCCAATTACAGCATGAGCAGACAGATAACCTGAGTTTTAAGTAACCCATCCAACCATCAGGAAGTTGCACCCGAATGGACCAAGGATGTAGGGTTACCTAGACACATTGCAAGGTGGGTTATTCATCCATGTCGTGAAGACATCGTAGAGCGACCCAACAAGCCACGGTCCGAAACTCCTTCATGGAGAATATACCAATGCAGCAAGCAGTTAGAACAACGATAAAAACCTCATAGCATGAATGTAAAATGTGTTAACGAGGGTAGTGGTATTGTAACCACTTACCAGCAGAGTGAACCGATGCAAGGGCAAGCTGGAATCGCACCATCCTTCATATAAACTACAATCAATTATAAAATGAGACCACGTAATATTCCTACCAAACGAAAAAGTGGAGCATTAAATTGTTAACTTCGTAAATAAGTGAACCATTCTTACCTTCAACACTTGCAACTCAGAAATGATGCTGGTAGTCACCTCACGCAGATTGTTGGTGTGTTGTGGGAGTACGTTCTCCTTGGTTCAGGAGCAATGCCATGTTTGGAGCAGGAGAGCTCGTCGGAGCTCGCTAAAGGATCAAATGGACAAGCCAGTGACGAGGTAGTTTTTTGAGTACCAAAGTAATACTGACGTGAAGGCTGGAGACCACTGAACCCAGTCACTAAATTCATTAATTTGCAGAGTAAAATGTAATTATTGGCGCCAACAACCTCCACTCGGATCTACTACAGATATTCCATCACAACTCCCAAGCTAGTTACCCGGATCATGATCGACGGTCATGAGTCCCTTGTCACTTATTGCATCTAGCAGTCAAATGTTATTGCAGCGGCCTTGGGAGAAGGCAGCTCGTGTGAGAGCCAGCAAGGATAGCTGGAGCACGAGGGAGTGTTACACTGTGTATTAAGTAATGGAACACGTCAATTCCATTTGGAAGTGTCACCTTCCATGGAAGCATTACGGGGGTTTAAAACTTGGTTCGTAATCAAGTATAGTCTGCATGGCAGAGTGACGTTAGTTATAGTCAGCACTTAATTCCAATTTATGCAACGTCAAACCTTAATGTGTAAATGCTTCGACCCTTACGATTTCCACATATTACAATGGCTTATGTTATCACCGCGAACGTGTAAGGTTTGGGCCAGTGGTTGGTAATAGTGGCAAACGAGGTGGAATCGCATGTGCCTTGGTCAAACAAGGTGTTGACCAAGCCATGCGAATTAACCATAAGCTCTTTTTATCACATTTTAGTACTATACATTATGTTATGTTATTTCACATTTAAATGCTTTACATTAAGCTACGTTAATGTAATTCATTACATTTCCCTTGTATTATATTATATCGAAATTATTTCATTGTTGCTCTAAGTCCATTTAATGGCATGCCAATGTATTAAGGTGGGAATTTGATAGTTTGTTAGCGCTTAGGACTATCAATATATATATATATATATATATATATATATTGTTATGTTCTAATATATATATATATATATATATATATATATATATATATATATATATATATTGTAATGTATCAAAGTCCATCACATGTTACATTAAATTATAATAATGTATTTAATATGGTAACATTTGTATAATTGCAAATATTTCATGTTATAACTATATATATATATATGTGTGTGTGTGTGTATTAGATTATTATATATATATATATATATAATGTTTGTTGCAATAAATTGATAATTTCATTTGCAGTAGTATTATCACCTATGATTCATATGCATAATTATAATATAAAATATTGTGGCACATTAATACTTAGGCTGTAGGTTTATACCTTGGCATAGCATGTAACCATCTAGAAGTTAACGACATCCACATTAATACTCTAAAGAGTCGTAGTCGATAATTAATAACACATTAATGGAATTAATGTAGTTGTTAATTGTAGTATTAATTACGTCAATGTAATTCTCATTTTGTCGCAAGCATGCAGGATGCAGTCATCTTACCTCCAATGGATAATTGAACCGATGGCTAACGCAGTGACACGTAGTCACGCTTTCATGGTTGGAACTTGGTTGAAAAGCAACAGAATTATTAATAATATATTAATGACAGTTAACGTACGCACATTCAGCTTATCGCTAAATAGTATGTGATGACAGCTAGTATGTTATTTTCCACATTTGTTGATTGGTTAGGATTCTTTTCAAAAAAAAAAATTGCGTAGAAGAGATGTGACAAAGGCACAATGGATAGAGATCGAGATGCTGAGGGATTTGTACCCTCACATGTTTGCTAAATAATTCCAGGATTTTGGTGGTCCAAAAGCTTCCAGTGGGGAGGTTTGATCCAGGAGCATCCTCCCAAATGACCAAAAATAAAATCCTTCAAATTCTGAACAAGATCACACCATTGCGTAGAGATCATTGAGATATTTTTTATGATGCTTGTTTCATCTAAAATGGACTTCAGACATGAAAGATATCGCATTCTGAAATTTTGGTAAAATAGGCAAAATGGAAAATTGGGGTGCCACATGTCACGTACAGCTGGATCATATACCGACGTTGCATCACCCTAAGGTGCCACATGGAACATTTTAGGTTGAGTTGGCAGTCGATTCAACATCATGTGGAAGTGACATGGACCTGTTACATTGTGACACTTGGTAGGATTATTGCACAGTTGGAAGGAATGTGGACCAATCGTAGGCCACCATGTGGTGGTCCTATTGGCCGCATTATGGGTTTTTGTACCAAAAAAAATGGCAAAAATGGCGGATCGAACCCCTAACCTCCTTCCAATTCCAATGTCCTACCACCACACTCCTTACCACTACACCATCGGTGTTGCTTACCATGTATAGTGGGAAATATTCTATTTGAAGTTGAAAGGCTTGTAAGTTTGAAAAAGGGGTGGGCTAAGGGTTAATCCATTGGCCCCATAATATATGTTGTATCTATGTCCACTACTAATGGCGGGGATATCCCACGGACCACGGGTGACCCCAACTATATATTACATATATATAATAAACAATTTATTGTTGCCACAAAAAATAATGGATCTCGTGGGATTTGACCCCAAGACCTATGGTACAAGATCCAATCAGTTTACCACTACACCAACACCTTCGGGATTGGAATAGATCCAAATGGATATATTTTGAATCCTCAAAAGGACGCTCCTATGGCCCTTAAAAAATTGGTTCCTTGGACTATAAAACCATGGTTTTGGAGTGTGTTCAAGGTACAGAGTGAGGACGAATTTCAATGCAAGCATGGAACCCGAGGTGGTTCATACATTGACCATACATTGCAAGAACATAAGGTCTCAATTTGGATTCCAGGGGAGGTCTCTGGAAAAGTATATAGTGTTTATAGTATAGAAGATTTGGGTATAGGTACACACCTATAAGAGCCATGCACTAAACAATATTCTAAGCTCAATTCCCCTGCCTTTCGTAATTTCCAATTACTTCAAAGCATATTTGTTTTTTTGGATGTCGCACCTAGTTATCTTCCCTTGGTCTACTACCTTTTTTCAAATTTTACCTAACTTGAGTTATGCAACAATTCAAAGTGCATAACTTATTAAGATCCTCATCCATTATCACCCGGATGCGGGTGATAACGAAAATTTGTAAGAGTATACCTTGGAAGATGGAAAACAAGTGTGGGAGCATAACAGACACGGGGCATCAGTATTATGATAGCTGGCAAATTGAATGATGGAGTGGAGGATGCTTGAAGATCAAGGAGTGTTTAAGACCACCGGTGGGAGGGGACAGTACCAATCATGCGACATTAAGAGCATGGGACGAGAGATATGACTGATAACATTAACATCATGACCAAACCCGTTGAGAGATAAGAGGACCTACAAAACTGAAGGATACAAGAATTATTTGGAGGAGTACGGAGCTCATTATGTTCCTGACATGACCGAGACGGGGAATGATAATGTAGATTTTAATAGGATTGTTAAATGTGTGAAGATGACAGTGCGGAGGAGGAGAGTTAATAGGCCTCCTTCCACACACAAGGGAGGTTATGGCTATTTAAAGGAGACTCAACTCAGTATGGAAGCCATCAATATCAAGCACAATTCACAGAAGGCCTTCACCAATTTTGAAGAGAGTTGGGAGGAATAGGGCATTGGTCCTGGTCGTATGGCTCCCAGATAGCGCATGAGAAGTTGTGTCAAGGGTGGCAGCAGAAGGAATGAGGCTCAACCTCATGCGTTTGACTGGAGACAAATCTATATGGATGCCAGCCCCCATCACATTGGCACGACCATCACAGAAAGGGAGTGTGAGGAAACTCAGAGGTGTGAGGAAGAATACGGGCCGACGTCGGTAGGTACTCCGTATTGGATTGTCTGCACCCTGCTATCAAGGTCATTGATGGAACATGAGAAGTTTGGGGAAATGGTGGAGAAATTGTTGGGTGGGTTGCATAGCACTATTCTCCAATATATTAATTCTATGGAAGTTGTCCTTGAGGTAGCAGAACCACCTTTCAAGAATGAGCCGAGTTGGTATGAATCCACAAAGGAAGAATATGGAGAGCCATCCCAAGAGGTGAGGCAGCGAACACTCACTCTTGAGAAAATGTCAGGCATATCGACTTCACCAACGACACTGCACTGGAAAAAATATCAGAACAAGGTATGGGTGGCGAAGGAGTAAATTGTTAGTGATGGCTCTAGCTAGAACATTCATTTTTTTTGTCATATAGCTTTTTGTCTTTAGCTCTCTGGTTTTTTTTTTTCGCGGAAGTCGAATCATCGGTCTTATCGAGGGTTTCCTTGGAATGGTGGAAGTCAGGAGACGAGGGGGTCAATGTGTTTATCCTATTTTTTTCGTTGGTCTTGTTATCTTCGGTAGTATGGCTTATCGGGTCTTTTCCGAGGCCCTTGTGGGATATTTTGGGTATGCTGGAGTTTTATAATGTTTTTCACTTGCTGTATTTTTCTGTTTTTTGTATTTATTATTCTATATCTGTAGGATGAGGGAATTTCCATCCATTTCTGTTCTATTTCATAGACAAACCTATTTTGTAAAATTTTGTACACCTTTTCTCTGCATTCAGTAATAGAAATTTTTATCTTACTCGTAAAAAAAAACACATCCATTGCCAAAAAATACAATAGTTATGGTTGATGTCTTGACTTTTCACAACTTCTTGTTGAAATGTTCATTTTTCTACTATGCATTAACATAGTGTTGTTGATAATAATGCAATACTATTTTATGATTTAACTTAAATAGAGTTAAATAGTCTAGATACATAATGTTGGGTTTTCTCTCACTATATTTATCTTCCCCGCACACAAATGTCTTACCATTTCAGTTATGGAATTATGTATAACATTCTTGTAGTTCACCTTCCAAGGAAAACCTTGAAATGCAAAAAAGGTAGCAAGAACAAGGGTTGGGGGAATATTTCTAGTAATACACAGCTACGGGAAATAGAAGGATGGGATCAAAGTGTTGAAAAATAAAAAAAGTTCATGTTTGGTTGGAAATTGGAATACTGAACAATGTATGGTTGTAAAGGATAACCTTTTCTCTACACAGACTTCTTGGACACCTTTTGAAGAAAAATTCAATTCCTCAAAAAGTGAACATACTTGCACCACACCATGGATGATGGTTTTATAGTGTTTTTCACTTGCTGGAGTTTTTTTTGTTTTGTAGTTACTGTTCTATTGTTAGGAACCCATGTCTTTACTTTGTTAGTATGTTGTTGTTGGACGCATATGCTTTGTAAGTCATCACGTAGTATTTGTTGATCAATAGTTTGTGTTATTGTTGTTGGCGCATATGCTTTGTAAGTCGCCCATAGTATTGTGATCCATAGTTTGTAACGGCCCATGGTTTTGACCCATAGTATTGGCGCCTAGAATTAGTATATAAGTGTGTGTCGAGACCTATGAAGACACTGTGAATTTATTTGTATTGAGCTTGCTCAAAGGAGGTTGCCCCCTCGAAGTGGCCTGTGATCAATATAAAAGTGATTATGAGTTCTGTCATTTTTGCTATTTCGCGTATTCTTGTTAATTAATTGTTGCAGGTGCATCACATCTGGTATTAGAGCACTTTCTTGGGCTCGCTGGGTGAAATTTCTGCTAAATTTTTTTTTGCATCTGTTGTAGGTTCGGATTTGGGAATAATCCCTATCCGCTTAACTGTGGGAAGTACTTGGGCATAAGCCCTAAAACTCATTGTGAGGAGTACCGCAGGAACCCTGAAGTAGCTGGCCCATTGAGAGGACCTGCCAGCGAAAAGGGCAACGACCCCTACCTGATTGACTAGTTCCCACCCGTGAGGTAAACCAAGAGCTGTCGTTTGTGGCAAAGCGGTTATCAGTTTTACCTGAGCCATGGAGTGAGGGGTACTGCCCCAATACGCAAGCCGTCAGACAACATTGGTGGCCGAGTGAAACCCCTGAACTGTTAGGAAGTCGCACATACCTGGGGTCCATATGTACTTTCAGCTGAACTATTGTCGATCACTGCTGCACCGTTTCAGATCCATGTTGCAAGCCATTTCAGATTCAGCTGTTTTCAATCCATTCAGCGATGTTCCAGATCCCTTTCGAGCCGTAGCCATAGCCGATCCCTTATTTTCACTCTGTTTCCCTTGAAATTTTTGGGGAACCCCTGTCATCCCATTTTGCATATTTCAGTCCTGAGGACCCTATCCCCAATTCCCCTTACCAAAGCCCGAAATCCCACATTTGTCTATTTTTAGGGTTTTCCCTAACTTCCTCAGATTTCACCCAATCACCTTCAAATTTTACCACAGAGTTCCTTTCTGAATTCTGCTTCTTTGTTCCCCTCTGCCAAATTTTCCCATTCTTGCACCCCGCTTCAGAAATCCTCATTTTTGCTTCCCTATCTACCCAACAGTGTCCAAAACCTACTCAAACCCCAATTACCCTTCTGATTTTTTTCCCAAGTCCAGATTTTCCTTTACTAAAGTAGCTTCTGTTTTTGTTTTCCTACCCAGTCAACCGAAAAAATAAAAAATAAAATAAAATAAAATAAAATAAAATAAAAAATAAAAATAAAAAATAAAAAAAATAAAAAAAATAAAAAAATAAAAATCCTGGTTATGGTTGTCACCCATGCAGGAGCAAAAACCATGGAGGACGCACTTGCAGCCATCCAAGCCAAACGCCAGGATCTGGATGAAAAATTTCTCGGTCTCCATCTTGAACATTCAGCTATGAACAACAAACGGCAGTCTGAGTCTTCAACAGACAATGGGTTCTCTTCTTCCAGCAATTTCCGTGGTCCGAAGCTTGATTTTCCTCGCTTCAATGGTACCGATCCAACTGGATGGATCTATCGTGCAAACAGTATTTCAGTCTGCATAATACTTTTGATGTCAACAAAGTTTCGTTGGCATCCTTTCATTTGGAACAGGAAGCTCTTCAATGGTACCGTTGGTACATCAAGGCTCATCCAGATCCCAAATGGCCAGAATTTTGCCAGCTCCTTTTGCAACGATTTGGTCCTAGTGCTTTTGATGACTTCACAGGATCCCTCACTAAACTTCGCCAAACTGGCACTGTGAGAGAGTATCAAACTGAATTTGAGAATCTAGCCAACCACACCGAAGGATTGTCTAATGACTTTTACCGGAGTTGTTTTATCAGTGGTCTAAAGGATGCCATCCACTCTGAGGTCAAAATGTTCTGTCCCAACACAATGATGGAAGCACTAGGGTTGGTTAAGTTGGACGAAGACAAGATTGCAGCCCAACAACGCTCCAAGCCCACTTTTGTTCCCTTCCGAAATATGGGTTCTCAGCGACCACCTATACCGCAGGCTCCTCGACCGACTCCTATCAAGCGTTTGTCGGAAACAGAGATGCAAGCACGCAGAGAAAAGGGGCTTTGCTATAATTGTGATGAGAAATTCACTCGGGGACATAGATGTGTTCAGCAAAAGCTCTATCTCTTGGATGTGGAGTCTCCGCCTGCCTCTGAAATTGGTGACGAAGATCCAGAAACACTGGATGCTCCGATCGACATTCAGGAACCGCCTATTGACCCCCCCGTCTCAGGATGACCAGCCAGAGATATCTCTCCATGCTTTAGCTGGAATCACCACCCCCCAAACAATGCGGGTCAGGGGTTACTTCAAGAAGCTTCCTCTTACAATACTCATTGATTCTGGGAGCACTCATAATTTCATTGACCCTCGGATCGCCAAACAAGCTTATTGTTTTATCCATCCTTGCTCCAACTTTGAAGTCATGGTTGCCAATGGGGGCACCTTACCTTGCAAAGGGAAGTGTCGAAATGTGCATATCTCTATGGGAGATTATACCTTGCGCTCTGACATGTTTTCCTTGCCCTTAGGCGGATGTGATGTGGTTTTGGGCGCTCAATGGCTACGCACACTTGGCCCTATCTTATGGGATTTTGCTGAACTTTGGATGCAGTTTTCCCTCAATGGATAAAAACACACATTGACAAGATTACAACCAGGTTCTATCAGCATCATCAGTTCACATCGCATGGAAAAACTCCTAAAGAATAATTCACATGGTGTCATCGCTTAGATCCATTCCATCCAGATGCAACCATCAGCAGTCTCCACTACTCCTTTGGATCTACAACAAATTATGGATCGATATACAGGTGTCTTTGTTGAACCAGTGGGATTGCCACCTTCCAGGCCAGAATACCATCATATTCAGCTCCTTCCTAGCGGCGTTCCTCCCAACATCAGGCCCTATCGCTACCCATTTCACCAAAAAACAGAGATTGAAATGCTCGTTCGGGACTTATTGAAGCAAGGTATTATTCGCCCAAGCACTAGTTCCTTTTCTTCTCCAGTTATTCTTGTCTGCAAAAAAGATGGGTCATGGCACCTCTGCATTGACTTCCGAGCACTTAATCACCTCACCATCAAGGATAAGTTTCCAATTCTTGTTGTTGATGAGCTTCTTGATGAGCTTCATGGAGCTCACTTTTTCTCCAAGTTGGATCTTCGTTCTGGGTATCATCAAATTCGGGTTCATGAGGATGATATCCCTAAAACAGCTTTCCGCACACATGATGGCCATTATGAGTTTTTGGTCATGCCCTTTGGCCTCACTAATGCTCCTTTCACATTCTAGGCCTTAATAAATAAAATATTTCGACCCTACTTGCGGAAATTCATTCTGGTATTCTTTGATGATATCCTCATCTACAGTAAAACATGGGATGAACATCTCCAGCATTTGGATCTTGTCATGCAACTTTTCTCTGACCATCATCTCCATGCCAAGCAGTCTAAATGTGTTTTTGGACAGAAGGAAGTTGATTATCTCAGGCACATTATCTCAGCACAAGGGGTTCGCGTGGATCCTGCCAAAATCGATGCCATGAACAATTGGCCGCATCCTCAAACACTCAAGAGCCTTCGTGGTTTTTTGGGGTTGACTGGCTACTACCACAAGTTTGTCAAGGATTATGGGAAGATTGCAGCTCCATTAACTGCTCTATTGAAAAAAGATGCCTTCACATGGACACCTGCTGCTCAGTGTGCATTTGACAAACTAAAACAAGCTATGTGTACTACACCTGTGCTAGCTATGCCCAATTTTTCCAAGCCCTTCACTATTGAGAGTGATGCTTGCAGCAATGGACTTGGTGTTGTTCTCCTTCAAGATGAACACCCCATTGCGTTCACCAGCAAAGCCCTTTCAGGTAAGAATTTAGCTGCCTCTACCTATGAGAAGGAAATGATGGCAATTTTGCATGCAGTTCAGAAGTGGCGCCCATACCTATTAGGTAATCATTTCTGCATCAAGACTGATCACCAGAGTCTGAAATTTCTTGGACCAGCGTGTCTCCTCCCCGGCACAACAGAAATGGGTTAGCAAACTCATGGGTTATGACTATGAGATCACTTACAAGAAGGGTAAAGACAATATTGTGGCAGATGCTCTTTCTCGCACATTTGATGCCCAAGGTTCTCTTTCAGCTATTTCTATGCCTGTTCCAAATTGGTTGCAATCTGTTCAACAGGGTTATGTCAATGACTCCTCCTTATCTCAAATCATCCAACGCTTGACCAACAACCCTACTGTTGTACCACATTACTCTTGGGATGGTGCTTCTTTGCGATACAAGGGTCGTCTGGTGCTTCCCCAGAGCACAGATATTCAACAGGTTGTCTTCTATGAACTCCATGCTTCTCCATCGGTAGGGCACTCTGGGTTCCTCAAAACGTATGAACAAGCACGACGTAACTTCTTTTGGCAGGGCATGAAAAGGACAATTCAACAGATGGTGGCCGAATGTGATATCTTCCAGCGCAATAAGGGTGAAACCACACTCCTTCCAGGATTGCTTGAACCCTTGCCCATACCTACACGGATTTGGACAGATATTTCTATGGATTTCATTGAAGGGCTCCCTAAATCTGGCGGGAAGACAGTGATTCTCGTTGTGGTTGATCGCCTCTCCAAATATAGTCATTTTTGTGCTCTTAGCCATCCCTATACAGCCTCCTTCGTCGCTCAAATTTTTCTGGACCAGATCTTTCGTCTTCATGGCATCCCTTCTTCCATTGTTTCGGATCGTGATGCGACTTTCATCAGTCATTTTTGGACAGAACTATTTCGCCACACTGGCACCAAACTGAAGATGAGTTCAGGGTATCACCCACAAACAGATGGTCAGACTGAAATTGTCAATAAATGCTTGGAAACTTATCTTCGTTGCTTCACCTCGGAACAACAACATCAGTGGGAAAAATGGCTCCCTCTCGCTGAATGGTGGTACAATACCTCTTACCACACTGCCTCTAAAATGACCCCATATGAAGCAGTCTATGGTCAGGCACCTCCAGCTCTTCTTCCATACACCCCCACCAGTTCACCAGTTCAGGAAGTTGACACGGTCCTTCGAAACTGCGATCAGATTCTTTGCATTTTGCGGGACAATCTTCACATGGCAAGAAATCGCATGAAGCAACAAGCTGATCAGCACCGTTCTGAGCGCACTTTTCAAGTCGGCGATATGGTTTTTCTTTATCTCCAGCCGTACAAACAATCATCCTTGAAACTCAAAGGGCATCATAAGCTCGCTCCAAAGTTCTATGGGCCATATCAGATTCTTTAGAAGATTGGGTCCATTGCTTATAAATTGGAAATTCCTCCTTCTTCCTGCATTTATCCATTCTTTCATGTCTCTTGTCTGAAGAAAGTTCTAGGCACCAACATCAGTGGACAAACGATTTTACCCGAACTGGATAATGAAGGATCCATCATTTGGAGCCAGAGGCCATCCTCAATCGGCGCACGCGTCAGGTTCGCTCTCGCTCTATCACAGAGGTCTTAATTCAGTGGCACGGCATGCAACCAAAGGATGCTACATGGGAACCACTCCTTTAGATTCAACAACAATTTCCACATCTAAAGCTTTGAGGACAAAGCTTTTTTTAAGGGGGAGGGGATGTTAGGAACCCATGTCTTTACTTTGTTAGTATGTTGTTGTTGGACGCATATGCTTTGTAAGTCATCTCGTAGTATTTGTTGATCAATAGTTTGTGTTATTGTTGTTGGCGCATATGCTTTGTAAGTCGCCCGTAGTTTTGTGATCCATAGTTTGTAACGGCCCATGGTTTTGACCCATAGTATTGGTGCCTAGAATTAGTATATAAGTGTGTGTCGAGACCTATGAAGACACCGTGAAGTTATTTGTATTGAGCTTGCTCAAAGGAGGTTGCCCCCTCGAAGTGGCCTGTGATCAATATAAAAGTGATTCTGAGTTCTGTCATTTCTGCTATTTCACGTATTCTTGTTAATTAATTGTTGCAGGTGCATCACATCTATCTCTGCAGGTTGAGGGAATTTCCATCCATGTTTGTTCTAATTCATAGACAGACCTATTTTGTAAAATTTTGTACATATTTTCTCTACATTCAGTAATAGAAGGTTTTATCTTACTCATAAGAAAAATAAGCTCCTCAACCATTGCCAAAAATACAATAGTTATGGTTGATGTCTTGACTTTTCACAAACTATTGTTGAAATGTTCATTTTTCTACTATGCATTAACATAGTGTTGTTGATAATAATGCAATATTATTTTATGCTTAAACTTAAATATAGTTGAATAGTCTAGATACATAATGTTGGATTCTATCTCACGCTCTTTATATTCCCCACACACAAATGTTTAACCATTTCAGTTATGGAATTATGTATAACATTCTTGAGTTTCACTTTCCAAGGAAAACTTTGTAATGCAAAAAAGGTAGCAAGAACAAGGGTTGGGGGGTATTTCTAGTAATACACAGCTACAGGAAATATAGGGCCAAAATAAAAGTGTTTAAAATGAAAAAAGTTCATGTTTGGTTGGAAATAGGAGTATTGATCAATGTATGGTTGTAAAGGATAACATTTTCCCTACATTGACTTCTTGGACACCTTCTGAAGAAAATTTCAAATCCTCAAAAAGTGAACATACTTGCACCAAATCCTGGATGATGGTTATATGCAAGTCTTCTGTCCACATTCCATATCCCATAGTTGAATTGCAGATACATGTGTTTACAAAGACATTCTAAAAGATAATCCCTTATTTACTAAAGATAGTAGTGAAATAGAGTTCGTTAAAACTTGCCTGAAGTCAATGCTCGGAATTTCGATATAACCAGCAGTCTTTTCAGTGACCAGTGAATTGAAGAAGAAGTATCATGTGTTAAAATTCTAGTGACACCTCACTAAACCCTGGATGATAGTCATTTGTGCAATGAGCAAAAACTTCTACAATCCCATGATATTTAATCAACAAAAATGCTCATTCCTCCAACATGGTGTATTTTCATCTTCTTACATGTTGGAATAAAATATGAAAGAATTGATTCCATGTGCGTTGCTTTAGTTGAGAACCTGGAAGATAGGTCTATGACATGTTTTTGTAATATGACAGCTACAAGAATGGAGATCCATTGACATCAAAAGATGGAAATGAAATCCTTGAAAAATTTCTTTGTCACCATCCTGAAAAAGAGGCTAAAGTTGGCAGTGGAATTGATCATATCCTGGTATGTAGCAAATTTTGTTCTCCTAACTTATACTATGATACTAGAATTAGTTTGAGAAAGAATTATTAGAAACAAAAACATGCATGATGTTGTTACTCTGGGACATTTGCTGCAAATCGTATAGTTGAAGATCAATGAAATTGGATACTTGATATTTTTCATAAGAGGAAATATTTACTACTATTGTTACTCTTATTGTTATTATCATTGCTACTCCATGGAGTCCTTGAAAAACTTATTTGTCACCATCCTGAAAAGGAGGCTAAAGTTGGTAGTGGAATTGATCATATCTTGGTATGTAGCAAATTATGTCCTCCCAACTTATACTACTTATTAGAATAAGTTTGAGAAAGGATTATTAGAATTGCATAATATAGTCATCTTATCTACACATACTGTATTTTACAAAGGGAAATGCCAACAAATGAAGGTGGTGTGATTGGATATACATTTCTCTATTTTTTTTTAAATTGTGCAATCATTCTCACTCCAATTAAAACCCATGCTAATATAGAACTCCAGTCAAATGCCATTGCAATAATTGAAGCAACCTACAATTCTAATGTATGATTGTTGAGGTTCATTTGATGTTGGTTCTAAGTAGTGGGTACCTACAACCATTTTGGAAAACGTTATGGAACCAACAATATTAATTCTTGATGGCATGTATGTATTTATATTTTGAATATAGAATATTAAGGAATATTTGGGTTGGAATTCTTATATAGAAGTTATGTTGTTGTTCCAGCTGGTAGAACATAGGTGGGGAGGTGAGGGGGAGGGATTGTATTGTTTACTATCTTAATCACGAGATGGAGCTCTGAATCAGCTCTGTTTTTTTTAACTTACCAATTTCGATATTGCGACGGGCGTTACAACAATACTAGAGTTCATATCTCTTGATTGTCGTCACTTTTGTGGCGTCATTATGACGGATACAACCGTAAGGGCTATGGAATAAATGTCGAAATTGAAACTGTGGTTGTCCCAAATGTGACATTCTCGCTATCTCCATCACGATGATACTGATTGGAATGGAGAGTGAGTAAAACTATATATGATAGAAGTTTCGACTACCACAATGTCGCAGTTATGGTGAATGTACGTCGTTATAGCAATGATTGTGTTGAGAATTTTGAGGATATTATTTCTTTGTTGCAACACATGTTTCGTTGTATGAGAGGCACATTAGGCGTCTCTATAGCGACGTATCAGTGGATAATTTTTAGGAGATTATGTCTCTATTGCGACACACCTTTCGTCATATGTGAGACACATTAAACTGTTGAAAGTATTCAAATAACTAAGAGGGGGGGTGAATCAGTTATTACTGTGCTTAAACAATCTTACATTCCTTTTCCCTTTTAACTTTGATGAAGTGTGACGATCAATATGATATGAGATGTTCTATGCACATTCCTTTATAGCAGGTATATTGTTATAACAGAATTAAATATAAGGCATACAAACAATGTTCAATCACATAAATATGCAAAGGCACTGATTTTCCTGAGGAAACCCATAAAGGGGAAAAAACCTCTTCTTCTTAGTATGAAAGGCAAGCTCCAACTTCTCTTTACATTCTATTTTATCTGAGCTACAACCCAGATGAGGCTGCTACCTCTGTTTCTTCAACACCAACTGAATGGAAGCTACAACTCCCAAATGTACAAGGACCAACTTGCAAAGAAGACTTTACAGTCTTCCCTTGCTCCTCCCTACCACCCTATGTAAGAAAAAAAATTCAGTCAATTATATCACACTCGTTCAGATATTTCAGTACATACCCTTTTTATTTTGTTCTGTGCTGCTACAGCTTGAGTTTCTAGGAATTATGTTCTTCATTAAATCGAGCCATACATTTTTGTTCTCATTTTCTTCGAATCACAGCTTCATCAGCAACCACTCTTCTTCATCTTCTCAATTCTCACACTAATTTTTGTTCTCATCAATTGTTTTTTATAGATGTTGAAGTTATATGCCTCGGTCTCTTTAACTTCCAGATATTCCAATTCTAAAACTGAAACTCTCTTTTTAACTCCCAATTCGAAAATTGAACTGTCTCTTTGACTTCCAGAATTTACACGCTATAACTGATATTTGAATTGTCTCTTTGAATTCCGGAATTTACACACTGTAACTGACTAATTAAAAAATAAATAAATGTTTGTGAGTCGCAGCTTGTTTGAGTCACAGATGTTTCAACCAATTGCTAATTTGTAAAACCGGCCGCAACAGTAAATCTGAGAATTACATGTTCAGAGAACCACTTGTATAGCTCAAACCGAAGCTTTGTTTGGCGATTTCCTCACTATTTAGGCAAATGAGGCCGTTTCACACAAAACCCATGTCCCATATTTTTGAGATTCATCTCCAGCTGCTCGCAAATCAAAACATGAATCAATGTGTTCTTATTTGAGTCACGGTCGTCTGAGTCACAGCCGTCTGAGTCACGGTCGTCTGAGTCGCAGCCGTCTGAGTCACAACTGTCTGAGTTGTAGCTATCTGAGTTGCAGCTGTCTGAGTCATAGCTTGTCTAAGTCACAACTATCTAAGTTATAGTTTGTCTGAGTCGCAGCTGTCTGAGTTGTAGCTGTTTGAGTCACAGCTTGTCTAACAACATTATTTTCTTGTATTTA
This sequence comes from Larix kaempferi, assembly GCA_027924585.1. NCBI lineage: Eukaryota > Viridiplantae > Streptophyta > Pinopsida > Pinales > Pinaceae > Larix > Larix kaempferi. Next base: position 1,361,056 of record BSBM01000962.1, on the reverse strand, counting down.
AAAACTCAGTCACTGCTTTCCAACCATCAATGACAACTGAATCAAAGTGCCAACAATCTCCCCCTTTGGCATTGATGGAAACCTAAAAATTATGATGTTGCAAGTGTAATCATTGACTGCTTGTTATCTGCAACTACCTGAACTTCTCCCCCTTTGACATCAATGTCAAAGAAATCATGACAATACATCTCCCCCTATCAAAATTAACTCAAAAATCAACAAATAAAACATTCTGGAACCATCTCAGAATTACATCAGATATGCAATAAGCACAAACTCCCCTTGCCAAAGTGAACAAGCTAGTTGGAACAAGATATGACACCCAACTTCTGGCGTAGATATTCAAACTGGATTTTGGATAAGGGTTTAATAAAGATATCAGCAATCTGTTCTTTAGAAGGAATGAAATGTAATTGGACAACTCTGTTTGTAACCTGCTCCCTTAAAAAATGATACTTGATTGGAATGTGTTTGGTCTTGGAATGAAGAACAGGGTTCTTTGACACACTAATGGCACTTGTGTTATCACAATGAATAGGAATAGGTTCATAATATTTCATCTCCAAATCAGCAAGAGTTTGTATCATCCATAATACCTGAGTACAGTATGTTGCAGCAGCTATGTATTCAGCCTCAGTAGTAGATAGAGAGATAGAACCTTGCTTTTTACTCATCCATGCTACTAATGAATCACCTAAGAAGAATGCACCTCCACTAGTGCTCTTTCTTTCATCCAAATAGTTTGCCCAGTCAGCATCTGAATATGAAATAAACTGAAAGTTTTGATTCCTAGGATACTAGAGACCATAAGTCATTGTGCCTTTCAAGTATTTGAAAATTCTCTTCACAACTACCAAGTGACTTTGTTTGGGAGCAAGCTGAAATCTTCCTACCATTCCAACAACATGCATAATATCAAGACGAGTTGCAGTAATGTACAGAAGACTTCCTATCATTGACCTATATGTTCTTTGATCAACATCTGGTGAAATATCATCTTTGCTAAGCTTGCAGCCAACAATCATAAGGGTACTAACAAGTGAAGAATCCTCAATCTGAAATTTCTTCAACATCTCTTATAGATATTTCTTTTGAGAGATAAATAGTCCTTCAGAACTCTGAGTAATTTGAAGACCAAGAAAGTATGGCAGTTCTCCAATCATGGACATTTCAAACTCAGATTGCATAGCATTAGCAAACCATTGAACAGAAGAAGCATTAGTACATCCAAAAATGATATCGTCAACATAAACCAAAACAACTAATAAGTCATCACCTTCTGTTTTGATATACAGATTACTATCAACATTGCCTTTCTTGAATCCTTTCTCTTGTAAATATTTATCTAATCTATAGTATCAGGCTCTTGGCACTTGTTTCAATCCATATAGAGCTTTCTTCAATTTGCAGACATGATCAGGATTGTCTGTTAGAGAGAATCCTTCATGTTGTTCCATATAAACTTCTTCTTCTAAATCTCCATTGAGAAATGCTGAATTGACATCCATCTGATAAATTTTGAACTTCTTGTGACAGGCATAAGCAAGAAATATTCTAATAGCTTCCATTCTTGCCACAGGGGCAAAGGTTTCATCAAAATCTTGTCCTTCAACTTGAGCATATCCTTTACAGACCAATCTAGCTTTATTCCTGACAATTTGTCCTTGGTCATTCATTTTATTCTTAAACACCCATTTGGACCCAATTACATTCTTGTTTGTTGGCCTAGGAACAAGTTCCAAAGTATTTTTTTTTCAAACTGATCAAGCTCTTCATTCATAGCTTTTATCCAATCTTCATCTTTACTGGCTTCATTAAAATTCTTGGGTTCTATGACAGATAAAAAAGCAAAGTGAGACTGTTCTAAATTCTTAAGTAACTTACTTCTTGTCTGAACACCTTCATTCTTGTTGCCAATAATTTGACTTTCAGGATGATTCTTTTGAATAATTCTTGAAGAAGGATTTACTAGTTGTTGCTGTGTACCTGTACTTTCATTTTCTGACTCAGAGTCTTCCTTTTCTAATTCTTGGACCTGTTCTTCTTCGTCTTCAGCTGCATCTTCTATGTCAACATTGTTTATCTGAATATCTTTTACAGGCATACCTTCATCAATCTTAATGTCAATGCTGTCAACCATTTTACATGACCTCTTATTGTAACATCTGTATCCTTTACTATTTGTAGCATACCCCAGAAAGATACCTTCATCAGCCCTATCATCATATTTGCCAAGATGTTCATCATTGTTTTTGATATAACATTTACTTCCAAAAACTCTAAAATGCTTGATTGAAGCAGGGTTCCCAAACCACAATTCATAAGGAGTTTTATCACTGTTAGGCCTTAAGTGAGCTTTATTAAGAACATGAACAGTTATGTGAATTGCTTCTACCCAGAATGTCTGAGAAATATTTTTTTCATTCATCATTGACCTTGACATCTGCTGAACTGATCTATTATGTCTCTCAACTACTCCATTTTGTTGTGGAGTGTCTGAAATTGTATATTCTCTTTTGATTCCTTGTTCATCACAGAATTATTTGAAGTCCCTTGAACAAAACTCTCCTCCTCTATCATATCTTACTGCTTTTAATCTTTTTCCTATTTGATTCTCAATCAAAGCTTTAAATACTTTGAATTTTTCAAATGCTTCAGATTTTTCTTTCAAGAAAGCAACCCATGTTAGTCTAGAGTAATCATCAATAATCAGCATAAAATAGTTTTCTTTACCTGGTCCTTCCTTTCTTGATGGTCCACATAAATCCATATGTACTAATTGAAGAGGTTTATCTATTGATGTGAAGCTCTTAGATTTAAACTGAGTTCGAGTCAATTTTCCCATTTGACAAGGTTTACATACAACATCATATGGTTTTGAAATCTTAGGAAAATCTTTTACAGCTTCATTGTTGCTAAGTTTGATTAAATGATCAAAACTCAAATGTCCAAGTCTTCTATGCCATAACCAACTCTCATCATACTTGCTTAGATGACACTCTTCCTTATCTTCTTTCAAAACATACACATTATTTTCTGTTCTTATACCTTTGGCAACCAATTGTCCTGAAGATATAGATTTTATTTTGCATTCTTTAGAATTGAATACAACTTCACATCCTCTATCACATACCTGACTGACACTAAGAATATTATGCTTCAATCCATCCACAAATAATACATCTTCAGCTTTTCCTTTACTAGTTAGATGTACCAATCCTTTGCCTTTGATTTTTCCTGGAGCATCATTTTCAAAAGTTACATCTCCTGATTTGTGTTCACTCAGAGATAGAAATTTACCTTTATCTCCAGTCATGTGTTTGGAACAACCACTGTCAATATACCAGGGGTCCTTTTGTCTTTGAGAAGAAAGCACTAATCCACATTGGTTGTTTTCTTTCTTCTTCCATACTTTAGCCTTTTAAACAGAAAAATATATTCTTGAATCTGATTCATAATTCTTTAAACGACAGTCTATGGCCTTGTGTCCAAAATTTTGACAAATATGACATTTTGGTTGATTGTACAAAGACTCAAAAGAATTTATATTTCTAGCATAATCCCTTCTTCTTGCTGGAAAAGGTGTAGTATGATACTCTTTTTTTCTCATTGACTGTTTCTCTTTATGTTGCAGCACTTGATTACTGTTAAACATTCTTCGTTGCATGTTTCTAAAGTGAAAAACATAATTTGCAGCTTTATGACCAAAATCAGAACAACAATAACAGTATCCATTGAAAGAATTTTGATACCTGAATCTTGATTGTCTTCTTGGAATAGATGGCCATGTCATTATGTTCTTTAATTATTTTTCATGTCTTCTTGACTGCAGACCAGTAGCTCTATCATCTTTTCCACTCATTAGATTAACTTTTCTTTTGTCTTTATTTTCTTCAGTTTTGATGAAACTTGTTGACTTTGTATATTCTGACTGATTGTTGTTCTGAAAGTCAATTACCTTAGTTGTTTCTTTGTTTTCTGACAAACTGCTACTCCCTCCTTCATAACCTAAACCAGTCTTGATCAAAGGAGATATTTGTTTATTCATAATGTTATTTAGTTCTTCTGTTGCTTTAATACTTGGAAAGTTTTGATGATAGAGAGATTGAAATTTTTCCAATTCTTTTCTGAATTTTACAACTTCTTCTTCTAATGCTTCACATCTCATCTTTTTCTGTGATAACTGTTCTTTTAGAACGTCATTTATTTTCTTTGTTTCTTCTAGTTCTATCTTTAACAAGCTACAGTCTGTACTCAGTTCTTTAGCATTCTTTTCATACTGCACTAACAACTCTTTTTGTTTCCTCTTCTTTAATCTGAGTCTGTCAATTTCTTCCAAAGCACTAATCAACTCACCTTCCATATCAACAATAGCATCTTCATCATTCATATCGCTTCCATCATCTTCAAGATCTTCTATGGCCATAAGCACAAAATCATTCATTTTATCTTCACAAGATGACTCACTGTCTGAAACTTCTGAGAGGTCAACATCATTTGCACATAAACTTTTCTTTTTGTAGTTATTATTTTTATTGTATCTTTTAAAAGTATGTTTCTCTTCATCACTAGAATTCTGACCTTTTTCTTTATAAGGACATTTAGATGCAAAGTGCCCTACCTTACCACAATTGAAACATTTAAAAAGCAACTTCCCTTTATACTTTCCTGATCCAGTTTTCAATCTTCTTACAAATTTTGCCTCAATCTCTTCCATTTTAGATTCTATATGTTTATCTGCTTTAAAAGATGCTTCTCTAACGGTAGATTTATCTTTACTGATTCTCATTTCATAGGCAGTTAAAGTTCCTAGAAGTTGATCAATAGATAAAGTTTTCAGATCACTCATCTCTTCTATTGCAGATACTTTTGGATTGAACTTATCAGGTAGAGATCTCAAAATCTTTTGAACTAGAGGAGCTTCTCCAATCTTCTCACCAAGACCCTTTGTGGCATTCACAAGCTCTTCAACTCTCAAAAAATATTTACTAACAGAATCATCCTCATTCATCTTTAGTTGTTCAAATTCCATTCTGTAAGTTTGAAGTTTGGCATCTTTTACTTTTTCATTTCCTTCATAGCTACTAATGAGTTTATCCCACATTTCTTTGGCAGATTCAAGATGCATTACCTTTAAAAATTCAGATTTAGAAAGACCACTTAGAATGGCATTCATTGCCTTTGCATTAAAACTAAACTCTAGCTTATCATCTTTGGAAGCTAGTACCATAGGTTTTGTATATCTAGTTTCTACCACTTCCCAAACATCAACACCTAAAGACATTAGGTATGTTCTCATTCTAACCTTCCAAAAGGCAAAATTTGTTCCATCAAACAGAGGAGTTTTATTGTTTGAACCATCATGACTTGCCATGTTTAAGCTTATCAGATCTTCCTTAGACTAAAGGGTCTGGCTCTGATACCAATTGTTGAAAGTATTCAAATAACTGAGAGGGGGGGGTGAATCAATTATTATTATGCTTAAACAATCTTACATTCATTTTCTCTTTTAACTTTGATGAAGTGTGACGATCAATGTGATATGAGATGTTCTATGCACATTCCTTTATAGTAGGTATATTGTTATAACATAATTAAATATAAGGCATATAAACAATGTTCAATCACATAAATATGCAGAGGCACTGATTTTCCTGAGGAAACCCATAAAGGGAAAAAACCTCTTCTTCTTAGTATGAAAGGCAAGCTCCAACTTCTCTTTACATTCTATTTTATCTGAGCTACAACCCAGATGAGGCTGCTACCTCTGTTTCTTCAGCACCAACTGAATGGAAGTTACAACTCCCAAATGTACAAGCACCAACTTGCAAAGAAGACTTTACAGTCTTCCCTTGCTCCTCCCTACCACCCTATGTAAGAAAAAAAATGCAGTCAATTATATCACACTCGTTCAGATATTTCAGTACATACCCTTTTTATTTTGTTATGTGCTACTACAACTTGAGTTTCTGGGCATTCTGTTCTTCATTAAATCGAGCCATACATTTTTGTTCTCATTTTCTTCGAATCACAGCTTCATCAGCAACCACTCTTCTTCATCCTCTCGATTCTCACACTAATTTTTATTCTCATCAATTGTTTTTTATAGATGTTGAAGTTATATGCCTCGGTCTCTTTAACTTCCAGATCTTCCAATTCTAAAACTGAAACTGTCTTTTTAACTCCCAATTTGAAAATTGAACTGTCTCTTTGACTTCTAGAATTTACACGTTGTAACTAATATTTGAACTGTCTCTTTGAATTCCAGAATTTACACGCTGTAACTGACTAATTAAAAAATAAATAAATGTTTGCGAGTCGTAGCTTGTTTGAGTCACGGCTGTTTGAGTCACAAATGTTTCAACCAATTGCTAATTTGTAAAACTGGTCGCAACAGTAAATCTAATAATTACATGTTCAGAGAACCACTTGTATAGCTCAAGCCGAAGCTTTGTTTGGAAATTTCCTCGCGATTCAGGTAAATGAGGCCGTTGCGCACAAAACCCATGTCCCAGATTTGCGAGATTTGTCTCCAGATTCCCACAAATTGAGACATGAATCACTGTGTTCTTATCTGAGTCATGGTCGTCTGAGTCTCAGCCGTCTGAGTCGCGGCCATCTGAGTCGCACCCGTCTGAGTCACAGCTGTCTGAGTTGTAGCTGTCTGAGTTGCAGTTGTCTGAGTCACAGCTTGTCTGAGTCACAGTTGTTTGAGTTATAGCTTGTCTGAGTCGCAGTTGTTTGAGTTGCAGCTGTCTAAGTCACAGCTTGTCTAACAACATTCTTTTCTTGTATTTAAAAACTCAGTCGCTGCTTTCCAACCATCAATGACAACTGAATCAAAGTGCCAACATAAACATTGTAGGATATATCGTATGTATGGTGACGAAAGCTAATGCAGTTGAATAAAAAATTCTTGCATGACACGTGTCGTGGTTGCGATGATAACTCATCCGCCAGAAGAGCGACGTCATGTGAAACAACATTTTCAGAACCCAGCAATTGTCGTTATCCTGATAGTATAAAGTCAGGAGGGCGATGGATTGACCGTCGAAATTTGGTCCAAATGACCTTGTGACAATATGCATAATGCCATCCTCAACACAACTAAACATGGTAGGTAACCATGGATTCTAGGGATATATTTTGGCTTGTATATAGATATGATGCATACCTACCTTGAAGCTTGCAATTCCCTTATATAGGTCAATTATATGCGGCTATATGTGTGGTGTCTCACTTATGATAACCCTAATCTCTTCATTGTATATAAAGAAATTAAAGTTATTTTCTATTTGTCTGCGTTGATTGCTTTAAACCACAAATTTGCATACCTTTCCACTAAGAATGGTTTCATGTTTATGTCAAAGAATTGGATATATTTTGGCTCCTAATTCCATCCCACTAGCGCAATACATATTAGTATCCAAGTGTAAATAAAATGTATACTTTTTTCTTACATTTCTTGACAGTCAGCCAAAAACTCATTCAAGAGGAATGTCAACCAGTTCATTTGTACTCCCTCCATGCATTGTGCTCTGGCTACAATAATTGATCCTAAGACTTGGTCTTGGCGACTCTTCTAGAATAGCTTGCATTCTAGGACCTAAAATACAAATATCATAGCTTTATCATTTATGTGTGCGACTGAGAAGCATCTACTACCTCTTTGGGTTCCATATTTTTTCGTAATCTTCTTCGCAAGGATTTTCTCCTAATTCCTATCCAAGATGATGCTTACATATTCTCCTTTCGTAGTCAATCCAATGTTTTTTTCTATAAACTAGGCATCAATGGAAATAGTCATGTTCAGTGACAAGAATCTCCCATGTACCTATGAGAGTAGCATTTTTTAGCACATTTTCACTTGTGGAGTCCTTCCAAAATGAGGAATCTCCAACAAATTCAAGACCCCTGATTTCTGTAATCCATTCACACATGTTTGAAGTTCCATTATAACTAGTGCCTTAGGGTCTAGACTCATCCTTCTATCCATGTAGTTGTTTTTTATTAGCTCAAGAAACGTTTCATCATTGGTAAGGTCATAATCCGCAAACTCAAATTTGTATCGGGTCGTTGAGCAAATTTTCTTCAACAAACACACCCTATGGTATCTTTGGTGCTGATATATATGTATCTTCTATGTCAAGTAGGGTGACTAATGCTGTAGTAGTTTTTATTGGCAGAATGTAGTCGCAATGGAACCTTACCAGGTTTGATGTTGACGGTTATGGTGTCTGTGCAGTGTTAAAGAAATGTATCTGCGGAAGATATTCTACTTGTACTTTTCTATTGTATATTGTATTCCTCCTTCAGTAGATGTCATTGACGTAATTCATAATTTAAGATTCAATGTAAACCCTAGGTCTTGTGTCATCCTAGAAGAACCCAAAAAAGATTATTATATTATGTATTTGAGAGGTCGTCCCAGTCAGTTAGGTGAATCCGGCCCAGTTGGGGAAAAGTCACCTCAACGAAAGAATATAAGTAGAGGAGGAGTCTCTCATTTTTATTCACTCATATCACTCACACAAGTTAGCATAGGAGAGAGAGAGAGAGAGAATTTTTCACAAGTGGAGCAGTTGATCTTGTCTTGGGGTTTATATTTGTACTTTGTGATTTCTATATTGAGGAATATTTTGTCGGGGTTTTCTCCCTTGTGGTTTCCCCGAGAGAAATATTGTGTCCATTGTGTTATTATAGTTCTTGTATTGATTTTAGTGATAGATTGTTTAATTTTATATGCTAAACAAGTAAAAACTAACATGGTATCAGAGCATACCTGAAAGAAAACATTGTGTAGCCTCCGTAACTGCAGAAACTAGGGATTCTTGTTCCAGGAGCTCCCTCCATAGATCAGATAAAAAAAAGAGTGCATCTAACTCATCTCACTAGGGCGCATATTTCTGTCGAAGCAAATTTCAATTCTGAGAATTTTCATTTTTGGGTCCCCCACTACAGCCCGGGAGAATTAGGGAATCAAGTTTTTGGATCACCTGCTCACAAAATTGGGAGGAGTACTTTTCTCAACTCTCCTTGAGGAGGAGAATTTGCTCATCCATTCAATTTTCCAAAATCTCGAATTCAGAAAATTAGGGTTTCTCTAACAAACCCTAGGTCAAGGAACAAGCAGTTTTTTCAGAAGGATTTTCTGGTAAGTTTCAAATCTATTATATTTTCATTTGAAGTACTCATTATATCAATATGACTAGAAATACCAAGCTTGATAAGAATCTTGAGGGAGATGAGAAATTCAGGGCATGGAAGTATAAAGTCATGCTCATCCTTGAAGAACATGACCTAGAAGACGATATAAAGGAAGGACTTCCAGAACCAGAGGGAGATGAACCCAAAGCAAGGAATAAGAATAATATGGTCAAGGCAAAGAGGATCATTGTTGATTCCATCAAAGATCACTTGATCCCCCAAGTGTCTTCCAAGAAGACCCCAAAAGAGATGTTTGATGCTCTCACCAACCTATTTGAAGGGAAGAACATTAATAGGAAGATGACCTTGAGAAATAAACTCAAGGGAGTAAAGATATTGAAGTTTGAGTCCATGCACTCATACTTATCTAGAGTGTCCTAGATAAAAAAACAACTAGAAGCTATTAGAGACAGGTAGAGGATGCAGAAGTTGTGATGACCACTCTGAATGGTCTCCCTATAGATTGGGAACCATTTGTTCGAGGAATTTTTGCTAGAAATAAATTCATCCAATTCAAACATCTATGGGAAGAGTGTGTGCAAGAGAAAGAAAGAATAGCGGTGAGAGAGGAGAAACTAAATGACAATGAAGACCAATATTTGGAAACTCATACCAAAGGTGAAAGGAAAAGGAATAACAATATACATACCCGTGAGGACTATCCAAGAATACCTCAGAAGAAAAGGAATTTCAAGAAATATATATCTTCCATTGAATTCTATTCCTGTCACAAAATAGGACAGATTGCAATAAATTGTCCAAACAAATATGGACATCATAAGAAGCAGAAGAAGAGATTTCATGCTCATGCAGTAGAATATAGTGAGTATGATGATGAAGTCTAAACCAGAGATGTTGAATACTCCAGTGAAGAATATGTTCTAATATCAGCCCTCACTGGTTCAGTATCTCATGGGAGTGATACTTGGATAGTAGATAGTGGAGCTTCAAAAAACATGACAGGATACAAAGAATCCCTCTCACATCTTATTCAGAAGGAATCTCCACACAAGGTAAAGCTTGGAGATGATTATCAATACCCCATAAAAGGAATGGGACAATCATCTTACAAATTGGAATCTGGAATGTCCCTGAACATGAAGGATGTATTTTATGTACCAGGTTTGAAGAAAAACCTTCTATCTATTTCAGCATTAGATAATAAATGTCTTCGAATTGCATTTATAGATGGTGAAGTTCTTATGTGGCCAAAGGGGAATACTATTGATGATGCAGTAGTCATTGGAGTAGAGGAGGGAGGAATTTACAAACTGAAGGGTTATGCATATACAAAATTGATGACCAACACTATGAGCGCTTGTGAGCTATTCCATAGAAGACTAGATCATGTACACTACCAAGCCTTACCAATAGTAAGTAAGGTGGTGACTAGACTACCATAAATCCAGGTTGATCATGAAGGAGTATGAAAATGATTTGCTTAAGGAAAGAGTATGAAGAATCCATTTCCAGGCAGCGACAGCAAAATGAAAGGTATTTTGGATATTATTCACTCACATATTTGTGGACCTATGTCCACTACTTCACTAAGCAAGTATGTTTGCTATGCTTCCTTTATTGATGATTACTCCCGAAAAACATGGATTTATTTTCTGAAGAATACGATTGAAGTATTTGAAAAGTTTAAAAAGTTCAAGGATCTTGTAGAAAACCTCTCTGAGAAGAAGGTAAATATTCTAAGGTCAGATAATGGAGGGGAGTATTCTTCATGTGATTTCAAAGATTTCTGTAAACAAGCAGGGATTAAGAGGGAGATTACTATTCCCAATAATCCACAACAGAATGGTGTAGCTAAAAGAAAGAACTCAACGATCATAGAAGCAGTGAAGGCGATGATCCATGATCAAGACTTACCCATGCATCTATGGGCATAAACAGCTAGAACCGCAATACATGTACAGAATAGAATCTCTCATAGTGCTCTTGGAAACAAGACTCTAGAAGAGATGTTCACCGCTATGAAGCCTGATGTTAGCCATCTAAATATATTTGGATGTCCTATCTTTATCCATATTCCAAAATATAAGAGATCGGAGTTGGAACCTTCAGGAAAGAAGGGAATATTTTTGGTCTATAGTGAGCAATCAAAGGATTGCCGTATCTACATCCCAGTATTCCTCCATATTGAGCTCATCCGGGATGTTACATTTGATGAAGACACAAATTTCATCAAATCCAAGAAGAATCATGAGGATGAAGAGGAGCATGAAGCTCCTAGAGTTACAGAAACAATCAGACTACCGAAAATAAATGTTGAAGAAGAACCTATTCCATAGGATCATGACATGACAGAACCTTGGGGACCTGAGGAGACACCTCATGAGGATATTTCTTGGAAGAGAAGACCAGCTTGGGCACAAGAATTAATACAATATGCAGGAAGGTATGGTTCCCCAGAAGGAACCAGTAGAGAGAGCAAGAGAACAAGGCCATACTCTAGTTATGTAGCCTTGATGTGTAACCTTGTTGAAGAGGAACCGGCATGTTTTGAAGATGTAGTAAAGAAGAAGGAATGGTTGGATGCTATGAATGAAGAATACCAGTCCATCATCAAGAATGATGTTTGGGATGTGGTACCAATACCTAAGGATAAGTCAGTCATTTCATAAAAATGGATCTTCAAAACAAAACACTCAGTAGACGGAAGCATTGAAAAGTACAAGGCAATATTTGTAGCAAGAGGGTTCTCTCAGAAGGAAGGAATTGATTATGAGGAGACCTTTTCTCCTATGGCCAGATATACTTCCATTAGAACCATTCTTTCCTTGGAAGCCAAGATGAAATGGAAGTTACATCAGATGGATGTAAATACGGTGTTCCTAAATGGAAGATAGAATAAGAAGTATATATCGAGAAGCCAGAAGGATTTGAAATAGAAGATAGAAAGTCACATGTATGTAGACTGAAGAAAGCATTGTACGGGCTAAAGCAAGCACCCATAGCATGGTATGGAAGAATTTATAGCTTCCTAATGAGTTTGGGATTTACCAAGAGTAAAGCATATTCTAATCTTTATTATAATATTATGGATGATGAACCTATGATACTACTATTATATGTAAATTATTTGTTCCTAACAGGAGAAGACAAGCCCATCACCGAATGTAAGAGAAGGCTTGCAACAAAATTTGAGATGAAAGACCTTGGTATGATACATTACTTTCTAGGTCTTGAAGTATGGCAGTTCCCAGATGAGATTTTCCTGAGTCAAATAAAATACACAGTTGATATCCTGAATAGATTTGGGATGATGGATTGTAAGGCCATGACTACTCTGATGGTGACAAACTTGAAGCTCCTGAATGATGCTTCATTGGAGATAGTAGGTGTCACCATGTATAGACATATTATTGGGTCATTGATGTACTTGACCAATACTCGACCAGATATATATTTTACTATGTGTTAGTCCCAAAGATGTTCTAAGGATGCTTTTAGAATTGTGCCTGGGCATCAATAAGTTTCATTGTTTGTATTTTCAATACTTTAATAAAAAATCACATTTATTGTTGTTTGAATATAATGATGATAATCGATCTTACTATAATGTAGGAAGTACTTGTGATATGCTAGTAGGGAAACTTGAATGAAATTGTGGCTGATGAAATGGAATGAGAAAAGGTACTCATTGAAAGTAAATCTTTATCTCATGTATATAGAAAAACGTACTGATCCAAAAGGAATTTAGTAGTTTACATAGGATGATCACAAAGCAGAATCCAAATGTTGTGAGGATAATATAACTAGATATATATATCATGAATACTTCATAACATAAATCATCTAAAAACAGTATTTGAATCCAAGCACACTCATATTTGAATCAATACTAAATTTGTAAATCATAGAACATATATGAAAGAAGGAATGATATCACAAAATAAGAGATTAATAACTGAACATATCAAAGCTTTGAATCCACAGAACACCAAGATAGGGCTTGAATTTTCTTTCTTATATATTGATTAGAATTCAATTTTTTGAAGTTATACTTCTTACAAAAATATTCGACCCTGGCTAAATCGCCTTTTCCTCTATATATAGACTGAATGGGATTTACAAAATTTATACATGGTTTGTTACAACCCAACGGCTTACAATTTTCTGTTTGTATTTTTAACAAAAATCAGTTACAAAAAGGTTAATCTGTTGGACTAATGCTGACTTGTCAACTGTGGAGATTGGGGTCCACCCTGCTAAGGTGGAGGACTGCCCTACTGTGTTGAAGATGTCCCCACTGTTGGTTGTGTTGAAGGCGTTCCAACCATTGATTTCATATGTGTAGTCTTCTCCAGTTGTTGTATATGCAGAACTCTAGTGATACCTTTCCAATCTTTACCCATGGGATATTGAAAAAATATGAGCTCTCTGAGGGATGAATCCAGCTCGGAATAACGCTCAAACATGGGATTTGGCAGAGTTCTGAAGATTGAATGAAGGAAATTAAGCATCTCAAAATTAGTGTGCAATTTGTCTACAAAAATTCTGGCATTAAGCTCCTGAAGAGTATCCGCCAAGTTGACTTCAGAGTTCCTTGCATCCAAAATCATGGCATTGTAGTGCTCTTTTGGGTACAAATATCCATGTTCGTCCTAGAAGGATGGGAGGCCCAGGAGAAAAATTGTTTTGAATAACTCTTTGAATGAATGCACATCCTGTTTCAGCTAAGCCGCCATATCAACGACATTTTGGGGCATCATTCCCTTTGCAATCACTTTGTTGACTTCCATGATTACTCTAGTTCTATCATGGATGGAGTATGTTTGGATCTCATCGAAGCTATTCTCATTCAAAAATTCTATTATCTCTTTAGCAAAGTCCGTCTTTTTGCTTACGTTGTTTAGAGCCGAACGAGCATCTTGGGCTACGTCTTCAGCAATTTCGCATTCCTCCTGTGACACGGTGAACTGGTTCCACTATGTGGTTATCAAGGCTACTACTTGTTCCCATATTGCGAACTTGTGTCTTCTCAGCAAAGGCTTACCAGTCATTCTTCTAGTCAAGTCTTGGACGTCTTTCCGGAGCTCCTCTTTGGACTGATGTAACTCTGAGATGGATTGATCTCTTTTACCCAATTTTTCGCTCATGCTGATAAGCTCATTGCACTTGGATTTGAGTTGATATTGTGCCTGGTTCAGCTGAGCATATTTAAGGCTCATTTCAGCAACTTCTTGGGCCAACTTGTCTGTAGGATCAGCCGAATATGAAACTTGTAATGCGGCGGCCTTCTGTTGAAGGATGTCCTGATTCTATTTTCTTAGATCGTCCACATCATTTTCTAAGGTGAAAATATTCTCCTTTAATTCCTGACCATCAGTCAGGGATTTTTCAAGCTCATATTGTATTTCCAACACTTCATCAGTTTGTGAATGCTCAACAATAGGAATGTTGATCTTCTTTTCTAAATCCACGATCTCTTTGTCCTTTTCTTTCAGCATGGACTGTACTGGAGCCATATCGTTGGGACTCTGCACCATTTTCATGATTTGCTGCTCCAGATCAGCAATCTTTAATTGATTGGATTTATTAGACGACTTCTAATTTTTTAGTTGCTTCTCCAGTATCTGAATGACATTCTGCAGCTTGTTGGTGCTCATGGTGTATTTCATTACATACATGTATACCCCTTCATCGGTTTGTCGGTGAAGTTCCATGATTCCCTTGGATGGTAATGCATCCAAATTCACAATCACCTGGGTGGTTTTAAAATTAGAGGGCACTTTCTCCCCCCAGGAACCAATGGCTCTAGAATTTCCATTTTTAAAATTCCCTGCCTTAAATACAGTACATACAACATTCTGGATTGTTTTCCTGTTTCACAGTCCTTCCTTGGGAACAAATTATTTTGTAGATCTATATTATCATCCTTGACATGTGAATAAATATCGAACAAACATTATTTAACTAGCAAGGTGGTGACCAAAGCACCTTCCGAGAACTGTGCTTCCTGCTTCTGGGGTCATGCGGTCGACGGGAAATTCTCCCGAATGAAAGGTACCAAGGAGGTGAGTGTTGGCTGCACCTTTGACGTTGCGTTGGATGTATTTTTAGCTTTTAATATTTTTACTTTCAATCCAACGCTTATGGATCTTTCTTTTTCAACTTCGTAGGTTGGCTCTGGTGTGCTCTTTTTTCCCAATGTGTCCACTTTATGTGGCATTGGGATGATCGGCGCCCCAGTGGCCTTGCTAGGAGCCAGTGCGGCTTTTCTCTGCTCCCAACTGTCTAATTTGGCCACCTTGTCCAATAATGGATGTGGCTCATGGATGTAAGTTGTTTCCCTGGAAGCTTTTATTTTTTGAGAGATAATTCCTCTAGGGTCATACTTGCACACCAAACTTAATGGGAAATTAAAAGTTGCTAGTAGTTCTTCAACCACTTTTTGAGCAGCTTTGCTCCTAAATTTGAATGGCCCGGCCTCCCTGGGACTTTGAAATTCCTGGCCCTGCTTCCCTTCATAAAATGTACATCATCACAGTTGAATCTCTAGTGGATGTACTCCAAGGAGAAAATTATGGGATTCAAAAACACTGGGAGTTTGTAAGGAGCTAACTTTGCTCCATACACTTGGATTTCAGTGTGGGTCTCGAAGCAGAACCAATCTCCGATAGAGTCGCTTGGGTTTAACTGGAGCAGTTGTCTACACTCTGGGAAAACTCTCGGTGGAGGGAAATCAAACAGTAGTGTATAAACCTTATCCATGATAGTTTCTACAAACATAGAAAAACCTTCCTGAGGAGGCACTGGGATGACTTACTTTTCAAGGTCATATCAGCTGAAGAAACTCTTGTTATGATAGAAAAACATGTACAAGAGGCGAGAATTGTATCTAAACATTTTCCTAGCTGAGAAACTTTTGAACTACATATGGATTGATTGGGCGAGAAAATACGACAAATCTAACTTCACAAGTGACTCTTGCTGAGATAAATTCATGATGAAGAGGAAACCTAAGGCTATGTCGTCGATTACCAGGTCGTGTCCGTACCTGAGGAATTGGAAAATCATAGAAAGGACCGGTCTGGCTGACTCGGTGAAAACTTCCAGGATGAACATGGACTGAGTACTGGGAAAATATCCTTTCGACGGAATTATCATGCGAATGAAGGTATCTATGGTTTTGGATGATAATTCTTTGATCTTTCGTGCTAGTACCTCCTCATTGAATTGTAGTCTAGTGGCATCTTCTTCTGTATCAATTAATTTCATAATGAGATCCTTGGAGATTGGGAAAACGATCATTCCCAATATGGATATGAGTGCTCTTCTCTCTGGGGCATACCTCTCCGCACACCACTTTTCCATCTCTAGGAAAGGCCTGGCTTGCGGTAAAACCATCTTTGCCAATCATGAATTCCATAAGTTGAAAAAGTCATTCCCACTCTTTGCTTTCTCCTTGGCTTCTCTGGACAACTAATGAAGGTTTGGGAAGGATGAAAATGGGTCATGGACGTCAAAAATTTTGTCTCTGAGGTGTTCATATTGACTGAGAATTGATGGTGTCGAGGGAGACACTTCGAGGGTAGAACTAGAAGCCATGGCAACGTTGGTATGGTAGGGATAAAGGTGGTAGATGCTCAGGCTCTGGACAATGAACAGGTCTAAGAGGAGGTTTATAGAATAGTTTCTTAGGGTGGTGGAGAATAAGGTGCCCAGTAAACTGCTCGCGGGCATATTTATAGGAAAAATTTGAAATTGGTGGGATTTAATGCAAAGGAGACATGGCAATCACATATTGGTTCCTTATTCGATAGGTCGTTGGGATATTAAATGCAAGGGAACGTTTACCTCCTAAACAGTGGAGGTAATGACCGTTAGGGGTGGCTTAATGAAAAGAGAGGTGATTACGCTGATAGAGGAGCAAAAACCATAAGGGGTTTCAAGGCTCGAAATAAGCAGTTTGGGAAAACCACTTTTCGGGCACTGAATGAGCATGAAGCTGCCACGTGGAGATGGCGGTTTTCATTCAGGGGTGCCTTCGATGCGTTAAACTCCGAGCAGCTTATGCATCCTTAAAACATGGTAGGGCATCGATCTCTCTCTCCACCTCCTCGATATTGGTGCAAGGTTGGCATAAATTTATGGGCTGGCCCCTCATCCTAACAGACCATCGGCTGGCAGCTAAAAACTGTAGAACTATGGGCACCTTTCTTGGTGGTTTCAGGGCTCGAGAAAAGCGGTTCAGGGAGACCGCTTTTGAGGCCCTGAATGATTCTAAAGTCGACATGTGGCCTCGAAGGTTTTCATTTAGGGGTTCCCATAGCTTAATAAACATCACGCACTTTGGGCCCCCTTAATGGAATATCAACCGTATATTTGTATTGGATCGCAGCTTAGATAAAAAAATGGTTTTATATCAATTTGAAGTTTGTTTTGGCTCTCCGATCAACCAATATTGAGAGAGCAAGCGATCTTCTCCTTTTCATTTCTGCTGCAACATCTCCAATTTAATTTTAGAGATATAGCTTTGGCCTCTGACCTGTAGCGCCGCATACCAATGACCGGGTTGTGGATATTAGTACTAACATTGGCTTCAGGGGGAAATCATTTTCCTATGGTAGAGGCTGAGAACAATAGACCAGTGCCTTTAAGTCCATTGGGTTGTGGAGTCATATCTGTCCTTAATTTTGAAAATCAAATAACAGAGAATGTGAGAGGAAAAAGGGAAAATACGAGTATAACATAACTTTTTGAAAAGGGAAAAACATATGTTACATGAATGATATAGAGGATCATTGATAGAGAGGGACAGAGCTCAATACTGAAAAAATTGTTTCATAAATATCCCGTTTACAGGATTTTCGAATATTTCGTCCTTGAGTTGTGCTAGTTTGTTAGTGTTGTTGTCATGGACTGCAACAACCTTGAATGGGCCCATCCATAAATTTTCAAATTTCCCATGCTTAGATTTCTCTTCTCTTCTAGCATCCCATTTTAGAACAAGGTCTCCATGTTGAAAATCCCGAGCTATGGCTCTTCGGTCAAACGTTGCCTTGATTTTTTCTTGATGTATCTCGGTTGTTTCGTCCAACTTCTCCCTAACCTTTTGAATTTCGATCAATTGATGGATCCTTCTCTCCATATCTTTTGGTTCCTCATGCTCTGGTTGTAATAGTTTCATCACTGGGAAACCAAGCTGAATAGGGAGGACTACTTCTTTTCCTTAAACAAGGTAGAATGGCGAGGTTCCTATAGCACGTTTGACACTGGTTCTATCTTCCCATAGTGCAAATTTTAGCTAGGAGTCCCAAGACCTTTTGTTAGTATTCAACATCTTCTTAATGATAGTCACCAAGCTTTTATTAGAAGATTATGCTAATCCATTTCCCTAGGGATAATAGGCTATTGAATGGGTCAATTCAATGTTGTATTTTTGGAAGAAACTCATCATTTTGGAGGATTTAAAATCCTGAGCATTGTATGTAATGATCTTTCTCAGGCAACCGAACCTTGCTAGGATGTTCTCTTCCGGGAATTTTATTATGACCGTATCATTAGCATTTCTTGTTGGAATTACTTCCACCCATTTGGTGAAATAGTCAGTGGCTGTAAGAATCCATTTGTGTTGGCCACTGGAATGGGGGTTTATCTCTCCTATGAAATCAATTCCCCACTATTGCAATGGTGCTTCCACTTTGATTGGTTTAAGGGGCAGTGTTTTAAGTTTTTGCTTTCCAGGAAATATTTGGCATTCCCTACATGCTCTAACAATATTATTACCATCATTGAACAATGTAGGCCAAAAATAACCAGATCAAAGGACCTTGTAGGCGGTGGCTCTCCATGCATGATGTCCTCTGCACATGCCTTTGTGAAACTCCACTATTATGCCTTCAGTTTCTTATTCGATAAAACAATTTAATAGAACTCCAAGAGGGTATTTCCAAAAGAGATATCCATCTAGAATGAAATACTTGATAGTTTTGAGTTTAATATATCTCGTCTTGGATCTATCCAGATCAGGAGGGCACGTCAGATGTTGTAGGTAGTAAAAAATGTCTTTGTACCATCCCGAGCAAGCAAATTTTTCAGAGATATTAACAGGGATATTTTGTTGAAACCCTTGTTCTTCCTGACTAGGAAATCGATCTATCATATTTATCTCAAGGGATTGATAGTTTGACTCATCCAAGAGTTTGGATAATCCTTTTGCTTTTACCAGCTTGGTAGGCTTGATTTCCATGTCATATTCCTGGATCTTGGAGATCCATTTTCCCCTCCTTCCTTCATTATTCGGTTGACATAGGATATCTTTCATGGTGCTCGCAGGGACGTAGGCGATGATTTTAGAATGCAAGACATAGTTCCTGAATGACTTAATGGATTTGACTAACGCATAAGCCTAATTTTCCATCATGTTGTATTTTAGCTCGGCATATCTCAATGCTTGTTTGAAAAAGGCGATGGGTTTCTCATGTCCTTCGCCATTTTTCTGTAATAGGACGACTGCAATGGTGACCTCAGAGGCAAATGAGAATATGAGAAAATCCTTAATGTATTTAGGACTGGTTAAAACAGGTGCTTCTCCTAAGGCATATTTTATCTATTTAAAATAATCTCTTGCAGGTGTTGTCCATTTGATCTCTGCGTTTTTCCTTAACATGTTAGTGATTTCTTTCATTGTTTTAGCAAAGTTGAGAATAAACCTTCATAGAAAATTTATTTTTCCAATAAAAGACTATACCTCCTTTCTATTCATTGGAAGATAAATTATTTTGATAGTGGCTACTCTATCAATATCTATCTTTACTCCATCTTTGGAGATGATGTGTCCCAGCAACTTTCCCTCTGTCATTGCAAAAAATGATTTTTGGGGATTGAGAGACAAACTGAATTTTCTGCACTTCCT
This sequence comes from Larix kaempferi, assembly GCA_027924585.1. Lineage (NCBI taxonomy): Eukaryota > Viridiplantae > Streptophyta > Pinopsida > Pinales > Pinaceae > Larix > Larix kaempferi. Next base: position 1,340,979 of record BSBM01000962.1, on the reverse strand, counting down.
GAAGGTCTACTTTATATGTTGAAGGTGATCTTCATCATATTTTGAGAATACTGTCATATCATCTAGATATATGACAATAAACTTGAACTTTTCACCTATGAATGATATATCCATGGCTCTCTGAAAAGTTGCACAAGCGTTAATAAGACCAAAGGGCATCTTATCATACATGAAAGTTCCCCTGTGTGGTGAAAGTTGTCTTCTCCCTGTCATCTAGGTGCATCGAAATCTAGTTATAGCCTAAAAATATGTTCATCATAGAAACTCTAGTTGATCCAACCACCTTTTGAAGGATATGATCCACTTTAGGAAAAGGGTAATTGTATTTTAAAGAGCACTTGTTCAAATTTTTGAAATCAACACACAAACCGATTTCTCTGTTTTTCTTCCTGACCGATACTAGGTTAGCCACCCACTCTGAGTATCTGAGAGGAATGATGATTTTTGCATCAAGCAAATTTATTACTTCCTTCTCAATTACGGGAAGCAAAATAGTATTTACCTGCCTCAACTTTTATTTTACTGTCTTGGCATTTGGCTTTAGTGGGATCCAGTGTTGTATGATAGTTGTATCATAAGTTTTCAAATCTCCGTAATTACAAGAAAAAACATCTATGCACTCTTCAAAAAGGTCCTTGTACTTTTTCCTTTGCTTGTTTGTTAGATATTGTGAAAGCTTTATGAATTATGGTTCTTTCAGGCTACCAACATTTACTTCCTCTACAACTTCAGTTGTTGGTTGTACTGTTGGTTTCACCGAGATCTCGTTCTTGTCAAATAGTTGTTCTAGAGGAACTAGTCCCTTGGGGATATATCTATTCTTCAGTTGAAGGATCTTATGGCCAACAATTTGTTGTGTTAATCCAGGGGTTAGTCCCTCTTCTACCTGTATGATGTTTTCCTTTTCCTCTTCTTCATCATTGTCTATATTAGTAACTAAAAACTCATCCATGAGCTGTAAAAAATGCTTGATCTGTTGATAGTCCTCAAAGACTTGCCAGTTTTTTATATTGTCAAGGATAGAGGGGAGATATCGCATTTCCACTTCATATTTCAACTTCGGTCTCTAGGGAGGTTTGAAAGAGCTAGCCGTTAGGGCCAAAGAATCAGCTTGTTGGTTGCACTCCCTTGGGACAAAAGTTATATTGAAAGCATCAAATAAGTTCTCAATAAGATCCCAGGAAATATTTCGGTATGCCCTAAGCCTCGGATGTTTCATTTGAAAAACACTTTTGATCTGATTTACCACCAACTCGGAGTCTCAAAAGACGGCCACCTTAGTGATTCTCAAGTCTTTAGCAGCTCAGAGACCTAGGATGAGGGCCTCATACACAGCAACATTGTTAGTAGTATCAAAATCTAGCTTGTAAGACAAACTAATATCTTCCCCTGCTGGTGATGATAGCACTACACCTACTCCAAATTCTTCTTTGGCCGAGTCTCCGTCAAAATATAATTTCCAAAATTGATTTCGGTTGTCTTCTGCAGTGGGTCTAGTCACTTGAGGTTGCGCAATTTCCATTTCAGAGGGCTCACCTAGTAACAACGTATAACAACCCATATCTTCATCGGTTGCATATATAGGATAGTTTATAGGACTATCTTGGTCACTTATTACATAAGCAAACATAGCTTATGTTGGCGTATATAATTGAGCTAGAGGTTTCCAATGTAGACCTAGGTACTTCATGGTTCAAGGAACCAACAAAATCCCTATTCACCGACCCTTTCGGCAACAAACTGCGAGTAGCCTGAGGTCTCACCCGAGGCGAAGCTGAGGGGGTGGTTGCAAAATCACATTTCCACAACCTGGTGATGCGAGTGTAAAAGGAACTGGTGGACAGCGCAGTAAATAACTCTTGCTGTGGACAGACAACTGCGCGAAGACTCTACTTCGCATTGGATACTTCGGCAAGCTGAGGTGCTTTCCCAACCAGCGCATCCAGGGACTGCGTGGTATTGGATACAACCAGCGTCACGACGATAAGCTATCAACAGCTTACCTCGCAGCACTTCACAATGGGTCAGCACGTCAACTAGACCGCGCGTCTACTTCAAGACTTGATCAACTCTATTAAATCTTACTTTCAACTAGACCGCGCGTCTACTTCAAGACTTGATCAACTCTATTAAATCTTACTTAACGATCGTTATTCATTCAACAGCACTTAGGTTCTTATCTTTATGGTGTATGAAACATACAATACTGTGTGCTCCAACGCTGCACTCAAATTCAGTGTTCAACTATGCGACTATCCAACAGTTTCATGCATTCAGAGACTTAGAAGTACTGAATACTTAACATTCATCCACACACATCTTACCTAACATATTATTCCCATCATTCTTGCGGCAAATACATATAAAAGCAATCACATAACAGATAACTGCAACATTAAACATCCATACTAAGCAAATAAATAGTGCAGAATACGAGACAATCACACTACACAGGATTTAACGTGGTTCACCCCCCGGATGGAGGATACGTCCACAAGAACTATTGTTAAATTAGTCTTTGGGAAGGTTACAACAATTCTTAGTCTGCGCACTCGGCAGCAGACTCTCTTCTCTCTCAGATAGGTCTCTGCGCACATAGCTGCAGAGCCTTTACAATAGCTTCAAGTTCAAATATTCTAACAATGTTCAACAATGAAGAGCTTAACCCTTTCCCATACAAAAAATGCCTTATTTATAGATCATGCCCGTAGGTCATGTCTTTACAATTCATAAGCAAAAACCCTTAGGTTTACAAAACATGGCATGGCTAACTACCAGCCTGACTATCCCCATCGACAGCCTTCTCCACCTGCTCCAAGCCTTCCAGTTGGGCCACTCCTGGCTCACATGCTCTTCTGACAACCGCAGTCACCAAAATGGTTACAACTACATCGTGGCCTGTCCCTTTCCACATCTTCTGCCTGCCTGTCGCCATCGGCGTAGTGGCCTAGCTTCTATACTGCTTGCCGCCACTTTCCTTGGCAGGTCGCTTTCCTCTGCCTTCAACCTTTTCCTTACCCAAAATAGGTCACTTCCTCATCTGACCTTTACCTGTACTTATTACCAAAAATAGCTCCTGCGCACCCGCATACTGTGCAATCCTACTTTACCCATTGCCTCTGCACGACATGTGCAATTTCTCAAAACTGCTACCTTATTATGTCGCAATGCGCAATGCGCAATTTTCAATACTTGTATATTTTCCAACTTGGGCCCCTCCCAACAGGCCCCTAACACTCACCTGTGGCTCATCCCGAACCACTTCCACTTGCGGATGATGGTGCCGCATCCTCCGGTGTACCTATCTTTGAAGTAAAATTTTACAGAGTAATTGCTAACTCTATAACCATGTCCTTGGCCTTCTTCTCAAATCCTCGAAGTGTCTCCAAAGTGGCCTGCGAGACCTTTTCTTTGTCCACCTATTCTTTCATGGTTCCTTCCGCCACCTGAAGTTCTACGAACTTCTCATCGAATTGCTGCATCAATTCAAGGCCTTCTTGTTCAATGGGATGTAACCTGGTAGATGTAGCAGCCTCTTTCTCTCTAAGCGCGGCCAATTCTTTTTGCAGGTCCTTGATTTCGTTGTACTTTTGTATATTCTTCCTGACCAGCGCACTTTTTAACTCTGCATTCGCAACTTCTACCCGTTTCTCTGTGTGCTGCATATCCCCCTTTATCTTTTGAAGCACTGGATCCTCATTCAACCCTGTCAATACTGTATTGACTCCTTCAAGTAAATCTTGGCACTTCGTCACTTTCGACAAAATGTTATCCATGGTTGCCTTTACCTCCTCCACTGGAGCTGCAACCTAATATGGTGGTATAACTGGGTGCCTAGCTTCCAGCTCTGCAATCTTCCCTTTGTAGGAAGTTTTCATCTACACCATATCTGAGGTGAGGGTTTCTAACTTGGCCCCAAGCTTCTTTATAGTGTCCTCTACATCATCCTCTTTTGTGCATTTGTGGATCTTTTCACATACCGCTGAGACGGTCTCTTCGATCTTGCAGTCCCTCTCGCGGACACTAGACAGTTCTTGTTCTTTTCACTCAGATTCCTACCTGAGCTCTTCAATGTTTTCTTTCAACCGAATGCTCTATTCATGTGAGGCCATGCCTCTTTCTTGTATCTCCTCTGAGATTTGTAGGTGTATCTCATTCAGGTCCTCCAGCGGTAATGACCCAATGTTGAGGTCAAAACGTGTCGAGTTTTTCGCTACGTCACGCACTTGATCATTTGGGAAGATGAAGTGCACGGGCTCTATATTCGCAACCCTGGGGTAGGGGCTTACTACATTAGGTGCACGTTTCCGTGCACTTGTTCCTCCTACCCTTCCGTCAGAGTCTGATGACTGATGGCCCAAACTTAACTGAGTGACCATAGCCTTGACCATTTCCATAGCTTGGATCATGGTTATCTACAATTTTTCATGCCTGGCTTCCTTCTCTATGCGCGTCTCTTCCCAGGATTCTTGTACCTTGGTTGTGATTATCTCACAATCATCCAGATGGAGCTGCAGCCCGAACTATGGCTTCTCAACATTTTGCTTCTTGCGCGGGCCTTTTGATTCTTAGTGGCCTTCAGTAGCCTTCCTTTTGCGCTCTGCCGACTCTGTGGGCTCACTTTGAGCTGGGTCCTTTTCTTCAACAATGGGAGTACCAGCTGGTAGCCCTCCCTTCTTCTTCCCATTGCCTGCTTTTGTTTCTTCCTTATCTTCCTCTTTGCTTTCCTCATCTGAGTCTTTTACATCAATTTTCTCTGAGAGGGGTTCGACATGTTGCTCATAATCAGATTCATCATCTCACGATGCGGGAACTTTCTAGTCCACATCCCATCTCTCTATCATCTGCTCATTCATCTCCTCATCCAACTAATAAAACCCTGGATACCATAATTCTTGCTTTGTGTCATCCCTAGGCTGAATGTGTGATCGATGCCTCTTTGCCATAAACCTCATGATGTAGGTGTATGTGTCGGTCAATGGTCTTGCGATTCGCAGCGTCGAAAGAATGGCATCGCGCAACTGGTGATAGTACACATAAAAGACTTCAGCTGTCTGACACTGCCTAGACGCCTTCGAGCTCGCCCATAAGTTACTGAAGTGCGTCCCACGGCCCTGTCCTGCTAAGGTTGGGACACCTTGATACCCATTCGACTCTTTCCAGCCTACAAAGGCTATCAGTATGTGTAGCCAACCAAAATGGAATGTTGTTCCAACATCCTGGGTGTCCTCAACGTCTGCTAGAAACTCCTTGAGCAGATACTGGAACCAGTTATAAGGTGTTCCATGCAATGTTTTCGTGGCTAACTTGATCGCAACCACTGGTACCTCAGGCGGCCGACACTTGCGTAGTACCTTCCCTACGAGCAAATGAACAGTCAATTTTGTAGTGCGATCATTGATATCGTTGGTCAGGAATCCATGCCCCTTCCGAACCATGCTAAATTCCTTCGCAACTTCGGCAGAGAGACCTCTATCCTGCGCCATCTTTAGCATTAGGTCAGCAGGGTCCTCGCCGTGCTTGTTCAAGTTCGTGATCTAATGTATTAGATCTATGCTAATGTCTACGCAGATATCCAACCATAAGAATCCTTCGTCCACGCAAGACAGCAATGCGCGCACTACCACCCAATACTCAGCGCTTTTAGGAAAATGTGGCATTTGCAACAGATTCAATAAACCTGATGGTTGGAGGGGATTTAGCCAATCTTGGACTTGTAGGCTTTCGGCACCAGTATGATTATCCACTACTCGGCCAATGTATCCGTTAGGTTGAAATTGCGGATAGTTCTTTGGTTTTTCCAATGTGTTCTCTAGCAGGTCATGGTCCTCTAACTTGCAGTTCGGCACTTCGCCCAATAGGTTCTCAACAAACCTCACCCGAGTAGAAATAACTAGAACCAGGATTTCATGTAGGGAATTTTTATCCAAGTGCACCATTGGTTCATCATCTTTCCGCAGAGGGATAAAGTTTGGCACCAGATAGATGGGTTGGTTCTGAACTGCAGCCGACTTCTGTTTCACTGGTGCTTCTGACCCTCCCTGCTCTACAGCTGGTTCCTTCCCCTTGCTGGCCCCTACAACCTGCCTTGCAGAACTTCTGGACAAGGCTCCCTTCATGGCCGTCATAACTCCTGGAATTCCTAATTGCTTAAATCTCCTTAGCATTTCCTGCAACTCAACATGCTCGCTCATACACTGCTCGGTTCACTCGGCTCTCTGGTAGCTCCAGAAGCAATGCACAATACTTCATAAAGTAGATAAGTGGCTGAGTGAGGCCATATTTATAGCCTCAGCTGGTCTGCGACATGGCCTTCGGCAGTTTCCGAGGAACTAAATGCCATATTCGTTATCATCTCATGCCTATGATCTCGGCCCAGTCATCTGATCCTCATCTTCATGCCAATGATGTTTCCTTAAATGCGAAAAGGTAGCCAGGCAAGCTAGAGTGTCAACTCCATCGAATCAGCGTTAATTGTTCGACCTGCCAACCAGATTCGGGTACTATATTAGTTATTCTAGTCTTTATGGCACTCCCAATTGTCACATCCGCCCTAAAGTTTGAAGTGTGCTAGTGCCGCCAATTTGGTTATCGTCCCACTAACTGGCCGATGATTGTAATGGTAACGGATTCCGTCATGATGCAATGGCGGTCTCGTAGGAGTGTCGCTTTCGAGCACGTATTGTACTTGCTTTTCTGTGCCATTGTTGTTCCGCCTTGACTGCGTGATTAGTAGTATTTGGACTTGTACTGTGCAACTGCTTTCTTCTTCTCTTTTTTCTTTTGCGCGCAACTTCAACAATGTTGTGCGGTACGCCTCACTTAATCATACAGGATTCTACGCAGCCGGACTATCGCGGTAAAGCTTTAGTCTGCTACCATTTATCAAACTTGGCAAGGTATCTCTGACTAATGTAGCTAACTAGACTGCGCCACCGTTAGTAACATGCATTACAGTATACGGGCCAAGCCAATGCATTTTAAACTTTCTAGGAAATTTCATGAATTTGCTATCATACAGGAGGACTAGATCACCTACCTGGAAAGACTTGTTCTTGATGTGGCGATCATGCCATGATTTTTCGCGCTCTTTCTGTACTTGTTGGTGGAATCCCGCAACAAAATGATCTTCCTCCAGCCCAACCAAGTGTAGGATCCTTTCTTCTAGCGCTGCACGGTCTGCCATGCCTGTAAATGCAATTATTCTCAAGATGGGAACAATATACTCCATTGGCATTACTGCTTCTTGTTTGTAAGTCAATCTGAAAGGTGTATGGCCTGTCAATTTCTTGCATGTGGTCCTGTATGCCCATAATACAGATGGAATGCATAGGTCCCAGTCATCCCGATTGACGTTGCATATCTTGGTTAGCGCATTCTCCAACACTTTGTTAAATGCTTTAACAGTTCCATTCGCCTGTGGATGATAAGGCGTGTTGTACTGATGATGAACGTGGAACTCTTCGGTCAAAGCTTCAATGGTTCTATTCAAAAAGACAGTGCCCTGATCACTCATCAAAATCTTCGGGCATCCAAACCTTGTCAGGTTGTTCTCATATATAAACTCTGCGGCTGTAGCTGTGCTACAGTCTTTCACTAGATTTGCTTCTGCCCATCTGGTGAGGTAGTCAGTTGCGGTAATAATGTACCTCGCACCAGTTCTCTTCCCTGGTGGGTTGATAGGACCCACAAAATCAATGGCCCATTTCTCAAAGGCATGCAATGTCAATTGTGGATTTAATGGAATGTCATCTCTGTGTGATGGCTTTCTTGTCCTTTGCCAAATATCGCAACTCTAGCGATGTTCCTTCGAATCTTTATGAATTGTAGGCCACCATAGCCCTGGGCGCAATGTTTTCTGCGCAGTAGCTCTCCCTGCGTAGTGACCTCCTGCGTCTCCTGAATGCGCATCAGCTAATATGAATGGTTTCTCATGCTCTAATACACATCTGCTTAGTACTTCATCCGGTCCCAACTTATATAACTGACCTGCAATAATGGTGAAGTCTATTGCTCGCACTACCAGCTGCTTCTTTTGTTGCGTAGTGAACTCTGTGGGTGTGAACCCAGTAGTCAAAAAGTCTATGATGTCCTTATAGTAATCATCAGCAACCTGTATAGAAAACAACTGCGCATCCGACAGATTGTCCTCCAGATTCGTAGGTTCCTCTCCTGACTCAATCCTTGATAGATGATCAGGTCCTAAATTCAACCTGCCTGGCTTAACCACAATTTCAAATTCATACTCCTGACTGAGTAGTAACCATTTGCATATTCGCCCCCCTAACAATGGCTTATTGACCAGGTATTTCAAAGCAGAATGGTCAGTGAACATAGAGAAATGTGCACCAAGCAAGTAATTCCTAAACTTTTGCAGCGCATAGACCATAGCGAGTCCTTCTCGCTCAGTAGTGGTATAGTTCTTCCCAGTGGATGATAACCTTTTGTTGGAAAATGCAATGGGATGATCAATACCTCCCTCTCCTGGCTGAGCAAGAACCACGCCCAATGCTATACATGAAGCATCAACATGGACATGAAATGGCTTCTCCCAGTCTGGAAAAACTAGGATCAGTGCAGTGACCATCTTTTCTTTTAGTGTATCAAATCCTTGTTCGCATTCTTCGTTCCAGATGAACGATGCATCTTTCTTTAACAATTTCTCCATAGCTACGATTATCTGTGCATACCCTTTTATGAAGTTCCTGTAATAGTCGGTATGCCCAAATGTAGTGCACAACTGCTTGATTGAATTTGGTGTGGGAAATTTTACAATGATTGCGATCTTCGCATGATCTACCATCAAGCCCTGTCTGCACACAATGTGTCCCAACAAAATTCTATAGGGCACACAGAAAACACACTTCTTCAAATTCAATGAAATTTGATGCTGTCTACATTTTTCCAGCATCATCCTGAGGTTCTCGGCATGGTTCTTCAGTAACCTGAAAATAGTCCAATCATCGAAATACACCTCTAAAAACTTATGTATGAAATCTTTAAATGTTGCAACGACCACTCTAGAAAATATGACAGGTGAATTCTTCAAACCAAAAGGCATCAGTGTGTACTGGAACAACCCCCATTCTGTAGCAAAAGTAGTCTTGTGCCTATCTGTGCAATCAATCTTGATCTGATGGTATCCATAGAATCCATCAGTAAAAGAATATGCCTCATTCCCTCCAACATTATCAAGCACTTCATCTGTGAAAGGGGTAGAAAATGGGTCATGCATCGAAGCGTCATTCATTTTTCTGAGATCCACACAGATCCTAATCTCACCCTTTGTTTTCTTATCCTAGATAACCATTCAACAGGCTCAATGATCCCTGCATCGAGCATCTTATCGAGTTCTGCCTTAACTTATTCTTTGTAGCGCGGGTTCAGTCTATACGGTCTTTGCTTCACAGGTTTCGCGCCAGGCTTAAGAGGAATTTTCATCACTCCTAAGTCTCCCAGAATACCTTTCATCTCTGTGAATTTGGTCGGGAATAATTCTCGATATTCCTGTAATATACCCGCGACCTCCTCGACTATGTCTTCATCCCAATAGTCTCCGATAGCTGCGAACTTTGGCTCTTCCCTGGTGCCAATGTTCACTTTTCTTGTTTTCACAGGTCCACTCATATCAGAAATTTTTAGTGGAGGTCCTTCTACCTTGTGGGATCCCACTGATTCAGGTATCTGTATATTGCGCGGGTATTCCTCATCACTGTCTACTTTATCCTCGCATTCCTCAGCGATGTGATAACAATCAAGAGCATGCTCTAGCTGCTCCTCCCATTCTGGTTGTAGGCACGCAGGTACGTTGTTTGCTCCAAAGAATTATTCTAGTGTCATGTTTCCTTGTGTACAATCTGGGTTGAATATTCTTTCCTTAAGAACCTGCAGTGTATCGTTGATACTCGGATGTTCGTCTTCGAAACTGAAATCCTGTTGGAAGCTCATAGTTAGGACAGACCAAACCATTGTGCCCCTACACAACTCCAGGTCTAGGTACCACTTCTTCAGAATCAGTTCCTCCAGCGTGTGCACAAACATATGCACCCATTCAGTATGTGGTCTTTTCACCCAAGCATGTGAGTAAGCTTCAATATGATCCCTTGGAATGTCTATCCATTATATTTTGTAAAAGGTAGTGTAACCTTCTCAGCAAACCTGATTTGCATCTTAATTTTGCACTAATCCCATGTTGTCAGTGTCTTCTTATGCGCAGCCCACCATCTGGCAGGTGTCTCGCGCAATGCCATATCTAATGCTGATACGCGGTATTCATCTGCAACTGTTGCAGTATATTCTTTGATAAAGAAATAAACATTAGATAAACCATCATAGGTAGGGATTGGAGTTACCTCTTTTCCAATCCAGGGGAGTGACTTCATGATCCGCGTGCATCTCTTGGAAGATACTTCATGCAATCTACTTTGCCAATTTTCTATTCCTGCATCAGAGTCTGAAATGCAAGAGCTGTCACAGCGCCAACTGAGTGTTCCATCCGCAGTTGGATTAATATAGTCAGCAGCATTAGTTGTCATCTTGTAAATACGGTCCAAGTCTTAGGCTCTGGATTCCTCCTTAATCGGTTCAACATATCATTCACCCTGCGAGGGGTCCAATGGCGCCATGACCCTTATATCATTGCCTTCAAATATAATTTTCACAGTCTTCAAATCAATAATGGAAGAGTTAGTCATTTCCCAATCCATACCCAACAGTGCTAGATAAGGATGGCTATCATCCACGATTTCAATCACTTCAAAATCTCCATAGCTGCGCACTCCGTCAATGTCAACAATGGTGTTGGGTAATAACTTTGGTTTGCCCATCTGATGCCATGTCTACTTGGTCAAGACATTTACTTCGGATCCAAGATCAAGAATGATCTCATCCATCTCATAGTCCCCAATCTGTGCAATGAGCCTCATTTCCCTTCCTGTTCTTTTAGGACTCCTAATATTATGGACTGTGCCATGGGAAGCCCCCTTCTCACTACGTGGCTCATACTACCTGAGTAGTTTTTCAAATTCCATGAAAGCATCTGCGCTCTTCAATAACTTCATGCAGCTCCGTAGGAACTGCGCAACAGAGGTCCCTGTATCTGATGCAGCGCTCGTCTAATCATATGCTGCTGGCATATACTCTATTTGTGGCACTTCACTGTGCAACTGGGTTCTCGGTGAGGTGGGTGGCGGTGTTTTGAACATGTCCCGCGCTTCTTCGAATGCTCCCTTATTTTTCAGTAATTCTAGACACGGTGTTCTCCCAAAAGCTTTTCTGATCCATATCGGTTCACCAGGAGTCTGCTTAGGATCACGCATTCCAGAATTCGAAGCTTCTGCGCCTCCATCCCTTCCTGTATCAGTGCCATTGTGGATTACCACATTTACACTTGGATCCACAATTCTTCTCTCTGCTGCTATCAACTGAATGTTGGGAGTCGGAGGTTATGTCCTTCTTTGTTTCTGCATTTCTACCTCTAGTACGGGGCAATCTTCAATAACATGGTCAAATGATTTACAATAGTTGCACGTAGTGCAAGGGTTGGTACAATCTCTAGATACATGACCTGGCTGGCCACAGTTATAACAGATTACTAGGTCGCGGCCTCTTCCTTGATTTCTTTCAATTCTATTATGCATTGCAACTCGGATTTCGGTTTCTTAAACTCTGCTACGAGTGCAGCCTTGATTTTTGTTAGGGTTCTCAGTTGTGCCTAAGAATATTTCATAAACCAATGCAAGGATCTATCTCTGAAAGTAGTGATGAGTTGCGCTCTCTTCACAGCATCATCCTGAAATTGCTTTACACTCCATACGGCTTCACATAGAAACCAGTGCTAATCAGGGTCTTCTAGACCCATTCCTTTGAATATCAGCAGTTTTATGTCATTATCTGTCATTCTCCTTCCTGTTTGTGTAGCACCCTGAGTAGTGCTAATATTCTGCGTGGGGTTCTAGGCGGAAAAAGTAAATGTGGTACTCGGAATAGTGCTAGGAATACTACTCTACGGAATATTCTGAGATTGGGTATTCTGAACTAGGATAGTCTGAGTCGGAATGGTCTGATCACCTGCTCCTGTGGCGCTACCAGTATTGATGTTCTGCGGACTGGGTTGTGCGACACTTGCAGCAGACGGGTTTTGAGATAAGGGTTGCGCGGTAGCTGCAACTGGCGAGTTCTGAGGTGTAATAGGGTGGATAGTGGCTGATGACGGCCTGGTCTGATTGGTAAGGTCACATGGGAGTTCGGTATCCATGCGGAGTCCAGGTCCTCTGGAGTTCTTCTCTTTATTAAACTTATATCTCTTTCCACTTCTCAGATTATGGGTTTCTTCATCAGAATCACTATATATACTTTCTACCATGACAGATTCAAAAATATTACTGCATTCGTAAAACGCCTTTCTCAGCTAAAAGCATTTTAATGTTTAGACTAAGATTGTTCATGTACTTACCTCTAAATCCTTCAAAAAAGTATGCTTCAGCTTGGCTGTAGGATTTCAGCGTGTCTACAGCAAATTCTGTTACAAATCCTTCAAGTATGCTATCAACCCAGAAGTCGATTGCTCGCGACAGTGGGCTATCTATTGCTTTGAGCTGTGTTGTGAGCTCTGGAGTCCACTCTGTAGGTACCCCCCCTTGAAAATAGTTTTTCCTTTCTGCAAGTCGCGATATCCACTCGTGCAGCTCGTTTCCAAACGAAGCCCAGAATATCTCATGAATAAATTTCCACAAATATCTGTTCAACCACTCTACATCGGAGAGACGTGGATGTCTGTTCTCTTTCTTTGCAAAATCCCTTTCAATCTTATCACACCAGTCCCAGATCTCTTTCTTTTCAGGATGCCAATTGTCTGAACCCAATGGGAACTGGTATTCTGTGTCACACATTACTTTCCAAATACACTATCGCATCACTAGTCTTAGCCCGGCAATGGAACCATTTGTTTGCGTATATAACTAAGCTAGAGGTTTCCAATGTAGACCCAGGTACTTCGCGGTTCAAGGAACCAACAAAACCCCTATTCACCGACCCTTTTGGCAACAAATTGCGAGCAGCCTAAGGTCTCACCTGAGGCGAAGCTGAGAGGGTGGTTGTAGAATCACGTTTCCACAACCTAGTGATGCAAGTGTAAAAGGAACTGGTGGGCAGCGCGGTAAAGAACTCTTGCTACGGATAGACAACTGCATGAAGTCTCTACTTCGCGTCGGATACTTCGGCAAGCTGAGGCGCTTGCGCAACCAACGCATCCAAGGACTGCGCGGTATTGGATACAACCAGCGTCACGACGATAAGCTATCAACAGCTTACCTTGCAGCACTTCACAATGGGTCAGCGCGTCGACTAGACCCCGCGTCTACTTCAAGACTTGATCAACTCTATTCAATCTTACTTAACGATATTTATTCATTCAACAACACTTAGGTTCTTATCTTTATGGTGTATGAAACATACAATACTGCGCGCTCCAACGCTGCGCTCAAATTCAGTGTTCAACTATGCGACTATCCAACAGTTTCATGAATTCAGAGACTTAGAAGTGTTGAATACTTAACATTCATCCACACATGTATTACCTAACATATTATTCCCATCATTCTTGCGGTGAATACATATAAAAGCAATCACATAACAGATAACTGCAGCATTAAACATCCATACTAAGCAAATAAACAGTGCATAAGCGGTGAATACATATAAAAGCAATCACATAACAGATAACTGCAGCATTAAACATCCATACTAAGCAAATAAACAGTGCATAATATGAGACAATCACACTACACAGGATTTAACGTGGTTCACCCCTCGGATGGAGGCTACGTCCACAAGAACTGTTGTTAAATTAGTCTTTGGGAAGGGTACAACAGTTCTTAGTCTGCGCACTCAGCTATAGACTCTCTTCTCTCTCAGATAGGTCTTTGTGCACACAGCTGCAGAGCCTTTACAATAGCTTCAAGTTAAAAGATTCTAACAATGTTCAACAATGAAGAGATTAACCCTTTCCCATACAAAAATGCCTTATTTATAGATCATGCCCGTAGGTCATGTCTTTACAATTCATAATAAAAAACCCTTAGGTTTACAAAACATGGCGTGGATAACTGCCATCGTGACTGTCGCTGTCAACAGCCTGCTCTACCTGCTCCAGGCCTTCCAGCTGGGCCACTTGTGGCTCACACACTCTTTTGACAGCCGCGGTCACCAAAATGGTTACAACTGCATCGTGGCCTGTCCCTTTCCGCACCTTCCACTTGCCTGTCGCCATCAGCGTAGTGGCCTAGCTTCTCAACTGCTTGCCACCACTCTCCTTGGCAGGTCGCTTTCCTCTGCCTTCAACCTTTTCCTTACCAAAAATAGGTCACTTCCTCATCTGACCTTTACCTGTATTTCTTACCAAAAATAGCTCCTGCATGATTCCTACGCACCCGCATACTACGCAATCCTACTTTACCTATTGCCTCTGCGTAACATGCACAATTTCTCAAAACTGCTCCCTTATTATGTCTCAATGCACAATTTTCAATACTTGTATATTTTCCAACTTGGGCCCCGCCCAACAGCTTCTCTATACAATCATCTAGTATCCCCAACAAATACAGGTACTATAGCGTATTTCATATCCATCTGCATAGTTCCTCCCATTCTTTTATCCCAGCTTCTTGATAGCAGCATACAATATTTGGAAGGGACATATGCTACTACTACATCCATCATTACACTTTTGGCTGGTAATTGGGCAAGAGTGACCACTACATATTTTATCATACCTATGCACTTTACCTTTCTGGAATCAAAACTGTAGAGATCATTATACGGCCTCGTAATCTCTAGTCCCAATTGTTCCATGATAACCTTGGGAATCAAATTATGAGATGCTCCAGAGTCCAGCATACAGTTGTGAAGGATTTTATCATGCACGTTTAAGGTGACATAAAAAGGAGCAGTGGACTTTTATTTATCATCGATGTGAGGGCCACATTGAAAAGATGGGGATTCGTCATTCAGATTTATAGTATCCTGATGTTCAATAATATCCACTTTGTGCAACATCTTATCGATCTGTTTCTAGTACAGAGGATTTTTTATCAATTTAGACAGGGGAACAGTTATTTTCATCTTACTTAATTCATGCTCCATATTGAAGGGTATAGGACATTCCCTGTGTTCCTTAGGATCTAGCTCTATTCTCTTGTGGGGGATGATGCCTGGCTTTGTTTGGTTGTCTGGGACTGGGGATTTAACTTTTTCCTTTGACAAGTCTCTTTTTTTTAACAAGGGTGATGCTTGATTGGACTTATCTTGGGCCTGCTTCTGAGGGGATTTTTTAGGAGGAAAATTGTTCTTCCTATTTACAGAATCTAGTCTAGGTCTAAGATCATATCCCCCATGCAACTCATCTTGTAGAGTATTTGGGAATAATATGTATTCATCATGGCATGAATCATTTTCTTGGGGTTTATTTTAATATCCACCTATTTGGTTAGAAGGAAGTGAGTTTTCATAATCATTTCTAGTAAGATGCATGATATGGAAATCTTCTTCCATCCAATTAAGTTGTTCTTCGACTTCCTCATAGATTTATTCCTCTAGTATTTCGATCAGATTATTATCATTTTATATGACAAGTGGTCTTGGTGGTTGTTCATCATTTCTCCTTTCTCTGTATGTCATCTGAGGATTATACGGCCTTCTAAAATGAGTGGGAGGATGAGCAGGGGATTGTCTATTGGGGCTATTATTTTCCAATTCCATTCTAGTAACATTATTTGACAGGTTTTTGATAATGTGGGTCATTTCGTCAATCTTTGCTTCTTGAGAGTCTTTAACTCCTGAGGAGCTACCCTCTTCTTTAACCTTCCCTTTGTCTTTCTGCTCACTTTCATTTGTCAGTTTGATCTTTCCTCCTACCCTCATATTTACTTCAGCATATGTAGCATCATCTTGCATTATGCTAAGGGAGGATGATCTTCACTCCCTTAGCATGATGGAAAAATCAGAGGGGAAGGATCCTGCATAGGTGGCTCGAGCTGCAGCTTCTGTAGGTCGGATATCTTTAGGGATTCTATAATAAATTTTGTTGAATCTTGCAGTGAAATCTACTACATTTTCAGAGCTGCTCTTTCTCAAGGAAGAGAACTTTGTTAGATACTATATATTTTCACGCTTAACTCCCCACTATTTGGTGAAAGTGATTTCCATATTTTCCGTAGTGTTGATGGGTGCGTTGGGCAGTGACCTAAACCATTTCTCAGCTTCTCCTTCGAGTGATTAGGAGAAATCCCTCATGAACACATCATCGTGATCAATAAAAATGTTATCAGTGAAATATTGAAAATGATCCACATGATCTTCTGCAGATGTTACCTTGCTGCCATCATATTTTGGTAAGAACTTTAGATAGTGAGTAGGCATATCATTTAAGGGTGTAGGAAACTGCAGAGGTCCATTTCGGCTAGCCACCCATCAAGGTGTTCTAGGTTGTGGTGTTCCTACGCCACTTCCTCCTCCTGACATGAGGTGATCAGCAATTAGTTTCTTGGATTGAGGAGTAATAAAAGAGTTGAGCAGATTTTTACGAGATGAGGATTCTCTAGCTTGAGAACTAGGAAAACCAAATGGAGTGTGGAGATTCTGGGGATAAGGTTCTCTTTCATGGGTTTGGAAAATAAACTCAGATTCAAGGAATTTAGGGCCAAACAAAGGGGGGGATAAACTTCATCGGTGGCCAAGTGAGGTGGAATGATACTTTCCACGTATGTGTCTCCAGGAGACACAATCTTGTAGAGCCACTAATTCTTCGTGGCTAGGGTTCTGGAGAGTATTTCTACATCCAAATGCCAGGTTTTATTCGGTGGAGTCGCCAAGTGTATTACACATCCTGCTGCGTAGTTTCTTCCACTACAAAATTGGGAGCGTAATATTTTCCGTTGTCACCAGGAAATATTGATCTTCTTACTTCATTCCCCGGCAACGGCGCCAAAAACGATGTTAATCCCAGATACGTTCTAAGGCTTATTTTAGAACTATTTGTGGGCATCAATAAGTTTCATTTTTTGTCTTTTCAATACTTTAATCAAAAATCACATTTATTGTTGTTTGAATATATTGATGATAATCAAGCTTAGTAGAATGTAGGCAGTACTTCTATTATGCTAGCAGGGAAACTTGAATGAAATTGTGGTTAATGAAATGGCATGAGAAAAGGTACTCACTGAAAGTAAATCTTTATCTCATGTATATATAAAAACGTACTGAGCCAAAAGGAATTCAGTAGTTTACATAGGATGATCACAAAGCGGAATCCAAATGTTATGAGGATAATATAACCATATATATATCATGAATACTTCATAACATAAATCATCTAATAACAGTATTTGAATCCAAGCACACTCATATTTGAATCAATACTAACTTTATAAATCATAGAACGTATATGAAAGAAGGAATGATATCACAAAATAAGAGATTACTAACTGAACATATCAAAGCTTTGAATCCACAGAACACCAATATAGGGCTTGAAGTTTCTTTCTTATATATTGATCAGACTTCAATTTTCTGAAATTATACTTCTTACAAATAGAGCCGACCCTGGCTAAATCTCCTTTTCCTCTATATATAGCCTCAATGGGATTTACAAAATTTATATATGGTTTTTTATGGCCCAACGACTTATAGTTTTTTGTTTGTATTTTTAACAAAAATTAGTTACGAAAATGTTAGTCCATTGGACTAATGTTGACTTGTCGGTTGTGGAGATTGGGGTCCACCCTGCTAAGGTGGAGGACTACCCTGTTGTGCTGAAGATGTCCCCACTGCTGGTTGTGCTGAAGAAGTTCCAACCATTGATTGCATCTTTGTAGTCTTATCTAGTTGTTGTATCTGCAGAACTCTAGTGATACCTTTCCAATCTTTACCCATGGGATATTGAAAAACTCTGAGCTCTCTGAGGGATGAATATAGCTCGGAATAACACTCAAACATGGGCTTTGGCAGTGTTCTAAATATTGACTAGAGGCGATTAAGCATCTCAAAATTAGTGTGCAATTTTTCTACAAACATTCCGCCATTAAGCTCCTGAAGAGTATCCTCCAAGTGAACTTTAGAGTTCCTTGCGTCCAAAATCATGGCATTGTAGTGCTCTTTTGGGTACAAATATCCATGTCCATCCTAGAAGGATTGGAGGAACAGGGGAAAAACTGTTTTGAATAACTCTTTGAATGAATGCACACCGTGTTTCATCCGGGCCGCCATATCAACAAACTTTTGGACCGTCATTCCCTTTGTAATCACTTTGTTGGCTTCCATGATTACTCTAGTTCTATCACAGATGGAGTATGTCTGGAGCTCGTCGAAGGTATTCTCATTCAAAAAGTTGATTGCCTCTTTAGGCAAGTCCATCTTTTTCCTTACGTTGTTTAGAGTCGAACGAGCATCTTGGGCTGCGGCTTCAGCAATTTCGCATTCCTCCTGTGACACGGTGAACTGGTTCCCTTGTGTGGTTACCAAGGATTCTACTTGTTCCCAAATTGAGAACATGGCACTTATCAGCAAAGGATTACCGGTCAGTATTCTAGTCAATTCTTGGACGTCTTTTTGGATCTCCTCTTTGGACTGTTGTAACTCTGAGATGGCTTGATCTCTTTTAGCCAATTTTTCGCGCATGTTGATAAGCTCGTCGCACTTGGCTTTGAGCTGATATTGTGCTTGTTCCAGCTGAGCATATTTAAGACTCGTTTCAGTAACTTCCTGGGCCAACTTGTCCGTAGGATCAGTCGAAGATGAAACTTGTAATGTAACAGTCTTCTGTTGAAGGATGTATTGATTATGTTTTCTTAGATCGTCCGCCTCATTTTCTAAGGTGGCAATCTTCTCCTTTAATTCCTGACCATCAGTCAGGGATTTTTCAAGCTCAAATTGTATTGCCAACACTTCAGCAGTTTGTGAATGCTCGACGGTAGGAATGTTGAGCTTCTTTTTTAAACCTGCAATCTCTTTGTCCTTTTCTTTCAGCATGGAATGTACTGGATCCATATCATTGGGACTCTGCACCATTTTCACGATTTTCTGCTCCAAGTTAGCAATCTTTAATTGCATGGCTTTATTAGATGAATTCTCATTTTTTAGCTGCTTCTCCAATGTTTCCTTGCTAGGATCCAATGTGGCCTTGCTAGGATCTAATTTGGCCACCTTTTCCAACAACGGATGTGGCTCATGGATGTAAGTTGCTGCCCTGGAAGCTTGTCTTTTATGAGAGATAATTCCTCTAGGGTCATACTTGCACACTAAACTTAATGGGAAATTAAAAGCTTCTAGTAGTTCTTCAACCACTTTTTGAGCAGCTCTGCTCCTAAATTTGAATGGCCTGGCCTCACTAGGGACTTTGAAAGTCCTAGCATTCTTTCCCTTCATAAAATGTACATCATCGCAGTTGAATCTCTAGCGGATGTACTCCAAGGCAGACATTCTGGGAGTCAAAAACACTGGGAGTTTGTAAGGAGCTAACTCTTATCCATACACCCGGATATCAGTGTGGGTCTCAAAGTGGAACCAATCTTCGACAAATTCACTTGTGTTTAACTGGAGCAGTTGTCTACACTCTGGGAAAACTCTTGGCGGAGGTAAATCAAACAGTAGTGTATAAACCTTAGCTATGACAGTGTCTACAAACATAGAAAATCCTTCCTGAGGAGGGAATGGGATGACTGACTTTTCAAGGTCATCTCGGCTAAAGAAACTCTTGTTATGATAGAAAATCATGTACAAGAAGAGAGAACTGTATCTAAAAAGTTTCCTATCTAGTAAACTTTTGAAATACAAATGCATTGAATAGGCGAGAAAAGACAACAAATCTAACTTGACAGGTGACTCTTGTTTAGATAAATTCATGATGAAAAGAAAACCTAAGGCTATGTCATTGATTACTAGGTCATGGTCATACCCTAGGACTTGGAAAATTATTGAAAGGACTGGTCTGGCTGACTCAGCGAATACTTCCAGGCTGAACATGGACTACGTGCTGGGAAAATTTGCTTCCTGCGGAATTATCATGCGAATGAAGGTGTCTTTGAGATGTGGCGATCAAGGATTGGTTCCTCATCCGAGAGGTGGTTGGGATCTTAAATGTAGGGGAATTTTTACCTCCTAAATAGAGGTGGTAACAACTGTCAGGGGTGGCTTAATGGAAAGAGAGGTGATTAAGCCGACGGAGGAAAAAAAACCATAAGGGCTTTCAGGGTTTGGAACAAGTAGTTCGGGCAGACCGCTTTTCGGGCCCTGAATGAACGTGAAGATGCCACATGGAGATGGCAGTTTTCATTCAGGGGTGCCTTCAGTGCGTTAAAATCTGGGCGGCTTATGCATCCTAAAAACATGGTAGCGTCGATCTCTCTCTCCACCTTCTCGAGATTGGTGCAAGGATGGTGCAACTTTATGGGTTGGGAACCTCATCCTGACAGACCACCAACCGACAGCTGACAACTGTTGAACTATGGGGGGCTTTCTTGGTGGTTTCAGGGATCAAGAAAAGCAGTTCAGGGAGACCACTTTTGAGGCCCTGAATGATTATGAAGCCGACACATGGACTCGACAGTTTTCATTCAAGGGTGCCCCGAGCTTAATAAACAGCGCACATTTTGGGCCCCCTGAATGGAATATCAACCATAGATCTGTATCAAATCATGGCTTAGATCAAAAATGGTTTTATATCAATTTGAATTTTGTGTTGGCTCTGCGATTGACCAATATTGAGAGAGAAAGCGATCTTCTCCTTTGCATTTATGCGCCACAACATCTCCAATTTAATTTTAGAGATCTAGATTTGGCCTCCGAACTGTAGTGTCACCTTCCAATTATCGGGTCGTGGATATTAGTACTAACACTATGAACATAGTGAGCCAGCATATGGTGGAGCCCAGTAATGTTCACTTGATTGCAGCAAAACATGTGATGAGGTACCTAAAGGGTACGTTGGATTATGGACTCAGATATGCTTCAGATAGTGATTTTAGGTTGTACGGGTACACAGACTCAGATTGGGCTGGAAGTGCAGAAGATAAGAAAACCACTTCAGGATGTTGCTTTAGTTTGGGATGAGGTATGATATCAAGGCTCAGTAGAAAGCAGCCATGTGTTGCACTCAGTACAGTAGAAGTTGAATATGTAGCAGCTTGTAGTGAAGCAATGTGGCTTCGCAAGATGTTGGAAGGATTGTTCGATGCAGAGATTGATGCTATGGATATACTCTATGAAAACCAAAGTTGCATCAAGATGACAGAGAATCTTGTGTTCCTTGATAGATCAAAGCACATCAATATCAAGTTCCACTATATCTAGGATATGGTACAGGAGGGATTTATAAATCTCAAGTATGTTCCTACAGAGGAACAAGTTGTTGATGTGCTGACTAAGCCTCTCTCTCGCATAAAGTTGGAATACTTTCAAGACAATCTTAGTGTGGTCTAGAGGGACCTCTCTCAAAAGAGAGAATGATAGAGTTCCTATCCGTAGGGATGGATGCTTGTCTAGGGGTGACAAAAGATCAGTACTTGCCGACTGATAGATTTCCTATCCGTAGGGATGGATGCTTGTCCAGGGGTGACGGAATATCAGTACTTGTCGGCGAATAGAGTTCATATCCATAGGGATGGATGCCTTTCCA
Source organism: Larix kaempferi (assembly GCA_027924585.1). NCBI lineage: Eukaryota > Viridiplantae > Streptophyta > Pinopsida > Pinales > Pinaceae > Larix > Larix kaempferi. The sequence goes on along the minus strand of BSBM01000962.1, from coordinate 1,319,312 downwards.
GGGGTGACGAAAGATCATTACTTGCCGACTGATAGAATTCCTATCTGTAGGGATGGATTCCTTTCCAAGGGTGATGGAATATCAGTACTTGTCGACTGATAGAGTTCCTATCTATAGGGATGGATTCCTGTCTAGGGGTGACGAAAGATCAGTACTTGTTGACTGATAGAGTTCCTATCCATAAGGATATATGCATGTCTAGGGGTGATGAAATATCAATTCCTGCTGACTGATACAGTTCATATATGTAGGGATGGATGCATGTCTAGGGGTGATGGATAATCAATACTTGAAAACTGATAGACTTCCTATCTGTAGGGATGGATGCATGTCTAGGGGTGACAGAATATCACTACTTTCCGACTGATAGAGTTCCTATCCTTAGGGATGGATGCTTGTCCAGGGGTGAAGAAAGATCAGTACTTGTTGACTGATAGTGTTCCAGCTGATGATGTTGTTGACGAGGATTTTCCAACTGACGATGTTGATGATCCAACAAAGGATGTTCCATTTGATGATGTTGCTGACAAGGATGTTCCAGCAGAGGATGTTCCAGCTGACGATGCTAATGATCCAACAGAGGATGTTCCAGCTGACGATGCCGATGATCCAACAGAGGATGTTCCAATTGGTGATGTTACTAATGAGGATATTCCAGCAAAAGATGTTCCAGCTAACGATGTTGTTGATCCAGCAAAATATGTTCCAGCAAAAGATGTTGCTAACGATGATACAGAGGATGTTGTTGATGGTGATATTCTAGCAGATGCTGATGATGGTGCTGATGATGACATTCCAGCAAACGATGATGATGTTGATGAGTATGATCCAGCATATGATACCTCAGACATATGATGATCCAAAATCTTCCTACAACATATAGAGATTCACAAGTCAGTTGTGTAGCTATTGATGTTACCCGCATAATACCTTCCTAGTTAAGAGGGAGTGTTAAAGAAATGTAACTTTGAAAGATATTCTACTTGTACTTGTCTATTGTATATTGTATTCCTCCTTAGGGAGATGTCATTGATGTAATTAATAGTGTAAGAGTCATTGAAAGAGACAATGTAAACCCTAGGTCTTGTGTCGACCTAGAAGAACCCAAAAAATATTATTATATTATGTATTTGAGAGGTTGGCCCAGTCAGTTAGGTGAAGTTGGCCCAGTTGGGGAAAATTCACCTCAACGAAAGAATATAAATAGAGGAGGAGTCTCTCATTTTTATTCACTCATCTCACTCACACAAGGTCACATAGGAGAGAGAGAAGTTCACACAAGTGGAGGAGTAGTTGATCTTGTCTTGGGGTTTATATTTGTACTTTATGATTTCTATATTGAGGAAGATTTTGTCGGGATTTTCTCCCTTGTGGTTTCCTCTAGAGAAATATTGTGTCCATTGTGTTATTCTTGTGATTGTATTTATTTCAGTGATAGATTGTTTAATGTTATATGTTAAACAAGTAAAAACTAGCATGCATTCCCTTCTTGCAAAACCATTGATGGATTCTTCGATCTACACTATCTCTTGGGTGCCATAGGTTTCCTCTCACTCCAAATTTACTCTCTATTGTTTATTCTATGACTGATGTCTTCAATAGATGCTAGTGACTGCATTTATAAGTTTTTGATGGCTTGTATGAGAATTTTGGTACCCTCCTATTGTCATTATTTCCTTCCAATTTACCTGGATTCACCTTGATTTGGTCCAAATTCATTTAACCATCATTTTCCATCGATTTCCTCATTAATGAAATTGCGTCTTAATCTTATCACTAGTTTATTAGTCATTAATGATTACAACATGTCATCGTCCCTTTTTGCACGCAACCTTCTTTCTATGAAAGGTCTAGTTGTTTATAGTTTGCGCATGTATTGAAGTACAAAGAGATTTGTTTCCCAAATATTTCATAATTATTTCTTGTTCCAATGCAAGAGACTTAGCTTGATTTTCAATTGTCCTTTCACTTCCTACACATAGAACCAATCCATCATTTTTTTTATTTTTGATCTACTCACTTCTTATCCCAAACCTTTCTACATTTTTATTTCTCTTTATTTGCAAGGATACTTCTTCTTATGTTTAGAGAATATATAGTTGGTTGAGGTTCTTCATCAATATTCTTTTCTTGTTTTTCATTCCAAAATTTATTGGATTTATTTCAAATCTCATAGTCCTGAGCTTTATGGCCTAAGATGTTGCATTTGTAACATACCACATTGTTACATAATTTTGCAATATGCCCAGAATTGTTTCACTTCCAACATTCAAAAATTCTATCAATTGTTTTGACTTTGTTGTCCCTAAAGTTACTATCAGCATATACTTCAAAATCCACTGCTTTATGCCCAAATTTATTACAAGATAAATAACAACCAAGAAATATTTTTCATACCAAAGTGTATGTTGTCATCTTGGTACTACAACCCCCCTGTATTTTCTTCTGTCAGACCTTGGTTGGTTTTCCTTTCCTCCCATGTTGGTGTCTTCTATGTGATTTGTGTTGACTTTAACCTTATCCTCAAATGATTTGGAGCTTTCTTCAAGAGTATTCTGATTTTTGTCAAACACAAGAACAGTCTTGTCATGTGGTGATCTTTGACAATGAAGGATATGAGCTAATATCATGGTGCTTTTCTCAAACCTTGAATTTGTCTCCAACCAAGAAACTATCTTATCCAAATATTCTTTTAGTGAAAGGATCTCAAGATTTTTATTTTTGCAGATTTCATTATTCTCATGAAGTTGGTTTGTAAAACCTTCTTTGGTCCTCTTGGCTTCATCTACTTTTTCTAGAAGGAAAATTCATGAGGCAATAGGTACACAAGAATTTCATCATTATATAAAGAAAAAAATGAAGTCAGCAATGGTTATAAAGTTGGACCTATCAAAGGCCTATGCTAGAACTAGTTGTATTTGAGGTTTAACCTGATTCATGTAGGTTTTGATCTCTATATTATAAATTGGATCATGAGATGCATCTCTTCTATGAATTTTACTATCATGATTAACGGGGAATCTTTAGAATTTTTTAAAACAACCAAAGGATTGAGACAAGGATGTTCTTTGTCACTACTGGTGTTTAATGTTAGTAATTTAAGGATTAAGTAGGGCAGTAATGGAGGATGAAAGGAAAGAGAATATATGAGGCATAAAGATAGGTTTAGTGAACCTAAGATGCATATTATTTTGGATGGCATATTGTTATCCATTAATGGATCTAAGAGACAAGTTAGAAAATTTCGAGCGATCTTAAACACATTTTGTAAGGCTATAGGGATGGATACTATTACTAAAAATTTATCTTACAGTTGTAGTGGATTGAGTGAAGAAGTTATCTATAATCTAAATTTATTGTTTCCTTTTAATGTTATTGACCTTCAAGTAGGTCTAAAATACTTAGGTTTCACCTGGAAATATGAGAATTATGACAACAAATATTGGGCTTGGCTTATTGGAAGAATATAAGGAATAATTTACCATTGGTGCAAAAAATTCCATTCAAGGGGAGGAAGACTAACTCTAGTTAAGCTTGTCCTAGAAATAATACCTATATATTGGCACTCTAGCTTTTATCCCCAAAGGTGTTTTGGAAAATTCTATGAAGGTTGGATTTAACTTTTGTATGGGGGATGTAGACACAATACTAAAGGGATTCATCCAACCAAATGGTTATACATAACTAAGATAAAGGATTGGGTGGTTGGATACTAAAGCACATACACATATTTGGGAAGTTCCTAGCTAATAAATGCATGTGAAACTTATTGACTAAAGACATTTTTTGGAAACAAGTGATACAGAAAAAGTATAAAGCGCCAAGTAATTTGATGGACTTGATCAAGAATCCTAGGAAGGATATCAAAAAAATTTCCAATCAATGGAAGGCATTAGCATTAGCGTTTCTCATAATACAAAATCACTTGAAACGGAAAGTAGGTAACAACATTTAGGTAAGAAAAGGATCAAATGCTATCGTAGGGTGTGGTGATGATGTGATATATCCTTCAAACATGTTACAACATCTTCATGGTCAAGGGTTTCATTATCTTAATTAAGTATAGTATATGGCCACAACTATCATTTGGTCACAAGGCTAGAAACCCGCTCATAGTTTCGATATGGAGGGTGAACAAGAAGATAGGTGGAAGTTACTTATATCATGATTAAGAAAGTGTCATATTATAATTAAGGATGAGGCTAAATCATTATCCTAGGAACGTGATAAGTCTAGTGTTATATACACAACTAAAGTGGGTTATAAAGTCATGCTTCTTAGTATTGAGCAAAAAGAGGTTTGGTGGTGGGAAAAATATGGTAAACCAAAGTACCAAAAAAAACCAAGATCCTTTTATGGATAGCACTCAAAATTAGAATTCAACGAGGGATATGATGCCAAAAAGAGGTAAAAATTGCTTGGGCATCTATTATATTTCCAATCAATAGAAACATTAGTATTAGCCTTTCTTGTAATAGGGAACCATTTGACATGGAAAGTAGTTAATGGTATTTAAGTAAGAATACAATCAGATGTTGTCATAGGGTGTGGTGATAATGTGATATTTCCTCCAAATATGTTACAACATCTTCACGGTTAAGGGTTGCATTATCTTAATCAGGTAGAGTATATGGCCACAACTACCTTTGGTCACAAGGTTGGAAATCATCTCAGAGTTTGGATCTGGAGAGTGAATAAGAAGGTAGGTGGAATTTGTTTATCTCATGATTAATAAAGTGCCATATTAGAATTAAGGATGAGGATAACTCATTGGCCCATAAACATGATAAGTCTAGGGGTATATGTACAACTAAAGTGGGTTATAAAGTCATGATTCCTAGTATTGAGCAAGAAAGGTTTGGTGGTGGGAAAAAATATGGAAAACTAAAGCACCAAAAAAAATACAAGATCTGTTTATCGTTATCCCTCAAAAAAAGAGTTTAAACATGTGATATGATTTGAAAAAGAAGAAAACTTACCCAACCATCTATTATCCGTGTACAAGAGTGAGGGAATACATTGGACATTTAATGGTTTAGTGAACTTATGCATGTCAAACTTGGAAGAATGTGAAAAATAATGGTTGGTATTACTAATATATAGCTGGGGCTATTTATTCAATAGTGCTTGAAAATTTGGTTCAAAATAAAGGAATTAAAAGAATGTAGTGCAATCCCATGTTTACTCGTTTTTTGGGGTATATGGCTAGCCCATAGTGGTAGATTTTTTAATGGCATTCACAACCCTACTTTTCAAGTCTTTTATTAGGCATATTTTTTGTTTGATGTCTTTCAAATGGATCCAAAGAAAAAAACCCAAGACAAGTAGGAGAGTTGTTGATACACAAGGAAAATCCTTAGGGATGGGGCCAAGTAAGGCCCACCAAATTTTTGTAGTACTGGAGGGGTCCTATTTTTATCGTAAAATCATTTCTTCAAGTTCACAATTAGATTGAATTCAAGAACAAACAATGTTGTATAATTATATGATCAGTAAAATTGGTCGTTGAGAAAGGATTGGAAAGGGTACATGTATATGGAGATTCATTGATTATCATTAAGTGGATGAGAAAATAAATTCAAATTTAAAATATATCAATGGTGCCTCTAGCAAAACAGTTGAAAGAAGCATATGACATATTCCAAAATTTATCTTGCACCCATATTTACAGGGAACTCAATGTAGAAGTAGATTTCCTCTCAAAGGAAGGTCAATGAATTAGTGTTGGAGTCTTGGATATGGAGGAACAAAATGACGGGACCATCACAATGACAACTATCATGATAGATTTATGGCTTTTTGAAAATAATGTGCATCCAAATATAATTTCCTTTTACAATTTATGTTATTTTTTGAAACCTATATGTACTTATTAATGGTGCTATATTTAGAATTGTATAAGGATCTAAAGACTTGGAAGAATATTGTATAGTAAGATGAAGGATCCATTGAGGTTCTAGAAGGACTAGTAGAAGAATTTTTTTGTTTGAGATGGTCTTATTGTATTTTTTCTTATATATGGCACATGCTAAGAGCACCTAAAGAATGTATCTATCATTTCAACTATGAATAGAAGGTACATTTTTTCCTAGGGTTAAAAAATGACAAGCATTACAAATGTGAATAAAAGTGGAATAAAAATCCCCTAATTTTATCAAAAAGATATAAGGACTCTAAGTATCACTAAAAATATACAATATTTTAGATGGAAGACTAGATCAAAGTTAAAGTTACTAAAAAATACACTAAGAGATTTTTTATATCGTTGTTATTTCTTGAACCATTCCTAGATCAATTTGTATTTTGTTTATTGAAATGTATGGTATGACACCTATAGAAACACTTAATATATTGTAGGACATGATCATTAACACAAGGAAATAAATATGCACCGTGCATTTGATATGCATTGAGTAATTATCACTTCCCATCTAACATGTTAAATATGCAACGTGTATTTAATTATCACTTTTAAACTATGCATTTACATTCGTTTCCAAAATAGTAAATATGTGTTGTATATTCATATCCCAATTTGAAATTATTCAATTATATTCATTTCTAATATGGTAAATGATATATAGCCAATTTGTGTTTACCACTTTATGTCTATTAAAATATGCATTGAGCATATCTCTATTATGGTAAATATACATTTGTATTCTCCACACACCTTGATTTCCAAATTCGTATCCCCTAATATTCTACAATTGTATTCTTTTCTAAATATGGTAAATATGCATTAAGCATGCCACTAAGAAAAATCAGCATGCACCATGCCATGTCTCAATGTTTCCAATTTATATCCATTATGATATTATGCATTTGTATTATCCACACCTTTATTTCTAAATTCATATCCCCTAAAATTCTACAATGCATTTTTTTCTAAATAGGATAAATATGCATTAAGCATGGATTAAGAAAAAACAACATGCACCATGACATGTTCCAGTTTTTATCCCTACAAATCTAATAGGGTAAATATGCACTACTTATTAGCATCTCAATTTCCAATTGTACATGTACATTCAATTTTAATATGCTAAACACATTGTGTATACACCAATAAATCAATTGCATTTGTGTCATTACTCATCATTGTACATGCATTACATATTAACATCTCAATCTTAAAGTGTACATGTACATTAATTGGTAATATGGTAATTACTCACTTTATATACACTAGGAAATCAACGTGCACCATGCATTCAAGTCATGTCTTAATGTACAATAAGCATTATGTATTTACTGCTACAAATCCAATATGGTAAATATTCATCTATATATTAGCATATCAATCTCCAATTTTACAATTATAGTTATTTTTAATTTGGTAAATATGCACTATGGACTCATGCACCATGGATTCCTATTTTTGTCTTATTGTACAATAAGCATTGCATATTTACCAAATAGTTTTTGAATAACGGAGTTGCAATGGAAGTGTCAAGGAAGGCTTGAGTGCTAGGGTTTGCGCTCCTGTTCGCATTAGGGTTTCATTAGGGTTTCGCTCAGCTTGTGCTCTCGGCCATGGATCCCCCTCGGATCCTGACCGCACGGGTCTGGTGGGCGCTCGTCCTCCCATCTCTGATCTTTTCCGTTCTTTGGTTGCCTCTCAACCTGCTCCTTCCAAGATCTCGGCTCCAAGCGATTCTAAATTCGTCAAAAAATCTGCGATCACTGAAGTCAAGTTATCCTCAATTGCCTACAAGTGTAAAGCAATTTCCCTTGCGGAAAAGGGCTTGGTAGGCCATTTTACAAGTCTGTGTCCTTCTCCCAGATCCATCAAGATCTGGCTGAACAAAAATTGGCGGCTCTCATTCAAGGAGAAGTTCAGCAAATCTTCTGCAGTAAGGGTTTCTTTGTGTTCTACTTTGAAAAAAAGAAGATCGAGACCTGATCTTTAGGAATGGGCCCTATTTCATGGGCCCTATAGGGATGTACATCAACAAGTGGGATCTTTCCTTCGATCCGGAGAAAGACATTCCTTTAGTTGTCCCAGTTTGGGTAAAACTGCTGCATCTTCCATTATACTGCTGAAATGATGAAGACTTAAAATCTATCGGAAACTCTTTGGGTAAATACATTGACAAATCAGAGCCCATACCTACCATGTTCTCCTCGGCCAGGATTTGTGTAGAAGTTGACCTTGAGAAAGGTCTTCTGGAAGCTATCAATATGTCAATAGATGGATGGAATCATTTTCAAACTGTGGATTGTGAACAGATTCCATTCAAGTGAAAAGTCAGTCACAAATATGGTCATTTCACAAAGCTATTCCCAAAAAGAAAACCTCAGGAATTCGAGGAAGTCCAAGGAGGAGAGTGGAACGAGGTCACAAGGAAAAGAGGAGCCAATCCTAACAACAACAACCCCCCTCAATCCCCACCCAAAAACAAGGGAGGAGCAAATAAGTTCCAAGCTCTATCTAGTGAAGAAGCAGAGGATGAACAAGGACCATCAAAAAGAAATGAAGAAAACAAAAGCACAGAGAAACCGCAGGAGAATAACATCCAACAGCAAGAAGGGGAAGAAGGTCAAGTAATCCCTACTCAACAAAATGAAGAAACTGGAAATGAACCCTCCCTTATCTCAGGGGGTCCAGTTACTCGTTCAAAGACCAAGCTCTTTCAAGAAGACACATCAAAGAGCAAGGAAGAAGAAACAGAACCAAAATCCAAAAGAGGGAGAAAGCACAGCAAAATTATAAGGGAGCAAGAAGCAGCCAGAGAAAAAGCGGCAGGTAAGAAAACCAACCTGGACCAACAGATAAGGATAATCTCCAGTGGGAAGCAGATCCAGGGAGCACTAGAGGAGAATAAAGAAAGAGCAGTAATCCAACCCTCCAAAAAATAATGAAAATAGTCTCCTGGAATTGCAGGGGATTAGGCGGAAAGCAAAAGGAAGAAGCAATTAGAAAAATAAAAAAAATGGAAAACAACTCAATCCTCATGATCCAAGAGACTAAAATGCAAGAAGCAGGCAGCTCTAGCATAATGAAACATATTTGGCCTACCGGAGAAGGAATAGTTTGTAAGTGCTTCATGAGCTTCCTTAGGTAGAGAATCTCTTCTCTGTATCTTAGTTGGAAACTTTAAAACCACTATCTATGCCAATGAACGGAGAGGGGGATCCAAAGTTAGAGATCCTTTCAGGGAACGCATGGAGGACTTGCAGACCTCCTCGAATCTTATAGATATCAAGCCAAAGCATGGAAATTACACTTGGAACAATAAAAGAGTCGGCCCTCGTCACATAGCTTCCATGCTAGATCGTTTTCTGGTCAGTTCCTCTTTCCTCTCTAAACCTTCTATTCCTGATTCTAAGATTTCAGCCTCTGCAATCTCTGATCACCGGCCTATCTCCCTCTTTTTCTCAACCTTAGGAAACCTGGGTCCCCTTCCCTTCAGATATAATCTTGTTTGGCTTGATAATGTGGATTGTTTCGAAGAGGTCAAAGCAGTTTGGAACTAGTTTGTCCCCGAATCCCTTGGTTATATTTGGGAAGCCAAGCTCAAAAACGTGAAAAGAATTTTAAAAAATTGGGCTAAGCAGAACTACAAGAAACCTGGAGAGGAACTAGCCAAACTCCAATTTGATCTGGAATCTCTTCAAGATAAATGGAAAATGCCCCAACCACTGAAGGCTTATTGAGAGAATAAAAAGAGTTGGACGCTAAGGTGCAAGATTTTTCAAGAAAGGAGGAAGAAGAATTGAGGCTTCGATCCATAAAGGATTTGGTTAAAGGCTTGAGATAAAAACACAAAAATTTTCCATGCACAATGCAAAGAAAGGTATAGGAAAAATACAATTTTGGATTTGACAAAGGAAGATGGAGCAAAAATTGAAGAACGGCATTTAATCAGGAATGAAATTAAACTCCACTTAGAGAAACTTTATCAAAAGTATGAGGAAGTCACCAAGGAGGACATGGAGCAAATGAGCCAAGAAATTCCCAACCTCATCTCAGAGAATGATAATAAAAATCTTATGGAATTGATCTCTGGGGAAGAAGTTAGAAAAGCGGTTTGGTCCCTTCACCCAGACAAAGCCCCTAAATCGGATGGCTTCTCCATTCACTTCTACAGGAAGTGTTGGCGTTGGATCAGAAAAGACCTTATCATAATGCTCAATTGGACCGGGAAAAGAGAAAGAATAGGGGGAGAAACCAACTATACTTTTATTTCCTTACTCCCCAAGGACAAGAATCCTTCTTCCATAGGGAGATATCGGCCAATCTCTTTATGCAATTCTTCCTGCAAAATCCTAACCAAAGTTATTGTGAACAGAATCAAAGGCTTCCTTCCTAGCATCATCTCTGCAAATCAGGGTGGCTTCATAGCTGGTCAGAAAATTTATGACAACATCCTCCCCGTTCAAGAGGCGATCCACTAAAGTGTGCAGAATAAAGATTCGGGTATGGCTATCAAACTCGACATGGAAAATGCTTTTGACAGAGTCAAACATGATTATTTATATATTGTTATGGAAAAGTTTGGGTTCGCTAAGGACTTCATAAAATGGATAAAATGCTGTATTAGATCCCCTTGGATTTCCCCTCTGGTTGATGGCAGGCCCACCCCCTTCTTCCTTTTGACCGGTGGTCTAAGACAGGGCTACCCTCTCTCCCCCTTTCTTTATGTTATTATGGTTGACTCATTCAGCAGAAAACTCAATAGCCTGCTCTCTTCTGGATCCTTACGCGGACTTGTAATATCTAGAGGGGTTCGTCCGATAAACCACACCCAATTTGTCGATGATACAATCTTACTAAGAAGTGCCTCCTCTCAGATAGCCATCAGATTCAAATCCTCCCTTGATCTTTATCTGAGAGCTTCTGGTGGCAAAGTTAATGGCAACAAAAGCAACATTTATAGTTGGAACTGCAGGCCCCCCATTCTCACAAACCTTGCTTCAGTTCTTGATTTCAAGCCTTGTATGGATTGGATTTCCTTCAAATACCTGGGCATTTCAATCACCCACAAAAAATCCTCTTCCTCCCTTTGGAACCCGACTATCCAAAAAATCAAAAATAAAATCAACTCCTGGGGCACTCGGTGGTTAAATTTGGCGGGCAAAGTCACTCTGATCAAAGTTGTCCTCTCCTCTTTCCTGGTGTTTTCTGGATCCATTATGATGGTTCCCAAGACAATCATGAACTCCATTAGCATGGAAATAAGGAAGCTACTCTGGCAAGGAGGGAAAATCCAAAGTAAAAAGTTCCATTTGGTCAACTGGAAAATCATAAAAAAGAACTGTAGAAGAGGAGGATTGGGAATTCTGGAACCAGCCTTAATGAACAAAGCCATGGGATCCAAAATCACTTGGAGATTAGTTTCTAGGAAAAAAGAATGGTGGAAAGAAGTCATTGGGAAAAAGTATACCAGAAGCTCTCACTTGAGATGCCTAGACAACCTTAAGGAGAAAAAAGGCACAACAATCTGGGACCTAATTTTCTCCTCTGTTGGTCTAATTAAAGACAAACTCTATTTGATCCTTGGCAATGGAAAAAGAATCAACATCTGGACGGACAGTATAAATGGAGCTCATCCTCTAGGTTCTATTCCGTATCTCATGGACATTAAGCACTGGATGCAAAGCATAGGCATACAGAAACTTGAGGATCTTGCAACATGGAAGAATTCAGGAGCCTGGAATGGTTGGCAACAATTAGATCGTCCTGAAAATTTCAAATGTGGATATAGCACTTTCCTCAAGATACTTCATGGAAAAGCTCCTACAAACCTCAGAACAAAATATTGCAGAGGGTGGGGGAAAGTTGGCAACTACACAGTCACAGCTGGCTATGAAAGCTTAACTTCCAACGCCAATCCTATGCCAAAGTTGTGGACGAAAGTCTGGAATCCCGACTGCATTCCAAAAATCAATTACTTCTAATGGCTACTCACTCACAATAAATTTCTAACTGTTGATAACTTAAGGATCAGAGGCATTGAAGGTCCCTCTAGGTGCAACTTATGCAGAAACTCTGAAGCAAACGCTCAACACATCTTCCTCGAATGTAGATTTTCCCATCAAGTTTGGGGATCTGTCCTCGGATCCCAAGGGAATAACTCCACAGTTTCGAAGCAATTAATTTATATGATTGAGAACTGGGTAAAGTCCCTCCCGGGAAACATCAAATCTAAACCAACCATGGCTCGAATTTGGAAGCTCATTCCAATGAACATATGCTAGCAGATATGGTTGGAAAGAAACAAAAGTGTTTTCGAAAATAGGAAGATCGATCACTCCATAGCAGCCAATAAAGCTTCTGCCATGATCTTTGAAGCCCCTACTACCAAAGGTGTCTCCCTCCCCAACCATGAAGCCCTCTCTTGGTCTGAATTTCAGTGGTGTCAAGCCTTTGTAAATTCGAGCTCACTTCAGTCCAAACAAAATAATTCCAGCTCTGATTGGGAAATCATAAAAGAACATTCACAATTTCTTCATTGGTGTATTTCTCAAGACATCCATACTATTTTCTTTGATGGGGCTTCCAAGAGAACCCTGGGGAGGCAAGTGCGAGTGGGATCATTTTTTATCCTGGAGGAAACAAAGTCACTTCCTTTTCTTGGCGACTGGGAAAGAAAACAAACAACGAAACAAAATGGCTCGCCTTGCTCCATTCCCTGGAAATAGTCGCTTCCCTCAACGTTGGAAAACTTAAGGTCTTCGGCGATTCAAGGCATGTCATTCAAAGAATGAGATCAGGGATCAAAACAAAAGGTTCAAAAAGCCACAGAATTCAAAGAAGAATCAGCCTCCTCACTCTCCCTCAAGACACTCTCTACTTCCACATTCTTCGAGGGAACAATACTATTGCTGATGAAGCCGCCAACAAGGGAGCCACCCTAGCCATAGGCCAAATCCTCTATAATAATGAAAAAGTTGGTTTTTTGTTTATTCCCTAACCCCCTCACCTTGCATTGCCCCTCCCACTTTGTCATTTTTGAACTCTCCTTGGATCGCCCCACTCTCGCACTCCCATTGAAGGCATGTGGTCCTTCACGTGCCCATCACATGGCTTACTTGACTCCTATCAGCCCAAGCGATCCGGCCATAACTTCTCCCTTCCTCCTTCGGGGTTTTCCCATCGCAATGGCTCGTCCTCTTCCCACTGCTCTCTTGCTCCCAACCGCGTTTGACATCCTTACCATCTTTGAGCCTCTAGATTGTGGCCCTTACCCCTCCGGCATTAGTTCTCCTGAGCCTGTCTCTCATCCCGCTCCCCTCTGCAGCTCCATGGCCAACGTGAAATATGGTTTTGAGGCCCTGAGTGCTGCCATTGGATACATCAAGGTTCACCTCCGCAAGGTATACGAAGCAATCTGCAGCAGCATCAAGCAGAACAATGAAATCGCCTTCGAAGTCAGGTATAACTCTCAGCAACTCTCTTGTCAAGATTCCAGAATTGATGACTTAGAGAGAAATCTCTTTGAGTTAATGGGAAAGGTTGATATTATCAAGGAAGATGTTTCAATCATGACCAGGAAGACTCAATGTAGCCATTTTCAGGAAGCTCCCACTGTGAATAAAGAAATGAATGATGTTGCCTCTATGCAGCAACAGAATTATGGATAACTTCATCTCTTCTCTACAAGATCCATCTTTTTGCTCCAGTTTTGAATGTTTTTCTGCATACTGCTAAACTCACAGTTTGTAAGGGTTTATCCCACCTCCTCTATGGAAAAGCATAGGAAGCACCAAAATCGGAATTTCATAGCTAATATAGGCATAACTGTTTGTTATATTCTGCTTTCTCTTTCTAAAGAAAAACTCATCTTTTTGTAATGAATGGTTGTGCACGGCCTTTTTTGAATATATATACTTATACCATGTTTCTGTTAAAAAAAAAAAACATTGCATATTTACCATTAAAAATCCAATATGATGAATATGAACTACATATTTATCACATATCCAATATGGTAAATACACACCTCATTCTAGCATCTCAATCTCAAAATGTCTATGTATATTCATTTCCACTATGGTAACTACTCACAATGTTTAGAGGAAATGAATATGCACCATGCCTTTAAGTCGTGCCTATTGTATAATACAATACGCAATGTTTTTAGCACTACAAAACTAAAATGCTAAATACACACCACCTAACATGCACAATACATTGTAATGAACCCGATGCCCTCACCTTGTAAACTTTGTAACAATTGGTTGTGGATAGAGAACGCTCCACCCTTCCATAGGAAAACTAAATTCATAATTTTATTAATGTAGCTTCCACCCCCAAGCTGGGACTATGAATCCATTAGGGCAAGGTTCTCGTGGTTGACTCTAAGCTTCTTCCATAACACAATCCATAGTTGACCAGGAATCTATCCCCCATCATTACAGACAAAACAATGATTAAAGGTTTATTCTAGTGACTTCGCACTGTACTCCCAGAGAAGATCATCAATCAGGGACCTAATGATTCCATCCATATAATAATGGACACCCCAAAAAATGATGGATAAAAATGGATTAAATTAAAAAATATTAATAAATCAAAATAAAACTCATGAGTCATAAGACAAAGGTTAAGACATGGGCTAAAGAAAAGTTCATGACCACCAAGGTCCTTTAGAATTAATAAGATATCCCCCGCACACCTTCCCCTCTCATGGATTCATAGTCCCCCACCTCCTCTCAACGTTATCTCCTCGTCCACAACCAACTATATTTTTTTAATTAATTAAATAGTAAGTGTTCAAGTACTAATGCATAAGTTTTGGCCCTTGTTCATTTTACGTTTACAATTACCTTACAAGTTGGGGGATTCAACGGGGGTATTCCATTCACCTCCCTCTTAATTTCAATATCGTCCTGAATGTTCCTTTAATTTTTGTAGCTTTAAAATATTTCTTGTTGCTCTCAACTATTGATTCACTTCTATTTTTTTTCCTATTCTTTTTTTCTTGTATCCCTCAAGGGTACTATGTTTTATCTTCAGCTACATTTGTTGAACTATCTAGAATTCCATATGCCATCTTCATTCTTGAGATGTCTACAATACTTAAATTGAACAAGAAACTTAATATATACATTATAGCCATTTGTGGATAAATAATTTCCTCGACGAAATTTTCAAAAATCATAGCTAGAAAAATATATAGACATGCATATTAAAATAAGTAAAATACACATAAGTTCAAGTACTTATCTGTCTATGCATTTGTACATTTCACATGGCTTCCATGAGCGAGGTTTAGGTCATTATCTTCTTCAGACATACAAATTTCACTTCCTCACTTGGCTTCCAAGCAAGTTTTAGCTCATTGCCCTCTTCAGACACACCCATGGCCATTTGATCCTCTTTGTCATTATTCCAATTTGTACAATGCCTCTTTTCATTACTGCACTCACCCCTCCACACTTAGGCATCCCCTTCACTGCTATATAGTTCCTTGGTTGATCCATCCTAGCCAAGGAATTTCACATACAAGAGAGCGCACTCATGGCGATCAAGACAACATGAGTCTAGTGTTAAGGCAGTGACTTCCTCCCTTTTATTGTCCATCTTTTAGCATCGACTTTTAAAGCCACACTCAAGGATTCATTATTTATCTTTTCTCTCTCTTGATATAGATTTCATGTAGTCATGTACACATGACTACTCTTGCATACTTCTTTTCAATAAGCAATTGGTGCATTACGTCGATTAGGTTCATTATTTCACCCATTCTTGATCATCCTTTCTTTATTTTGCTTTTTTTTAACCAGCTTGTTTATCATGCACACTCCTTTAGCATTTTTTCTATTTTGTCACTTGATACCTGGAATTTTAACAAAACAACATATATATCAGCATCTAGATATATGCACTTAAACATGATATAGCAATGCTCATCTACAAAAATGCATGTCAACACTTGCATACATCTCAATACATCACCAAGGAAATTGAAAGTTCTACCCAACACTACAAAACACTTCCCAACCTTCTCCTCAACACTTGGTTGATTATCTAGTCATGTTCCTTTCCACCTAGACACAACACCAAGAATGTGTCCATTCCCTTTTAGGTGTATTCAATGTCAGCAAAAATGTTGCAACTTAGATGTCCTTCCAACAAGGAGACCTATAGGTACCTATATAGTGCTCCAAGGCTCCCCTTCAATTTTCAATGGCCTCATAAAAAACAATTTCAAAATGAAAACCATCAGGGAAAACTTCAATTATCAACTCATAGTCGCATGCATAAAGAGTATAATCTTTACTTGCTCAGCAATGAGCACATATTCAACATCAACATTAATCAATTATCAATCAAACTAAGGAAATTTCTTACTTAGATTAATTTCCTTTTTTTATGTAAACATATTACCTTTTTGGTTTGGCAATCATATTACCAAGGTTACTTGACCAACACCAACCTTGCAGGTTTCCTCACATTCCTTTCTCAAATATTTCCTACAAACAGCTAATGATCTTCTTGTTTTCTCATAAACAATTTCATCAACTTGTTTCTTCTTTCTCTAGCATACCAGAAATTGTTTTATTCACATCAGATTTATAACATCACCTATTGTTGCACATGTTAGCATATCATTATTAAGAACTATCTAAGCAACATTTCAACATTTACATGCTCAAGAATAACTGTATGCCTTTTCTACAATTGGCATTTACCAATCAAGTCATCATGTTGAACTAACATGCACTCTTACTAACATGAGCATAGTCAAACATAATCACATGCATACCTATCACATATTCATTTGACAACATGCACATGCTCTTCAGTCAAACATCATGCATGTAGCATCAAAAGAATGAAGAGAGAGGGGTCATAGAATTTCTTCCCTTTTGGGGGTTATTTCACGTCTTGTAATTCCTTTGGCTAACACATCCATTGACTTGACCTTCGTCTTGATCCACTTTGTTGACCACAAGTTGCAATCCCTTCTTGCATCCAACTCTAGACCTTCTAATAGCTTATTCTTCTTAGGAGGAATAATTCTTAGATATATTTGAATTTCTATCATTTACATAAATCTCTTCCCATCAACAGAAAGGTAAACCTTAGAAATACATTTATTTATCTTTGTAGCTTGCACTTTTATCCATCTCATGTAGTTCTATCATTTTCATCTGACTTGCAACTTAATCTCCTTATGTTATCTTAAGAAGCCTCTATGGATATTTTCCTGCAACTCTTTTCATTTTCCTTTACAGAATCTATATTTGAAATATATTTGTGAGGCTTGCAATTTGACAAGTGTATTTTTTAATTGAAAATCCTTTATTAATTGGTTCTAATAAATATGAATTTGTAATAGAAACATCAAGAATCGCTATATGTTCAATTCTTTCCCACTTATTGGATCACAATTCCCTATACGCTGGTCTCCTTTCCAATTCTTGAACAACATTGTACTACACAGTACCATCACAAATTACCAACCTAGTTAAAGAAAAACCTATTCTTTCATAGCAAATGCACAACTCCATAGTACAATGCAACAACATTATTGCCACTTCATTGTTTCCTAAAGAACAATTGGACTGTGATGATCCCAACTCCATTCATCAGAACTATTTTCCATAATCACCATCCATTGTATCCAAATCCTCATCCTCTGTAACACACCCTCAAAATTGTCTTAAGCTTGTTTACTTTCCTAATCCATTCCTTCTACCATGAACTTTAATTTAGAATTCATTGTGAATCAAGAATACAAACACTATATCTGTGAGAAATTACTCTCAATAGAAAAATTCCGGAGACTAGATATATCAGACAGATCTTGAAATAGTCATTCTTGCAATAAACAATAATATATGTAGGTCCCCAAGGAATCATCTCATACTTAAGTGGATGACTCAAGCTTAGTATATATTGCTTTGTATTCATGAGGGCATATAAAACATTAAACAACTAATGGGAGCCCACAATCAAAACATTCAATCTTCACCCACATGTAAGAAGATTAATACTGGAGCTACAACAACTCCTAATGATGTTTATATTATTAAAGGAAAGAAAAACCATGCACCTCTATGTTTGTATCATCTTCATAAAGATCTCCAGCCAGCCATGCTGTGATTTTGAATATACAAGATATCTAGAAACCCATAATACATTTACAAGAAAACCAATAATTATTAAGTACAAGTTGTTGATTGTAACGACGTTGAAAGGACTAGCAATAAAAGTATGCTGATAATAATGGATTGTTTTCTCAAATATAGCCCATCAAAATCATGTAGCCCAGTCCATGTTGTCCACCCTTTATTGTTTGAATGCTTCCTATTTAACTTTAGTGCATCCCAATCAATGCCTCAATTAACAGAAAGTCGATAGCACTAGAATATAGGATCTCTGTCCACCACCAAACCCGGCTTTCATGTATTGGCCTTGATGCCCCCTCCTAATGAAAGGCTTAGCATGTCACTATGCTTGCAGAGAACTGAACCATGGAAGGGGAAATATCACAACCCCTACTTGCCCAACTAAACAAGCCCATAGTGACAAGTCCCACCCTTCATATCATGTATATTTCTCAAATAATCTTGGAAATAACCTCTCTAGATAACTCATAGTGTTATTTATATCTACAAAGCAATCAAATTTCCATGACAAGCATTCTATCTTATCATCTTGCATATATGTGCACATGAAGGCCTTAAGAGGAACCCTCTAGATTATCAACACTGGTTCCATAAATAAATAAGTATCCAATGCCCTACCTACCAATAATCCCCACAAGAATACAATCCATCTTTGAAATGATGAAAGCGATTGGCATCTCTTACAACAATTCATGTTCAACAATTTTTGAAATGAACTTGATGGTTGTGTGGTAGTCACCACACACATGGAGATTCTTTATGATTCAAATTCTTGTTGTAGGTGTTGTGCTGCTAAGCCCAAATGCAATATCCAGTTTTTCACTGTGGTTAGAGAGAATGTGTTCCTTCTGCTCATCATCCACATCATGTAGGACAAAAATTGTGTAAGGCACATACCCTTCTTTCTTCATTCATCAACACCTTTAGTTATTATGTATAATGGTGCTGATTTTTGTATATAAGGTCTCTTGATTAATCATAAATTACTTCAAAAAAAATACTTGATCTTAGCAATATTTGAGAAAAGAACACCAAAGAATAATTTCCTAAGTCTTGAAGGTAAATGCCAAAAGATATTTTCTCAGAGGAACCTTCAAGATCTAGTGGCAAAGAAGAACTAACTATGTATCACTCTGGAAATCACAAGGAGAACTGGATTGAAGCGTTTTAGATATGGCAGGAATGTACGGAGCCTTCTTCACTGTAAGTTGTATAAGAGACTAAATGAGATCCTTGAATTATGATGTTTCTTACAACTTCTTCATTATGCACTTCTTCATCTTGCTAGAATGGGTATGGGAAATCTCTCAACATGAACGATACCAAATCTTGATGGAAAGTAGTTGACTTATTCATCAATGTACATGGAATTCATAAATCATTCATAATGATTATTGCCGTATGCACATTTAGGTATGTTTTCTAGCAGCATCAAATGGTTAGGTTTAAGTCGATTCCCTTGTGTCTTTATGTATAAGAATATCCTTGTTTAGAGTCTACTTATTTTCAGTGTAATAAACACTAGAAAGTTAGAAACAACAATAGCGTGGGAAAATAACAGTTTGAATGCCAGTTCACCATGGCCATGGCGGGCCTATCTTGCAACCATAGAAGTCCATGATAATGAATTTCGTTATGGAATTTTGTCAAATAAGTATCATGCATCCTCTAGTGATTTTGTGATTGACATAACCTGTAACAATTGCATTCCAAGATACTTTATCTCGTTCAGCCATATTTTCAAACAATTTGTGAGCATCCTCTACACTTCCTCATTCGTCATACATGTCTACAAGAGCACTTCCTACAAAAACATTTGCTTCGTACCCAATTCTAACAATGTGACCATGAACCTATCTACCATGTTCAAGACCTGCTAAGCCATTTAGAATGCTCGCAATAGTGAAGTGATTCAGCTTCACACCCGTCTATTGCATTTCTTGGAACACCTTCATGGCCTCCTTGCCAAGCATATTTTGGGTATATCCAACAATAATTGTAATCCACGAAACCCCAACTCTTTCAGACATTTCCTCAAACACATGCCATGCATCCTTGATGATCATGTATTTAGCATATAATTTAACAAGCACACTTACCGGGAAGACCTTAGCCTCAAGCCCACTTCTAATAACTTCATGCACTTATCGGCCTAAATGAATAACTGGCATGCTTGCACAACATTTAAGTACACTGGCAAAAGTGAACTCGGATTACTTAAGTCCTAACTTCTGCATTTTCCCATAAGTCTCTAAGGCCTTATCAAGGTACCCCTTGTTTAGCATACCCTATAATCATAGTATTCCAAGAAAGCCTGTCTCTTTCATTCATTTTGTTAAATAGTTGGCGTGCATGTGCGAAACTGAAATCCTTGACAAACATATTAACGAGACAATTTCCCAAATAGATATGTGGCTTGTGCCCAGCTTCAACCATGTGTGCATACACTCCCTTCCCCTCAGTCAAAGATTTTGAGTTTATACACAAATGCAAGATATTGTTACATAATTTGGGATTTACCCAGATGCCTCATCAGCACATTTTATTCAAGGTATCCAATGCCTCCTTTACTCATTTCTCTTTACACAAATAGTACAGTTTCTCATTCAGGTGCACATCTTCACTCCCGTTGTTAGTGAAGTATGACACTTTCTCATGTTCATGTTTTATGGATTTTGTTGGGATCGTAGTAGTGCTGAGAAATAATTGCCTGAGAATGAGTTTGTTATAAGGCTATGATAGTCCTATGAAAATATTCACTGTTTTTTTTCCATTTGATTATGCATAACTCCATGCTAGGATGAAAACCCTTCTCTGCATTTTCGTAGAGCAGGCTTTTGTCAAACAATTCACGTAAAAACTTTGGTTTTCCTGTGTTTTACGAGTTTCTAGCCAATAAGGTTTGAGTTTTGGAATCTTCTACTCGGATTCTTCACCCATGAGGTCCAAGTGTTGCAACCTAGCTCTAACACCATTTGTAAGAAACCCAATCCCCTCATCTTGTAAACTTGGTAGCATTGGTTGTGGAAAAAAAACGCACTACCCTACCATAGGCAAACTATGTTCATAATTCTCTCAAAATAGGTGTCACCCTTGAGCAGTGACTACGAGTCCATCAGGACAAGGTTTTCGTGGCTAACTCTAAGTTTCTTCCATAACACAATCCATAGTTGACTAGGAATCCATCCCCCTTCATTACATACAAGGTAATGATTAAAGGTTTATTCCAATGGCTTCACACTATACCCCTTGACAAGATCACCCGTCAGGGACCTAATGATGCCATCTATATAATGACATACCCCTTGACAGGATCACCAGTCAAGGACCTAATGATGCCATCTATATACTGAGAGGCGCCCCAAAATGAAGGATGAAAATGGCTTAAATAAAAAAATATTAATAAATCAAAATAAAACTCATGAGTCATAAGACAAGGGTTAAGACATGGGCTAAAGGAACGGTCATGACCACCAAAGTTCTTTAGAATTCCTAAGATGGCCCTCGCACACCTTCCCTTCTCGTGGATTTATAGTCCCCCATCTCTTATCAACGTTAAGTCCTCGTCCACAACCAACTATATTTTTTTTAATTAATTAAATAGTAATTGTTCAAGTACTATAGTATACATAAGTTTTGGCCCTTGGCTCTTTTTCATTTTACAATTACCTTATAATCTAGGGGCTTCAACGGGGTATTACATTCATTCAAGTCGTGTTTCATCCACTATAGTAAATAAGCCCTATTATTAGCATCTCAATCTCTAATTGTACATGTACACTCATTTATAATATGGTAAATGTTCAGTGTGTACACATGGAAATGTAGTCTTATACATTATTAACAAACATGGTCTGGATTGCATGTATGGGATGGATAATTTTCAAATAAAGAATCCAAATATTATACATACACATGAATTTGAATGCAAGTGTCAAGATAATTGCATGCCTCCATATCTATGCTTGAAATGAAGTTTCTTCAAATATTTGGAATATGTGTGATACATGAAACACTCAATTTGAGGGTTTTAATAATGAAAATCTATAGCATTAGTAAAATTTAAAGGGATATTAACATATATTTAAATAAATAAAATATTCATTAGTAATTTATGTTAAGATTCAATATGCTAAGACAGAAAATAGCAGCATTACATTCCATTTCTCAATAATAGCATATACAGGATCACTGAAGAAACAACAAGCATAGCATAAACACAAGAGACAAAGATTTATCCTGGGAAACCCTCATGGGGTAGAAAACCCAGCAAAGCTTCCTCAATATAGATGACCAGCAATATACAAAGATGAAACCCTGAGACATGATCTCCTCCTCCACAATAGCAGACCTCTCCTCCACAAGTGCGCTATCCTCAAGTGAGTGTGTGTATCAAATGAGCAACACACCTCCTCTATTTATACACTACACTGACATATATTTTACACAAGTACACGTAGGCTCATATTTAACCAATGGGTTAAATACCCCACTACAACTGACTGGGCCGACCCCTCTAGGGTGGTCTAATAACCCTTTGACCCACATAACAAATACAGGGCCGACCCCCACTAGGGAAGTCTAATAACCCAAGTTACCACATTTCGATGGAGGAATAAACATCTCCGGATATACAATAAGATCTTTACGGAGGAATGAAACATCTCCGGAATAATAAAGTACAATTATAATATTCTTTGAAGTTACAATATCTCAACACTCCCCCTTAACGAGAAGGATATTATAACAGCATCTGCATGAGCAAGGAGTCATCAACATCATACATGATACATCTATAAATCATTGGAAGCTTTCTCAACATCATCAGTAACTCAACCAGTTACTGGAACATCTTCAATACTGGAACATCAACATCTTCAGTACTGAGTCTTTATCTTCTGCAGTACTTAAACAGCTACAACAACATCATCTGGATCCTCACGATCATCAGTATCATCATCTCATGATCATCAGCATCGTCATCACACGATCATCAGCATCGTCATCACACGATCAGCATCATCGTCATCACACGATCAGCATCATCGTCATCACACGATGATCAGCATCATCATCACACGATCATCAGCATCGTCACACGATCAGCATCATCGTCATCACACGATCAGCATCATCGTCATCACACGATGATCAGCATCATCATCACACGATCATCAGCATCGTCATCACATGATCAGCAGCATCGTCATCACATGATCAGCAGCATCGTCATCACATGATCAGCAGCATCGTCATCACACGATCAGCAGCATTGTCATCACACGATCAGCAGCATCGTCATCACACGATCAGCAACATCGTCATCACACGATCAACAACATCGTCATCACACGATCAGCAACATCGTCATCACACAATCAGCAGCATCGTCATCACACGATCAACAACATCGTCATCACATGATCAGCAGCATCATCATCACACAATCAGCAGCATCGTCATCACACGATCAACAGCATCGTCATCACACGATCATCAGCATCGTCATCACACGATCATCAGCATCGTCATCACATGATCATCAACATCGTCATCACATGATCAGCAGCATCATCATCTAGATCATCACGATCAGCAACATCATCAATACAAGTATCCTCATCAATACAAGTATACACATCAGCAATACAAGTATCCTCATCAATACAAGTATACATATCATCAATACAAGTATCCTCATCAATACAAGTATACATATCATCAATACAAGTATCCTCATCAATACAAGTATACACAATAGCAGCATACCCTGCAACACACAAGATCCAATTACGGGATGATCAATCCCTCTCACTTTAGGACATAGGTCCAAGGATGATACAACCCTGATCCGCTTACGGGATGATCAGTCCCTCTCGGTTTAAGACAACTCTCATGTCTATGGATGATGCAATCCAGATCAACTTACAGGATGATCAATCCTTATCACTTTAAGACACCTCACCATGTCTAGGGATGAGGCAATCCCAATCTATTTACAAGATGATTAGTCCTTATCACTTTAAGACATCTTACCATGTCTAGGGACGAGGCAATCCCAATCTATTTACAGGATGATCAGTCCTTATCACTTTAAAACATCTCACCATGTCTAGGGATGAGGCAATCCCAATCTATTTATAGGATGATTAGTCCTTATCACTTTAAGACATCTCACCATGTCTAGGGACGAGGCAATCCCAATCTATTTACAGGATGATTAGTCCTCTCAATCTCATTTAGGACTATCCTTCCTTTTGGAATTACTGGATTTACTGTCCAAGGATGATTTAATCCACTCAATTCATTTAAGACTATCCTTCCTTTCGAAATTACTAGATTTACTGTCCAAGGATGATTTAATCCACTCAATTCATTTAGGACTATCCTTCCTTTCAGAATTACTGGATTTACTGTCCAAGGATGATTTAATCCACTCAATTCATTTAGGACTATCCTTCCTTTCGGAATTACTGGATTTACTGTCCAAGGATGATTTAATCCACAACCGTACATTTAGGACCACGTCCAAGGATGACTTAATCCTCCACCATACATTTAGGACCACGTCCAAGGATGACTTAATCCTCCACCGTACATTTAGGACCACGTCCAAGGATGACTTAATCCTCCACCGTCCATTTAGGACCTACGTCCAAGGATGACTTAATCCTCAACCGTACATTTAGGACCTACGTCCAAGGATGACTTAATCCTCAACCGTGCATTTAGGACCTATGTCCAAGGATGACTTAATCCTCAACCGTACATTTAGGACCACGTCCAAGGATGACTTAATCCTCAACCGTGCATTTAGGACCTACGTCCAAGGATGACTTAATCCTCAACCGTGCATTTAGGACCTACGTCCAAGGATGACTTAATCCTCAACCGTGCATTTAGGACCTATGTCCAAGGATGACTTAATCCTCAACCGTCCATCAAGGACTTCATTCTCGAAGATATATGTCTACGGCTCTTCTTTCGGACTGAAGTCCAGGGATGATCCAATCCCCTCACATGTTCACCAAGAACTTCATTCACGAAGACATACGTCTACGGCTCTTCTTTCAAACTGAAGTCCAGGGATGATCCAATCCCCTCACATGTTCACCAAGAACTTCATTCACGAAGACATACGTCTACGGCTCTCTTTAGGACTGAAAGTTCAGGGATGATCCAATCCCCTCAAGTCCACCGAGGACTTCATTCTCGAAGACCTTACGTCTACGGCTCTCTTTAGGACTGAAAGTCCAGGGATGATCCAATCCCCTCAAGTCCACCAAGGACTTCATTCTCGGAGACCTCACGTCTACGGCTCTCTTTAGGACTGAAAGTCCAGGGATGATCCAATCCCCTCAAGTCCACCGAGGACTTCATTTTCGGAGACCTTACGTCTACGGCTCTCTTTAGGACTGAAAGTCCAAGGATGATGCAATCCTCACATGTATTCTCATCAATTACTATCGATCCTGGGAACCCATACAGAACCTGATTCACACTTCTTCTTTAATTACACCATTAAGCGAATGGTCTTATCTAGCCACTTGGAGCAAACATCTCATCATGATTCTCTTCTTCTTTCTAAGAGAATCTTCTAGCCACAAGCCTTCTATAGTGTGTTTGATTTGAAAATCCTTTTTTTTTTTTTTTTAACATCCATCGCTTGTTCAGTGTTCATCATTCATCATGATCTTTCCTACAAATCAAAATTAAGTACATGATTAGTAATACTTCATAATCATCAAATCATATTGACATGATAACCTATTATGCATACAGATATCATTTACATAGTTATGCAACTATTTTGACCAATACTTTGGCACAACACTTTCCCATATCCTGTATGCATACAGTGGCTATCTAGATGCCTTCCATCTCTACCAGAACATACTATCGAGAGTGTGCACAGCTCTCAGCATGTCAGCAAAGAGGTTTCATTCTAGACAAACAACAATGGAATGTTTGTCCAACTTACCAATCATATGCATATTAGTAGTATACTGTTCAATGCTCTATGAATGTTTACACTCAGCATCATATATTCTAGGAATACAAATATGCATACAACCTATTACAGGCAATATCATTTACTATTTCAAATAACAACTCAAATACTTATCTTTTATGTTTGTATGGTTGCCTCCCGCTTGATCTTCTGTATGTCTTTTGAACTTCTATTCATTCTGTACCACTGTGCATGTTCAAGTGTCATCCTCATGATCTCATACACAAACATACACCCATTAGTATGTTCTAAATGTTATCAAAACATTATAGTTCTAAATAATCTTGAAAATGTATAGTCATGATTATAGTTAATAAACATTAGTATTCAAGTTTTCAGGGAAGTCTTGTTTTACTCATGCATATCATCAATCAAGATAAAAGACATAATATGCATAATCCCTTGATTGCTAACTTTATGAATAAGCATAACCAATCATACCAAGTATACTTACATAAGGGATCCTAACACAAGGTAAGATTCATGGGAAACATACCTGGATTAGTATACATACTTAGTTATGTACAACATACCTAAACAATATCTTCAATGATTTAGAGATCCTGAGCTAGAACCTGCATGTCTCATAGGTTAAGCATAATATAACAAAGTCATACATACCTCATAAGTAGAACAAATATTATGGATGAGTCTTTGTCTTCATGTTTTCATGGTCATGGAACCTGATTTGTCTTTTGTGATGTACCTGTATCTTGTTAGCAGACAACATCAACCTCACAAAACATCATAATGCATTAGTACAATCATATAGTACTAATAAATGAATGTCTTTGATCATTCACATGCATTCATACTGTTACTAGGGTGATAAGACAATTCTAACATTAATCAAGATTGTACTAATAAATAATATGAAGACAAACACGTCATGAACTTAATCAAGAATTAGATTTCAAGACATACCTGAGCCTCCTTAAGTCATACCTGTCGAGACTTCTTGTAGTCTTCTTATGTAAGGCCTTAGCCTCAACTCCCCCTGAAACTTGATCTGGAGCTTGATTAGGGTTTGCTAGAGAAACCCTAAAAATTCAATCTTTGACTTTCATACTTCTGAATGGATGAAAGAATATGTCTTGCTGAGCTGATCAAACTAGCATACTTCAATTTTGGAATTTCCAAAATTTGACCCCTCAAAATTGCCTTTGAAACTTCTGGATCTTCTGGACAGGATCCCGAACTAGGGTTTGATGAAGCCCACCCTTCTGCCCAAACAAAAGATTCGATCCAAGGCTCTAAACTCTTATTTTTCTTCGGAGCTTCCATCCGTGTTTACAGACTTCAAAAATTCCAACTTTTGCTGAAGCCCTAATTTTCCATCTTTCCGATCAGAATCCCGAACTGGGGTTTGATCAAGCCCGGTCTTCCACCCAACCAAAAAATTCGATCTTGGTCTCTAAATTTCGATTTTCCTGAGTAGCATTCAGCCGTGGACTCCGATTCCAAAAATTCTAACTTTCTCCGAAACCCTAAATTCCGGAAGCCATGAATAAAGGTTCTCCAAAAATAATTATGTTTTGACAGAAATATGCACCTGATTGTTTCTGCTATAACTCTGAAATTTTTGCTCCACAAGGTCTGAAACCCTTTTTCTGCAGTAGCCTGACCTGTCATCTTTCCATCTTGACAGGTCTGACCTCAATTGGGTTTTCTGAGAGAGAGTTATGCCAAGTGTCGCAACATGACCTGTTTATGGGATAAAACAGGAGAGCGAACTTGTACGGCATGCCACGTGTCACTGTTTGAACTTCGGCCTCTGAAAACTTTTTCTGAGATAGCTCGACCTGTTATCTTTCCATCCTGACAGGTCTGACCTCAATTGGATTCTCTGAGAGAGAGTTATGCCAAGTGTCGCAATGTGACCTGTTTATGGGATAAAACAGGAGAGCGAACTTGTACGGCGTTCCATGTGTAACTGGTTCACCTTCGGCCTCTAAAAAAAATTTCTGAGATAGTACAGTCTGTGTACTACCTGTCACTTTTTACGAAATTTCATTTGGAGCTTCCTAGCCCAAGTTATGACCTTTTTTCCAAGGTCACCTAATTTTGACTGAGATCTGCAAGAGGCAGAAACCCTAACTTGTACTGATCATAACTCACAAAGTACAACGTATCTGAGGATTCCCTTTGGACACAAGGTACCTGGGGATTTTATCTTCGACCTGTAAACTTTTTAGACCCTGAACCTTCTCCAAAATGGATTTATAGCGAAAGTGCCACGATGACTGGTTTTTGCTATGTAAAACCCTAACCTTCAAATTGTCGTAAGTAAAGCAAGTGTCGTAAGTGCCATACCTTGTCTTCCTTCAGGTTAGCTCTGATACCATGTTAAGATTCAATATGCTAAGACAGAAAATAGCAGCATTACATTCCATTTCTCAATAATAGCATATACAGGATCACTGAAGAAACAACAAGCATAGCATAAACACAAGAGACAGAGATTTATCCTGGGAAACCCTCATGGGGTAGAAAACCCAGCAAAGCTTCCTCAATATAGATGACCAGCAATATAAAAAGATGAAACCCTGAGACATGATCTCCTCCTCCACAATAGCAGACCTCTCCTCCACAAGTGCGCTATCCTCAAGTGAGTGTGTGTATCAAATGAGGAACACATCTCCTCTATTTATACACTACACTGACATATATTTTACACAAGTACACGTAGGCTCGTATTTAACCAATGGGTTAAATACCCCACTACAACTGACTGGGCCGACCCCTCTAGGGTGGTCTAATAACCCTTTGACCCACATAACAAATACAGGGCCGACCCCCACTAGGGAAGTCTAATAACCCAAGTTACCACATTTCGACGGAGGAATAAACATCTCCGGATATACAATAAGTTCTTTACGGAGGAATGAAACATCTCCGGAATAATAAAGTACAATTATAATATTCTTTGAAGTTACAATATCTCAACAATTTATATTTAAGCATAGATTTTATTTACTAAAATTTCATTATCAATTTAAATTTAGACACAAAATTTACTTATTTGTATACTCCTATCTACGAAAGAAACAATAAATTTGAAAAGTGCATAAAATAAGTTTGAAAAGTGCATAAGGTAATCGCTTACATGCGTAGAGATAATCCATCTTCATCTTTTCCCTTCAATCACATTTATTTTTTTAAACATATTAATTTAGCTATTATTGTAATTAATTGTTTCACTACATATTAATGAACAAAATGACCCACATTTTTGTTATCATTATCTAATTATGCATATAATATTTGTTTCTATGGTTCTTACCTTATAAATCATTATTAGTTTGTTCTCAAACATATTGAAATATGATCGTTAAAAAAATGGAAGTGAAATTAATAAAGTTAGTATAAGCAATATCATCGTTAAAAAAATGGAAGTGAAATTAATAAAGTTAGTATAATAAAATATATTTATATGAAATTTTGTTTTAATAATCAATTTCCACATTTTCAAATGTTTCATCACAATTACAAAGTTTGTTATCTAATGATTATATCATCATATAAGTTGAACTAATTTGGAACATTAGAATGAGCTAACTTCCTAAAAAATCTTGTATAGTAAGCATTCAAAGTCTCATTATAAGTTTATAAAATTCACAATCTCAAAACATATTATTAAAACATCAAAAATATAAATTTATATTCACAAAGAATGATTATAAAAAACTAAAAACGCTTCAAAAATGCCAGACATGTTTCATCATATAGCTTCAGGTTTTTTGCTCTTATGGTGATTGTTTTTTTTTATATTTGGATTTTAAACAAATACAAAATTATTTTTTTCTTTTTTAACTGATTACATGTGTTATTATTTGTTCATCACCATTTAATCTTAAACAATTTTCTTCGCCTCTCTTTAACCATTAGCATTTGATTTTACAAGCGAGATCTTATCAAGGGTGAATTATTAATATCATTATGAAGATCTATCAAAGTTCCTAGATTTTAAAAAAATGATTTATTAAAAAAAAATAGCTTGATGGAGATTAAGCAATGCTAATCTAGATGGAAACACCAAGCTACAAGAAAAATAATAATAATAATAATCCATCCTAATTGACCATTAACAAGGAGAAAGTCATTCAAAAACCTATACCACTTGATGCAACTAAGCATAAAGAAAGCTTTGAAAAAAGATAAAGTGAGAATGTAATCTTGATTATGTATGAGAAGCAGCACAGCCCATTTAGTTTGCCTCTATGAATATGCACCGAAAGTAGGAAAAAAACAACACATCTTCCCTACCAAGTGGCAACATCGATTTGCAATTTCAATGGATCTAGTGTAAGATGTGTCACATCATATGACTGCACAAATTGCTTGGATCTATACATCATATGGGCCCGTTGTGATGATTGCAACTATGGTTTTCTCAAATTTTCCCATAATAAAATGCACATCCATGTAAATATATTCAAAGAGAATATATTCATCTTAAGGGACTAAATGATAGGGCCATTATCCTTAAATAGGGTAGGTTCAACACATCATTTAGGTCTATATCAAGTCAAATCATTCTTGACTCAATCTCCAAGTTAAGATCAACTTTGATTAGAGATTGAATGAAGATAGAGGACCATAATTCTCAAAAGGATGCCTAATCCATCCAAAGAAATCAACATGGAACTATCAACTCAATACCCTAGATATTATTTATTTTACTTGAAAATGCAACTCAACTACTCCACACAACTCAACTAGGAGACTCAATAAGAACTTAACTAAAGCTTGACTATGTTACGAATATTGATGTATATGTAACTTCGGAATATATTTCATCTATGTATTTCATATATATTTATTGTACCCTTATTAGAGATGTGTTATTCCTCTATAAGGAAGTGTCGTCATGTGGATTGACAAGTGTCGCAAGTGTGTGTACTTGTCGATGGGTTATTAGACCACCATGTGTGGGGTCGGCCCTGAAATATATATATTATAATGTGGATGTACCTAGCTAGACAAGTCGGCCCCATAAGGTCACTGGGAAAACAGGTTAGTATAAATAGAGATCAGGTGATCTCTATTTAGATTATTCGGAAAGTTATATCTCTCTCACTCAGAAAGTGGCGCACTAGTGAGGAGGAGGATCATCTGCTACTAGGAGACTATCTCATTGTATTTTGGTTGTACTTTGGTTGAGCCATTGCTCTCTCTATCTTTGAGGAAGTTGTGGGGTTTTTCACCTTAGGGTTTTCCCCACGGAAACTCTGTGTCTCTTGTCTCTCATGCTTTTGATTCTTGTGATGCTTGTCATGCTTATTGTGATAGTTATGAATTGATATACTGTATATGTTATTCTCTCAGTAAAGATCCTAGAGTATTGTGAATTAATGCTCAAAATTTAACATGGTATCAGAGCTAACCTGAGAAGAAGACATTTTGCAGTGACGGAAACTTGAGTTTCTTGTTTATTGGGTTTCTCTCCACAGATTTTGGAAAAGCAGTATAGTAGATTGACTCTACTCATCAAGGAGAATCTATCTATCCAATCAGAATTCAATTCTGGGCATTTTTAGATTTGGCCCTAAAAATTAGGGTTTCCACAAAAATAGGAATTTCTGAAATCTGAAGACATAGCTGGAAGCTCCTTGCAAAAATCAAAGTTTAGAGCTTTGGATCGATATTTTTAGCTAGGTAGATCTCCGGGAAACGCAAACCCTAATTCAGGGCTCTCCCTAGTGAACCCGGGAGGACAAAAAGGCAAATCTAAAGGGTAAAACTTTGTTGATCTCAAATTCTGAATGCACCAGGCTGATCCATCAAAGCGCATATTTCTATCCTTTCTAGAAAATTGAAATTCACATTTTGAATTTTTAGGGTTTTTTCGACAAACCCTAATCCAGGACCAGATCCAGTTTTCAGCATTTCAAGTAGTAAGACCTAAATCTTTTCTATTTCCATTTGAAGTACTCTTTAATATGTCTCACCACACCAAGCTTGAGGATAATCTTGAAGGGGCTGATAACTTCCGAGCTTGGAAGTATAGGATTGGGTTAATCCTGGAAGAGAATGAGTTGGACTCATATATAAAAGAATACATCCCTATCCCAGAGGATGAAGAGGCCAAGGTATTGCATAAGAAGAACTTGGTCAAGGCAAAGAGAATCATTGCTGATTCTATCAAAGACCATCTCATACCCCATGTGTCTTCTCTAAAGACACCCAAGGAGATGTTTGACTCTTTGACCAAGCTATTTGAAGGGAAGAACATAAATTGAAAGATGACTCTGCGGAATCAATTGAAAAGGGTCAAGATGTTGAATGGAAAAACCATTCAATCTTACTTCTCCAAGGTCTCTCAGATCAAGGAGCAACTTGAAGCTATGGATGAAGTAATGGACAATGGTGAAGTTGTTATGACCACTCTGAATGGCCTACCTAGGTCATGGGACTCCTTTATTCAAAGAATCTGTGCAAGAAAGAAATTGATCTCTTTCAGTAAACTATGGGAGGAATGCTCTCAAGAAGAATCTAGACTTGTAGCTCGTGAGGAAAAGATGGGGGGTGAAGATCAATCTCTTGCAACTCACACCAAAAGAAGCAAGCCCAAGAAGGAGCACTCTCGCTACAAAAGATCCTATCAAAAGAATAAGAAGGATCTAAGATGCTTCACATGCAATGAGAAGGATCACTTTACTTCAGATTGTCCCAAGAACAAAAGGGATAATAACAACAACTTCAGCAAGAAGAAGAAGGGCAGCAAAAGAAAGTTCCATCCTCATGTTGTCGAGGATGATGAACCTCCAAAGAAGAAGGCTAGGGCAGAAAGTGATGATGACTCATCAAGTGAAGAAGAGTATGTTCTAATCTCTGCTCTCACAGGTATTATCTCCTATAGTTGTAATGATTGGTTGATTGATAGTGGGGCTTCCAAACACATGACTGGATTTGAGGAATCCTTTGTGAATCTATATAAACATGAATCACCTCATAAAGTGAAACTTGGGGATGATTATCAATACCCAATCAAAGGAAGTGGTGAAGCCTCCTACAACCTAGATTTTGGAAAATATTTGAAGATAAAAGAAGTCCTTTATGTACCTGGGCTTAAGAAGAACTTACTCTCCATCTCTGCATTGGATGCAAAAGGTATGAGGGTTGCATTTGTAGATGGCCAAGTCCTAATGTGGCCAAAGGGTAAAACAATCGATAATGCAGTAGTGATTGGAGAACAAGAGGGAGGTTTGTACAAATTGAAGGGACAACCTGAACATGCCATGGTGACATAAAGACAAAGATTCATCCATAGTCATGGATCACATAGAGGTATGTATAATTTGTTTTTGCAAAAGTTAACTAATGAGTTATGCAGGTCATTGAAGAGAACAAGAACACATTGCTAGACATAACTAGCAAATATGGTGACCAGGTATGTGTTTCTTATATCATAGGATCTATCATATAAGTATGCATGGCATGATTGATGATGATTGTTCATAAAGTCATAAGTTTGAATAATCATGGGTATATGCATATTATGTGTCTTACCTTAATTAATGATATGACTAACCAGAAGAGTCATAGGTTTGAGTAATTACAGGTTTAGACATGTTATGTTTCTTATGATATGACTAACCATAAGAGTCCTATATAAACCTTGAATGCTAATGCTTATTATTTCTGTTTGAAATGATCATGACTATACATGCTTGAGATTATTGTGTTTTAATAGTATACTAATGAATGTATGATTTTGTATGAGATCACAAGGATAACACAATCATGATACTAATAAGCATGCATAGGGATCAAGGATGAATATGAGTTCAAGAACAGGTAATCCAGAAAGCAAAGATCAAGAGGGAGCACACTCCAGTGGTTTCTGCAAGGGTGCAGATATTCAGAGGGAGTTGTCCATCTCTCTACATTCCACAACAGAAAGGTGTAGAAGGACTCCAGTAGCTCCTGCAAGGAAGCAAAGACTCAGAGGGAGTCCACCCAACAAACAAACAAAGATAAGTATTTTAATTATCATTTATTGCATATTTGTTTGCTTAAATAAAATTGTTCAATGATGTATATGCTCATGTTCCTAGACTTAGGATATGTATTGTGCATATTAGAATGATTGCATTAATGAACAGTATACTACTAATATGCATGTATTGGGTAAGTGGCCTATGGCACTGTACAACATTCCATGCTACTTATCTAGAATGAAACCTCTTTGCTGACATGTTGGGAGTAGTGCAAACTCTTAACAATGTTCTGGTAGAGACTGGAAGGCATCTAGAAAGTTATGGAACATGGATAAATGTTGTATTGAAGCATTGGCTAAGATAACTGCATGACTGCATGACATATTTCTTTATGTGTAAAGAATTTTGTTCTGAAAATTATGAAATGTTTCTAATCATGCAATTTAACTTATTTTGTAGGAAAGACCATATATCTTCACCTACAAAAGAAGGACTACAACATTTGTTCCAGCAACAAAGATATATATTGAAGATATTGAAGTCCCAGGATCTGGGATGAAGAAATGGAATGCCATGATCCGTCGATCATGAAGAATGATGTTTGGGATGTACTCCCAAGACCTGAAGGGAAGTTTTGTTATGACTTCCATATGGATCTATCAGATCAAGCATGCTACAGATGGAAGCATAGAGAAATATAAAAGTGATGAAATAGAAGATACACCAGATGGATTTCAAGACTGCTTTCTTGAATGGTGTAGTTGAAGAGGAAGTATATGTGGAGCAGCCACTCGGTTTCGAAATACATGACAGGGAGTCATATGTGTGTAGATTGAAGAAAGCCTTGTATGGCTTGTAGCAAGCTCCCATAACTTGATTGCAGATACTAAGAGAAAGCTTGCTGCTGAGTTCGATATGAAAGATTTGGGAATGATGCATTATTTCCTAGGTATGGAGGTGTGGCAGAGTACAGGTGGGATCTTCCTTGGTCAAGTGAAGTACATAGTAGATATCCTGAAGAGATTCGGGATGATGGATTGCAAGGCCTTGGCCACACCTATGGCATCAGAAGCTTCTATGTGATGCTTCATCTGAGCCGGTTGATGTCTCTATGTATCGTCAGATGATTGGGTCCTTGATGTACCTGACGAACACGAGACCAGATATTTGCTTTGCGGTGAACACATTGAGCCAGTTCCTGACGGATCTGAGGAGTGTTCACCTGGTTGTTGTAAAGCATATTCTGAGGTACCTGAAGGGTACAGTTGATTATGGGCTCAAGTATGATGTGAATCAAAAGTTTAACCTGCAGGGTTATGTTGATTCAGATTAGGCAGGCAGTGCTTCAGTATGGGATCAGGTGTGATCTCTTGGTTTAGCAGGAAGCAGTCCTGCGTAGCACTGAGTACAAATGAGGCATAGTATGTTGCATCATGTTCAACTAGTTGTGAGGCAGTATGGCTACGGAAGCTACTATCTGAGTTACTTGATCTCGTGTTGGATGCTACTGGTATCTTTTGTGATAACCAGAGTTGTGTGAAGCTGTCCGAGAACCCAGTGTTTCATGACAGGTCGAAACACATAGAGATCAAATATCACTATATCAGGAATATGGTGCAGAGAGGAGCTATGAAGCTCCTGTACGTTGCAACGGACGAGCAAATTGCAGATGTGCTGACAAAGCCACTAGCCAGGGTGAAGTTCGAGTACTTCAGAGAGAGGCTTGGTGTTCTTCAGATTGATGACACTTCGAGGAAGAAGTGATGGACACATTTGCTGAAGCCATTCCAAGCATGTTGGAAGGAGGATCCTTCACATGGCTATGGATGTAAGCGCTGGATGATGAGCATCGGGATGATGTTCTGGTTTCTGCTTTATATGATCAGTTGGATCATTTTTTTTGTATGTATGTATGCATCATGTTGGATGCTGGATATGATCAGTTGGATCATTTATATATGTATGTAAGCATCATGTTGGATGTTGGATATGATCAGTTGGATCATTTATATGTATGTACGCATCATGTTGGATGTTGGATATGATCGGTTGGATCATGTGTATGTATTTTTGTATATGCATCATGTTGGATGCTCGGACCATGTATCTGTATATGTATCAGGTGGATACATTGTATGATCAGATGGATCATGTATGGTGATATGTATCATGTATTTGTATTTGTATCAGGTGAATACACTGTATGATCAGGTGGATCATGTATGATGATATGTATCAGGTAGATACTTGGTATGCATCAGGTAGATGCATTGTATGATCAGGTTGATCATGGATGACGAGCTTCAGGATGTTGCTCCAGATGACATGCAGTAGGATGTTGCAGTGATGATGATCACGATGATTATGTGTACATCAGGATGATGTATGGTGAGTATCAGGTTGATACTCTATGGCCGTGGATCAGGTTGTGCAGATGAGCATATAATTTGGCCCTGGGAGATTTGCAGATAGTCTTTCGAGGTTTTTCCTATGGCATATAATTTGGCCCTGGGATATCTGGAAAATGCTCTTTCGAGGTTTTGCTCTGGGAGGACATATAATTTGGCCCTGGGAGATCTGTAGATAGTCTTTCGAGGTTTTTCCTATGGCATATAATCTGGCCCTGGGATATCTGGCAGATGCTCTTTCGAGGTTTTGTCCTATGGCATATAATATGTCCCTGGGAGATCCGATAGGTTGGGCTGTGTGCCCGTAATAATTCCTGGGATGCTCTTGCGAGGTTTTTCCATGACCACATATAATCTGTCCCTGGGAGATCCTATAGGTAGATCTGTGTGCTCGTAACAGCCTGGGATGCTCTTGCGAGGTTTTGTGGTGACCACATATAATATGTCCTTGGGAGATCCTATAGGTAGAGCTATGTGCTCGTAACAGCCTGGGATGCTCTTGTGAGGTTTTGTGGTGAGGTCACATATAATATGGCCCTAAGAGATCCTATAGGTAGAGTCGTGTGCTCGTAACAGCCTGGGATGCTCTTTCGAGGTTTTGTGATGCACGTAATAAGTCCTGAGGATTCCACAGTATGGCCAGTGATGACGAAGACCTGCAGGTGGTGGGCCTACATCCAGTATGAAAAAAGACTGGCTCTGTAGAACTTCCTATGACGAGTAGAGTTAGAGATTGGTTGAGATAGAAGCAGCAGTGACGATGCATCGATGACGATGATCCTGAGAAGAAGACTTGTCTAGCAAATCTGTGTCGAGAAATACCTTCCTAGTTAAGAGGGAGTGTTGATGTATATGTAACTTCGGAATGTATTTCATCTATGTATTTCATATATATTTATTGTACCCTTATTAGAGATGTGTTATTCCTCTATAAGGAAGTGTCGTCATGTGGATTGACAAGTGTCGCAAGTGTGTGTACTTGCCGATGGGTTATTAGACCACCATGTGTGGGGTCGACCCTGAAATATATATATTATAATGTGGATGTACCTAGCTAGACAAGTCGGCCCCATAAGGTCACTGGGCAAACAGGTTAGTATAAATAGAGATCAGGTGATCTCTATTTAGATCATTCGGAAAGTTATATCTCTCTCACTCAAAAAGTGGCGCACTAGTGAGGAGGAGGATCATCTGCTACTAGGAGACTATCTCAGTGTATTTTGGTTGTACTTTGGTTGAGCCATTGTTGTCTCTATCTCTGAGGAAGTTGTGGGGTTTTTCACCTTAGGGTTTTTCCCACGGAAACTCTATGTCTCTTGTCTCTCATGCTTTTGATTCTTGTGATGCTTGTCATGCTTATTGTGATAGTTATGCATTGATATACTGTATATGTTATTCTCTCAGTGAAGATCCTAGAGTATTGTGAATTAATGCTCAAAATTTAACAATGAACATAAAATAATTAATAATAACAATAATTTACTTAAAAGACATACCGCTTCAATGAAGAGGTGTTAAAATGCCCATATAATGGCCAACCATTGTATTGTATCATCACCATCTTTAATATATCATTCTATCAAATATTGCGTGTTATTTCAAAATTGCGGGTTAATTTAGAATTTTTGCGATCCAAGTGGTATCAAGAGGCGGTTTTTATAAAGGAAGAAGAAAGAAATAATTACTAGTGGAGAAAAAGGAAAAGAAAAAACAATAATAAAAAGAGAAAAAAGAGAAAGAAAAGAATAAAAAAAACAACACATTGTTTTTATAAACCACACATGGTTTTAGTTTTTAAAGTCTTGTTGGAAAATCTACCTCTGTGAAAGGTAAAAAAAAACATAGAAGCATATATAGTAATTTAATAATAATAATTACTATATTTATTAATATTATTGTTATTAAACTTTTAATAATAGTAATTATTACTATTATTATTTAATTTATTAATTATTATATTTAAATTTAGTCTTGACAAGCAAAAATTCCAGCGTGCACTAAATCCATGGCAGACATGAAGGATCGAATGGAAAAATTGGAGTGAAATCAGGCCCGAGACTCTAGAACTCTCGAAGGTATAAACTCAAGACTTGATCAAATTGAAGTCGAACTAGACAAGGGAAATGGAGAATTGACAAATACCGTGAAATATGAATTCAAGAAAGCTATAGCATGTTAAATGGAGGAAGTAAGAAAAGAAATAAGATCAAGCTTAGAAGAAGGGCTACATAAAATCGTGCAGTACTTAGAGGATAGAGACGCTGCTAAAAATGGTGATTCACCAAGGAGAGACCACCCATCCCCCAATTCAACAAACACAAATAATCATAAATCAAATCATTTCAAAGGGAAAATCCCATAAGAAGATACGGATCACAAACATTCTTCATCCCCCAACCAACCAATCCGAGGACCAATGCAACCAATAGGTGGGGTTCAAATGAAACCCAAATTAGAGCTACCCAAGTTCAATGGCGCAACGAAGCAAAGCGTGGCATGGATCAATAAAGCCGAAGAATTCTTTTGCATACACCAAATCCTATCATATGACGAGAGGATAAAATACGCGTCCATGAAACTAGAAGGTCGAACATACAATTGGTATATGTGGTGGAAAATTACGGCAAAAAAGGGTGCCCACAATTGGAACACATTCAAGAATTACTTCTATAAGAGATTTGAAGATATAAATGAGAAAGACTTTTTCTCGAAGATCACCAAATTACAACAGAAAGGTGGCGTGGATGAATACACCTACGAAGGGGAAGAATTAGTGACACAAGTACCAGAGCTAACAGACAGTCAACGAATCCAGATATATGTGCATGGGCTTAAGCCATACATTAGAGATGAGATAGAATTATACAATGTCTAAAACTTGGATAAGGCCAGATGTAAGGAAAAACTTATTGAAAAGAAGTTTAAAAAATCAAGACAAGGGGACCTTGACAAGAGTTATTTACAACAGCAAGAAACACAATGCAGATATTGTGGAGATAGTTGGTCACCAAGTCATCAATGCAAAAATCCTCAAGCATACAACTATGAAGTCGAAAAAAGTTCAAAATCATCCACCAATCACTCCGACAATGACAAGAAAAAAAATACTTGTCTTCGATTTAGCGAAGATTGGGTCGCAGACCATAAATGTAGAACTAATCACACAGCACACTGCAAAATTATAAATGGGAAATAAGTACAAGTCCTTGCAGAAGAAGATACATTCAATTATGATGCAGACACAAGCTCACCTGAGGTATCAATTGCGACAATTACATGTATCCAACAAACTTGTAAAGAAGAAGTTTTAGCAACACCTAAG
Organism: Larix kaempferi; assembly: GCA_027924585.1. Taxonomy (NCBI): domain Eukaryota; kingdom Viridiplantae; phylum Streptophyta; class Pinopsida; order Pinales; family Pinaceae; genus Larix; species Larix kaempferi. The sequence goes on along the minus strand of BSBM01000962.1, from coordinate 1,279,541 downwards.
AAAATTAACACCCAAAAGAAGGAAATCCAGTCCCTTACAAAGAGATATACTCCACCTCATTTAAGAAGGCATGACAACAAGGATGAACAACTCTTACTCCAGGGAAAAAAATCATAACAGACAGGACCCAATAGGTTATAGCTTACAAGATCTATTAAGGGTAAAGAAATTACAATTCTATTTCTCTGGAAGTACACGCAATCTAATAGATATCAACAGAGAAAAGGAACTTAATTTTTTCGTGTACCCAGTGAAAAATCTCAAGGCGTCAACCATCGGTGATCAACATGTAGAAGAGGTAAGAAAATGCCATAACATGTCGTTGCAAATACAAAATTTAAACCTACAGCTCAATTGTTATGCCTTACCACTCATAGAAGTAGATATGATATTAGGCGTCGGTTGGTTAACCTCATTGGGAACTTACTCTGCCAACCTACAAAAACAATACATGGCATTTAAATGGAAAGGAAGTAAGTATCGGTTGTAAGAACCGAAAAGTTCTCCACCCAAGCAGAAAGGATCACGGCTCAAAAAGGATCCAGACCCACATCAAGCTACAAGAACCAGTTCAGACTACCTATCTCAAATAAACATTGACACAAATCTAGAACAAGAGGACATCAACACACTCAACTTTGAGGACAAAGCTTCCCTTAAGGGGAGGGAGATGTTACGAACATAAAATAATAAAGAAATACATTAATAAGTATTATTAATAATAATGATGATGATAATAATAATTTACTTAAAAGAAATACCGCTTCAATGAAGAGGTGTTAAAGGCCTATATAATGGCCAACCATTGTAGTGTATCATTACCATCTTTAATATATCATTCTATCAAATATTGTAGGTTATTTTGAAATTGTGGGTTAATTCAGAATTTCTGCGCTCTAAGCTATGACACTCTAGCTTAACCAAAACTCATCTATCAGACTCAATAAGATGATGGTAGGCCACTACCCTCAAAAGGAAGAGACTTGATTTATCCTTCATTGAACATTAGCATAGACCAATCAACTTAGCATTCAAGTCTACTACAACTCTCCTTACCACTCAATAGCAATACCTAGGCCAACTTCAACTTATCTTGGTAATGAAATGATTCTATCCAAGTCAAATTTGGCATGGCTTGGTGATTCAATAATTATAATAACATGGCAATTATACAATTTGATTAATTCAAAATCACCATGCATAAATAAATTTGTTATGGAGATTCCAAGTGGACTTAGACTTCAAATATGTCCACTTACTACCCAATATCGTAAACTAAATTACTCTACTATTTTCTAAGGAAACTCATTATTCACCACCATAATTTTGAGAAACATATTCTTTGATATAAAAAATTAACCTTTATTTCTACGTGATTGATCATGGCTTAAACATAGCATCATGAACAATAAGAACCATTGTAAACTATGAAGGAGCATTTGCATTCATAATGTGTATATTTGGTATTGAAATAAACAAATGCATTTATTAGTATGGTCAGTTCTTTGAATTAGTATGTACAATTTGTGCATGTATGATTGCACTCTTTATTTCATTTTATGACTAGATAATTTAGATGGGTAGACAGAGATCAAAATGTATAATTTCCTTCTTACTCACTCATTGAAGGTTTATTAAATGCTTGACAATAGTTGGAAATATGGAATCATTGAGTACTCCAACTCACTATGCCTTTGGGATATCACTAAAAATCTTGGTAGTAATGGAAGACCATGTAATTCTTTAGCACAAATTTGAGCGCTTAAATGTGGGACTCATTGAGCTTACGAGACAACAAGCAAAAATGTTTCCTTGACAATGTATTGAACATCCCAAACATGGCATTCGTCTCATCATGCCAGCCTTGATATACTTTGTTGTTTGATCATTAAAATATCAAACATTCGAACCCAGACAACATAAATTACACTCACCAACAGCTAGATTAATTCTTTCATATCTTTCTTACAATTAATTAATTAATTGAAAAAAACAAAATAAATATTTAGTTACATAGAATTAAGTGATGATTCCTACTTCTTGGCATTCTTTTAATGATAGACCATCTATGTTGGTTGATTCCAAGGTCCAAGCATTTGACTTATTCCCTACTTATGCATTAGGTCTCAATGATCATTTATGTGGATTGTCCCCTCCTCTTTACTAGTTTGTTATGATCACAATCAAGGGATCTCTTGAGCCTTGCTGCCATGAATTTCTTGAATTGGAATGACATTTTTCTCACTAACTTGTATTGTAAGTCATGCAAATTAATGTATAAACAACGCCAATGGGACTCTATCATTGGCATTAATTGCTAGGGTAGTCAAGGAGACTCTACTATCACAAATTCCACATTGGACCAGGAATGTGCATGCTAGATAAGGCCTGTCGATTTGGATAACAAAAAAATTCAGTCTACATGCCTTGAGTTTTATATAATTGTAACAAAAAAGACCAAAATATACACACAAAAATTGAATTAGGTACGTCGAATTATGTGAAAATCTTACTCCATTTAACCACCATTAATTGCTTTGGTGTGACAATGTTATCTTATTCAAATAAGCGAATAATATTTTGAGTCAAATAGACAACTTAAATGAAGATAAAATGCTCAAAGACTAAAAACTAAAACTAGCAAGATGACTGCAAAATGAAAATACAAGTTAATATTACATGTAGAAGCTATGGTTTATTTGGCTTTTCAAGAATGACTTTTAAGTAAAATTTGTATTTTGCAAATCAAATCAATGTGCATTCGCACATTCACACACATATTTAATAAAGGACAACAACAAAATCATACATGTGATCCTTAGAGGTGGAGACACCGCACCGAGCAAGGATGGGTAAAAATGAATTTCGATGGTGCATCTAAGGGGAACTTGAGCCTTGCAAGGTGAAGAGGGGTCTTCAGAAACCACCATTGGCATATCATAAAGGTTTACTACCAATTCATTGCAAAAGAAACAAATAATAAGCCAAGATTTGAAGCTCTTTTCCCAAGTATAAGGGGGGCCCTTAATGTTGGCTTAAAAAAACATCTTCAAAGGCAACACAAAGTTTATCACTAAAATCCTTAATAATAGATCCATGATCTCATGGGAAGTAGATAGCCACATTGATTAATGTAAAAAGGTAATCCAAGCGCTATAAGATTATCAATTTGTACATGTTAAGAGATCAACCAATGGGGTGCAAACAAAAAAGTGAATTGAGCAATTTACACAAATAACAAAGAAGTGTGCATTGAGATAAACCCCACGGGTTGGAGAGAGAGAGAGAGAGAGGGATGGAAATAAGAGCCTACTACACATATAGGTCCACCACACATCCTCCACTTGATTTGATGGGACAAAAAATGTCAACGTTTTTGGACATGTAGCACTCTGAAATTTGATGGAATATCGATGTCACCGTGAGATTGTCTAGGCCAAAACTATTAATGCAATTTATTCCACCACCCCAATGCACCATCATTCATCATTTATGATGGAGTGAATTCTTAAGCAATTTGGTGTGAGCAATCTCGATATGAAAGTTATGTTGCATACTAAAGCAGCGGAAACAACTAAATTCCAACAAGAAGACAGTTTTGAATCAAAGGTGTGGTTTAGATATTTTATGGCATAGAAAGGGCACCTTGCAAGCTTACTTGAGAAAAAATCCTAAACCCCAAAGACATCTTAGATAACTAGAATGTTCAATCTGAATAGTCACAGAAGTCATCATGCTTGGATCCTAGTCAAGTGTTGTTTCCATCTTTGAATAATCCAGAGGGGGCTTACACAAGAACAAAGCAAAGGTTCTAGTGATTGGATTCATGCTTCTATTTCTTTAGCTTTAGTTCCTCCTATTCTTGATTTGTCCTTCAAGTTCTCTAATTACTACGCCTTTGACTAATGTTGCTCCTTCAAATGTGGTTCCTAATCTTTCCATGGCATATGCATTACCTTTTTTTTGTTATTTAAGCACAACCACATGCATTTCCCTATACGTATCAAAAGTATCTCCACACAATTGAAGGCGATGATGCAATCACCATTGAGGCAAACTTGGGGAATTTACTATTTACCTCAAGGACATCATTATTGATCATGAAGATGTTAAGATCAAGTTATGTGTACATAGTTTGCAAGGTGATGCACATAAATGATTCAAATCTTTCTCCAATGTAGGTATAGCTACTCTCGTAGCTCTTGAGGATACTTTCATATTTGAATGGGGTGACAAGAACAATTTTTTTCTCGTTGAGTTCAATAACATCAAGAAGAACGAGAACAACATTGTTTGTGTTCAACAAGAGATTATTCAAGATATTCAATGAGTTATTCATCATTCAAACCAAGAAAGACTTGTTCTTTGGATATATAATTCCCAAGGTTTTGATTCAAAATTAGGCTCCATCTTAGTAAAAGTACATAGAAAATGACCCCTTGAAAATTTAAGAACTCATATTATTGCAAAAAAGTGGACAATTTTCTATTGTTGAGAATGAAGGAACTTACCAAGATGATTGTTTTTTACAAAGATTGTTATACAAACATGTGACATTTCCATCCTGCATAAGATTTAGCATGTGACAAGGATTCTAATGATATGAATGGTATGCGATGATATTTCTAATGATTCTAGTGTTCCTTCTTTCATTCCTTCCTACTTTGAATACTAAGGAATCACACATAGTTGAGAATGCTAATGAGGGTCCAAATCCCAATGAAGATATGCCTTTTGCCTCAAGTTGTATGTTTGATTTGGGGAAAGAAGAATTTTAGGAAAGCCATCAATTTAATGAATATGTGCTTTCTACTTCAAATTATCTATCTCCTATTGAAAAAGTAGCTCGAGAGGAAGAAGAGGATGTGCAACCAACCAAACATGAAACTTGAATCGGCAAGGGAAGTTATTGTCCCTTCTTATGAAATTATTGATTCAAGAGGAGTTGAGATAGCATTGCAATAGGAAGGACAACATTTGGATAAACCAAAAGAGGACTTTTGACATTGGAAATCATTGCAACCATTATAATCTCCCCAAGGAACAAAGAAATTTACAATTTTGGTATTGATCTAATAATCCTATTTTATTCCTCAACTTGATTTCCAATTTAATCATTGCTTGGATATCAACATTCACCATGATCTTGTTGAATTAAGAATGTTAAAGGTTTTTTAAGGGGCAATGCAAAAAAAGGCCTTAGCTTTTATACTTTCATCTTAATGACTAGTGATCTGTTAAATTTTCTGAATTTACTTCAATCTGATCTAGGATCTTAACTGAGATAACAACATGTACAGCAAATCTACAGCATAACAATCATGGACACAATAATGAAAGCACACAAGAGACACAGAGTTTACTTGGGGAAAACCATAAAGGTGAAAAACCCCAATAAGTTCCTCAGATATAGATAGAGAAATGATATAACCAGAATACAAGAGATAGTCTTCTCCTAGCAGCAGAGCCTCCTCCTCCACAAGTGCACCACTCTCCCAAGTGTGAGTGAGAGAATAGAATGTGTAAAATGAGAGAGACACACTCTCTATTTATACACTAACTTGACTTGACCTTTACTCAACTAGGTCAGCCTCAACTTAATCACTTAACATAATGCTGACTGTGCCGACCCCCACTAGGGTGGTCTAATAACCCTTTGATCCACATGACTGATACAGGGCCGACCCCAACAAGGTGGTTTAATAACCCATCAAGTATAAGTTACGACACTTACAATATAAATGACGACACTTCCGTATAGAGGAATAATAACATCTCTATAGGAATACAACCACTTCCTTATAGAGGAATAATAACATCTCTATAGGAATACAATATACATATATGTGAAATACATTCCGAAGTTACATATACATCAACACTCCCTCTTAACTAGGAAGGTATTTCTCGACACAGGTCTTCTAGCACAAGTCATCTTCTCTGGATCATCATCACTAGATAATCGTCATCGAGTCATCATCATCGTCACTGCTGCTGCTATCTCAATCAATCTCTGAATATACTCGTCATAGGAAGTTCTACAGAGCCAGTCCTTTTTCATACTGGATGTAGGCCCACCACCTGTAGGTCTTCATCATCTGTGCAAACGGTCTGATAGAGGTGGCCTCTCAGGACTAATTTTATGTGCGGATGCAATACTGGAAAGAGTATCCCAGGAACATTTATGTGCCCAAACACGACCGGCAAGATCTCCCAGGACTGATTACATGCATCTCCTCCACAATACCTTTAAAGAGCATCCCAGGAACATTTATGTGCCGCAGCACGACCGGCAAGATCTCTAAAGAGCATTCCAGGACTTATTACGAGCACACAGCTCAACCTCTCGGATCTCCAGGACTAATCACATGTGGATAGAAAAAACCTTTAAAGAGCATCCCAGGAACATTTATGTGCCGCAGCACGACCGGAAAGATCTCTAAAGAGCATCCCAGAACTAATTACGAGCACACAGCTCAACCTCTCGGATCTCCAGGACTGATTACATGTTTCCGTAGGAATACCTCATCCCAGGACTAATTACATGTCTCCGTAGTAATACCTCATCCCAGGACTGATTACATGTCTCCGTAGTAATACCTCATCCCAGGACTGATTACGAGCACACAGCTCGACCTATCGGATATCTGAGGACTGATTACATACTAAATAGCAATACTGGAAAGAGTACCCCGGGAACATTTATGTGCCGCAGCACGACCGGCAAGATCTCCCAGGACTGATTACATGTTATTTGCACAACCTGCCACATATCATCTCTGACCTCCAAGTATCAACCTGATACTCATGATCCAACGGATCATCATCGCACAAGGCATCATCCTGATGCCCATGATCATACTGATCATCATCACTTGTACCATCCTGGTACATATCATCTGGAGCAACATCCTGAAGCTCATCATCATGATCAACCTAATCATACAATGCATCCACCTGATGCACACCAAGTATCTACCTGATACATATCATCATACATAGTGTATCCACCTGATACATAGATACATGATCCACACAATGTATCCATCAACATACATGATCTACCTGATCATTCCTGATACATATCAACATACATGATTTACCTGATCAGACAATGTATCCACCTGATACATGGTCCAAGCATCCAACATGATGCATATACAAAATACATACAAATGATCCAACCGATCATATCCAGCATCCAACATGATGCGTACATACATATAAATTATCCAACTGATCATATCCAGCATCCAACATGATGCATACATACATACATATAAATGATCCAACTGATCATACAAAGCAGAAACTAGAACATCATCCTGATGCTCATCATCCAGCGCTTACATCCATAGCCATGTGAAAGATCCTCCTTCCAACATGCTTGGAATGGCTTCAGCAAATGTGTCCATCACTTCTTCCTCAAAGTGTCCTCGATCTGAGGAACACCAAGCCTCTCCCTGAAGTACTCGAACTTCACCCTGGCTAGTGGCTTTGTCATCACATCTGCAATATGCTCGTTCGTCGCAACATACAGGAGCTTCACAGCTCCTCTCTACACCATATCCCTGATATAGTGATATTTGATCTCTATGTGCTTCAACCTGTCATGAAACACAGGGTTCTCGGATAGCTTCACACAACTCTGGTTATCACAAAAGATACCAGTAGCATCCAACAGGAGATCAAATAACTCAAACAGTAGCTTCCATAGCCATACTGCCTCACAACTAGCTGAACACGCTGCAACATACTCTGCCTCAGCTGTACTCAGTGCTACGCATGACTGCTTCCTGCTAAACCAAAAGATCACACCTAATCCCATACTGAAGCCGCACCCAGATGTGCTCTTCCTATCTGCAGCACTGCCTGCCCAATCTGACTCAACATAACCCTGCAGGTTAAACTTTTGATTCGCTTCATACTTGAGCCCATAATCCATTGTACCCTTCAGGTACCTTAGAACATGCTTTACAGCAAGTAGGTGAACACTCCTCGGATCCGTCAAGAACTGGCTCAATGTATTCACCGCAAAGCAAATATATGGTCTCGTGTTCGTCAGGTACATCAAGGACCCAATCATCTGACGATACACAGTGACATCAACTGGATCAGATGAAGCATCATACAGAAGCTTCAGGTTCGATGCCATAGGTGTGGCCATGGCCTTGCAGTCCATCATCCCAAACCTCTTCAGGATCTCTACTGCATACTTCCCTTGCACTCTGTCACACCTCCATGCCAAAAACAAATAGTGCATCATCCCCAAGTTATTCAACTCGAACTCGGCAGCAAGCTTCCGCTGCATGTTGGCAATCAATCTATCCTCACCTGTTACAAACAGGTCATCCACATAGTAGTATCACTGGATTGCCTTCCTCAACCTTGTAGTAAAGGTTGGAATCCGCTTTACTCTTGGTAAAGCCCAAACTGGATAGAAAGTTGTCTATCCTACCATACCAAGTTCTGCACATATATGACTCCCTGTCATGTGTCTCAAAACCAAGTGGCTTCTCCACATACACTTCTTCTTCAACTACACCATTCAAGAAGGCTGTCTTGAAATCCATCTAGTGTACCTTCCACTTCATCATTGCAGCCAGAGCAAGTACTAATCTGATGGAAGTGTATCTGGCTACAAGAGCAAAAGTCTCTATGCTACCACCTGCAGCATGCTTGATCTTGTAGATCCTCTTGGAAGTCACTACAGACTCCCCTTCAGGTCTTGGGACTGCATCCTAAACATCTTCATGATCAACTGGTACTCCTCGATCATGGCATTCTTCCCAGATCCTGGGAACTTCAATATCTTCAATATCTTCAATATTTTCAATAGATAACTTTGTTGCTGAACAAATGTTGTAGTCCTTCTTTTGTAGGTGATGGTATACGATCTTTCCTACACAACAAGTTAAATTGCATGATTAGAAAATATCTCATAGTTTTCAGAACAAATTCTTACACATAAAGAATATGCCATACAGTCATGCAATTATCTTAGACAATGCTTCAATACAACATTTATCCATATTCCAAAACTTTCTAGATGCCTTCCAATCTCTACCAGAACATTGTTAAGAGTGTGCACAACTCCTAACATGTCAGCAAAGAGGTTTCATTTTAGATAAGTAGCAATGGAATGTTGTACAGTGCCATAGGCCACTTACCCATCAAATGCATATTAGTAATAAACTGTTCATTAATGCAATCATTCTAATATGCATAATACACATCCTAAATCTAGGAACATAAGCATATACATCATTGAATAATATTATTTAAACAAACAAGTATGTAAGGAATGGTAATTAAAATACTTATCTGTGTTTGTTTGTTGGGTGGACTCCCTCTGAGTCTTTGCTTCCTTGCAGGAGCTGCTGAAGTAGCTTCTTCTACACCTTTCTATTGTGGAATGCAGAAGGATGGTCAACTCCCTCTGGATATCTGCATCCTTGTAGAAACTACCGGAGTATGCTCCTTTGCTTTCTTCTAGGAACAGCTGGAGTGTGCTCCCTCTTGATCTTTGCTTCCTGGATTACCTGTCCTTGAACTTACATCCATCCTTAATCACTATGCATGCTTATTAGTATCATCATTGTGTTATCCTTGAGGTCTCATACATAATCACACATTTATTAGTATAATCTTAATACTATCAAAACACAATAATCTTAAACATGTATAGTCATGATCATTCACAGATAATAAACATTAGTATTCAAGATTTCAGGGAAGTCTTCTTTTACTCATACATATTCTTATTTGAACATAGGACTCTTCTAGTTATTTAATCATCAATCAAGATAAGAGATATAATATGCATAAAACCCATGATTACTCAAACCTATACCTTCATGATTCTTCTGGTTAGTCATATCATCAATTATGGTAAGAAACATAATATTCATACAACCATGACTATTCAAACCTATGACTTCATGAATAATCATTATCAACAACACAACAGTATAAGATCCTAACACAAGGTAAGATTATAGCTTGATATAGGAAAAACATACCTCGATTAGCATGCTAGCTAGTTATGTCTAACATACCCGCATAATGTCTTCTGGTTCTCTTCAGTGACTTGTGCTAGTAACCTGCATGTCTCATAGGTTAACCATTGTAGGGCCAAGTTATACATACCTCGAAAGTAGATCTTCTATGAGATCCATGACAATGGATGAATCTTTGTCTTCATGTCACAATGATCATATGTTCTTGAAGTAGAACATGATTTGTCTTTCTTGGTGTACCTTTTATGTTAGCGAACAACATAAACCTCATACAACATCACAATGCATTAGTACATTCATAAGTGTCAAAACCTTAATCAATGAATATCTTCTATTAAGGTGATACGACAAGTCCAGTAATTAATCAAGATTGTACTGTAATGATATGAAGACAAACATATGATAAACTTAACCATGAAACATACTTGTAAGCCATACCTGTCAAGATTGCTTGTAATCTTCTTATGGAAGGCCTTAGCCTCATCTCTCTCTGAGATAGGAACTTCTTCACTTATGCAGGTGACCAATCCATCTTCTTCTAGGATTAACCCAATCAACTTGATTTGCAAGAACTGGACCTGGAGCTGGATTAGGGTTTGTCAAAGAAACCCCAAAAATTCAAACTTTGAATTTCAAACTTCCGAAAGGATAGAAATATGCGCCTTGATGAGCTGATCAAGTTGGTATATTCAGAATTTGAAAACTGCAAAGTTTCACCCCTCGAAATTGCCTTTTAGATTTCTGGATTCACTGGGGAGGACCCTGAATTAGGGTTTGAGTTTCCCGGAGCTTCACCCAACCAAAAGATTTGATTCAAAACTCTAAGCTTCGTTTTTTCTGAGGAGCTTCCAGCCGTGGTCACAGATTTCCAAAATTCCAATTTTTGCAGAAGCCCTAATTTTCCATCTTTCCGATCAAAGTCCCGAACTGGGGTTTGATCAAGCCAGGCCTTCTGCCCAACCAAAAAATATGATCTTGGTCTCTAAATTTCGATTTTGATGAGTAGCATCCAGCCGTGGTCTTCGATTACAAAAATTCCAAATTTCTCCGAAGCCCTAAATTCCGGAAGCCATGAATGAAGGTGCTCAAAAATAATTATGTTTTGACAGAAATATGTAGCTGATTGTTTCTGGTGTAACTCCGAACTTTTCGATCCATAAGGTATGAAAACGTTTCCTGAGATAACCCGACCTGTTATCTTTCCATCCCGATAGGTCTAACCTCAATTGGATTCTGTGAGAGAAAGTTATGCCAAGTGTCGCAACGTGACCTGTTTATGGGATAATACAGGAGAGCAAACTTGTACGGTGTGCCATGTGTTACTGGTTCAACTTCGGCCTCTAAAAACTTTTCCTGAGATAGTACAGTCTGTGTACTACCTGTGACTTTTTACGAAATTTCATTTGGAGCTTCCTAGAGCTTCCTAGCCCAAGTTATGACATTTTTCCCAAGGTCACCTGATTTTGACTCAGATCTGGAAGAGACATAAACCCTATATTGTACAGATCATAAATCACAAAGTACAACGAATTAGGGGTTGTCCTTTGGACACAAGGTACATGGGGATCTGATCTTCGACCTGTAAAAGTTTCAGATCCGCAAACTTCGCCAAAACATATTTATAGCGAAAGTGCTACGATGACTGGTTTTTGCTATATCAAGCCCTAGCATCGTAAGTGCAACAAGTGTCATACATGCCATATCATGCCTTCTTTCAGGCTAGCTCTAATACCATGTTAAATTTTCATAATTTACTTCAATCTGATCTAGGATCTTAACTGAGAGAACAACATGTACAACAAATCTACAACATAACAATCATGGACACAATAATGCAAGCACACAAGAGACACAGAGTTTACTTGGGGAAAACCATAAAGGCGAAAAACCCCAATAACTTCCTCAGATATAGCTAGAGAAATGATACAACCAGAATAAAAGAGATAGTCATCTCCTAGCAGCAGAGCCTCCTCCTCCACAAGTGCACCACTCTCCCAAGTGTGAGTGAGAGAATAGAATGTGTAAAATGAGAGAGACACACTCTCTATTTATACACTAACTTGACTTGACCTTTACTCAACTAGGTCGGCCTCAACTTAACCACTTAACATAAGGCTGACTGGGCCGACCCCCACTAGGGTGGTCTAATAACCCTTTGACCCACATGACTGATACAGGGCCGACCCCAACAAGGTGGTCTAATAACCCATCAAGTATAAGTTACGACACTTACAATATAAATGACAACACTTCCGTATAGAGGAATAATAACATCTCTATAGGAATACAACCACTTCCGTATAGAGGAATAATAACATCTCTATAGGAATACAATATACATATATGTGAAATACATTCCGAAGTTACATATACATCAACATGTTCGGCCATGCTCTGAATTTGTGAAGAACCTGCAACAATTAATTGATAAAAATGCACAATATATGAGATCACAGAATATTTTATTGATCGCATGCCACTTCGAGGGGGCAACCTCCTTTGAGGAAGATCAATACAAATAACTTCACGGTGCCTTCATAGGCCTCAACACACACTTATATACTAATTCTAGGTGCCAATACTATGGGTCAAAACCATGGGCCAATACAAACTATGGATCAACAATACTACGGGCGACTTACAAAGCATATGCGCCAAACAAAAATAACACAAACTATGGATCAACAAATACTACGGGAGGACTTACAAAGCATATGCATCCAACAACAATATACTAACAATGTAAAGACATGGGTTCCTAACATCCCCTCCCTCTTAGAAAAAGCTTTGTCCTCAAAGCTTTAGATGTGGAAATTGTTGTTGAATCTGAAGGAGTGGTTCCCATGTAGCATCCTCTGGTTGCATGTCGTGCCACTGAATTAAGACCTCTATGATAGAGCGAGAGCGAAGCTGACGATTGTGCTTATTGAGGACGGCCTCCGGCTCCAAAAGTATGGATCCTTCATTATCCAATTCGGGTAAAATAGTTTGTCCTCTGATGTTGGTGCCAAGAACTTTCTTTAGACAAGAGACGTGAAATACTAGATGAATGCGGGAAGAAGGAGGAAGTTCCAATTTATAAGCAACGGACCCAATCTTCTGAAGAATCCAATATGGCCCATAGAACTTTGGAGCGAGCTTATGAAGCCCTTTGAGTTTCCGGGAGGATTGCTTGTACGGCTGGAGACGAAGAAAAACCATATCACCTGCTTGAAAAGTGCGCTCAGAGCGGTGCTGATCGGCTTGTTGCTTCATGTGATTTCTTGCCATGTGAAGATTGTCCCGCAAAATACAAAGAATCTAATCGCGGGTGCGAAGGATTGTGTCAACTTCCTGAGCTGGTGAGCTGCTAGGGGTGTATGGAAGAAGAACTGGCGGTGCCTGACCATAGACTACTTCATATGGGGTCATTTTAGAGGCAGTGTGGTAAGAGGTATTGTACCATCATTTAGCAAGAGGGAGCCACTTTGCCCACTGATGTTGTTGTTCAGAGGTGAAGCAACAAAGATAAGTTTTCAAGCATTTATTGGTAATTTCAGTATGACCATCTGTTTGTGGGTGATACCATGAACTCATCTTCAATTTGGTGCCAGTGTGGCGAAATAGTTCTGTCCAAAAATGACTAGTGAAAGTCGCATCACGATCCGAGCCAATGGAAGAAGAGATGCCATGAAGACGAAAGATCTGGTCCAGGAAAATTTGAGCGACTGAATAGGTTGTATAGGGATGGCTGAGAGCACAAAAATGACTATATTTGGAGAGGCGTTCAACCACAACCAAAATCATTGTCTTCCCTCCAGACTTAGGGAGCCCTTCAATAAAATCCATAGAAATATCTGTCCAAATCCGTGTAGGTATGGGCAAGGGTTCAAGCAATCCTCGAAGGAGTGTCATTTCACCCTTATTGCGTTGGCAGGTATCACATTCACCATATGTTGAATTGTCATTTTCATGCCCTACCAAAAGAAGTTACGTCGTGCCCACTCATACGTTTTGAGGAACCCAGAGTGCCCTGCCGATGGAGAAGCATGGAGTTCATAGAAGACAGCCTGTTGAATATCTGTGCTCTGGGGAAGCACCAGACGACCCTTGTATCTCAGGGAAGCACCATCCCAAGAGTAATGTGGTACAGCAGAAGGGTTGTTGTCCAAGCGTTGGATGAGTTGAGATAATGAAGGGTCATTGACATAGACCAATTGAACAGATTGCAACTAATTTGGAATAGGCATAGAAATAGATGAAAGAGAACCTTGGTCATCAAATGTGCAAGAAAGAGCATCCGCCACAATATTGTCCTTACCCTTCTTGTAAGTGATCTCATAGTCATAACCCATGAGTTTGCTAACCCAATTCTATTGTGTTGGGGAGGATACACGTTGTTCCAGGAAATATTTCAGACTCTGGTGATCAATCTTGATGCAGAAATGATTACCTAATAGGTATGGGTGCCACTTATGTACTGCATGCAAAATAGCCATCATTTCCTTCTCATATGTAGAGGCAGCTAAATTCTTACCTGAAAGGGCTTTGCTGGTGAACACAATGGGGTGTTCATATTGAAGGAGAACAACACCAAGTCCATTGTCGCAAGCATCACTCTCAATAGTGAAGGGCTTAGAAAAATCAAGCATAGCTAGAACAGATGTAGTACAAATAGCTTGTTTCAGTTTTTCAAATGCACACTCAGTAGCATGTGTCCATGTAAAATAATCATTTTTCAATAGAGCAGTTAATGGAGCTGCAATCTTCCCATAATCCTTGACAAACTTGCGGTAGTATCCAGTGAACCCCAAAAAACCACAAAGGCTCTTGAGTGTCTGAGGACGCAGCCAATTGTTCGTGGCAGCGATTTTGGAAAGATCCACGCGAACCCCTTCTGCTGAGATAATATGCCTGAGATACTCGAATTCCTGCTGTCCAAAAACACATTTAGACTGTTTGGCATGGAGATGATGGTCAGAGAAAAGTTTCATTACAAGATCCAGATGCTGAAGATGTTCAGCCCAGGTTTTACTGTAGATGACGATATCATCAAAGAATACCAGAATGAATTTCCGCAAGTAGGGCCAGAATATTTTATTCATCAAGGCCTGGAATGTGGAAGGAGCATTAGTGAGGCCAAAGGGCATGACCAAAAACTCATAGTGGACATCATGTGTGCGGAAAGCTATTTTATGGATATCATCCTCATGAACCCGAATTTGATGATACCTAGAATGAAGATCCAACTTGGAGAAAAATTGAGCACCATGAAGCTCATCAACAACAAGAATTGGAAACTTATCCTTGATAGTGAGGTGATTAATGCTCAGAATTCAATGCAAAGGCG
This sequence comes from Larix kaempferi, assembly GCA_027924585.1. Taxonomy (NCBI): domain Eukaryota; kingdom Viridiplantae; phylum Streptophyta; class Pinopsida; order Pinales; family Pinaceae; genus Larix; species Larix kaempferi. The sequence goes on along the minus strand of BSBM01000962.1, from coordinate 1,264,193 downwards.
CTATGACCCATCTTTTTTGCGGATGAGATGAACTGGTGAAGAAAAGGAACTAGTGCTTGGGCGAATAATACCTTGCTTCAGTAAGTCCCGAACAAGCATTTCAATCTCTGTTTTTTGGTGAAATGGGTAGCGATAGGGCCTGATGTTGGGAGGAACGCTTCCAAGAAGGAGCTGAATACGATGGTCCTCTGGCCTTGAAGGTGGCAATCCCACTGGTTCAACAAAGACACTGGTATATCGATCCAGAATTTGTTGTAGATCCAAAGGAGTAATGGAGACCGCTGATGGTTGCATCTGAATGGAATGGATCTGAGCGATGACACCATGTGAATTCCTCTTAAGGATTTTTTCCATGTGATGTGAGTTGATGATGCTGAAAGACCCTAGTTGTAAGCCTGTCAATGTGTGTTTTTGTCCATTGAGGGAAAACTGCATCCAAAGTTCAGCAAAATCCCATAAGATGGGGCCAAGTGTGCGTAGCCATTGAGCGCCCAAAACCACATCACATCCGCCTAAGGTCAAGGCAAACATGTCAGAGCGCAGGTTATAATCTCCCATAGAAATACACACATTACAACACTTCCCTTTGCAAGGTAAGGTGCCCCCATTAGCAACCATGACTTCAAAGTTGGAGCAAGGATGGATAAAACAATCATCCTGTTTGGCGATCCGAGGGTCAATAAAATTATGAGTGCTACCAAAATCAATGAGTATTGTAAGAGGAAGCTTCTTGAAGTAACCCCTGACCCGCATGGTTTGGGGGGTGGTGATTCCAGCTAAAGCATGGAGAGATATCTCTAGTTGGTCATCCTGAGACGGAGGGTCAATAGGCGGCTCCGGAATGTCGACATGAGCATCCATTGTATCTGGAGCTTCTTCACCAATTTCAGAGGCAGGTGGAGAATCCATATCCAAGAGATAGAGCTTTTGCTGAACACATCTATGTCCCCAAGTGAATTTCTCATCACAATTATAACAAAGCCATTTTTCTCTGCGTGTCTACATCTCAGCTTCAGACAAATGTTTGATAGGATTTGGTCGAGGAGCTGGCGGGATGGGAGGTCGTTGAGAACCCATATTTCGAAAGGGAACAAAAGTGGGTTTGGAGCGTTGTTGGATTGCAATCTTGTCTTCTACCAACTTAGCCAACCCTGGGGCTTCCATCATTGTGTTGGGACAGAACATTTTGACCTCAGATCGGATTGCATCCTTTAGACCATTGATAAAACAACTCCGGTAGAAGTCATCAGGAAATCCTTCAGTGTGGTTGGCTAGTTTCTCAAATTCGGTTTGGTACTCTCTCATAGTGCCAATTTGGCAAAGTTTAGTGAGGGCTCCTGTGAAGTCATCGAAATCACTGGGTCCAAATCGTTGCAAAAGGAGTCGGCAAAAATCTGTCCATTTTGGCTCTTCATGAGCCTTGATGTGCCAACGGTACCATTGAAGAGCTTCCTGTTCCAAACGAAAGGATGCAAGTGGAACTTTGTTGACATCAAAAGTATTATGTAGACTGAAATATTGTTCTGCACGATAGATCCATCAAGTCGGAACATTACCATTGAAGCGAGGAAAATCAAGCTTCGAACCACGGAAATTGTGGAAGAAGAGAACCCATTGTCTGATGAAGACTCGGATTGTCGTTTGTTGTTAGTGGTTGAATGCTCAAGATGGAGGCCGAGAAAATTTTCATCAAGATCCTGGAGTTTGGCTTGGATGGCTACAAGTGCTTCTTCCATGGTTTTTGCTCCTGCGCGGGTGACAACTATAACCAGGATTTTTTTCTTTTTTTTGTTGTTGAATGGGTAGAAAAACAAAAACAGAAACTGTTTCAGTAAAGGAAAATCTGGATTTGGGAAAAAATCTGAAGAGTAATTGGGGTTTGACTAGGTTTTGGACACTGTCGAATAGACAGGGAAGCAGAAAATGAGGATTTCAGAAACGGGATGAAAGAATGAGAAAATTTGGCAGAGAGGGACAAAGAAGCAGAATTAAGAAAGGAACTTTGTGGTAAAAATTGAAGGTGATTGGGTGAAATCCGAGAAAGTTATGGCAAACCCTAAAAATAGACAAATGTGAGTTTTCGGGCTTTGAGAAGTGGAATTTGGGATAGAGTCATCAGGAAGGAAATATGCAGAATGGGATTACAGGGGTTCCAGGGAAGTTTAAAGGGAAACAAAGTGAAAACAAGGGAGATATGGAGAAAAAACTGATTTTTTTTTTCAGAATGGAGCTGCTACGACGTGGAAGGGATCTGAAACAGATAGATCTGCAACGGCGCGAAAGTGATCGGAAACAGAGGGATCTGAAACGGCGCCGAATGGATCGAAAACGGCTGGAGCTGAAATAGATATGAAATGGCTAGATCTGGAACGACTTTCAAAATGGATCTGAAACGGCACGGCAGTGATCGACAACAGTTCAACAGAAAATAGATATGGACCCCAGGTATGTGCGGCTTCCTAACAGTTTAGGGGTTTCACTCGGCCACCAATGCTCTCTGACGGCTTGCATATTGGGGCAGTACCCCTCACTCCACGGCTTAGGTAAAACTAATAACCGCTTTGCCACAAACGACAGTTCTTGGTTTACCTCACAAGTGGCAACTAGTCAATCAGATAAGATTCGTTTTCCTTTTCGCTGGCAGGTCCTCTCAATGGGCCAGCTACTTTGGGGTTCCTGTGTTACTCCTTACAATGAGTTTTAGGGCTTATGCCAAAGTAATTCCCACAGTTAAGCGAATAAGGATTATTCCCAGATCCGAACTTGGAACAGATGCGAAAAAAAAAATTGGCAGAAATTCCACCCAACGAGCCCAAGAAAGTGCTCTGATACCATATGTGAAGAACCTACAACAATTAATTGATAAAAATGCAGAATATATGAGATCACAGAATATTTTATTGATCGCAGGCCACTTCGAGGGGGCAATCTCCTTTGAACAAACTCAATACAAATAACTTCACGGTGCCTTCATAGGCCTCAACACATACTTATATACTAAGTCTAGGTTCCAATACTATGGGTCAAAACCATGGGCCAATACAAACTTTGGATCAACAATACTACGGGCGACTTACAAAGCATATGCGCCAAACAACAATAACACAAACTATGGATCAACAAATACTACGGGACGACTTACAAAGCATATGCGTCCAACAACAATATACTAACAATGTAAAGACATGGGTTCCTAACAGAATTTCAATCGACAACTTTGCTTAGTTGTTTGACAATCACGTAAAACATTTCAAACAACATGTGTGTTAGTGTTGGTGGGAATAGGAAAATGTGGAAAACTGAGGATTTTACTTTTTTTCTAAAAGTCGCAAGTATCATAACTCATCATTATAGTAGCAAAGATGGGTCTTAGTCTTCAAAAGATTCCAAGCACTCTGATGTTTTGTGATGCAATACATATTTAGTAGTAGAGATGTGCACCCTAGTCCTTTTTGACATGTGCTTTTCCGTGATCTTATCTTATGTTTTGACTTAGATGGAGTATGTCATACTTGTGAACATGCGTCATGTTTAAAGCTCAAGGAGGAGTGCACCCCCACTGGAGAGGATTATAGATGATGAGTTCATTTATTGATTCTTGGCTAATGCACCCCACTTGAAAGTATATTTGACTTGACTTGCACTCTAAGCAAGCTTTCCTAAGTTGAATTGCATTTCTAGAAAGCTTCTTCTAAGAAGCTTCCTTTGAAAATTTAGGATTTTTGCTTTCTATAAAAATTGCAAGTAGCCCAAGTCATTCTAGCAATGAATACGGGTTTCAATTTTCATAAGATTCCAAGCACTTTGATGTTGTGTTATGCAATACATTTTTAGCAATGGAGGTGTGCACCCTACTCCTTTTTTGGAATGTATTTTTTCATGATCTTAACTTATGTTTTGACCTGAATGGATAGTGTCATACTTGCGGAGACATGTCATGTCCAAGATCCCATGGAAGAGTATGCCCCACAATTGAGAGGATTATGAACTCACTTTTTGACATGTAGACGCTATTCTTGGCTAATGCACCCCACTTGAGAAGGTATTTTTGACCTGCACTCTAAGCAAGTTTTTCCTAGGTTGATTTGCATTTCCAAATAGCTTCTTCAAAGAAGTTACCTTTAATGACTTTTCTCTCAAAGCAAAAGCTTTATATTTGCATAATAGGTTTCCCTAATTGGACTCCACTTATATGCTATCTTTGGAGATTATATTTCCTTAGCATGCTTTACAATTTGTATTATCTTCCTCAGGTAGGGAGCATTGTTTAGGATGGTTTCTAAGACTCCAATTATGTTTTTTATTGTCTATCATGAGCCAAAGAAGTGGTGTACACTCAACTCTTCCACTATGCATGCAATTACTCCACACAAGAAGAGGTTGATTTACTTGAGGTCTGTACTAGGTGGATTCTAGGGCTTTTGCAAATGGTAACATGGTATGTGATTTTCTCGTTTTCTATCTTTTTCCATATAGGGTGCATGGACTGACAAGGCTTCTTCCTTCTATTTGTGATTTATCTTGACTATTATAAGGTAAAAGAAGTGCACCTCACTTAGGAACCCAATTGGGCATACATGCAGGTTATTGTTATCAAGAGACACCCCTACTTGTGATATTCTAGGCAGGACATGTTACATTGCATGTTTTGTGGCTTTTTCACCTTGATGGGTCACCCTAATGGGCACGAAGATCTAAGAATGGCACTTCATTTTTCAAGATATTTTCTAGAGTGTTGACCACCAAAACCGACTTGGTGGACAACGTTGTAACATGCACATGTTGAATGTGCCTTGAAGATGAGAAAGAATCACTTAATGATTTATTCAAGTGAGCCAGCTCTCCTCCTTTTCTTCTCTCCAAGAAATTTATGCACCCCTGTAGGGGATTTTGTAAGGATGTGTCAGCATAAAGGTCTATTTTTGTGTAACTTAATCACCTAAGACATTATCATTAGGGAAGTCTTTTCATCGAGTGTTTTTTCATTTGGATAATTAAAATTCATTTTTAGTAATTTTAATTATTTGAGTTTTTCACTCAAAAATACCTCCAAAGTGGTGAAAGACGTTCTAGTGATCGATTCCATGGGGTGATTGAGGCCAAGGAATGTTCTATATTACCATGTTAGACATTATCCAGGGTCTTGCAGAATTTCGTTAGGTTTTACATAGGATTTTTTAATTTTTGGTGATTAAAAAATGTCCCTCGGCATTAAAAAATTGTAATGTAAAAGATGGATACTTGGTCATTTATGATGTTGCATAGGGATATAGGTACTCAAGATAAATGGCATGATACCCCCTACACCCTCGAACAAAGTTTGAATTCATTCGGACAAGTCTTGCTAAGATTTGGGACACATTTGCCTAAGTCAAATAAGGCAAATTTTGGAAAAGTGTTTAAAGTCACTTGGGGTTGCCAAGTTAAATTTCTAAAATTTATGTTATGTCCCTAAGGTAAAATTAAAAGCCAAAGGGGGACCCCCAAGCAAGTATTTTTCAAGTTAAATGTTGTCGCCAAAAGGGGAAACTCTCACTCACCATAGAAAATGAGATAAATTGAAATAAGCCAAAAGGGGGGGATCTCACATTCATGATTCCTTCCCCTTGGCCTAGCAATGAAATATAAAACATGAGTTGGGGGTTTTTTCTCTCCCATTGTTTGTTATTTTTCACACATAGAAGTGCAACCCCCTCCATGGGCCCCCTTTCTCTCCAAGTGACAAATATCATTAATGCAAAGGAACTCTCTTCTCTCTCTTTTCTTATTTAAGGAGGTTTTTCCTCCTCATTTGGGTTAGATTCACTCATGCTCTTGCTTTCTTTCTTCTTACTGCTCTCTCTTGCTCTCTTGCTCCCATTCTTGTCCAAGAAGAGAGCCATTGTATTTTCAAGCTTTGATATGTTAATGAAGAAATATTTGGAGGAAATATTATCATTGCTATGTGTATGAGGTAATATTGTTCCATTCATAGTTCCATTTTGCATTTGTGGATCTCAAGCAAATTTTGTTGCTTGAGAATAGCATTGTAATGGTTTTGTTGCATGTTATGTGGGTTATCTTCTTAGCATTTGAGAAGTTAATCTATTTCTAGTTTGAATATCTCGTTTCTCAAGTCTTTGTCGATCTCTCACCCCATTTGCATGTTGAGCTAGTTTGTTACATGTTACTTAAGTTTGGAGAGTGGGATTTCCGAGTGGGATACCTCATTGTTCAACAACTTTTAAAATGACTTGGCATCTTCAAACTAACATTCATTTTATTACAGATTTTTACAAACTTATTTTGCATTCTTATATCATTTTTTTCAAGTTTTTGCATACTACATTGCTCTAGAAAACATTTCTGGAATTTATATGCGAAGTGTCAAGTTTATTCTAAACTCATTTTCATCACATTTGTACTATATTAGCTTGTTGTTTTGTGTAGGTTTTTTATCTTAAAGGGGGAGAGAATGCTCAAATTTTGTCATTAGCAAACACCAAGAGCACCCAAAAGTGGCCACTTCAAGTCATTCACCAAAAATGGTCAAAATCATTATTTTCTCCATCTTTTCTTGCAATATATCTAGTGTTGAAATATACATCATTGTAACAAGCCCAAGAGAGTCTCTTGGGCTTGAGTTTATTGTATTTCATTTCAAGTATTTACTTATTAGTTTTTTTTTTTTTTGCATGCAAGAGAGAAGGCTTTGCCACCCTTGCTTGGTTTTGTAAGTAGTTTGGGTTTAGGCATCTTTTATTTCTTCTATTTTCTTTTTGCCCACACCTTGCATGAGAAGAAGCTTTTCACATCCATGCAAAATCGTTGAGGCTTGCATTTATTTTCTAGTTATTTGATTTAAATTATTTTGCTCACACCTTGCATGAGAAGAGGTTTTGCCCATCCATGCAAAATCGTTGAAGCTTGCATTTACTTTCTAGTTATTTGCTTTAAATTATTTTTCCCACACCTTGCATGAGAAGAGGCTTTTCCCATCCATGCAAAATCATTGAGGCTTGCATTTATTTCCATAATTTTTAAGTTATTTTGTTTTGCCTGCACCTCACAAGTGAGAAGGCTCTTCCCATCCTTTGTAAAATCGTGCTTGGTTTGCATTGCTTTGTAGTTTTTGCTTAAAAGCATAATTTTAACTTAAAACTCGATCTTTGCCCTGTGTTCTCTCCCCTCATCGGTTCGACTGATCTTGGGTGACAAGAAAAGACAAAGATTTGTGTTGGCTAGTCTAACAGAAACCCAGAAATATATCTTCATTAGAACAAAGAAAAAGAAGCTGGACCTATGGAGCTAGTGGGGTAGAGGTTGTGGGGAGCCTCATGGCATTTTGTGTCCTCCAGTTGAACACCCAGCAAGTTTTGGGATTGACCCATGGAGCTAGTTGGGATTCTCTCTCTAATCGAAGGAGATAGTCTCTTAGGGTAGACACGTAGATTAGTTCAGTTTCATTGCAGCAAAACATTAATCCCCTAAGTTAAAGAGAGACCTAAAATATATTAAAATTTACAGGACCACTTGCACACCAATGTTATTATTGTTCTCAGTACTTCATTTCCAAAGCATTTCGACTACAACTTAATCTTTTTATATGTACCTTTGATTCACTAAGTTACATGTTGTACAATTTGATGCTTCAAATGACATTTTGATTATCTTATTGCAAGCACTTTACATCAATTTGTTCATTTATTGGAAATCATTATTTCTTGTTATATTTGGTTAAATGAATGGATTAATCATTTGGAAAGGTATTTGATTAATTGATTGTTGTGACTCCATAGCTCGAGTAGAGACAACATTGGTTTTGTTAGTTAATTGTTCATTTCTCTCTTGCAATCATCATTAGTTCATTGTAAAGGGTTTTGCTTGTCATTAAAAAACATTGCATTATTGCACGTTTGACTCTCATTTGAATTTTTAATAATTTACAACTCCCAAAAAACAAACTATAAAAAGAGCTTAGTAAGTAGGGACTACCCCCTTGGCCTTTAGGAGTTGTGGTCTAAATGGAGGAGTTTAGGACCGAGATGACATTGGGTTCTTAACTCATAGTTGCCCTCAGGAACACACGTAGCGGTTGGAAGACTTACCCGTGGTCAAATGTGTTTTAGGCGACACATTTTTGGCGCCATTGCTGAGGACAAGTTTCTTGTCCTTGGTTAATCGACTTTTCTTTTCTCTTTTTTGTTTTTGCTTTGTTTGATGAATGATTAGAGTAGATCTTTATTTTTGATTTGGCGACTCCACTTAACTTTGGTATTTCGTAATTTACAAAGAGAAGCAAAAAATAATTTTTAGTGAGAGATTTATAATGCAAATTTTTTTTTCTCAATTAGCGACTCCACTGAAGGGATAAAACCTTATTTCTTATCAAATTGTTTAGATTGATTTTGTGTAGATGAGCCCATGCAACATGGTAAAATATTTAAAGCTCATTGTTCAGTACAAAATGCATGTTTGATTCGGAAGTATACTTCTGGTGGCCATTATAGATGATGAAAGATCCAAAGATGAAATTTCCAATACATATCCTCCCATAGATTTCTTGGGCATCCTGAGCTTTCCCAACCACGAGCCATGTCTCTTAGGGAAGAGATATGTTGAACTTCCCATGTTTCTTGGAAATGGTGATTCAGTTGTTGTGCACATCATATCTTTTATTAAAATGGTGAAAATTGATCTCAACATGCTGCATCAAGATACTATGATGCGGGCATTTGTTAATACTCTGAAGAGGGATGCTTGGATGTGGTATTATGGTCTTCCTGATAAATGCATTACATCCCTTGGAAATTTCCTTGATATATTTTTAAAGACATGGTATAATGGTGAAGAAGATATGAGAATCGTTTTAAACAGAGGTTTTTATTATCTAAAAAAGCTAAGAGAAGCCATGACTCCCATAATTAATAATGATCTTACAGAAGAAGTTTATCAAAGCCCAAACATTATTGAAGATTCTCCTCATGTCCCCGTAATAGAGGATATTAAAGATTGGGGTTGCTTTCATGATTATTTCAGTGATGATGATCACGCTTGTACCTCGGATCTACCTCAAGAAGAAACCATTACAGGAGCCTATAACGAAACTAATGATGAAATCTGTAATGTGCATGATGACACTCCTTGTTCTCCGTATAATGATGATAGTTTGGAAGGTTTACTGCCTTGTGACCTCTTTTCCGAAGAAGATGATAGTGATCAGGATGAGGAGAAGTATAGCCTGGAGGATGATACTAGTGATAAAGACTCCCTTATGTCTGATCAAGTTATTGATGAGGATTCTTGGACATTCATGGAAAATCCAATCTATGACATGTCTGAGGAGGAGAATGAAGAACCAAAATATTTTGAAAGTTTTATTGTTAATCCCATCTATGACATTTAAGGAGGAAGTATCGAATCTCTTGATGGTTTTATTGAAGATCCTATCTATGAGGTTTTTAGAGAAGAAAGCATGGATCTTGGGGCATTGGGAAATCTTTGTATGAAGGAAGAGCATGAAGTTGGTATTTGTGATCAGTCTGAGCCATATGTCAGTATCAGTGATGAAGAATCAGATGGGGTACAGTTAAATGAAGACCTATCTCAACCATCATTTGCACATGCGGAGGTTCCTTATGATCTGGAGCATGTGGGGTCTTCTACACAAAGTTATCAACATGAGAGCCCTTTGGAACAATATGTTGAAGTGGTTGGTCCACCTCATTGTGCACATGTATTTATTGCTCCTATCCAAGCTTGGGTAGAAGTATCATGTGTGGGCACTTATCAGTTTGGGAAGCAGTTTGATGACATTATTCACACTCGTGATTCCCCATCTAGCCAGCGCATTCTAGATCATCACGCAAGTTTGCATTTTTTAATAAATATGTCCTTACTTTGGTCGGTAACCAAAGACAAGGCACAAAACTTTAAAGTTGAAAAAATGCTTAAGTGGTTGCATTGGATATTTGATTTTACCTTGGATGTTTATTTTATCATGCTTAGAGTTGGAAAATAAGTTTCTTAAAGTGACCATTTACTTTCTACATTTTTTTATGAACTTAGAAATAATAACATTTTGGTTAACTAAAACAACTTTTGGTTCAGTGGATTTTTAATGAAACATGTGCTACTAAGGTTTTTTTGTCAAGTTGAAATGTGTTTACAGATTACAGAACCAAAGATTCTGGGGTAATCGTATCCTTTCCTTAGCTAAAGACCAGATAGAGCACACGTTCCACAGTTGGAGCCAGAATGTTGACCACCAAAATCGACTTGGTGGACAACGTTGTACCATGCACATGTTGAATGTGCCTTGAAGATGAGAAAGAAGCACTTAATGATTTATTCAAGCGAGGCAGCTCTCATTATTTTCTTCTCTCCATGAAATTTTCGCACCCCAGCAGGGGATTTTGTAAGGATGTGTCAGCATGAAGGTTTATTTTTGTGTAACTTAATCACCTAAGACTTTATCATTATGGAAGTCCTTTCATCGAGTGTTTTTTCACTTGGATAATTAAAATTCATTTTTAGTGATTTTAATTATTTGAGTTTTCACTCAAAAATACCTCCAAAGTGGTGAAAGACGTTCTAGTGATCGAGTCCATGGGGTGATTGAGGCCTAAAAATGTTCTATATTACCATGCTAGACATTATCCAGAGTCTTGCAGAATTTCGTTAAGTTTTACACGAGTTTTTAATTTTTTGTGATTAAAAAGTGTCCCTCAGCATAAAAAAAAAATTGTAATGTAAAATAGGGATACTTGATCCTTTATGATGTTGTATAGGGGTATGGGTACTCAAGATAAATGGCATAATACTCCCTACACCCTCGAACCAAGTTTGAAGTCATTCGGACAAATCTTGCTAAGGTTTTTGACACATTTGAATAAGAGAGTCAAAGAAATCAGAAAAATTGACAAATAATCAATAAGGCAAATTTTGGAAAAGTGTCTAAAGTCACTTGGGGTGGCCAAGTTAAGTTTCTAAAGTTTATGTTATGTCCCTAAGGTAAAATTAAAGACCAAAGGGGCCCCCCAAGCAAATATTTTTCAAGTTTGGTGTTGTCGCCAAAAGAGGAAAACCCTCTCTCGCCATGGAAAATGAGATAAATTGAAATAAGCCAAAGGGGGAGGGTCCCACCTTAATGATTCATTCATCTTGGCTTACAATGAAATATAAAACATGAGTTGAGGGTTTTTTTCCCCATTGTTTGTTATTTTTCACCCATGGAAGTGCAAACCCCTCCATGGGTCTCATTTCTCTCCAAGTGACAAATGTCATTCATGCAAAAGAACTCTCTCAAAAGAACTCTCTCCTCTCTCTTTTCCTATTTAAGGAAGCGCCTACTCCTCATTTGGGTTATAGATTCACGCATGCCCTTGCTCTCTTTCTTCTTGTTGCCCTCTCTTGCTCTCATTCTTGTCCAAGAAGAGAGCCATTGTATTTTCAAGCTTTAATATGTTAATGAAGAAATCCTTGGAGAAAATACTGTCATTGTTATGTGTATGAAGTAATACTGTTCCATTCGTAGTTCCATTTTGCATTTGTGGATCTCAAGCAAAAAATTTTGCTTGAGAATAGCATTGAAATAGTTTTGTTTCATGTTATGTGGGTTATCTTCTTAGCATTTGAGAAATTAATATATTTCGAGTTGAATATCTTATTTCTCAAATCTTTGTCGATCTCTCACCCCATTTGCATGTAGAGCTAGTTTGTTATAGGTTACTTAAGTTTGGAGAGTGGGATTCTCAGGTGAGATACCTCATTGTTCAACAACTTTCAAAAGGACTTTGCATCTTCAAACTAACATTCATTTTATTGCAAATTTTTACAAGCTTTTTTTGCACTCTTATATCATCTTTTTTCAAGTTTTTGCATATTACATAGCTCTAGAAAATATTTCTGAATTTTATATGCAAAGTGTCAAGTTTATTCTAAATTCATTTTCATCACATTTGTATTATATTAGCTTGTTGTTTTGTGTAGGTTTTTGATCTTATAGGGGGTGACAATGCTCAAATTTGGTCATTAGCAAACACCAAAAGCACCCAAGAGTGACCACTTCAAGTCCTTCACCGAAAACAGTCAAAATCACTCCTTTCACCCTCTTTTATTGCAATATATCTATTGCTGAAATATGCATCATTGTAACAGGCCCAATTGAATCTCTTGGGCTTGAGTTTATTGTATTTCATTTCAAGTATTTACTTCTTAGTTAGTTTGTTTTTGGTTGCACGCAAGAGAAGAGGCTTTGCCACCCTAGCCTGGTTTTGAAAATAGTTTGGGTTTAGGCATCTTTTATTTCTTGTATTTTTTTTTTGCACACACCTTGCATGAGAAGAAGCTTTTCCGATCCATGCAAAATCATTGAGGCTTGCATTTATTTTATAGTTATTTGCTTTAAGTTATTTTGCCCACACCTTGCATGAGAAGAGGCTTTGTCCATCCATGCAAAATCGTTGAGGCTTACATTTACTTTCTAGTTATTTGCTTTAAGTTATTTTCCCACACCTTGCATGAGAAGAGGCTCTGCCCATCCATGCAAAATCATTGAGGCTTGCATTTATTTCCATAGTTTTTAAATTATTTTGTTTTGCTCGCACCTCACAAGTGAGAAGGCTTTGCCCATCCTCCCCGATTCGACCGATCTTGGGTGACAAGAAAGGGCAAAGATTTGTGTTGGCTAGTCTAATAGGTACCCAGAAATATATCTTCATTGGAACAGAGAAAAAGAGGCTTGACCTGTGGAGCTAGTGGGGTAGACGTTGTGGGGAGCCTCATGGCACTTTATGTCCTCCAGTTGAGCACCCAACAAGTTTTGGGATTGACTCGTGGAGCTAGTTGGGAACCTTGTGTTCTCAGGTTGAGCACCTGGCATTCTCTCTCTAATCGAAGGAGATAGTCTCTTGGGGTAGACACGTAGATTAGATCAATTTCATTGCAGCAAAACCTTAATCCCCTAAGTTAAAGAAAGACCTAAAATATATTAAAATTTGCAGGACCACTTGCACAACATTGTTATTATTGTTCTCAGTACCGTTTTCAAAGCATTTCAACTACAGCTTAATCTTGTTATATGTACATTTGATTCACTAAGTTGTTCATGTTGTACAATTTGATGCTTCATATGACATTTTGATTATCTTATTGCAAGCACTTTACATTAATTTGTTCATTTACTGATATCATTATTTATTGTTATATTTGGTTAAATGAATGAGTTAATCCTTTGGAAAGGTATTTGATTAATTGATTGTTGTGACTCCATAGCCCGAGTAGAGACGGCACTAGTTTTGTTGGTTAATTGTTTATTTCGCTCTTGCAAGCATTATTAGTTCATTGTAAAGGGTTTTGCTTGTCATTAAAAACATTGCATTATTGCACGTTTGACTCTCATTTGCATTTTTTATAATTTACAACTCCCCAAAAACAAACTATAAAACGAACTTAGTAAGTAGGGACTACCCCCTTTGGCCTTTAGGAGTTGTGGTCTAAACGGAGGAGTTTAGGACCAATGTGACATTGGGTTCTTAACTCATAGTTTCCCTCAGGAACACATGTAGCGGTTGGGAGACTTACCCGCGGTCAAGTGTGTTTTAGGTGGCAACATAGAGCAAAGCTCAACTTTAGTCTTGATCCTCCTCCTTTTCCATTTTCTTGCTTTCATTATTTTCACTAGAGATTTATATGCTTGAGCAAGCACTTGTGTAATTGCGTTACTTGAGTTTTCCACAATCACTACTATAGGTATACTTCGAGTGGTGTAAGGAGACTGCAAGAATCTGCAAGAATCTGGGCATGACTACTTCTATCCCCAAGCTCCTTGAATGTGTTGACCTATATCCAACTTGCTTGGATCTTTATTCTTTATACAATTGTAAGTAATGAAGATCTATTCAAAATCTTTTGGCGACGAATATAAGTGTAGTTGTGTGTGAGAATTCTATATATCTAGCGTAGTGCTTGCATGTTTGAATATTTACTTCTTAAGTATACAGTCTTGTGAGATTTAAATAGCATCACTTGCCTCGTAAGTTGTTTCATTCACTCAATTTTCTAAGGAAAAGAAACATGTCATCTTAAAACTACTTGACTGTATAAGCGTTTAAGCATTTTATGGCAAAAAACACATTAAATATCATTCATTTTTCAAACTTAATTGCAGCTTCATTGAAAGAACGCTTTATTTCAACAGTATAACATTGAATTAGGGTGATTTCTTTGCCTTTTCTTCCATTTCAGATCACTGTTCTGCAACTTTTATTAGATAAACATGGAATATTATCACAAATTTATGAATATTTTGGCATTTTTTACTTGTACAATCATAAATCTGAAGCTAACACTAGCTGGTTTAAAAAAAGAGTGGCAGATTTTTAGATATTATAGTACAGATCAGCAAGCGTTTGTTGCAGATTTGAGGTACCATATTGCCCTGGGAGTTTATAATAGAAGCCTCAAATCATCAAGGATACCCCCTTGAGGTTAGCAAAGCACTAACCTGAAATGTGAGGCATTCTGTGTGGTGACATTAGCACTTCCCCTAAAGTTATCCAGACCCCCTTTGGTCCTTTCAGCGAAGGTATTTCCGGGTGACAACAATTTCTTTTATGATTCTGGTTAGTAGTGTAGTTCCTTCTGTTTCAGTTTAAACTGTTCAATTTGTTTTAGTTTTTATTGCACTGAGAAAAGCAAGATGCTCTACAACCCAGTATGTAGGAGATGTTGTCACGTAACGTGGGTAACACTAGTGTGGCAATTATAACCCACATGTCAAAAGAATAATATGTTTACTCATAAAATAAAACAATAGAACCAGCAAAGATCCATTTTAAACCTGGATCTATTAAGCACCAAGGGATCCAATTTCTTGAGGTGTAAATTTTTTATCTTAAATTTTTACACATCAAAAAAAAATTACACATCAAGAAATTAGATCCCTCTCAGTGCTTGATAGATCCGGGTTTAAGATGGACCTTTGCTGGTGTTATAGATCGAATTGTGAAGTAAAGGGCAAGTTTGAATATGTCCTGTTTTGGTTTTATTTGCTCTGTATATAAAAAGGATGGTATATATATGCCCTGTTTTAGTTTGATTTGGTCTGTATATGAAAAGGGCAGTCTGTATATGCCTTGGTTTGGTTTATATATGGAATGTAAATACTCCATGGATGTAAATGCAACCCTCAGCAATGGAGCAGGTCATATTGTATAAATAAAAAATTTCAATTAAGAGACATAATATACATATATTCAACCTGTTTTATCCTCATCTTGGTAACTTTACTACTAGTTTCCCTTGCCCTTTGCCCATGGCATTAGAGCCCCCAGCACAACAGCCAAACCAAATAGCAGCTGTGAGAATTCGAACCATGATTGTCACAGCTTATTGAGTATCACTATTTGATACCAAAGTGGGGACAATGATTTGAATTGTTGCACTCTGTGTCATGCATCAAGTCCATTCAACAACTAACAATGTGAAACAGCATTTGTTAGAAATGCGGGAATCAAATTTTAGAAATGTCATAAATTGTGTTAAATTCATCTAATGGCTTATTGAAGATTGACCTCTCCCATTAATTTCAAGATTAAATTTGCTGAAAATCAATCAGAGGGAAAACAGAGAAAAATAAGTTGAATGGAATGCAAAGGGACATGAATGTACTATTGATCCAATGACCCTGAGGGCCAATCTAGAGCCTTGATGGCATTCCTCCAGCTACCACCAGTGTTTCTCCCGTTATGTATGAAGCATCACTGGATGCTAGAAAGGCAACAGCTGAAGCCATATCAGTTGTTTTTCCCAGCCTACCAAGTAAAGTTTTCTCTTCAATACTATTCTTCTGCAAAACAAATGCAAACATAGAGTCAAATACAACCTGTATATAGTTAAAAAGCAACACAGCTAGGATAAATAAAAGTATATCTACCCATGAGCACTCCAGAAAATAGTGGCTCTCACAGATTGGATCTCTCTACCCGGTTATCCTCCTTGAAATCTAACTCACTCGATTGATTTAGCATTATACTTGGAGTTTCCAATTCAATAAAGAGTGTCTGGAGGCATTCAATGAAGAATGCTTCACAATGACCGAAGCTTTGTGATACAATTTAAACGATCATGGCTTCATTACAACATCTTGCTGGTCAGAAACCCTATTGTTTCATGCCAGGCAAACTCAGCATAAACCTTACAGCATTACAGAATATCTATTCAGTTCGATACAGCTCATGTCAAGAGCTGACAAGTGTTGTGCTGCAAATTAAGAGTTAGTCAGAAGTGATATGATGAAAATTTCATGTCGTTGCAATAGTGGAAAACCATTATTCCCCTCAAAAGCAGAAGTGGGAAACATCCAGCAATCAGTCTACAAGAGTTCTCTCGCAGCATTGAAATTTACTTCCAAGTTTTAGACATGGAGCTTGTACTATGAAGGAAATAACCTGAAGGGACTGCCAAGAAACATATGGCTCCTCCTGACTGTAAATCAACAATTTCGGATCATAATTCTTTTATTGGTGTGCTCCTCAAAAGTTTCAATTTGTAATCCAGTCATCCTAAGTAAATGTCTGACTTTGCAGCACAAATTAAAAAAAGAGAACAGAACCTCCAGCCCTGTTAATTTTCAAGTTTCAACAGTTGAAATTACCTAAGAAAGCAATGAAGCATGCCGAAGCTTATCTGTAAACCCTTGCTAATTCAAGCATAGGAGTATCCACTGGTAGGCACCTGGAACTACAGCAGTATATAGAGATGTGCAGATGATATGCCTTAATAAAAAAGGACTATTCAATACATCCACTAAAATGTTCAGAGAATATTATTTTAATTTGGCATTAGTGCCTGGTACGAAGAAAGCTTTCCTATAAGAATTGAATCTAAGATATCAACCCATTTATCTCCTTAACATGTTGAGATTGAAGAGCTCAACATTCAAGGATTCAAGTGCAGAAGACCCACATGAAAATGTGACTCCTTGACAAATAAATGTCACATACAATGATACAAATTTCTGTCGTGTTTCTGACAAATTTAATTCTTTTATTTTTGTTTGCCACCACACAAAGATGCCATAATGGTAATCCAAGTCAAAGCATAAGGTATGCCATTATTTATCTAATCAGAAATTTAAATCTTACTAAGGGTATATGACCATCTCAATACCTTAAACTCAATTTTTGTGCCCCCCTACCCCCTGGAGCATTGATTTGCTTGTTCATTTTAGATTTTGAAATTTTGCCTAATGTGCATGTGTGTTTTATATTTGTACTGCATTATGTTCTTAGTTAGAATACTGTATCTTTTCCATATATTGGTGTATATAAAATGTCATTTTAACATACTATAGGCGTGCTATCAAAGAAATATTTCAGCATCATACCCCACGAAGAAAACAAAATATTCCATTCTCATTTTTTTAACTAATACCACTTGCAATTTTTTATCGTCTTGGATACAAGGAAAGTTGGATGGCCGACTACTATTTTGTAACACAACCTCCCAAAACTTGGTGAAGGAAACGTCAGCGTTCTTGTTCATTATTCCATAAGATTTTGGAGCCTATTATAGTTGTAAGTAGGAATTTAGGCAAGTATGATGATCATCAATGCGTTGTTGCTATGAGTCTTGATTCCACTCCTTTAGGAGCTTGTGCAGCCTGAGAGCTTCCATGTGTTAGGTGAAGAAGACAACAAGAACTCCTGTCATTCATATGCAACATGTTACAGATTACCTCTTTTGCCAAAGGTAGGAATTTAGGAAAACATTATGGCCATAGATAGGTTATTTTCGTCAAACAGATTTGCAGACAAAATTCTGATAAGAATATTGCATTAGAATTGCGGATGTGTTTTAGTTTATGGCTGTAACACCTCTGGGGCTGCCATAGATCAATTGATGCTTTCTTCTTTTATAACCAAATGTTCTTGGCATTGTATTTGGTGCTCTTTTTTCTCCTTGTTCTAATATTTCCACAAAGCAGTCTGAGAAGTTAAAAATTTGACAGAATAAGATTCCAACAGTGGGATCCAATTTTAAACTTCTAATTGTAACTCTCAAGTTCAGGAGACAACATGCACTAATCGCTCGCAGCTCAACTCATCACTCCAAAAATCATCCTACTAATTTATCCATTAGTCAAATGGATTGATTGATCCCATTCCAATTTTGGACTCTCTGACTGACCCAACGTATTTAAACTAATTGTCATATTCAAAATGAACTTCAACAAAATGAAATGAATAAAAATTATATTAATGTCCAAGTGTTTCCAAAGTAGGTCAATGAGACTATAAAGTACATTAAGTAATAATAGCAATGAAAGAGTACCCAGTTCATCTCCAAAGACAAGAAAGAAAGAATGATCAAAATCAACAACCTAATAGTTGGTGAACCCAAACACATAAACCCTAGAGCCTAGACCATGTAGTACAGTACTACAGACAGAAACTCTCAAGCAGAGACATCTTTGTTAGTTTTTTGTTGCTCCGAGTTGTTCTCCTAGAAAGAGGGAACACGAGTGTTGGAGCAGATTTATTGCAGAATGGGTGTGCCACATGGGAGTGATTCCTTTACAGCACTCTGATAAATTTCTTACACTTATGATGCTTGGTGTTACCGGGCAAACTAGCAGGGCTAATTCCCGATAAGCAAAAATAAGAAAAGTGATCCAATGTCACCTCGATCACGATTCTAACTTCTTCGGAGTGTCGGAACCTCCAAGGAGAAGTATCCTTACAAAACCCTGTAGAACACCGATACAACCAAAAGACTATGTTCTCTATACAATCGTTAGTTAGACCAGTGCCCAAATGGAGTCAATATGAAGATAACCTAACAATTAATCATCCAATATCGATTAAGAGATATGATAAAAAATTACCAATTTTACTATCATCCACCAAAGAACAAATCATAAGCAGGTATCATAGCAATGTGTAACCAATGAGCATAGCATAACCACAACACTTCAAAGAATAATTAGCAAAGTAATCACTGCCAACCAGATTTATCATTTAAGTATACATAAACAGCTAAGTTTGAACTAGTTCGAGAGTTATTAAGGCCAACAAGGTTATGCATAAATAATTTCATTAAATCAGCGGATGATGCAATAATTATCATTAACCATGAGAAGTATTAAGATCAAATGTTTAGTGCAAACGTATCCAAGTCGAGATAGCATTAAACGTTATAGCATAAGATGATCATTTAACTTCAAGATGTATGTATCATGTATATCAGCATTAGCAAATCTGCTAATGATATCAGCCAATGAAAGATGGGAACACCCGAACAAATATCAAGATCAATCACTGATATATAAGAATTGCCTTAAAAACATTTATCATGCAGACCTACTCAAGAAATATTTAAGCACTTTCAGAACTATTCAATGATACTTTATATCACACTTTAGTTGCAATAGAATACCCACTAGTAAGAGACAACTTTACTTCGCAAAATATTTCCAAAATAACAAGACTAGTACGGCAGTCAAAGACTTTTGTAAGTATGAATTCTACATCATTAAATAAGCATAACGCTGAATCAGCAATTGGAATAACCACTTTCAGATCTGTGCTTGTATAAGTTTCAGATTTGCAAAAGCATGTAACAAAGTTTTTATAAAGTTTCATTAAAAAAATAATAAAGTTTTTATAAAGTTTCATTAAAAAAATAATAGAGTTTTTATAAAGTTTCCTTTTTTATGTTTAAATCTCAATTAAAAAAATGTATATATATAATATATAAAGTAAAATTAAAAAGTGGGTTTTATCATCATGAAGAATAAAAGAAAATTTTAAATGGGTGACTATAATGAAGTTTACATAGAGGGGCATTATGAAGACTGTTATCCACTAAATTGCACTTAGTGGATTCCGAGTGAGCCGTTGAAGACTTGAACAATCAAATTGTTCATCATCAGTGTTCCTTGATACATCAGGCCAATTTTTGGCCATTTTTTCAAAAAAATGCATGCCCATACCCCCATGGGGAATTGTAATGAGTTGGTCTAAGCATGGCCTTTTTGTAACAGGCTTGGCTTACCTTAGGTTTATCTGTCAAGGGGATACTCTAGAGTGATTTTTCCTTAGGAATTATGCGTCGTGCTTCAGTGATGTAAAATTCCTGAGTTTTTCACTCACACCTCCAAAGCTGGGGTATTTTCCTTGGCGGTCAAACCTCGGGAGGTTATTAAAGCCTAAGTGTCTATGTATTTTTACATGCTAGTCATCAATAATAAGTCATATGGACATGCACTAGGTCCCCTAGGAGTTTGAGTCAATTCCGGCAAAAATAATGTTTTTCGTAAACTTAGGCCATTTTTAATGGTTTAATTGGAAAATTTCAAATTGTAATAAAAGGATGGTCTGAAGGCGGAATTTGGCGTAGGAATGCTTGTTTTCACGCTCAAAGTGCCCTCTTTACTCTAGGACCCAATATTCCTATGTTTCAGATGATTAAATTATCATTCCAAGCATTTTTCCTTATCGGGCCGATAGAATGGCATTTTAATGCTAATGATGCGACAAATTGCACGAAAATATCAAAAAACAAATATTAAATAAGTAATTGGCATGTGCCAAATGACTTGGATTTTCTTCCTAAGTGGAGGGCTACTACTTTCCTTAATAAAAGCATGTGATTTGAGTTGATGTGGAGGTCAAACGTTTGAAAATCAAAGTAAGATATGCGCCCTCCCTCTCATCTTCACGTGAGGAATGTATGGATTTTCTTAAGTGGGTGAATTGTTGAAGTGGCATCATCTCATTGAAGGGTGATAGGTCCAAGGTTTGGGTGGAGCTCCCAATGAAGGATGGCGCCTACCTCATGAGAGGTGGCGCCCATCCTTTAATCCCACATTATATGCATATCGATCATGGGATTCAATCCCTTTATTCACTCCTCATTTTTTGGGATGCGCTCCCCTCATGATCCCTTAACTCAAGTGAACTCGCCTTCTCCCATTGATGAAGGAAGGCACCCCTCTCTTCTCCTTTGGATATAAAAGCAAGGCGTTGGTTTCATTTTTAGGAGATGGTCAGAGGACTAAAGGCTTCGCCCAAGCTATGAAGCTTTGTACTATAACTTTGTTTTGATTAATAGAAAGACTTTGGAGGTCCATGGTGTGTTGCATTTGTGTGTGGATGAATACTATCACTGGCTTATGAGGTAACTGTATTGCTACCCTTTTTTTTGCTTTGCTTCTTGTGGTAATCTATCTGGCCTTAAGATTGTTGTTAACATATAGGGTAAATGATTCTAGTTTGATTTTATTTACTATTCTCTGCTTGTAAAGATCTAGGAGTAGCAGACTGTACTAGGTTGTACTTGTGCTCTCTCAATCTTTATTTGTTAAAATACCAGATTTGATCCCCTTTTGTGTAAGTATTGTTAGTGATGCAGGTTTCCTAGCTTGATTGGAGTGGATGATCTTGGTTGAATCTACCATTCTTCAAGCACTTCAAGAAATACATATTCCCTCCACTTCCCACCGTTGAACTCCTTAGATCTGGGCATTCTGCTTGAGCACTTGAGCAACTCCTTCCTTCTCTCCTTCACTTTTATAATTAAACTTCCTATTTGGTTCCAGTTACTTTGAATATGCTTAAGTAAATTAGTTCCCTTTTGAAAAAAGAACATTCAAAAGCTGATTTATTTAAGTACAATACTAGATTTTAATCTAAGGAGTTGAGTGTTGAGTGACGGTATCTCAACTCTTTGCTTGCCCCCAAGGACACACCCAGTGGCTTGAAGATTTATGCCACGCTAACCTCCTTTACCCCGAGGCGTGTATCCGGCGGCAACAAAGACGAAGCTAATAACACCTCACTCATTATGGATAACATCATGAAGTCGCAAAAAAAGTTATTGGAAGGCCAAAAAGAATTAGGCATAAAAATCGATAGATTGATAGCCAACATGCATAAATTATTCACAAAGAGAGTTAACAAAGTAGAGTTAGCTGAGAATCCGCAGTTCAGGTTATTGGCATCTTGTGGAGAACATTGGCTAAAGGAGACAAAAATGAGAAACGAGGACAAAAACGAAGTCATAGTAGCATACAACTTAGATGTTGATTATGACGAAACATCGGAGAAAGTATCACTAGCATCAATTTCATGCTCATTACCAAATAAGAGTGAAGATGATGTATTGCAAAGAGAAACTATTACTCAAAAAAAACACAAGTAACCACAAAGTACATTCCACCGCATCGTAGAAAGAGTGAGAAGATCAAGGTTCGAAGAAAACAAGAAGCCAAACTTACAGCTCTGATTATACGCATGAAAAATATGTTACAACATTATAAATTCTATGGTGTTGAAAATCGTGCTATCAAGAATGGGGAATTACAACTAACAAACAAAGTGTCGAAAGGCCGAAGAGTCATGCAACAATAGAGGCAAGGCAAGTTTGCATCCAAAACGTGTCAAGGTTTTACATTACCTAACCAAATTAAGAGGCTTCGGGGTATGATGCACAACCTACAAAAGAATCTTGTAGATACCCAAATTAGAAGCCAAGTCAAGTTCTTACAATTAAACAAGGACAAAGATGATGCTGCTGGAGAAACATATTTAGCCAGAGAAATTTCAAATTATTATGCTTTGAGGACAAAGCATTCCTTAAGGAGGTGGCAATGTTACAAATAATAAATAATATAAATAACTAACAATTAATAAATACAATTAGTAATTAATGAAAAGTCAAAGGACATACTTGTTCACCTTCGTGGCCAATCAATGCTTTTAAAGGTATAACATCATGAAGGCACTGTAATCATCAATCTTACATTATATATATATATATATATACCAACTTCAATCTGATGTCAAATCACTCTACTGCTGGTTCAGTTCTGCCTGATCTGATGGGTAACTTGTTGGTTTGTGGACAATGTTTGAGGAAGTAAATGTTTCTTAATGTGGTTTGCCTTTTTCCCAATCAATTAATATCATACATGAACCCAAATAATAACCAGATTGAGACTAATAATGTTCCCTGACTGTTATGCAACAAAAGAATAATAAACTGACCTTACATAGTGCTGGAAATACGCTGTTTGAATGTAGTGAAAGCTGCTGCAATTAAATTGGAATATTGGTGAAGTTTGGGACAGCACCTTGCATGAGATGAATACCCAACAATGGACAACGCCCAGCTCCACTAGATCATGCTGAGATTTGAAGCATGCAGCCCTCAAGTGAAGCGTTTGGAGCCTTAATGGAGAATAGAGACAGCAAGTAAGACATGCACTGAATATGAATCAAGTTATGAAGTAGCTCCTCAAGATAAATCGCCCATGCAACAGCTATGTCCCCCTTTATGATAAATAACAATGATAACTGCTCCAGATAGATGATGTAGGCTCCAGGAATCAACAATAAGGATTATAATAGCCTTCTTAACAATATGGAAGAAGCATGCAGGCCATGCATCAACATTAGGTCAAGATGTCAGCTTGGATCTTTTGATAATTCGCCCATGCAAGGAAGGCATCCTTCTTTGATGATAGATCCAGAATAATGGTTCTAGAAGAGATATGCTTGACCCGATAAGGAGCCAATAGGCTTAGAATAGCTAGATTAGTAAGATAAATAAGATATGCGGCCCATGCACTACAACTAGGTCAAGATATGAACTTGGACCTCTATGTCAATTAGCCCATGCAAGAAAGGCGTCTTCCTTTAAGTGATAGATCTTCGAATAATGGTTACTGTAGAGAAATAATGGCTCGGAGATCTGTAACATGATGAAGAATGGTCCTCCCTTTGAAAGGAGAGAGTAATATTGCTTCCAAGGCTGTGGATGCGCCCTCGGAATATCAATGTTGCGCCCTCAATGGATCCAAGAATGCGCCCTCAAAAATATTGAATCTCTGTGAATCTGATGAAAACTGTGTAACTCGTGAAGTACTATGATAGATCAAGATGATCTATCCCCGGAAGTGATTAGGGCAGATAGATTTCGCTGCCGAAATACACTTGATGGCTAAGGGATGTGCCCTCAACCCTAATTTTTCTCTCAAAGCTCTTAACACATCTCAATGATCAATAATAACAATTGCATGCTAAGCAACTCGCTTTTCCTTCTTTTATTGTGTTGAGGTTGCATGCCCTTACTTGATTTTCCTTCTTTTATTGAGTTGAGCTTGCATGCACTCACTTCTGTATGCATGCATTCAATTTAATTAACTCCTATCGCATGCACTATGAATTTGGCCCGCATGTTATGCATGTCAGTAGCTACTTGCTTTGGTGGCCCTGCTTTACATACTGATGACTTAATATCACTGCTTAAGGTCTTCTTTTATTCCAAATGGCATCAATCCTCAGTCAATTCCCTGATTGTTAGTACCCGCTAGAACCTATGGGAATTAAATAGGTTAGCGGGAGGGTTCTTGGTGCTTAAACAGAACAGGCCATTACACACACACACACATATATATATATATATATAGAGAGAGAGAGAGAGAGAGAGAGAGAGAGAGAGAGAGAGAGAGAGAGAGAGAGAGGTTAGCGGGAGGGTTCTTGGTGCTTAAACAGAAGAGACCATTATATATATATAGAGAGAGAGAGAGAGAGAGATTATTGTCAATTCAATAGAACAAGAATTCTTCTTACAATGCTTCTACAGCAACAACATATTCTGCCTTTGTTGTGGAATCTTTTGGAATGCATTGTTTGTGTTATCTCCAGGAGACAGTTGCTAATCCAAGACTCATGAGGCAACCTAAGTAGACACTCCATTCTCTTTGTCGCTATCGAAGTCTGAATCATAGTATCCAATTAGTTCAAGGCATCCACCTTAGAATATTTTAGTCCAAAATCTTGAGTCGCCTTCAAGTATTTAAAAACTCTTTATGCAGCAGACCAATGTCCTTCACAAGTTTTTGCATAAATCTATAGAGGATCCCAACAACAAATGAAATATCTAATCTAGTGGTGGTAAGGGAGATAAGACTCTTCACAAGATATATGTACTTGGTTGCATCCTCAAATTCATTTCCTTCCTTTGATGTGAGCTTCAAATTTTGTTCCATTGGCATAGAGAGGGTTACTCGCTGTCATGCCAAAACTATTCAACAACTCTCCAATGTACTTCTTCTGGAAGATGAATATGTACTTTGGATTCTAAATCACTTCAACTCCCAAGTAGTATTGAATAAGTCCCAAATTTGTTATCTCAAAGCCTTCCTTCAGTTCTTTCTTTATGAATGCAATGTAGCCTTCATTGTTCCTTGTCATCAATAGATCATCTACATACCCTAAAAGATATAAAATAGACCTTCCAATTTTCTTGACAAACAGTGTTACATCATCAAAATTAAAGTGTTTGAAATTCAATTTCAGAAGATGCTCGGATAGCTTTTTGTACTATGTGTGAGGTGCTTGTTTCAAGCCATACAAAGGCTTGATGAGTTTGCATACCTTTTGTTCTTGTCTCTTCACAACAACACCTTCAAGTTGAGCCATGAAGACATTCTCTTTCAAGTCTCCATTCAAAAAAGCAATCTTCACATCCATTTGATAAACTTTCCACCCAATCTATGCAGCCAAAGCCAATATAGTATTGATGGTAGCCCAGTTTTCTATGGGAGAAAAATTCTCCTCATAGTCGATGACTTCTTTCTGTGCAAAACCTTTTGCCACAAGCCTCGCCTTATGCTTTTCAAGTGATCCATCTATTTGTACTTGTCCTTGTAGACACCACTTGCAGCCAATTGGTTTGGTTCCAAATGGAGGGTCCACCAATTTCCATGTCCCATTCTTGATGAGAGCATCATACTCAGCATGAGAAGCAACTTCTTCAAAGGAAGTTGGTTCAAGGTTAGCAGATAAATTCAATTGACAATCATATGAAACATACATATCATCTACATCACGTGAATTTAAGTCATCTACCTCACCTCCATGTTCTTGTCTTATCAAAACTTATGGTTCCTATCATTCCAACTTCATCAAGATGAACACTTTCAAGTGTCTTCATGACCTACTTTAAAACTTTCTGTGAGGGTCTAGGATGCTCATGTGGTGGTGCTTCATTTTCTTCAAGATTCAATCTTCCAATCCTCTCAATCACATCATCCAATTGAACCTCTTGTTCTAGTGGAGTGGTAGGAACTTCTTCATGAGGGGAAGATGGTGTTGCAAAAGGAGATTCCAAAGATTAATCCATGACAGGGATCTCCCCTTCAAGATGTGGAATCTCATTGTCACATTCAATAAATGTCGTTACATGGGGAATTTATCTAGAAAATCAAACGGCCTCTCAAAAGTCTTATCATTTTTATTCAGTTTAAGAAAATTGACATCTCTGGAAAGTATAAACTTTTTGTTTACCTCACCGTAAAGACGCTATGCCTTGATGGTGTTTGAGTACCCCAAGAAGATGCACTTTCAATTCCTTGCACCAAGGTTGTTTCTTTGTTCCTTTGCAATTAAGGCATAACAAGTGGAACCAAAAACCTTGAGATGCCTCACCGAAGTAATGCAACCAAACCACATTTCATATGGAGTCTTGTTAGCAAGAGCATGAGATGGACTTCTGTTTCTCAAATAGATTGCACACAAAATCACATCACCCCAAAACATCAATTTCACATTCTTGAAAAATAGCATGGAGCACACCATATTCAAGAGTGACATGTTCATTCTTTTTGCTACACCATTCTGCTGAAGATTATATGAAACGGTGATTCGATGTATAATCCCATGTTTACGAAGAGAGTTTTCAAATTCATTAGAGGTTTATTATTTTCCATTATCACTACGAAGAGTGCCAATATGAGATTGTGTTTGTTTTCAATCCATACATGAAAATTTGTAAATGTTTCAAATGCCTCAAATTTTTGCTTCAATAAATAAACTCAACACATTCTAGTGTAATCATCAACAAAATTAATGAGATATTTATTATCATTTGCAAAAGCAACAAGCATGGGGCCACACAAATCAAAGTGTATCAACTCTAATTTTCTGCATGCTCTGGTATTTGAATCATGCAAAGGTTGCTTACTATGTTTGCAAGAATACAAGTATCACATTGTTTCACAATGGTGGGAAAACTAGAGGCACCATTCTTCTTCAACAAAAGAAGACTATCACAATAGATATGCCCATATCAAGCATGCCACAAAAGACTAGATGACAATGTACCTTCATCATGTACCTTCATCATGGTGATAGGGGTCTGCAAAATTCTATGCCCTTACAGATGTCCCTTTTAGTTTCAACAATTTCTCATCTTCCCATCCAGTCACGATGACTTGGTTGTTAGAAGATCTTCTTATCTCAACTTCCCATCGAATATGTGGGATGGAATGGCCTTGTTGTTGAATGTGCACAAGAGACAAGAAGTTTTTTTGCAACTCTGAAAGATAGAGAACATTATCATGGAAAATTTTAGGGGTGAAATTTCGCCCATGGGCGAAAATTAAGGGGTCTCAAATGTTAATTGGGAGAATATTTTATATGGTAGTGAGTTTAAAAAGAAAAGTAATTAGCTCCATATTTATTTATTTTTAAACGTTTATAACTATTAGCCCATGAGTTTTTATGAGAGAGAGGGCTTGAAAATAGTTTTCACGCATGGTTTTTAGAAGAGAGGGGCTTGAAATTGGTTTTTAAAAGAGAGGGCCTTGAAAATGATTTTTGCCCATGGTTAGAAGAGAGAAGCTTGAAAATAGTTTTCGCCCATGGTTTTCAGAAGAGAGGGGCTTGAAAATGGTTTTATTTTCCCATATGCAATCATAATCAATTTATAAAAAAAATTCAACACAATGATATATTTTTTAAATTTAGTTAGGTAAAAAAAATTAATCAATTATATATATTTTAGAATTTGAAAAATACAATTTTTTCATATATTAAATTTTTAATTTTATGTTAGTAAATTGTATTTTATATTTTTGACAAAATTTTATAATTATGTGAAAGATTCACCATGATTTTACAAGATTTTATAATTCTGTGAAAGATTCGCCTAAATTTTACAAGATTCTATAATTCCATGAAAGATTCGCCCAAAAAATGATATATACATATTATATTATCGATAAAATAACCTTCACACTTTCCCATATATCATGGGGATACGCCCATTTATTATACATATAAATTTAGGGGGATTCTTAAATTTTCCTTGAACATTATGCAACATTAAGTCAAGGAATCCAAGCAATTTGAGCCTGATGGTGCCAATTCCTTTGGGATTGAGGCTAGATTTTTCTTCTCTCTGATCTTCTCCCATGGAACTTTGCATGTCTTTGCCTAATGTCCTTTCTTGCCACATCGGACACATTGAAGATCAGATCTCTCACCATGGTTGTCTTTACAAATGTTACAAAAACCAAACCGGTGGTTGAACCGGTCGACCTCGAGAACCGGAACCGGACCAAAACCGGGAAAAAAACCGGATCACAAAACCGGTCCATCAAAAATACATAAAATGCTCAAATTTTGAAAAATTATTTGTGTGTGTGTGTTCAACCATGTGAATCAAAACCATTATACACAAATTTGCAAAAAGGGCTCCTGTATGTATTTTGCTAGGTGCCATAATGAGCATATTTCACTTGAATGATATATTTAACATGCTGAGGAAACTGTTGTTGTTGAAAAGGCTATTATAATAGACTATCACCTTGGAATCAATGTTATCGGAACCGGACCGGAACCGGCAAAACCGGCCGGTCAGACCAGTTCATAGGCTTGGCCGGTCCAATGCGGCAAAAAAAATTTGAAAACCGGATTTTTTTTCAAACCGGCCGGTTCCGTAAGGAACCGGTCAAAACCGCCGAACCGGCCGGTCCGTACCCTGTCGTACAGCCGCAGCCTGGGGACCCACAGATTTCAAATTTAAAAAAAAAAAACAAAACTAAAACCCTAACCTAACCCTAAGCCTATCCTAACACTATTTAAAGACCCCCCCACCCCCTACATCACTCACACTATTCATTGCTCATCTTTTGGCATTCTTGAGAGGACGGTTTGGCATTCTTGAGAGGACAGTTTTACATTGTTTCTCAGCTGTGTTTTTTCATTGGTTTGTAGCTACAGTTGGGGCAGATTAAAGTGTGTTTTGCAGGGAGGTTTTGGAGGAGCTTGCCTTCATTATTTTTTGCAGCTGATTAAGAGCTACTACGTGGACTGTTTTGGAGGTTTTGAAGGCTTTTTGTGCAGAATTTGTGGACTGTTATAGCGGAGCAGTTTCTTCTTTTTCTCTTGGCAGCAACAAATTTCTCAAGCTTTCCTTCATTTCTTCTTATTTCTCAAAGGTATGTCAAGTCTCAAGACTTTTCTCTTTAAATTTTTTTTTCCTTAGTTAATTAGTTATTAATAAATTAAAAATTGTATTTCCAGCTCTTGTTTGCAACTTTGCCATGGCTCCAAAAGAGAGGAAGGATGCGGCATGGGTTCATTGCCAATTGGATGAGGGTGGGAAAAAAGTATGCAATTATTGTGGGAAGAAAATAGGTAGGGGGGGTATCCATAGGTTAAAACAACACTTAGCTGGTGCTAGAGGCAATGTTGAACCTTGTAGGAAAGTCTCTGATGATCTTAGAGCAGAGATGCTAAGTAGTATTGAAGCCTACCAAGAAGAAAAAGCCAAGTCAAAAAAATTCAAGAAGACATAGGAAGAAGTTCAATGCCATTTGAGGATGAGATTGACTATGATCCTGAGGGTGGTGATCCTGAAACCCCTCAAGGTCATTTGACTAGTTTTGAAGAATCCTCCAGTTTTCCTATTAGGGGGAGAGGTGGACATAGAGCATCCAATTTGAACCTGAAGAGGCCACATAATATTACTACCCCGACCAGCAATAGAGGGCTTGACTCTTTCTTTGTGCCCCGCACTACCCCTGGTGCTCAACCCACCATTGATGCTAAATGGAAGAAGATGGAGAAGGAAGTTGCTTGGGAATGCATAGCCAGATGGTGGTATGATGCAAACATACCCTTCAATGCAACTAATTCTTCTTATTATCAACCTATGATAAATGCTATAGCTTCATGTGGTCCAGGCTTCAAAGGCCCTAGTTTTCATGATATCAGAGGACCCCTTTTAAAAAATGAAGTTCAAAGAATAGATGAATATCTGATGGAGTTCAAGCAGTCCTGGAGTAGAACAAGGTGCACAATAATGTCTGATGGATGGAGTGATGGAAAATCCCGCAATATTATCAATTTCCTGATTGCTTGCCCAAAAGAAACCATGTTTCTTAAATCTGTGGATGCCTCTGATCAGGTGAAGGATGCACAATTATTATTTCATCTTTTGGATGGAGTAGTTATGGAGGTGGGGCCAGAGAATGTTGTACAGATCATCACTGACAATGCCTCAAAGTATGTTGCAGCGGAAAGGATGTTAGAGGAAAAACACCCCACCATTTGGTGGACACCATGTGCAGCCCATTGTTTGGACCTCATGTTGGAGGATATTGGCAAAATTGAGTGGGTGAAGAAGTGTGTGGAGCAGGCAAAATCAATAACCAAGTACATCTACAACCACTCATGGGTTTTGAGTCTTATAAGGAAGAACACTGGGGGTAAAGAGCTTGTTAGATCAGCCATTACACGATTTGCAACAAACTTTCTTTCGTTGCAATCACTTGTTGATCAAAAAGCCAATTTGCGGAAGATGTTTTCCTGCGATGAGTGGAATGAATGTCAATGGAGTAAAAAGGCTGAAGGGAAAGATATAGCTGACAAAGTGTTTGAAAAAACATTTTGGAAAAAGGCAGAAGAGATAGTTTTATTCAGTGAGCCTCTTGTGAGAGTGTTGCGAATGGTAGATGGTGATAAACCCGCTATGGGTTTTATTTATGAGGCCATGGATCAGGCCAAAGAAGCAATAAAGAAAGCATATGGTGATAAAAGGCAGAAGTATTTTCCTATTTGGAATATCATTGATGACAGATGGAACATACAACTCCATCGTCCTTTGCATGCAGCTGGCTATTACTTAAACCCAAGGTAAGAAATCTCTAAATTCCTATTCAAATTTCAAAGTTATAAGTTTTCTTTTAATTTCAAACATTAACTTTGAATATTTTTTGTCTTTGACTCTTTTGAACTTTGAACTTTGAACTTTTGAAGGTACCACTATACAAAAGACTTTGAAGCCAATGATGATGGGGAGGTAAAAGACGGATTGTATAGATGCATTGAGCGCATGGTTCCTGATGCCAGGATACAAGATGAGATACACAGTAAGCTACCGCAATTCAATGAGAGTATGGGTAGCTTTGGCATGAGCATGGCCATACGAGGCAGATCCAAGGATCCACCGGGTAAGAATTTTCAAAGTTTTCAAATTATATTATCCATTGTAAAGAATGAGTTAAATTTCCAAAGCCATTTGCTGAAACTTGTTTGCATTCAACTCTTATTGCAGCCTATTGGTGGGGTCAGTTTGGTGGGAGCTGCAGTGATTTGAAAAATTTTGCAGTTCGAATATTGAGCCAGCCATGCAGTGCTTCTGGATGTGAACGCAATTGGAGTGTATTTGAGCGTATACACACCAAGAAACGAAACCGTTTGGAACACAAACGGTTGAATGATATGGTCTATGTCCAGTACAATCTTAGATTGAGGCGTAACCAGTTGTTGAACAAGACACCAGCATCAGACAACATAACCTTGGATGACTTTGATCCATCATCAGAGTGGGTTGTGGAGACTCAAGCACCAGTTTTTGATAATGAAGACCTTTCTTGGTTGGATTTGGACCCACCTCTAGAGGTTCCACCTTCAGGGACAGGGGAATCAAGTGGGGCTCAGAATCCCACTCCTGAAGAGGATGAGGATGACGATGAGGAGGATGATGAGGAGTCGTCCGAGTAGTAGACTACTAGACAGTAGACACTAGTAGGGTAGTGGCATATGATCAATTTATACTTTATTGTTATTCATTAGTACTATGGTTTATTTTTGGATTGTAGTGACCATTTAGAGCCTCTTTGTTGATGTACTTTGGTTCAGAACCTCGGAGATGTATTGCACTAGGTGCTATTTTGGTTATTTGCACCCATATTTGCTATATATATGAGAAACTTTGCATATTTGTGTATTAATGGTTTGGATTCATATGTATGCACATGAATATATATGTTTTTTTTACAAAATATGAATATTTTATGTATTTTTTAGTCGGCCGGTTTTTTACCCGGTTTTTTGCCGGTTCCGGTCCGGTTCACATTTTGGGCTTCGCTGGTTCGATGACCGGTCCAGTTCCGATAACATTGCTTGGAATATGCTCACAAAAGTTTCTTTTAACTACACAATTAGCTCAGAGTTCCTGTTAGGGCTACTCAAAGCCTCTTTACTACTGTAGGTAACTACTATTAGGTGTATTTTATTTATGATGATATAACCAGGACTGTTGTAGGTACTTAGCATGCTCTTTCAAGGCTGCTACACTTCCCAGGAATGTCAAGAATGATTCTTAACTCAAAATAATCAAGTGAATAATGTGAGAGAAATAGAGCGGTTGGGGTTGCTTTTATAGTTTTCTTAGGGGTTTAGGGTTATCTAGAACCTTCCTCACTATTAGGGGTTTAGGGTTAGGGGTTTAGGGTTTTCAATGATGAATGATGTTATATGATGTTATCTGATGATTGATGAACTTCTACTTGCATTTGTTGACATATATGCATCAAAATATATAAAAAATATATATTATATAAAAAACGCTTCCTAACCGGAAGCTTTTGAAAATTTCGCTTCTCGCTCCCGTTCCCAAGTAACCTTGTAGCAGGAAGCAGTCCTGCGTGGCCCTGAGAACAGCCGAAGCAGAGTATGTCGCAGCTTATTTGGCTAGTTGTGAGGCAGTATGGCTGAGGAAGCTACTGTCTGATTTGTTTGATCTCCAATTGGACGTGACTTGTATATATTGCGACAACCAGAGTTGTGTGAAGTTGTCTAAGAACCCAATGTTCCATGACAAGTCGAAGCACATTGAGATCAAGTACCACTATATCAGGCATATGGTGCAGAGAGGAGCAGTGAAGCTCCAGTATGTTGCGACAGACGAGCAGATAGACGATGCATTGACCAAGCCGCTGGCCAAAGAGAAGCTTGGTGTACTTCAGATCGAGGTTCCTTCCAAGGGGAAGTGATGAGTCCGAAAGACGCAGATGCACATGGGCTTTTCCGACATGGTGGTAGGTTGGTCCTCCCATGGTCGTTGATGTAATTGCCGAGCTTTTTCGACATGGTGGTAGGTTGGTCCTCCCATGGTCATTGATGTAATTGTTGAGCTTTTCCGACATGGTGGTAGGTTGGTCCTCCCATGGTCGTTGATGTAGTTGTTGAGCCTTTCCCGGATGGTGGTAGGTTGGTCCTCCCATGCCGGTTGATGTAAGTGATGTGTGATGTGCATCTGGGTTGTGCTTCGTTGACGATGAGATGATCTGAAGATGATGAGGTGACAGTAGGGTACACAGGTTTTGCAGAGGCATATAATCAGTCTTGGGATGCTCCTTCAGGTTTTGCAATGGCATATAATCAGTCCTGGGAGATCCTGCAGGTTTTGCAAAGGCATATAATCAGTCCTAGGATGCTCCTTCAGGTTTTGCCGTGGCATATAATCAGTCCTGGGAGATCCTGCAGGTTTTGCAGTGGCATATAATAAGTCCTGAGATGTACCTACTTGATGGCTTGCTCGCAGAGATGATGAAGACCTACATGGAGGCTAGGCCTACATCCAGCATGAAAAAGGGTTGGCTCTGTAAAACTTCCTATGACGAGTAGATTGGAGACTGATGGTCGAGATAGCAGCAGCAGTGACGATGATGATCCAGCTTTGATGATGACCCAGTGACGAAGACTTGTGCTGAATACCTTCCTAGTTAAGAGGGAGTGTTAATGTATTTGTAACTTCGGAAGATATTCACTTGTATATTTTATATTGTATTCATATGTCATTGTACTTCCGACAGAGAGGTTTAATTCCTCCGATTGGGAAAGTTATTATTGTATTTGATAGGGTTATTAAACTCCCCTAGAGGGGTCGGCCCTGAGTTAAGTTGTAAGGGGTTATTAGACTCTCCTAGGAGAAGTCAGCCCAGTTAGGGTAAAAAGTCAAGTGGAAGTAAAGTATAAATAGAGAGGGTGCTCCTCTCTATTTACTCATTCACTCACTCACTCAATTCACATAAGTGAGAGAGAGAGAAGTTCGCACAAGTGGAGGAGGAGGAAGTTGTTGAAGACCATCTCTTTGTTTTGGGGTTTTGTATTATTGCTCATTCTATCTCTGAGGAAGTTGCGGGGTTTTCTCCTTTATGGTTTCCCCAGTAAAATGCTTTGTCTCTTGTCTCTTATGTTTGATTTGTTGTGCATGTTATTCTCTCTGATAAGATCCTAGATCATATTGAATTAAATTGTGAGAAACTAACACCCTCTTGTCAAAGCGCTCAATGAGCCTTTGCGTGAATTC
Organism: Larix kaempferi; assembly: GCA_027924585.1. Classification (NCBI taxonomy): domain Eukaryota; kingdom Viridiplantae; phylum Streptophyta; class Pinopsida; order Pinales; family Pinaceae; genus Larix; species Larix kaempferi. The sequence goes on along the minus strand of BSBM01000962.1, from coordinate 1,229,759 downwards.
TATGTATGAGGTAATAGTGTTGTGACTCAACGTCACCAGCCCGTGATACCACCACTCGTGGGATTCCCGTCCAAGTGTAATGTAGCCAACTTTATTGCATTTGCCTCCATCATTGGGTTATGTTGGAAGTAGGTGTCCAACTTCTACACCAAATCCCCGCTAGAAAACTACGTGTCCCATCAAAAGTGGGAATGGTCAGCTTTCCCACTGTGCGCTATAATTCAAAGTTCTGGTTAAAGGCCTTGTTGTATCCTCTCATCCTATTCTTGCTCTTCAAATGGAAAAAGTCTGTAAAGGACATGGCTAAGTGGAATTCATCTCCTAGTGCTCTGTACTCCTATAGATATGCCCCCAGTGGCTCAATCGGCTCTACCTATACTATTGGTAATGCTGTTTGGTTATCCAAAAACTACGGCATGGTGGCCCTGGAGGACCTGTTATAATGTGTGGATTACTCTACATGGTGGTATGTGCGTGGCTTCCACTACCACTAGTGGATACTGTCACTATTATGAATATGTGGGGTGTTTGGATTGGACCCTTATTTATCTGCTAACTTGTTGATTACATTCAACATTTCCTTTTGACCTGTAGTCAAATCCTTCAGAGCATTAATGATGTTATGGAAGGCTATTTAGTCATCATCCTCCATGGTTCACTTGCCTTTGTCTTTCCCTGACTAAGTCTATGATTTTTCCCTGTCCACAACTCTATCCTCTAGATCTATGTCCTCCAAATCTATGTCCTCTTCTTTGATCCCGTCTTTATTCCTAAATCTTTTCCTTTTGTAAGTGATATTTTGCAAATCTTCTAGATGCATTTAACTGTTTATAATTGCATGCCCCCATAGCTAGCGAGGAACATGCTCTGATACCACTGTAATATCCCAAACTGATATATTATGTTATGATGTAGGGTTTATTGAGATATTAGGTATTGGTTTAGCAATTTGATGCCCAAAGCTTATAGATAATGTACTTGCATGAAAAATAATAACATTGCATGATGTTGCATGACCCAAAAAGTTAAAACCCTGGATATTCAGATCTACATAGTAAATAAACTCATAAATAAAGGATGAACATACCAATGAGGTATCCTGGAGTAGGGGAACATCAGATAGAAGACATGCAAGTCATGCACAGTGTCTAGTGCAAGTGCATGGAAGCAGCTGAGAAGAGAAGTCGCACATGCAAAAGCTCACGCCCCCCTTTGGTCTTCAGATCAATAATATAGCTCTGGAAAGAGGATGTTGAATCTGAGAAGCAGCAATAAGGCTTATGATAGCTTGCTAGGTGAGATAGAGAAGACATGCGGACCATGAACTGGATCTAAGTCAAGATCTTGGAAGCCCCTCTTGTGTTCAAATGGCCCATGCAAGACTTACGCCCTCCTCTTGTGTCAGATCAATAGAAATAGCTCCAGAGTGGTTGAATGGATCCCAAGAAGCAGCAATAGGATCAATAACAATTTGTCCAGTGAGAGAGAGGTACAAAATAGTCTCAGACTAATCAAATCAATGCACCCCAGATGATATAGTTTGAAGGAATGCACCCCTCCTTATGTGTAGAATGATGCACCCTTACAAATCCTTCGGCTGCTTTGGATGCCCTGGAATCCCTGTGAAGAATGATGAATATGTTGTAATAATGAAGAACCTTAATAGACCTGGATTTTCTATCCCTAGAATTGATTAGGGTGGATAGATTTCGCCACCGAACTCAATTGTTGGCTAAGGAATTCACCCTCAACCCTAAACTACTCTCAGAGCTCTCAAAACCAAATCTCAACAATGAGTAATAACAATAACATGCTAGAGAACTCCATTTGCCTTCTTTTATTGCCTTTTGACTACATGCAACTCACTTTTTGCATGCATGCAACTTAAATGACGCATGCCGCATGCAACTTGATTTATGGCTTGCATGCCATGCATGTCACTTGATTCCTACTTAGGTGGTCCCCTTTTATCTCCTAATGACTTAATATCACTGCTCAAGACCTTTTATCCCATGTGGCATCAATCATTAGTTAATTCCCTTTTTTCAGTACCCGCTCGAACCTATGGGAATTAAATAGGTTAGCGGGTTGGTTCCTATTGCTTAGGCAGAAGAGGACATTACAAGTGCCACTTATTATAACTCAAGAAGACTAGAAGTACGCCCCCCACAGAAATGGCCACATGGAGGGGCAAATCATCCCTGAATCAAGGGATCATATCCCCAAGAGGTGTGTCCCCCGTAGAATGAGGAATCCCCCAAAAAGATATAAAAATAAGGATTCTAGCTCCCCAAATTAGGGGATTATGTCTCCAAGAGATGTGCCCCCCCATAAATCAAGGAATTACAGAGATAAATCTCAAAAATCACAAAATCTTATCTCTAAAATCCAAAAAACAAGGGATTATGTCTCAAGGAGGCGCACCTAGCATAGTTTGAGGGGTTTAATGTGTCCAAATGAAGTGCACCCACCATTTTTAAGGAGGGGGTGTTTCACATAGTAAATACATCCATCAAATTATAATATACAAGAATACAACATGATAATCATCTTGACTAACTCTACACACGTCCATAGTGGTACATTATGAGATGCATGACAATGCAATAAACTAGGGGCTAAGGACCCGACTAGGGCAAGTACACTAAGAACATGTAATAGCTTTGGAGGATTTTTCCGAGTGAAAAACTTGACAAATCTAAAATACAAGGCCCAAATCCATCTAAGTGAAAAAACACATATGACACATTCGTCTTAGTACATGCGTCATAATCGGGTTATCATGTACTAGCCCTTTTACATACAAAGAATAGACATCATCTCATTTACAATATTCTTCTAAGTAGCCATGGTACCTGTTATCACACAACTTGTAGTTGTCCCTAGTGGTATCCCATCCGAGATGGTAGAGGAGATGGATAACTAAAGAGGTGACCCAAGAGATGCCACGGTTCCCAATGCAAGCTGGGAGTCACATCAACCGAGGCACTCTTCACTTTAGATCAAGATGAATCAAGACCAAGGGGGAGACCCTATAGCCAATCTAAGGTGATTGGACCAAAGCAAAGGTTCCTAGGGATATGTGAAAGACAAGTTACGGAAACCAATGCAAGGTTAGGTGGACCTAGAAGCTTAAGAATGGTTGAAAGAGGCTTAACGGATGACTAGTGTTTCAACCAATGAATGATTTAGGTCACATAATGAGATGACAAGATCTAGTACCATGAAATACACAAGTGGGGCCCACTGCCTTGGGATATCCAAATGGTTCAAATGGGACCCACAAGGTGAAGTTAAGGGTGCAAATGGTACCACGGGGTATGCAAAGAGTAGATCTATGGATCTAAGATGAAATTAGAGATACCCACATATGGGATCTAGCAATTAACACAAATCCCAAGAAGTGCAATTTGCCTTAGGTGGACTAGTGCCTTGAAATGGATGGGCAAATGGAATCAAAAAGGGTGTCAAAATGTAGATCGGGACACCTAAAATGCAAACCAAGGAGGCTCTTCAAGATCACATGGATGTGATGGTTAGATCTTACTAGATCTAATGTTTCACTGAGTGACCCAAGTGGACAACAATCCCCAAAATGAGGAATGATACCCCCAAGGCAGAACTTCACAAAGTGATACACTAGATGTAGGTTTCAAGGTATGCTCTTTTCAAAACAAGTGGGATCTCAACCACCCAGTTTCTCAAAGTGGGGCAACTCAAACACCCAAGAAGTGCTACTTTGCCCAAGAAGGGCTAAATGCATGGAAACGTGTGTCAAATCAAGTCCAAAAGCCACCAAAATTTAGATCCGGGTAGTTTCGGCAATTCAATGTGGATCTTGAAAATCAAAGGAATCCAATGGCTAGATCACCATAGATCTGATATTGAAGATGCATCACCAAATTGACTGAAGTGGGGCACAACCCTCAAAATGAGGAATGGGGCCCACAAGGAAAAAATCAAAGAAGTGAAGCACTAGGGGTAGGTTATCAAGTGAGGAGAGTATGAATCAAGTGGGATCTCACCTACCCATCTCTTGGAAATAGCCCCAATAGCTTCCCTCATGGAGTGTGACCTCCCTCAAGGAGGCTAAAGTGCCTTGGAAAGTGTGTCAAATGAAGGCCAATCCACACCAAACTATAGATCCGAATTGTCATGGATGCTATAGAGGTGGATTTTCAAAATTTTACCCAAAGCCAAGCTAGATCCGAGTAGATCTAAAAAAAAGTGAAAATGAGGGTTTTAATCAATTAGGGTTTTATGATCTAGAATTCATGGATAAGCCAAGGAAGAAGAAAACCATACCTTTGGAGCATACCTGGATGAAGAGATGAATGCTAGTTGAGATGAGGATTACTTTTGCCAAAGATCAAATGAAGAATTTTGAAGCCCTCTTACCAAATCGATTTTCTCCAAACCACACGTGTGTCCCTCTAACCTGTTAAAACCAAGGAGCAAAGCATCAATCAGTTTAACATGTTGAAGGTAGATACAAGCAAGAAAGAGATAAGCAAAGAATAGTTGGTACAACGACAAAAGCACTCCCAGTTTAACCAAAACGTCCTCTTGAAGCTTGAAGGGTAGGCCTCCCCACCAATTCGCACTCCTCCAAAACGTCCTCTTAACCTGTAAAAAAAAAGTATGGCAAAATATGCAAGATAGCTACAAGAGATCCTCTAGTGCAATGGGCAAAAGCATTTACAATCAAAGCAACCAACACCCACTCCAAGATCCAAGCATGTACTCCAAAAGATAGAAATTTTATTCCAAGAGCCAAGATCCAAATTCTCTAGATGATTTTACAATGAGGGGGTCTCCTCCTTATATAGGATAATAAAGACCAAAACCCTAGATCTCAAAACCACTTTTTGAAATGAGTGGTTGAGATTAAAAGATCTCAATACATAATCAATGGCTAAGATGAATCATAACAACATAACACATGGATCATTCAAAATAGTGATGACGTCATAGCTAAAAGTACTGATGGAGGGTGACATCATCCTTTAGAGGGGGCAAAAGTACATGGGCCCACCTCATATGACTAGGACATGACACATGGAGCTCATGGTGGGGCTAGGAGGCATTAATCCTTGCTAGCTCATCCCCATGGCATAATAAAATAATATAATATGTCCAAAATAAATACAAATGATCAAATCTGTCCTCAAAATCTGTGAGACATGCAGTAAATGGCCTCCTGTGGCCTCTGTGGACCCCCCAAATGATGAAAACTGGCTAGAAGATAGGGGGTTCACCCTGGAAGACCTCTGTGAAAACCAAGTGCCGAGACCTTGCCTCAATTGCCCAAATCGAATTCCTCAATGACCCTTTTATCCCATTTCTGACCTGCCTCGGTACCTGTGAAGCTACTAAAACTGCCCCCTAGGGCACCTGCGCTGTCAATCTGAGCCCACCAGGCTTTCTAGAAGGGGGGGTAAATGGTAATATCAAGTGGCTGGACCACCCCTCCTCAAACAGCACCCTAGGTGAGCTGGTCTCTCATGGCCCCTGCTGCTCAGGCTGGGAATTCAGCCCCAAATATGGTCAACAAGTGGAAAATTGCATCTATCAGTGTCAGAAGTGCCTGGAACTGAAAGATAAGTGTCTCATTGAATCCAGAAGACCCAAATCTACTAAGAATGTGTACTCACACACCATGGGTTGCCCTGATGGGCTAGCTGTAGGGTCCACCATATGTGGAGAGTGCATAATCTGATGATCTGAAGTAATAATAAAACCTGTTGAACTGGATCAATCACCATCTGAATCATATGTCCATCATATAGTATCATCATCAAGAGTATGTGGGTCCATCTATCATCATCAATAAGCATGCATGGCCCACATCAACACGGATCCCAAGAAATGACCATAGTCAAACTGGGTTTGACTAGGTCCATATACAACCAAGGATAAATCATATCAATAGACTAAGACATGTTCCTCTAATCATACTCGCAGCTTAACTTAAAGTATAACATCATTTAGTGGCATTAATCATATTTGCATGTTATGTTGTTATTTGTATTCACTTGCACAATAGCTTAAATGACAAACTCATCCATTGGACATGGTCTAACTGCTAGCTAAGGATGAAGGCTAGGAACAAGGTTGGGCAAAGGGGGTGACTTGTCTAAGCTCAACTAAAAGACACTTTGGACTGGGAGAAAGGGGAAACTACAAACTCTGTGCTGGACAAAATAAACACGGGGATTGGCTGTGCCTCACAAATGGGTAAGTTGTTTAGAGAGTGCTTATTCAACTTAGGCATCATGTCTACTTTTATAAAAGATGATCCAGTTTCATTAGGATCCATTGATTTCATTTCATGGCCTTTTTGGCCTACATAACCCTTCGGATCTCAAGTGTGCTGATAAGCACAACTAATTGCAGCTTGCATCCAGGGCATGTTTATACATGTATAAGGTCAGCAATTGTTTGGATATAGAATTTAAGAACCATTGCTTTTTGGACCTTTCTTATACTCTTCGAGGAGTATTTTTACCAGTTCATCGCTCTTGCCCTTTTTAGTTTCCATGGGCGAATCTACATAAGTTTCCATAAGTAGTACATGAGCTTTCAGTTTTAGCCAACAACATCTCAAGTGACTAGGGGGAGTTCGTGCCAATGCCAAACATCGGACCAACCGACCGGAATGATTTAGGCCTACAATCCAACTTACCAAAGGCAAGTTCTGTCACCAACTCAAAGCTGAGACACTAAACAAACAGGGATGCGGTCCAAACACAGAGGTAGTAAAAAGGGACATCCTCAATATCAGAAAGTCAAGTAAGACAAGTCAAGGGTTAAAGCCAAATAAGGAAAGTCATGGATGGATGGAGACAAGTGAAAGTGGAGCCTAAGCTAGCAGACAACTGGTGTCAAGAAAGACCATATCTACGCAAGGTAATAAACCAGTGAGTTTTGTCAAACAACCTAAATGTGCAAGTAAAATGTCCATTTTATAATGGATTAACAAGATAGTCCATTTCAAGTTTTACAAAGTTTGTCACATCATGAATCATATACCAAGCTAATGATGTGAACATGACTAAAGCAACAAGATAATAATCCACAGTCAATGATCATAAATCCATAGGTCATACAACATCATCATAAGAATAATCATCATATATCATATGAAACATTGTTGCAATACATCTCTAGGCACTGAACTGAAACTGTATGGAATAAAGGGTCACATCGGCCATCAAATCTGAACTCTCAAGGCTCAGCATTGACACAAGGTCTAACATATGTCTAAATAATACACTGCTCTGATCATGAGTGATCTCAAAATATAAAGTCATCATAGCCAAGCTCTGAATAATCTAAGCTCTGGAATGTGTAGATATCTGCTAAGCAAGAATAGTAGCCTTGCTACTATGGTGTGATAACAGTACCCGTACCAAGGGGGTAGAGCATGCGTACCAGTACTGGGTACCCATACCGCCGTACCCGATACGCAAACGAGTACTCCTGGGAGTACCCAAGAAATACCCGGTACCTTGCCCAAGTACCCAGTACTTTCCACTGTCCAGACGGGTACTGGTACTCCAAAAAAGGCAAAGTACCCTGATTTTGGGTACTTCGGGGGTACTTTTGGCCCATAAATCTTAGCCTGTGGACTTCAAATCCAAAAAATTTTAAAGTTTTGAAGTGAAGAGGGGGTAGGGTATGGTGGGGCCCTCTCCCAAAGATGTCCAAGTGTGCAGCCAATTGGTCCAATGACTTCCACAACATGAATGAACACATTATCTCAATCTACTATTACACAATTTCTGAATAGTAATAGACATACTTACGTAGTTATATTGTTATAAAATAAATTAGGACCCTAACAATATCTGAGAAGTTACAGGGTAGACATTTACATATGATTTATGAAGCCCTCTCCCTGCTTAAAATCTATTAGAAAGTGTCTGCAGAGGGAAAGCAATCCCTACAAACTGTAGTGTGCAAACATTTTAAACATCAAAAGCTGTTGTCCAAAGAATTAGAGATCATGAAAGGAAATCCAAAAGCAGTGAACTACAGGCCATCGTTAGAAGAAAGTAATCCAATTCAAACCAGAGAAGAGATGACGTGGAGGCTGGAAGTATTGTTGCCAATCTTTATCTATATTATAAACCCAAGGATAGTCACAAGATCTAAGCCAAGTTAATAGAAAATAAATAGCATAAATCCTGTCAACATTAATCTTTGGTAAGCTGTATACAGTTAATCTGCAGCTTCTGAAAGATGAACAGGATGAAAATTACCCGACGGACTGAGAATAAGAAGAAGAAAAGAGGATCCACAAAGATGGCAAATAGGAAAGATATTACAAAGCACTGATTCCACTGCTTCACCATTTTAGAATGGGGGTTGATAAGAGATGGCAATCAATAATTGCTCCATCCAACAAGTTTCCAATCAATAATTTTGGCTCCACTGAAAAATGCATTTTTCTTCTGATAAAAAAACATACTTTTAATAATTAGCATAACACCAAGGATAGCTAGATTTAAAATTATAACTGTTGATGATAAGAGAAAATTTAATGTTATAGCTAGATTTAAAATTATAACTTCTGATGATAAAAGAAAATTTAATGTTACTCATGTAAAAGTATAGCTCAGATGATACAAGAAAATATAAAGTGTAATCTACACATTTTGGCTAACATGGTCTGCTGAAAACGAAGGGTATCCCTCCATAATTAAAATAACTTAAAGGTGAAAGTTCTTACAGATGGTATCTATTATATAATATAATTTATAAACTTGAAAATTTAATATATATATATATATATATATATACAGTACCCCGACGTACCCAAGTACCATGTTTCAAAAAGTGGTGTACCCGTCCCAATACCCAAGTACCCCAGCAACTTAGATATTCTTCAACAAGATCATGGACAATGTGATGCAAAAGATGACCAAAATAAGTAGAAGATTACTTGAAGAAGCCTTGAAACCACAAGTCTTTTGGTGCATTGTCATCTTCAATCTTCGCAATCATCCTCATGCAAACTGAGGGGTAACAAAGTGCATCCCTTGAGGAGAGATCCCTTGTTAGATGTGTCGGATGATTCTTTTAACAAAGGATACTATTAGCAATTACTTTTGTAATCGCTTTTCCCTCTCTTGTCAATTTTAATTTAGTAAGGGAGGGCACAGTTATATATAGTGAGCTTGAGTAGAGTGATTCTACCCGCCTAACGATTGTGAGAAGACATTGTAGTCTCTTGAGCGTAGTATTGAAATTTTTCTATTGTGTGAACAAGAAGATAGTGATTGATGCTCAACATTTCTGTTTGAAGTCCACTGTATTCATGCTGTTGATTTACTAGATCTTTTCTCTATCTACTGGCAGGGTTGATCTCCTCTTCTGATATGCGGTGTCTACACTCTTGAGTTTTCCATTCAGCAGTTGTGTTTAAGTAGATCTGAAAAAAATTTATTGGTGTTTCCAACCTTTCTGTTTTAGTTGTAGGTTAATTCTATAATTGCAGATATGTGTATCATGCAGATGTACGTTTACCACATTTGAAATACTTTTAATTTCTAAGTTAGTAATAAATGAGGCAATTTAGAGGTTAATGATAGTGATTTCGTCACATGGGTGGTTTCTCTACATAATGTTAGTTGTCATCATGAATTGTATGTCTCATGACACTCAGGTTGTTTGTATCTTATTTTCACATTAAATAATCCAATCAATGTTTTCTCCTCTACAACCTTGTCTTACATTTGTGAGTGTACATAATCTTATATGGTATGAGAGCCAAGGTTCGTTGGCCTCTAGGTATCAAATTCTAGTTCGAGGAAATCTCAGAGAGACTCAATGAATAACAAGGGCATCCTGGGCCTATGTTAGCGATCTGCTGGGTCTTGAGGTTGGATCCACCAATCTGCATTCAGAGCCAGATCTGTGATGGATCTACCTGCCAAATAGATCCTGCCTCATAAATACAATTCCTCGATTAGGAGGCAGATCAAAAAAAGGGTGAATGAATAGAGAGTATTTGGGTCCCCTCTTTAAATTTTGTGTAATTTGTCTAAATGTTGAGTATGATTCACTGTCTTTACATGGGTTTGGCGATATCTCAGTTATAATGGTTTTTGTTATTCATCTATTGCATATTGTTTTTTCCCATAGAGAAGTAATGTTTGGATGTTAAGCTAACAGTATGATTCAAGTTGTGTCCATTCTCTAAGATTCTTCCATCCTTCCACGGTCTTGGATATGCTTTGTATGAGACCCCCTCAGGAAGGATTGAAAATTGCAATGTTACCCCAAGGTTCCGGGATGGCAGGACACGGGAGCGAGGAGATGCACATTCGGGACGCATGGAGACCACCCCCAAATTTTAGGAAAATTAGGGGGGACGAGAAAAATTTTGCCATAGATTTTGTAAGTTTTCAGTTTTGTAGTTAGGAACTTCATATTTTTCTCGGTTGAAGTTTATGATTTCTTAGCTCATTATTTGGATCTCACCTTCATTTTAGTTGTGTAGCAAATATCTCATAAGTTGCAGGTTACTTGGGTTGAAGAGTGGACTTCCTCGGTTGGATACCCCACTACTTCAAGCATTTGAAGAACAAGAGCACAAACTCTTCCCTTCTCTTCAAATTTTCTGCATTTTATTTCTACATACTTTTTCCATATTGAAATCTGATTTTAGAAATTATTTCTAAGCTCTTATGTTATGCAAATTTACTCATAAAAATTTCAGAATTTTTGTACTATTTTGTATCATACAACTAACATTGCCCAAGAGTGATTTTGGGCATTTTTTGTGACATATTGTTTGCTGGTTTTTAGCAGGTTTGTACAGTTAAAAGGTGTTATGCTATTCAAATTTGGCCATTAACAAGCATAAGGGACATCCACAAGCCACCATTTTCAGCCACTTGCAAAAAAACGGTCAAAATAACTATTTTCCTTCTCATATTCTCTATAATATATATTGCTGAAATCTATATTGTTGTAACAAGTCCAAGAGAGTCTCTTGGGCTTGATTTCTTGTTTTCTTTTCAAGTAGAAGTTCTTCATTTTCCTTTTCGCCATCCATTGCATGCAAGTGAGAAGGCATTGTCACCTTTGCATAGCAATTGTTGAGTGGCTTGGGTTTTAGCATAATTGTTTCTTGCTTTAATTCATTTTGCCCGCACCTTACAAGTGAGTAGGCTTTGCCTCCCTTGTAAAATCGCGTTGGCTTGTATTTTATTTCGCCTGCACCTTACAAGTGAGTAGGCTTTGTCTCCATTGTAAAATCGCGTTGGCTTGTATTTTATTTTTTCCGCACCTTACAAGTGAGTAGGCTTTGCCTCCCTTGTAAAATCGCATTGGCTTGCATTGTACTTTGGATTTCGTTTATTTATTAAAGGTTAAAATAAACTGTGCCCCGATTTTTGCCCCGTATTCACTCCCCTTGCCAGTTCGACCGATCCTGGGTGACAAGAAAGGGCAAGGATTTGTGTTGGCTAAAATAATAGGCACTCAGAAATTAATCTTAACTAGATACTGAGAAAAAGGAGTTTGATCTGTGAAGCTAGTGGGGTAGAGGCTGTTGGGAGCCTCGTGACACTTCGTGTCCTCCAGTTGAGCACCCAGCAAGCTTTGGGGTTGACCCGTGGAGCTAGTTGAGAACCTTGTGTTCTCTTGTTGACCACTCGGCAATCTCTCTCAAATCGAAAGAGATCATTTCTTGGGGTACACACAGAGTAGCATTAGTTTTCTTGCACAAACCTTAATACCCTAAGCTAAAGAGAGACTTAAAGTCAACTAAAATTTACAGGACCATTTGCAAAACACAATAATCGTTATTTTATTTCCAAGAACTTTACTTTGAAAGCATTTCGATTTTTGGTTCAATTTTGTTATATGCATCTTTCATTCATTAAATTGTTCATTTACTACAAATTGGTGCTAAATGTGATATTTTGATTATTATGGTTAGTGAATGATTTAATGCCATTAGAGAGTCTTTGGTAATCTTATTTTATTTATATTTGTGACTCCATAACCCAAGTAAAGTAGGCACTAGTCTTGTTAATAAATTGCTTATTTTCTCTGTTGCAATCATATTCGGTTTATTGTTTAAAAGGATTTGCTTGTCATTGAAATTGTTGTATCTCTGCACGATTGCTTGTCATTTGGACATTGAATAATTTACAACTTTTAAAATAAACTCATAAAAGAATATTAGTAAGTAGGGACTACCCCCCTTGACCTTTAGGAGTTGGGGTCTAAACGGAGGAGTTAAGAATCGAGGTGACAGTGGGTTCTACACTCATAGTTGCCCTCAGAACACACATAGCGGTTGGAAGACTTATCTATGATCAAGTGTGTTTTTAGACGGCAACACTTCAAACGAGTGGAATGCTTGTGTATACACACTAAACTAGATGGGAAAGCCATAACATGACTAGTGAGTCACAATCAGAATTTTTGGATGGCAGTGTAGGAGATGTATGCGATTAGCAAACCTTTGGTAAAGGTTGGTAAAGGTTCTTTGCTTTGTTAATGGCGGCAAGATCGCAATGGGCTAATTGTATGAGGCCATGGAAAAGGACAGAGAATTCATCCATCGGTATTGAAGATAAGGGGTAGAGGTTCACCAAAAGCCCAGATATAGAGGTTGATTGATGAGTGATGGAACAATACTCTCCATCATCCCATTGATGCACAAGGGTTGTACATCAACCCCACCCTTATCTTCTCTCATTTTTTTAGATTTAATGTTGATGGTTTCCTCCAATGTGTTCAAAGGATGGGATTTACCACAATTGAATGCTCGAAGATTTCTATAAAAATGCAAATATATAGGTTGGACACTCGGACATTTTGTTATGACATGGCTATCCAAGATAGGATGACTAGGATTCCAAGTAAGCTTCAAGTATAATTTGTTTCAAACTTTCAAATTTCAATGTCTTTCTTTTCTATCTATTTGTCTTGACTTTCTTTTTGTTTATTCATTGTAGTTGTTTGGTGGAAAAACTACAGCAGAAGATTTCCAAAGTTACAGAAACTTGCCATTCGGGTGCTCAGTCAAATTTGCATCTCTTCAAGGTGTGTGTGTAATTGGAGTGTGATAGAAACCAGCATAGATCCATCTTAAACTCGTATCTATCAAGCACCGAGAGGGATCCAATTTCTTGAGGTGTAATTCTTTTTTTAAATTTAAACTCAAGAAATTTGATCTTTCTTGATTGATAGATCCGGGTTTAAGTTTTAAGTTTTTATTTTATAAACGAACATCTATTTTTTAATTACTTTTCATAATATTTTATTTTATGAACCAACATGGATTTTTTTTTTAATATTTTCCATAATTTTTTATTTTATGAGCCGACATGAATTTTTTTATTATTTTGTTACTAACGTTATAACGTTATATCACATTAGAGGATCTCTCCCATACTGGGCTATAGAGCACCTCGTTTCACTCGATGCAAAAATACACTCCAACAAGCGTAACAAGTTAGAAATATTCAAATTATAATTATAATTTTTTATAAATTCATTAATTTTGATTTATGATTGTTGTCCTCTAATTACAATATGACCCTCATATAGGTTAGATGTCCACTGCCTTAATGGCTTGGTCTATGTCTACAATAATTTAGGGTGTGAGTGAAGTGAATTAACAAAGCAAGTGACACAGATGCCATTTCCTTGGACACAATTGACACTACAAGTACATGGAGGGTGGAAGTTGGGAGGCCTATCATGGAGGAGGCACTCGAGTGGTTGGAGAAGGATGTTGATCTATCGAAGGAGGGGGAATCAGAGGAGGATGTTCTACTTCCATTGGAGACACATTTGGAGGAGGAGATTGAGACTGCATCGCAACAACCACCTCCACAAAGACAAACAACTACTTCCACCTCAACCCTAGCAAATGCACCTTCCACCTCATGCTAATCTAGGAGGATCTTTTTGATCGATCCAAAATGGAGTCTTTAAATGCTGAACAAAAGTACACCATCGCGTAGAGCTCGTCTGAACAAAAGTACACCATCGCGTAGAGCTCGTCAAACTCTTTCCAATGACGCATGTTTCACCTCAAACGGACACCATATGCCCAAGAAATAGCGTTCTAAAGTTCTGTCCAAACAAGAAAAAATGGCAAAAAAATGCCATGTGACACCACTGGAAGGGTGACACACGGTCTGACATTGTTGAGTTGGTTCAATCCTTAGTTGACACGTGGCACCACATGGTAGGAAAATGCTTGGTTGGCAGATTGTAGGTGATGTGGAACAACCGAGTTGGCATATACATGGCACATGGTTTACAGGTGAACTAACAGGAGGCTACCACGTGGTAGTCCCAATTGGCATATGGGTAGTTTATTTTACCAAAAGTATTATGGGTCGACGAGGATCCAACCTGTGACCTCCTGTATACAATCCCAACGCCCAAACACTACATCCACAAATGATCCTTGTTATACATGTATCTAAACTTGTATTTAAGTTTGAATCAAGTTTCATTTGGCGGCAAAAAGGGCCCAAGGGCTTAGCCCTCGAACCCATGATATATTGTAACTAACGAAACCATATCTAAAGTCCATTGTATTTGTTGTAACTGTTTTGAACCAAATATTATATTGTATATGCCACGAGACCTTTTACCAAAGTCCACGGAGCATATATATACCATATAAATATATCATGGTTCGTTTGTTACCAAAAAGAACAAATCTCGTGGGTTTAACCCCAGGACATCCGCTCCACCATTACCACGTTTTACCAATGGGCTTACGCCTAGTCATTGGTAAAGTATCCACAAAATATTGTTTTAAATTTGAATTTGGATCTCATACACAAAAATGAGCGTGCCTCCATGGGATTCAAACAACAATTCACCATATATATATATGCTTTTGATCACCATATATAAATATATATTTTGGTTATTTACCATATATTTAATTTCCAAAAATATATTATATGGTACCTTTTATCCTCATTAAAATTGGATCAAATCCCATTGAATATGGAATTGAGTTATGAACCCTTTGGTATATAACCAAGGGTATCTTTCAAATTGAAGACAATTCTTGGTGGAGAAGAATTGTTATGATGCCAGTCTGCCTTCGTAAAGGCTTGTAAGTTTGTTCATGTTATAAATGGTTGCAGAGGCTTTTTAGCCACTCTTGTGAGATTTTGAGAGTGAGAGGATTCTTTTTGGGAAGCCTAAGCCTCTTTGAAGCAGCTTTGAAGGCATTTTGTACCTGTTGAAGATCACATTATGGTGTTGCAGCATTTGACATCAAATTAATAAAATCGGTTCCTCCATTGGAAAAGGACCCGGAGACGTAGTCCACATCGGACGAACTCCATTATCAATGTCTTGTTATTTTCATGGTTTGATGCTCTTTATTATGTTTCAATTCAATTATTTGAGATCTCTCTTTAAGCTTGTTTATTAAAGTCTTTTTAAGTTAACTATTGAAGTGAATTCACATGCAATTCAAGAGTTATTTTCAGATCACATGCTTAGCCTAGAACCTATATCTACTACATCTAGAGGAAGAGCAATGACCTTTACATGTAAAAGGATTATAGGGAAAAGATGATTCCTTAGTGCATTTACAATTGTAGTATCTAGATGCCTCATGATGATTCATATCATGAGATACATTTAATTTTGTTTTGATATGATTTTGCATCATCTTGTCATGACTTAGTACTCTAGACATATATCAAAATCAATGTTGCAAATATCGTTTCGAAGAATATATCACCGAGGGTCTGCAAAGAAATTTATCTGGAATATCAAGGAAATTATTGGCAAGAAGAACTTAGACTTGAAGAATTGTGAAAATATCAGAAAAATAGACAACTTGAAAAACTCGAGAGAAATCGAAAATATTGCAAGAAATCAAAGATATTTGCAACATTGATCCAAATTCATGTATCACTTAACATCTTATATATTAGTTTTACCTTCATATTATGTTGTAATGTGTTTGCTTGACGTTGTTGTTACCTTGGAGTTTCAAAAATTGAAAAATTACGATTCTTTTTGTATTTTTAAGTTTTTCATATTTTCCTTGACATTGCCAATAAGTTATATTTTGGACCCTCGATGATATATTTGCCAACACGATAAATGTAACATTACCTCCTAGCACCTAAGCAAGACCAAGGTTGCGGGGGAGCGTCCTCCCCCACCCTCACCCCCGCTCTGGAAGCTCACTCCTGGACGGAACTCTGCGGGAGCTAACGCAAAGCACACTCTCATCTTCACTCCCGGGCAAGAGCGTTTGTTAGAGCGCGCTCCGGGGGGGGGGGAAACAATGCTCCTTGGCTCTGTCCGGCAGCGATGAGAGAGCGCTCGGGAGCTATAGCTCCCTAAACGCTCTCTCATCGCTCTTGGACGCTCTCCAAGGCACTCTCCCATAAAAAACAATGCTATGCTTAGCTCCTCAACGCTCTCGGACTCGCTCCTGCTGAACATTAGCGCCCGCGAAGAGGAAAATCCAAGGGAGAGGGATGGGGTCCACGGGTGGGCTTTTGGAGGGAAGGAGTAGGGCTTTGGGGGATAAAGCCCTCTTCTCCATCTTCATTCTCACTTTCCTTTGCTTGAAAAGAGAAGAGGAGAGAAGAGGAGAAGAGAAGGGGAGGAGAAGAGGAGAAGAGGAGAGGAGAAGGTTGCCATCCTTGGAGATTGAAGAAGGTTGAAGTTGTCACTACCATTGGAGAGCCAAAGAGGTAGGGTCTAAAACCTTTCTTGTTGATTTCCTTTGTGTTTGAACTTCGATCTATGTATTTAATCATGAATGCTTGGAATCTAGTCACTAGAATGTAGTAATGTACATTGTAGATGTTCCTCTCCTACTCTTCCCATGTTTCCTCCCTCATTCTATTGCAGGCAACGGGTTAAATCTCTAGTTCCATCAAACATGATGATGGGTATGTGGTTTATTTTCTTGGTTCCATTTGTTATTTTGATGATGGTGATTGGAAACCGGAGGAGGAATGAGGGAGAGGATGAAGAAGTGGGGAGTGGCACATACAGTGGAGAGGAGTAGGAGGAGGAAAACCGAAAGAAAACAAAGAGGAACCCACACCCTTATGGAAACATGTCACAAAGCAGGGAGGAGGTAGACGGGGTGGAACCACCAAATTTGGTTGCCCCCATTGTAAAAAGACGTACACAGGTTCATATACCCGTGTGAGAAGACATCTATGTGGGCACATGCCATGTGATGAAAAAAAAAACTATAGGAGTTTGTGTTTGCCCACATGTGACATCAACACAAAGAGCCATCTATAAGAAGGAAGGACTTGAAGCACAAAAAAAAACAAAAGATTTAAAACGATCAACGAATGACCATGACCAGTCATTCTCACCGAGAACTGGAGGCCCATCCACCCAAGGCAGTGGATTCTCTCCCATGCAATCACGTGGCGGTTCAATATCAGATTTCCTTGACCAAGGTGGTAGGGATGACGTGGATTCAAAAGTGTTTCGGTTTCTCTATGCATGTGGCATACCATTCAATGTTCTTCGCTCACCCTATTGGCATGAAATGGTAGAGGCCATCCACACTGCTCCAGCAGGATACAAGAGCCCCGGGTATGACAAAGCTAGAACTGTGGGGCTTGACAAGGAAAAAGCCAAGATCCAAAATGCTTTGAGGCAATTCACAAATGCTTGGAATGAATATGGGGGTATCAATTGTATCAGATGGTTGGACAAATGTAAAAGGAAAGCCATTGATAAATGTGCTTGGTGTGTCTGTTATTCGTGCAATCTTCCTTTCGGCCCATGACTACTCAGATAAATTCAAGACTGGCATGAGCATTGCAGAACTCCTACTCAAAAACATTGAAGCTATTGGTCCATACAATGTCATCCAAGTCATTACCGATAATGCTGCTAATTGTAAGGCAGCGGGAACAATCATTGAAGATAAATACCCCAACATATTTTGGTCTGAGTGTTTGGTTCACACATTGAACCTTCTGATGCATGACATTATTAAGTTGAAGGAAAATGATTACAAATGGATTGGTGAACTGTACAAAAAAGGGCAAGCACATGATAAGATTTATTACCAACCATAGCAATGCCCATGGCATTTTCCGCACTCACTCAAAGTTAGAGCTATTGAAGATAGCAAAGACTAGATTTGCTAGCTATTACCTCACCTTCAGGCGCCTTTTGAAGGTAAGAGAGGCATTGGCTAGCATGGCATCAAGTGAATCATTGAAAGTCTTGAAAGATAGGGCTGCATCCACATCTGACAGGCTTGATTTTCAGGAGGTGGAGGACATCATTCTTGATGGTCAATTTTGGGCAAGTGTCAAGTTTGTTTTGCAGTTCACAAAGCCCATTTTTGACATGATTCGATTTGCAGATACAGATAAGCCGATGATTGGGGAGGTGTATGAGCAAATGGATAGCATGTTGGGCCAAATTAAAGATATTGTTGAATTGAAAGATCCCATCCGGTATGACCATATTCACAAACATGTGGTCAAAAGGTGGGAACATCTCAACGTTCCACTGCATGCCTTAGCATATGTATTAACACCAAAATATTATTTTCTATCTTGGTTGGCCAAACCAGCACTTGGGGGTGGGGTTAAGAGAAATCCCCACACAGATCCAGAGGTATAGGTTGGGTACATGGCTGCTATAGACAAGTTGGTCCCTGATGAAGAAGAATGTGCCTTGCTGCATAGTGAATTAAGCAAATACCTCAATGAAATTGGTTTGTTTGGTACTTTGCATGCTAGAAAAGATAGAGATAGGGTGCCTCCTATTGAATGGTGGAACATGTATGGCTCATCATGCCCACACTTGCATAAATTGGCAACCAAAGTGCTTTCACAGGTGGTTAACAGTTCCTTTGCAGAAAGGTGTTGGAGCACCTAAAGCTTCATCCACTCATTGAAAAGAAACCGATTAAATGAAAATCGGGCAGAAAGCTTGGTTTTTGTACATTACAACTTGAGGTTGTTGACTCATTCCTGTGAGCGGGCCAAAACTGATAGATCATATGTCACTTGGGACAACAATCTGGAGGAGCATAACTTAGAGGATGGAGCCTTAGCTTTAGAGTGCTTGGAGGAAGAGCTTTTGGGCGATGAGGATGACCATGCAGTAGCAGCAACAACGATGCCACCGCCATCTCCTACCTTGTTTCTAGATGCACCATCTTTGCCTAGAGGTTCAACTTCACGACCCCCATCTACATCAGTGAGGGGGGGTTGTGCAGGACCAACTCCAAGTCTTAGACGTGGCTCAACATTGGTGGCTACTGGGGATGATAGTCCCACTCCCATTGTTCATAGACCACGGGAAAAGAAATTAGACATTTCCCGTGGAAAGAGGAAACATCCATAAAATCTACTTTTCTTGTCTTTCTTGTTTACAATACTTTCAAGTTTCAAGTTTCTGCACTATTGACTCTTTTATATTTATTATGGCATATTTTGTGAACATTACATGGCAATTCAAGTTTGAAGTTTGAAGTTGAACATACCCTTGAAGTTCACTATTTGCAACTTTGCATTATTGAGTCATTGACTGCATAAAAGCATATTATGATAAGTTATAACTCTTTGGTAATGAATATGATGCTTTGTGAATTGTTTCAAGTTCAACTTTCATTTCATGGTTAGACTCTAGACTATAGTTTGGTTACAAGTACAACTTTAGTGATCACAAAATGTTATATATTGAAAATTTGAAGCTGTAAGGTTGATGTTATAGATACTGGACCTATGGTTGACAAATTCACTACTATATGATTGATGATTGATGAATGATGTATAGTATCTATAGTATACATAGATAGTATGTAATTGTATAGTATCTATAAAAACATGAAATAAACCAATGGTATTATGGCTTATTTCATGTTTTTATGCTTTCCAATGAGTTTCCATAACTAATTCAACATTCTACAAGCATTTGTTAACATATATGCATCAAAATATATAAAAATATATATATTCTATAAAAAACGCTCCCGCAACGCTCCCAAACCGGAAGCTTTTGAAAATTTCGCTTTTCGCTCCCGCTCCCAAGTAACCTTGAGCAAGACCCAAACCAGAGGATTATAGAGCACATCTACTAGCAATACATAGTAGTCACGTGGATTAGACCCCCTAAGAGTCTTAGCCCCATGATGACTTTATTATTCCGAGCACGCGACCTTATCATCAAACATGAATATACACGCAAACACTAGATGCACAGCCTATGGATCCCTTATGGACAACTTTGGGTAGGATAACATCAGTTTTGGGTCGACACTAGTTACCAATCCCGTGCCATGATAGGACTTGCTGGTGGTTTTCACCCGGAAATACCTTTAATGAAAAGACCCAAAGGTGCCCAAATAACTTAAGGGAAAGTGCCAATGTCACCTCATACAATCCCTCAATTCAATTTAGTGCTTTCCTAACTTTGGGGGGAATCCCTAGGTGATTTAAGGCTTCAATGATGAACTTTTGGGGTATGTATGACCTCAAATCTGCAAGAAAAGCTTGTCATTCTGCACTATAAAACTAAGAAATCTGTAACTAATTTGCCATATCAACACACTTAAATGTTGAATTTATGATTCTAGATGATAAATCAGTTCAAAAAGTTCATGGCACTATAGTTGCCACTTGTTTACAATAAAAGTTGCAGAGCAAGTTACAGAGCAATGAACTGCAGTAGCCTAAATAGTAAAAAGCAGGAAAAACACTTAAAATCAATGTTTTACTATTCAAAGTAAATGGTTGCTTTACTAATCTGCTATTTAGCTCAGGAATCAGCAAGATATTCAATGTTTAATTCTTTAAAATTGCTTATAAATCAGCTAAGATTTTAATGACCAGTCAGTTGTCCTTGTTAAATGGAGTTAATGAATAAAAG
Source organism: Larix kaempferi (assembly GCA_027924585.1). Classification (NCBI taxonomy): domain Eukaryota; kingdom Viridiplantae; phylum Streptophyta; class Pinopsida; order Pinales; family Pinaceae; genus Larix; species Larix kaempferi. The sequence goes on along the minus strand of BSBM01000962.1, from coordinate 1,208,870 downwards.
CGAAAACTTGCAAGGCAAATGAAAACTATTTGAATCCAACATGTTCGTGTACTTGCAGAAATAGAAATTCAAACAAATAAAAGCTATGCAAAGAAGATAAAATTCTTACACACATAAGTACACATTTGAATCCAACATGTTCGTGTACTTGGAGAAATAGAAATTCAAACAAATAAAAGCTATGCAAAGAAGATAAAATTCTTACACACATAAGTACACACATGTTGATTAGATCTTCATTGCTAAGAGTTGTAGACAGTACAAAGTTCCAAACAAGTTGCATACACGTCAACATGCTCAAGATCTTAGAAGATAGAAGAAATCAAGAAAAGAATCTAGCAAATTCCTTGCACCATTAAAGTTGAACATGTTCAAGGACATTGGGGGATAGTAGAAATCACACCAAGATTCTAATAACTTCCTCACACCAATCGAAGTAGAATAAAGAAGTTCAACCAGCACAATAGCACAAGTGTCTACTCACAATTTGAGCAGTGATTAAGTATTATTTTATTTTTTAGAGGGGTATATTATAGATAGAGCATGCTAGTCATGGCTAATTTTCTGCAGCAATGGAAGCCAACAAAGTAGCCTTGTTTCCTACCATACCCACCTACTCATAATATAATTGATTTTTCATGAATCCTTGAGCGTATAAAATTCGAAGGAATATGCTTTCCTTCTCCTCCTCTAATATTATTATTTTTTATGGGTGTATCACAGCAAAGTGAGCATAAATTCTGGAGTGAAAATGGAAGTGGATAGCCTTCCAGGCTAAAGTTTTGATGCCTCCCGATGGAAAAGTATGGCACTCAATCAAGGGAAGAACTGCTCTAATACCACTCGTAATAGGCTTGATGTTTGTTACACAAAACCGTCACAAATAAAAGGCAGTCCAAAATATACATATGGATATAAAAACATATATATAAGATATGACAAATGAATGATACAATTGAACAGAGTTACATCTTTATATAGAGCTTGAAGAGATGGGTTCTGACAAATGATCGTGACCTTTAGGGATTAAATTATATAACTAGGTTTATTTATATTGTATATTATTTATATTATGTATATTATAAACTCTCTCAGTATAGCCATTCTCCAAGTTCAATCATGTAGCGAGTAATTTTTTCGGAGATTCTTCCCCTCGACCTTGGATGTTAGGAGTGTTGGACATCCTCGATCTAGGGCTCTTCCTAGGATCATATGGATAAGCCCCACCAGCCCCGGATACTTGCCGGATGACATTATCAAAGAATGCATCCACACCTTCATGGTGGTCGATGACTTGGTTGGAGGGATTTCTTCTCTATCCCCCCATTCTGCATTGACTCCTACTTGTAGCACACCTTGACATTCTTTCTACTTGTCATGGCTTTGTTTTCTGCACTTATTTTACACTTCCTCTTTTAGCTTTATAATTGCCTCTTTTATGCTTTTGACAGAGTAGAAATAGGAGTTGCTTTGGCACTCCCACTATGCACAAATAGCAGATGTACCTCTGAGTCCCATTGACATACCTATTGTGGTCAGTCATTGGACATTAATAAATTTGTATCGTATTATCTTATCTATCATTGTAATTTTCTTAAATCATTTCATTTTAAATTTCAAAATAATTTGTTATTTAAAAGAAAAACGGTTTTTTTGAATTATTTATCATTTTTGTATTTTTAAATAACCTTGTTTGACTCCAGAATTTTCATGCCAACTTAGACTAAATTTAGAAAATTAGAACCAACCTCCCTAAAGGATGTCATTTAATAATATCATAACTGAAAAACAAGATCAACAACAAACCTAAATGCTCACGAATCAAAAATAGGACTAGACTTACAATATCTTCATTCCTAACAAGGAAATCAGCAAAATGTGTGGGTACAAAACCAGGTGCTACAGCATTAACCCTTGTATTTGGTGCCAGTTCAGCAGCAAGACCCTACAAACACACAAAATTGTTATTTGTCATTTCCTATCAGATCATGATTGCATTCTTAGAAACTTTAAAAATGAAACAACTTTAAAATGACATTATCATTGACATTCATTCTTCTGAAACTATCAAAGGAGTGTATAAGCAAATTCTGACAGCCATAATAGACATAAACCATAATATAAATATCATGTGGCTTGGAAATAACCAAAAAGAGTTGTTTGGTACAATTACATAACAAGAAGCTAACAATTAATCTTGTTTACAACTGAATGAATATTTTCCTGTCTACTACCTCATGATACAAGAAGCAACCACAAAGTGTTGTTTTGTATAATCACATAACAAGAAGCTGACAGTTAATCCTGTTTACAACCGAATGAACCTTTTCTTGTTTAGTACTAAATGATACAAGCAAAAATGGAATGTGATAATGAAGATAGCATATATGAAGGTTGCCAGCCTTAATAATGGGAGAGAAATCAACTAGAATCCTTGTATACAATTAATTCTTGCCTTGCTAGTTTCAAAGCATAATTCATAAAATATATCATTCAAAAAATAATACTATAGGGATATAGATCTAAATATAAGAATTGCTCCCATCATCTGCTTAAAGTCCTGATGTCAAACCTCATAACTCTGTTTATTCTTTATTTCCCAATGATGTCTGATCATCAAGATTCTACTTTTCTTTCTATGGGTGATTGTCCTAAATTCCATCATTTATCCCTAATAGTGGCAAGTGAATAGATTATATTGCATGCTTGACAATTCTCTAGTCTAGCGTCTAGAGATTTGACAGGTGTAATAAGGGTATCCTCTCACTTTAGCTGGTTATCAGATGAGCCCGAATTCCATCACTTGTTTTCCTAGTGACTAGTTACCAAATGAAATTACAAGTTTGCTAACTAGTCATAATGGCTCTCTTAACTCTTGATATGGCATGTGCTCTGTTACCACATAAGTTGCACTTAGCCAATATATCTTTTTTTCCAATAATAAAATAACCGAACCTTGTTACTTGTCTCCGCGTATGCTCTTGTTGTCACAGCGAGCCTTGCCTGAGTCGATGACCAACAATCAGAAGGTACTCGTTGCACTCTTTTAATTAAGCTCCACAATTAACTAAAATTAACTTCCCTTACAGACGGAAATCCATTGTCACGCTTCATCAGATTTGTTTCTTGTGGGAAAACTCTACAATGAAGGGGAACGAACTAGGAAGTGACCGTGGGGACCTGTCAGGCTACACCATTGTTTGGTGTTAGTATTGGGCATACCCCACGACTTCGATCTAGTCCTCTTCTCGTGTGGAACCACACACGATAATCCAAACATATTCCACGTACCCAAGAGTATATTGGAATCCCCCTTCCCGTAATCCACTCATCATCAATAATTAAAACTGACCAAGAAGCACAACAAAACATTTACCTTTTCAGCAGCATCTTCTATGGTCTCGGCACTAGTCTATCCTTAGAAATCATTTTGTTTAAGTGAATTTACATGTCGTGATTGGTTATACTTACATACTACTAAACTTAATTCATCACTACTATTCTTGTTTCAGTAATTCGTTTCAAACTCCTAGATTAACTTTCATCTTTTCATAACTTAGCTTAGCGGCCATAGTTTATTTTTATTAGGGACCACCCCCCTTGGCTTCGCTAGGAGTTGGCCTAGACGAAGGAGTCAAGAATCAAGTAACAGGTCTTGACTCAAGACTTGCCCCCAAGGACGCACCCAGTGGCTTGAAGATGTTTGCCATGTTAGTCGAGGTGCGTATCAGGCGGCAACATTTTTGGCGTCGTTGCGGGGGATAAATAATTTTATTCCCTGAATACGATTTTTCTTTTCTCTTTTTTTTTGTTTTTGCTTTGTTTGATGAATATTTAGAGTAGATCTTTATTTTTCATTTGGAAACTCCACTAAACTTTTTTCGTTTCTATAAATTTACAAAGAAAAGCAAAAAATAAATAAAAATTGTGAGAGTTTTTAAATGCATATTTTTCTTCTCACATGGCGACTCCATTGAAGGGATAAAACCATGTTTCTTATATAATTGTTGAGACTTGTTGTGTGTAGATGAGCCCATGCAACACGGTAAAATCTTTAAAGCTCACTATTTGACAGCTCCCCTAATTTAGTACAAGACACATTCCATGGTTATTCCTGGTGTATGTTGTTGAACTCTGATGTGGATAAGGAAATGGAGCAACGTGCTACTAGTTGGGTCAGTTTGTTCCTTCCAACGATTTCTAAAACATCCCTAGATTCCTGTTATCACACAAACTCTAGCTGTTTGGAAATGGTTGTCCCAGCAGGGATGGTAGAGGTGAACGGCTAGGAAGGTGTAACCAACAGTAGCCAGATCCTCCATCCAAGGGACAGAAGTCACGCCGGACAAGGTTACAGTCACTTCAGACAAGGCTCAAAGCCAAGTCAAGGGGGATACCCCACTCAACCGGTGATGGTTGAGGAACAAAAATACACCCTAACCCAAAGATAGAAAGTAGTACAAGCAGGCAATAGGTGCAGATGAAGTTCTAAGTCTAACTCCAAGCAAGAGATGGGCACAATCGATAAAAGAGGAGATGGTGTGAAAGAGACTAGCAATCAATTATAATGGAATGAACTGGTAAGATTAGTGATTGCAAAGCTGAAATAGACTAGAACATAGTGAGCTAGAAGCGAAAACAATGAGATGAATCTGCCCAAAGAAGAGAGTTAATTAGTGTCAGAATGGACCTAGGGCAGCAAACAAAACGTGATTTAAAATGCTTCTAGCGATTGGGAGTTTGATTTCTTAGCATAAAACAATGATTTAAAACCATATACAAGCTACCCAGAACCCCAAACTAACCCAAGCAAGCAGCAAGAGAAAAACGCCCAAGTGGGGCATTTTTACCAGGTGAACCAGTGCTGAATATATGGGCAGATGGAGTCTAAAAGAACTGAAACTTAATTCCCTAAGGTAAAATGGTGTTTTAGACACGAATCAAGACTACCCACAACCCAAAAAGTTACCCAACAATGTGATTGGTTGAAATGCCCAAGGAAGGCGAATTCAGTAGGTGACTAGTGCCTAGTTCTAAGGGTAAACGAGGTCGGATTTAGATGAAACTTAAGATATGGAGGTTCAAGCATATATCATTACTGGGTTTTGAAGTAAAAAGAGTTCCTACGGTGAAAACTTGTGTTTTGTATTTTTATGGGTTTTTTATGTAAATTTATGCTCAACACACACAGTGAAATTTTGGAAATAAGAGACCAGCAAGAGAAACCTACTTGAGAGTGAATGAGATGGATGAAATTGTTGAAGACTAGCTCCCAAATTCAGTAGTTGAGCAACTAGGTGTTCCCTTGTGCGTTTGAGCTCCCAGCTGGCCAAATAAGCCCTAGCTGCCTGCCACAAATAAGATGAAATCAGTATATGCAGCAAAATAGTTAAACAAACCAGCAAGTAAATGACTGAAAAATAGAGAAATTGAAAAGCATTAAGCAATGACAACTCCCTTTGTGTTGATACTCTGAAAGAAACCAGCAGTTGTGGGTTCCCACTCCAAAAACTGCGCCCTCCTCCAGCTGTCTTCTTCACCTGCAAATCGATTAGGCCAAGGAAAGATAGGAAACACAACAATAACCTCTCAACAAAGCTAAGGCAACTAGATATCAGTCAAACAATCCACATCCATGCATAAACTCTCAAGAAATCAGTAGAAGAATGGCTCTATATTATCAAAACTCAAGTGTAAAAATGTGCCAAGAGAGAACAATGGAGGTGAGTGCCTTCTCTTATAGAGAGAGGTCACTCCCAAAATAGGTTTCCCCCCAAAATGGAGGGTTGAGATCATCTCCCCAATCCACAAATCGAATGGTGGAGATGTCTCTATGGAGGGGGGTGCGAATTGCCCCAAGGAGAGCGCACATGTGGATGAGAGGGGGGCCATGTGGGGGCCACACAACAATACAAAGGGGTTGGGGGGTGTCTATATGGGGTTTTATCCCCCCAACCATATACAACAAGGGCCCACATGCCCATACAAGCTAAATCGAATTCCCCCATAGGAGAAAAACGCCCCACTTGGGCCAAATCGACCTCCATGGTGAGTTGTCCAATGTAGGGCCCCACAATGCACAAATACATCATTAAACCTTACCAAAATACCTTAGAGATCAACCTTTTAATTGCCATCCATTGATTTTTCCATTTGCCTATAGTTGCCTTAGTCAAATTCTGATTTTCCATGTAATTTTTGCTGGTTTATATGGCTGAAGATGAAATTTGGGCTTTTGACCCACTTTTATTGCCCGGATTGCCGAACCGTCTGCTGCAATCAAATCGTGGACCCCAAAAGTAGTAGGAATGACCACTCGAACGACCCCGATCCATCACTTTGGCATTACTTGCCCCAAATCCATAATTTTTAATTAAAATAGGTCAAAGTTGACCAATAATAATTAAAAATTTCTCAAACGCTTCAGTATTTTGCAATTCCAACACTTGCATGCTCATATGGGATCCCTGTGGATAATAATTGATCGAAATCGAAATTCCGATCACAACATTTTTTCGGGCCCATTTTTGGCCTAATCAACTCAGTTTGACCAAGTCAAATCTGGTCAACAATAGTGCTAGTTGAATACCTGTATGCAGACATGGAGTGACAAGGCTCAATTATACAAGTTAGTACATTACTAAGCATTATGATGATAACATGGTGATCAAAAATACATTAAATCCCGAGATAATACAAGGCCCTGATGAGGTGGGCCCACCACATCCAGAAGACTAAATGCTATGCACATCTTATAGAATTGACCACTTTGCTGACTTTAGGTGATGTGGAAACAGAGGTGGAGGACAATGGGAGGACAAGGATAAAGATCATGTGACCCTTTGGACAACTCGGGAAAGTGGGGTCCACTGAGATAAGTATGCCATGACAGAACACGGGGAAGGGCGGTGCCTCACAAATGGGTATAGTGCAGGGAAACCACCACTAGCCATCTATCAAGTATCTCACAACTCACATCCGTATCCGAAGACTCCGTGAGGTTCTTTTCTAGAGCCGCCAAACTGGGTGTCCGGCAAACCGTAACTTGAGACTCTAGGGGGCAATCTTGAGCTTGTCCCTTGCTCCTTCTCACCTCCTTGTCCCACAGGACTAGGTGAGGAATAACCACTACAAATGATGACATGTATGGCTGACCTGAATCCATGTGTGTTCATAAACACATTGCATGGATTTTACAATGAGTTTCATACTTAGCCCTTTTTTGGCTAGATTTCACAATTTACAACATAATGGCCTTTTAGCCTGATTTACATTTCTTCAATTTCTTCATTTCTTCAAGGGCCCTCTTGGGCTACATACATATCTCAAAAGATATAAAAATGGTGCTCATACTGCAAAGGTAATGGGGGTGAGCAATACGTGCTTCGATGACCGATGGGGAACACCCGGTGAGGCTACACAATCCTAACTGCATTGCAACATCGGGGGCAATCGATAGGAGCAAATCCCAAGTCTAACCGTGTATCTCACACACTAAAGAGCCGAGGCACAATAAACAGGGAGTCATGGCAAACTCAGAGATCAGTGGGGAAGGAGTCCTCGGGATCACAAATCGGAATCCAAGTCGGGAACAAGTATCATGGATGAGTCGGAAGGATGGGGAAAGTGATAATGGTGCTAAAGTCAGCTACCGAGAGGGACTAAGTGGTCAAGTCTATGCCAAGTATAAAGGACATGACTCAGCGTGCATATACATAAGTCTAACTGGAGGGGTGGACTGACATCATCAAGGGCCCAATCACATCATACCATAGCTAGATCACCAAACATATCATCTCATGCAAAGTTAGTGTACTAACAAGTATAAATAAGTCTAATCTACAACATGAGCAATAATCATCAAATGCAATACCTGCTGCACCATATACCTACTGCTACTGAACCTGTCTCTGAGCTGGATCTCTGCTGAATCCGGGCATATAATAAACCAGCAATGTACTGTGATAGTCTCGATCAAAACAAGACTAGGCAACTGTCTCAAATGGGCTTGTGTCAAAGCCTAGCAAGGAAAGGTGACCCTGTGGTAGATGGTAAGTGACAATGTGTGTAGCACTGTACAACTGTCTGTCCCCTCTGATATATCTGCTAGGGGAAGTCTGAACAAAACTGCCTCGTCTGAAGGCAACTAATCTCTGATCTGGAAAAAAAAAGTACTGTGCAGTCCTCGGCCGCACAGTCTGCAGTGTGGTAGCTCCAGCTAACATAGATGTGATAACAATTCCCAAATGAAGAATCTGATGTATCTGATTATACTCCAGTATTTCTTAGAAAAGGTGATTCAGTTGTCCTTCACATGACAACCTTCATCGAAGTTTTGACCAAGTTCAAAATATTACATGAAGATAATTGGATGCAACTATTTGTTTGCTCTCTGGACGAAGATGCTTATATGTGGTATTATGATTGTTATCGGTCAAATTAGCACTTCTCCGTCTGTGACCACATTGCCTTATTGGTCACACAAAAGGACATTATGGATGGAAGAGCTTAGTTTCCCTTAGATGATTTGGATCTTAACTTTGCAATCGTTTCCTCAATAAACATATTTTTTGCAACTATTTTGAAGCATAATCGCAACTTTGATACTAGCCAACACGCGGGTTAACCGCGGGTGTCTATACAAACAACCCGCGGGTATCATCTAAAATGTTGCACCCACTAGCTGCAAGGCATAAGAGCCGCAAGTGACTCGTTGGTTGACCAAAGGGATACTCGCGGGTATCTTTAAAAATCTCGAAAAATATATATAAAATCACGAATTATGGATTAGTTGGGGCAATTATTCAAACTTTCAAACTACCTTAACTTCCCAAGCCAACTGCCTTTCAAGCCCATCCCCCTAGCCTTGC